>CM055960.1:75991565-77212736 GCA_029490685.1 Schizonepeta tenuifolia
TATCATGTAATTATTAAATAAAATAAACCCAACGATTCAATGAACAAATCACTCAACAACGTTTACTTATGGATGTCACAAACAAAGATGTAGAACCTCTTGATAAGTACAATTTTCATATTCAGAGATGATGAGATCGTTTGATAAGCCAGAATGAATGTTATAGGGGCATTTCACTGCTTCGCTAAGTTCAACAAGAACTTGAAAGAGATAGTAATAGTATTAATCAAACCTCTATATCTCTATATAGTGGTGTAAAATACTACAAAGTAGCGTTCTTTTAATAAGAAAAAAAAATAACAAAATAATAAGATTCTAAATCCTAATATAGTACTACTATATTTTTCTTATGTCCAAATTCTTCCCCTTCCCTACTCCTCCTTCCTCAATTCCAAACCCAATTACGTTTGCACAATATTTTGTGACCTTAATTTTATGTTTATATGTATATGTATGTTTGAATTACGTGTTTTTTGTGATTTCTTGTTTATTTTATGATTGGTCATTAGAGTTGATTTTTAGCATAACTTTTTTCTTTACTAAATATTTTACTTGTAAGGCGTTCTTACACAATATACTAATCCATAAGAATGTGCAACAATGGACTAATGCATAAGAATGTCCATGAAGATATAAGAAAAATTTAATTTTTGATCAGTCCAATACTTTTAAAATCATTTTTCAAGCGTAAGAGTCTTGTTTTTTACTCGAGGAGAAGGAAGAGTGGTCGGGTTTGAGCTTTAAATATCACTACTTGTAGATTAAAACCCGCACCACTTAGATAAGCATAACATAAAAGAGTATATTTAAAATAACAATAGTGCTATTTGGAAACACTGTGACTGGTCACACAAGCTAAAAATTGTGATATAGGTTTTGAAAATGAAAATATATCCTAATTGAGGAAGCATAAACCCTAGAGAATCTGATTATTTCTATTTTTACAGTCAATTTTTTTTTCTTAACGCGTGTGGCTGACCAACGTGTGAACGAATAGATTTATTGTTATAATAAAGTGGGTATGAGGAATTATTTTATAAGAATGAAAATAATTTACATATTATTTTTCAGAGTGGAATACTTTTAAATATAATTGTCACTAATTAATATAATTATAAAAGATCTTTTAAATTTAGAGATTGTGCTTTATCCACCACGCAAAGCGCCCGACAGGCACGACAATTTATTTTAAGATAATAATTAAAAACATAACCCAATTCCGGTGGAACAAAGTTTCTGAAAATTGAAATTTATATGGTGTGAGAAATCGAAAATTAGCTCAAGAAATCAAATTAAATCCACCCTTAAAAATCAATCAAAGGAATTTAACCTAAAGCCACCCAATCTATCTATCTGTATATAAAATCAAAGGAATTTATTCATAAATATTACGCATCATAGATTCATATGGAGATAGATCTAGCATTCAAGTCCCTTTGGGGATGGCCTAGCGGTAGAATGGACTGTGTGAGACTGAGAAGTTCCAGGTTCAATCCTTATAGTTACTTGCAAGGTGTAATTTACTTGTATTGTCTGGTTTACAGGCTACTGCATAAGGACGGTGGTTTACCTAATATGCACAAAAAATAGCGGCAGTGAATTCTCATGAATTCAACAAAAAAAAAAATCTAGCATTCAACTTCACACAATCCAAAATACAAATTACAGGATAATTAATTATACCGTTAATTTAATTGGTTGTAGACATATTTTGAGGCTTCGTTTTCGAATATTTGAGAACAAATGGAGGGAGAAACACGGGTTAATTGCACATAAATTCGTAACATTTCACCAATTCTCAAATTGCACAAAAATTTAAAATTATGTTTCTAAAATACACAACGTTTCAATTTTTAGTAATTTTACTCTGGTGCTTGTTTTCGGCCAAATTAAATCCCGCGTGGCACCCAGACTTGCCACGTTGGACTCGCCGGACGGCCAACACAACAATATCGTTTTAGTGCATAAAGGAAACGATGTCGTTTTAGAGAAAGGAACATTGTGTTCAGCATTGTGAAAGAGCATAAAACGACGTCGTTTCCTTCATGCGCTAAAATGCCGTTGTCGCGTTGGCATCCGGCGAGTCCAGCGTGGCAAGTGCGGGTGCCACAGGGGATTTAATTTGAGCGAAAATGTGCATCGGAGTAAAATTGCTGAAAATTGAAACGCTGTGTATTTTAGAAATATAATTTTAAATTTGTGTGCAATTTGAAAATTTGATAAAACGTTATGAATTTAGGTGCACTTAACCCTGAGAAACACTAGTACTTCATTTCTCGTTGCGCCTTTTTTTTGTGAGCTCGATATATTCTTATTTCTCAAGAAACCCTCTTATAGTTTGTCTTCATATGAAAAATTAGCTATAATTTGTGTGGGGGCCTTTTTTTGTGAGCTTGATATATTTCTTATTGCTCAAATTTATTTGTATTAGAACTCTACTATATATATGGGATCAAGTATAGTATGGTACGTACTTTGAAAAACTTATTCAATCATGGTCTGCATTGGAGGAATTTTTGAGTGATAGAGGTTGTTGATCGACCAACGAGGTTAGCTGAAAAATCTGCCCTATTTTCGTGATTTTGAATTTTGAATAAAACGGCAAATCATGGCCATTTTGATTTCAAAGTGAATTGCAAATCAACAGCCACGGTGCTTTGTTGATTTTGATTCTCTCTAACGCAGACATGGTGGCATGCTGATGCTGGTGGATTGTTCACGTTTACTATAGAATCAAATATCATGTCTTATATTCAGGTTAGTAAAATAAATTTCTCAACAGTACTTGTAATGGGGATGTAGCTCAGATGGTAGAGCGCTCGCTTAGCATGCGAGAGGTACGGGGATCGATACCCCGCATCTCCAAATTTATTATTTTTAGGGGGCGTTTATTAAGCGAGATAAACATGATAGATAAAATAATACAAGTCAATCAAACGTTTACTTTTAAGGAGATTTCATAGAACATGATTATTATTCATATTTGGAACTACACATAGTCCACCTTAATCTATTCTTCTTTTTTAGAATTGTAACTTTTTTTTCTTCTTTTTTTAGGTTAATAATTTCTGTTTTTTTCTTTTTTTAAGATTGATAATTTCTTTCTTTTCTTAATCTATCTATATATTATTAATACCGATACGGATTTGAAGCATCACTTTGAATTTAGGTTTTATGTGGCACAACCTCTATTCAATATACTTATTTATCTTAAATTCTCATTTATGTATGTTTAATTCATTTATATACATATATAAATAAATATATATTCTAAACTAAGGAAACAAAAATCAATTAACAATCTAGCATGGCTTAACAAGATCTAAATGACTATAGGTAGCCAAATATAAATTAAAGAAACCAAATTATCATGAGTACAATAGCGAAAAAGATCAAAAGATTAATTTGTGACGAGGTCATCGGATGTACACAATAACTAATATTGTATACGATAAAATCTTTGATAGATTTTGAGGTAACTAGAAAGTTTACCTTTCATACTTTAAATTAAGTTGAGTTTGTACAAAAAAAAAAAAAAAAAAAAAAAAAACTTAATTTGAGTTGTTATAACTAAAGAAAGTGGAGTAAAATCAAAGAAACACTATTTTTAACTATTTTCCCGGTGTCAACAATAATTTATTAGATTTTAGAGGATTAATGATAATTAACTTTTAGAAAAAATAATTATTTTCTCAAGGAAATGATGAGTGGGAAGCTAATGAATTATAAAGTTTTAACCGTTTAAAACTCTTCAAAATTAATTAAAAAAGTTTTAACCCTTTAAAGTTAATTATTTTATCAGTTAAAAGTTATTCCTTTCGTCCCGTTCAACTTGTCTTATTTTACTATTTTGGTTATCCCGTTCAACTTGTCCCATTTCCTTTCAAGGAAATAATTTAAAAAATCACTTTATTCACTTTATATCACTTCAAAACTACTTTATACTTATGTCACTTCAGAAACACTTTATATTACTTTATCAATTAAAAAATACTTTATATCATTTTATTCATATATTAAACATAGCTTTTATCATATAATACTCTTGTTCTTAATTTCCGTACCGATTTCAAATGAGACAAGTTCAATAGGACGGACAGAGTATTAATTCATAGGCTTACAATTTCAATTAGTTTTTAATTAAAAAATACTAAGAATAGAAAAAAAAAAGTTTCGCGAGTGCAGCTCTAAAGAGTTTGGGCATGGTTTAGGCTGACAGAAGTTGTAGAAGAGAAAAAATGAAGAGATTTTTCAAACCAGTAGAGAAAGAAGGGTCTTTCAAGAAACCAGCTCTCTCCTCTCCTTCTTCACCTCCAAAAGCCTCGGATGAATCAACAGAACATGCTGTGGCTGCTGCTGTAGATGGGGAGAACAATGACACTACAAAGAAAGAGCCCTCGAAATTCTTGACATGGAACGCAAATAGTCTTCTGCTAAGAATCAAGAACAACTGGACAGAGTTCTCCAAATTCGTAGAGAATCTTGACCCGCATGTTATCGCTATACAAGTAACCCCTACAATGTTGCTATGAATTTTCTACATATTTGTGTGGCAATGCGATTTTCTGGGCTTTTTGTAGACCTCCTCCTTATGCATTTCCTTGAGATTCTCCATTACTTTGTCTTGTTTTGGGTTTAATCCTCCACAGGAGTGTTTGAGGTTGCTGCATGCTGTTTATTTGTCAAATTCTGAGTTTTTCCCCCTTCTTTTGCCCTTAATTATTATGTGCTTGATGCTGGAAAAGTGCCTGTCATGTAAAAATGTTCACTGTTGGTTCTTATGTACCATTATAGTCTTACAATCTACTTGATTATTAACGGATCAAAAATTTAGTGAGAGGTTTTTTTTTTTTTTTTTTTTTTTTGTGGTGTATATTCGTGATATAGATTATGTCTGTCTATTTATGCATCAATTTGATTAACATTTTTGCATATACATAAATATTTTGGAATGTGTGTTACTTCTTTCTTGGGTATGGAGGAATGTTGTGTGCCTCTCTGAATTTGGATTTCTGATAACCAGTTTATACAAAATCAGGTCTATTTGTCTTGAAGTATTGTTGATACTATGCTAGGTTTCCACATATAAATTTTGGGTTTATCTATTTATTGAAGCTGTGCTCCATGGCTGCTTTCTTTCTTTCATCCTAGTTGTCTTCTTACATTTTGCTGATGTTTTATGCGTATTTAGTTGCTTTGAACCTTAGGCATGATTTTATCTGACTTGGCTCTCTTTTTAGGAAGTTAGGATGCCCGCAGCAGGTTCTAAAGGTGCACCTAGAAATCCGAGAGAGTTAAAAGATGATACTAACTCCTCGCGCGAGGAAAAGTTGGTAAGCTGCAAATTCTGTTTCCAACTTGTTGTCTAGTGTTCTTGATATGTAGATCTTTTTGAGAAAGTAAACAAAAGGAAAACAGACTATTACGATCTAGTATTTGACATTTTAGCATGCTTTGCAAATATAAAAGTTCAACTTGAATAATGACTTCGTTTTGACTTAATTAATCATTTGTCTCTGAAATTGAAGTCAAAACAATCAGCACACCCATCAATACATTTGTAGTAGAACTGTAAAAGTTAGGAATTTGTGCTCTCAACAATATCTCGCAATTGTGTTATGTGCCAATTCTAACGGATTGAACTCTGCAGGTTGTGATGCGTGCATTATCAAATGCAGTATTCAAAAACTATGATGTATGGTGGTCTCTTTCAGATACGAAATATGCCGGAACTGCATTATTAATAAAAAAGTGCTTCAACCCCAAAAAAGTGTCTTTCTCACTTGATCAAGCAGGTTTGTTGTCTACTAGATGTTTCTTTCGCAGGCAGTAGTTGCCGTTCTTTGTGTTGTGCATGTTTTACTATTATATGGATTTCATAAAATAAAAATCGAAGATATTGATGCTGTTGCATTAGGAAAATGGAGAGCTGTTGCTAATTAAGAAAATCAAATGCAATATCATAAACTAGAGCACGTTGATCTGAGGTAACTGAACTCTCGAATGCTTATCAAGAGGAAAATAGTTCCCTTTGGTAACATACTTTCTCCAGATGTTTCTGTAGCCATTTTTGTGGACATTCCAGCTTATTATTTTATGTTTCAATTAATGTTTTATTTGGTGAAGGGATAGGGAAGGCATCTCCTGTGTCTTGGGTGGGGAATAAGTCACTAGTCTTGAGGTGTTTGTACTCGAATTTGAATTAAAAGCTGCAAAATAATACTATAAAACATTGAAATAATGAACTAAATCTGAAATTTGTTGGATCAGGATGTAATGATTTAAAAGGCTGTTATAAGGCAAATGTTTGACCAATGTCTCATAATATACTGTATGCCTTTTGTCCATATGTCAAACAAGATGGATCAATACCAATTGTGAGGCATGAATGCATAAATTTATTCTGGGTTGCTTGGAGAAAAAAGAAAGGTGCCATGGAGAACTCCGTGAAAAAGATTGGTTTTGTTGAAAAACTGTGGCCTGTATTTTTCATAAGATTTTGATGAAGTGTACAAATATTTTCATTTTAGGTTCAAAGCATGAACCTGATGGTCGGGTTATATTGGCTGAATTTGAATCATTCCGTTTATTGAATACATATGTTCCTAACAATGGATGGAAAGAGGAGGAATCCTCATTCCAGAGGAGAAGAAAGTGGGATAAGAGGATGTTAGAATTTGTTTTCAGAACTTCTGATAAGCCCCTTATTTGGTGCGGCGATCTAAATGTGAGGTAGATTTTCTAATTCATATTTGATTTGTATAAATAACGTTGTATCTTAATTTCCTTCATATTCCCTTTTACAATATAAGAGTTTTGGACAATTTAAACCGTTTCAATAATTATCATACTTTTTGGTTTGTAACAAGATGAATATTTCCACAGCTGGAAAAATGTCTTGGCATGATTTTATTAAAGATTCAACAGTTTGTTTTCTTAAAACTTCCTGCTGGAGTGGAAAAAGAGAATGTCACAACATTTTCTTATCGTTGGAAAATTTGGGGCGTATCCGTTTTGCTACAAATACAAAACTAAGGTCATCATGTGGACATTTTACAACACATTTAAAACAAAAATCGTGTCAAACTTGGTGCATTTTTTGGATATTAACCCGGAATGTTACTGTAGATTAATGGTCTTCCTTGCACCAAATCACATGAAAACTGCAATTTAAGTGAAGTTTGCTTAAATTTGTGATCCATGCTGGGCATGAAGTTCTTTTGATTTATTGAGCTATTACTTTCATAATTTGATATGTTTTTGTAATCTATTGTTAATCATTGTTCCCTTTTGCAGTCATCAAGATATTGATGTAAGCCACCCAGAATTCTTTAGTTCAGCAAAGCTCAATGGTTATGTTCCACCCAACAAAGAGGTGATGCTTAATAGCACCTATATTGATGCCTATTGTTTTTCGTAGCCACTATAAAGTCTGATATTTAAACAATAGTTATGTCATGTTAAGGAAATACTCTATTTGGTATCCATATACTACTATATCAGATATCAGGTATGGTATGAGATTGAAAACGAGATAAAAGAGATGGCAGAGTATTTTTTTTTTTGGGAAAATGAGAGATATGAGTATACTATCAAAGACTGGTATATCAAAATGTTGAAAATAAGTATATCAAGATATCAAAGATATCAATTTGATATCCATATAGTGATATACCAAACACAAGTTATGGATGCCAAACAAGCCCTTAGTGTTAACTATGTTCCAAAAACTGTCTAAAG
The DNA here is from genome assembly GCA_029490685.1 of Schizonepeta tenuifolia. Classification (NCBI taxonomy): domain Eukaryota; kingdom Viridiplantae; phylum Streptophyta; class Magnoliopsida; order Lamiales; family Lamiaceae; genus Schizonepeta; species Schizonepeta tenuifolia. The sequence continues at coordinate 75,999,306 of CM055960.1, forward strand.
CATAAACTGCAATTTATATTCTTTAGTGCATGCTTTTGTAAACTTATGTAGTATATAAAGTTATGAATAAAGCCTTCAGTAGAACATCGATTATGGGATTGTTTCTTTGCATCTATATCAGCTAGAGTAACTGACATCAATTTAGTGATACAATGCAGGATTGTGGCCAACCTGGATTCACATTGTCTGAGAGGATGCGATTTGGTTCGATTCTAAAAGAGTACGTTATTATGTATCTGATTAATAATTACTATGTTTTGCTCTAGTAGTATTGTAGAGTTTTAAGAATAATGGAAAATATAGCCCTGCATAAAAGAGTAATATACCATCTTAGTAAACTACAAATGAAGCATTTGGAAGCTTGAAGTATTTGTATTCAGTATATTGGTATTTGAACAAATGATGCCTGGCTAAATACTAGAGATATTTTTTTTTTCTTGAATAATGAAGTCCATTGATTAGACTGGTGCACACTCAGGGGATCTCTGGTGGATGCGTATAGATATTTACACAAGGATAAAGATATGGAGCGTGGATTCTCCTGGTCTGGGAACCCAATTGGGAAGTAAGAAGTTATCACCAATTTTTTGTTGTAATTGTTGGAACAACCAGATCAAAAGAAAATGATGATTGTCATTCTTCATAGAATTTCAGTTCTTATCAGAACTCATGTGAGCCAACTAACATTTTTTGCAGATATCGTGGGAAAAGGATGAGAATCGACTACTTCATTGTTTCAGAGAAATGGAGGGAGAGAATTGTCGCTTGTGAAATGCATGGACATGGTATTGAACTAGAAGGTAAACTGCACTAGACATGGTATCGACTACTTCATTATTTCTTAATTAACACACCATTTAAAGCCTATTTTTGCTGCTTCAAAACATGAGCAATAGGTAAAAACCTTGAAGAAACCAAGATAACTATCATATCGCAAGGCCTTAAGGCAGCACGAACGTAAATGATCCAGGGGCGGATTAGCCCCCACGGCTGTATTTATGCTGCGCCTGCCCCTGGATCTATTGTAGTATTGTATTTGTGGTTTGAGTTTACACTTAAAAAAGTGTATATCTGAGTTGATTGATTTGAATTGTACAGGTTTCTATGGGAGTGACCATTGCCCGGTATCTCTGGAGCTTTGTGAGGTGGGCCCTACTTCCAATGGAAGCTAGCTATTATTTTCTCGATTATGCATTCAAATCCTACATTTATCCTTATTGATTTTAGGTATGGATTTTTATTTATCAACTAGAAGCTGAGATGACATTTTCAAACTGTTAGGCATGTATTTATTGTACCCTAAGAAAATTGTTATAAGAGGTGAAGAGCTTAAATATTTTTGTTAATAGTAAATAAATTACTAACCAAATAATTGAAACTCAAATCAATTTTTTACTTTATTTGAAATCAATATACATGAAGATCATACAGATTCAATATGGTAATGGTGTTTGGAATTGGTTGCCACAACTAGACTAAACTTACAGTGAATTTGGTTGGATAGATCCGGCTCGTGATTTAATCTCATAATGTTGCCGCATAGGATTAGTCATGACCTATCTTTCCTTTTTTAGTCATGGCCTCCCTCCTATGACAAAATTAGTCTTGAGCTCAAATATTGTATCTAGTTGGGGCAACCAAATATCACCTATTAGATAAAAATGCAAATATTGGGTTACATTCACTCTCTTGAAGAAAATGGTCTTTGATTAATTTAAAGGAAATGTCGGATAGTGTTTTTCAAACTTGCTCTGTACCTTTTATTATGTCAATTCAATGGCTTTTAACTCTTAAGCTATTTCACAATTAGTTGTTACATTAAAAAAAAAAAAAAAAAAAAAAAAAAAAAAAAAAAAAAAAAAAAAAAAACTATAGTAAGTTTTAATACCAAGACCTGGTAAGAAGCTTTCCCTCCGGTTCGAGTTATGTGTGTTTGTGTAAATTTAAAAAAAAACAAACACCAAGGGTCCAAGACCGGTTATGAAACAACACCCTTAGTCCTATAATTCCAAATTCAATATAGAGAGTCCTATCTATATGCCGCGAATAAAATATTTAATACTTCACTTTTTTAATTTTTTTATATGCGGGAATAAAATATTTAATGAACCCTAATTCATAATTTAAGAGAGTAATTTTATAAAGGCTTAATATTATGAAAAATACACGAACTTTGGACCAACTTTCATTTTTTCTATATACTTTCAATTCTTTGTAACAATACACGAACTTTTAATTAACTTTCATTTTTCTCACGAACTTTTGATTTTTCGTGACAATACATGAACTTTTAATTAACTCTCATTTTTACCATGAACTTTCAATTTTCTATGAGACATGAACTTTGGTTCAATCACGATCCTTAATTTCACTCAAAAATTCAAGTTGACATGTCTTATATGGCAATCGAGAGTGTGCGGTTTTTTCATGCCGGCTAACTTAAATAATCCATTTTTTTAAATCTCCATATGCCGTCGTTTAATCCAAAAATTAACAAACCTATTAATTATCTTGCTAGAGTTTAAGGTTATATTGCGGCAAAAACTTCTTCATATTTCGCCTATAAAGATAAGTATGTCATCTCCCCTTTAAAATTTTTTCATATTTTTTTCTTAATTTCTCAATTTCGCCACTAATCGTCGTATCCAATCCAAATTTATACGTTAATGTCTTATTCCTCCCTATAGTCTTAATAGGACATCAGAGTAATATGGAGAGTTTTTTGCTCAATATCAACATAAACCCTTAGATATGTTGATTAAACAACGACGTATGGAGATCAAAAAATGGATCGTTTAACTTAATAGCCTGACAAGAAGATTGCCATATAAAGTTTGTGTATTGTCATAGAAAATTGAAAGTTAATTAGAAAAGTGAAAGTTGACCTAAAGTTTGTCTATTGTCAGAAAAAATTGATAGTTCGTGGGAATATTGCAAGTTGATCCAAAGTTCGTGTATTTTCATGATAATAACCCATTTATAAATAAGGTAATCTGTTTTTTTTTTTCTTTTTTTTCTTTTCTGAAGAATATACAACGTAAACTTAATGCTAATGATTTATTATATTTGCTATATATAAATATAACATATACTATTATTACATTATTGTCTTTAATTTAAACATATATTAGGATTAGGAATATAATAGGCATAATCAAATTTATAAAAATAAAAATAAAAACTTTATATTAGTGTATATTATAATTGTTGTAGTAATTTAACCAAATTATAAGAATAACATTCAACAACTCATCAGAATAGCCTAAAATACCCAAAAATTAGCATGTTAAGCTCAATAATCATCAATTGTGTACTTGTAAACTTATAATCGCAACAATGACTCTATTGCATACGTAAGAACAATTACGTAATTTAAAAATCAACAGTTAATTAATCTTCCATAAACATTACATTAAGATTATTAGATTAATGCTCTTAACCAACGACGATAACAAATATTTCAGAATCAAAGTTCTACCATCTTTTTAAGAAGTTTTTTATTTTTTTGTTTGGGATTTTTATTAATTTCAAACACAAGTTTCTAATGAATTTTTATGGCGTTTACACTCGTATTACTAGTCAATTTAATGATGCTAACAAGCTCTTCCGCAAAAATTAATTGAAGTTACTTTAATTTAATGAAGTAATGAAGGAGTTACGAGAGAATGAGAGGGGGAGGGGAGGTTGTAAAAAAGAAGTCGGTCTGACTACTTGCTTTACATACAACGATCAGATTTCTGAAGTATCTTTGTGCTAAACTACTTGGTTTAATGAAGTTTAAATATTACTCCGTCTACGAAAATTATAGTAATTTTTATTATGAAAATGACTTTACACATTATTTATTTCTTTAATATTATTCATTTTCAATATTTACTTAATTTATTACTTCATTCAAAATATCGATCTACTTACTTTTCAATACAAAAGATGAAGGGTAATAGTTTATCCCACATTTACCTAACTTTTCTTAAACTCACACCATAATTTAAAAATTATAATTATCGTGGACGGAGGGAGTAGTAAATTTACAATTTTGTCTAGATCTATATATGAAATTGAAAACGTTAATTCTATATCTAGGCTATCGAATTTTTCATATTTATGTGATGAATCTCAATTTACAATGACGGAAAACATACATGATACGATCGAAACTAAACTAAAATTTCAACAAGTTAAATAAACTGACTTCGAAACAAACTGAAATTATTGCTGCTATGGTACAATCATGAAAAGTTGAGTAGTTTTAGTAGGGGTTAATTGGGGCTAAATACCCAAATTTCATTTCAATTTTGCAATTGTACATAACTGAAGATTATGTCAGATAAATCCAAAACATTAAATTCTTTCTTAATTTGCAGTTGCACCCACAAATAAGAGTACGTGGCAATTTATCGTTTTTACCGAATAAAATAAAATAAATAAATAAATACATACACATCAAACATCTTGCCATGTATGTCGGTCAACTCTTTCTCTCTCTCTCTCTCTCTCTCTCAATCGAAACATAAATTTCTTTCCAGCCAACAACATGAATACACATATTCAAGTGCAACATATAACACGAATCAACCCTTATTCACATCATCACTACAATAACAGCAAGCAAGCCTATGAAACTATTATCATCATCATCATCATCATCGTTCTTCTCGCCGCCATCTGTCATCTTTGGGCGTCGACCAAGAAAACGAGAGGAGACCCTAAGTTAAAAAGACCCTTTTCACTAATTTGTATTTCGTGATTGAATTGAGGATTGGAGAGAGAGCCGTCGTCAACGTCCTCGAGAAATGGACGGGCCGAATTTGGGGACGGCAGCTCTGCAGCTTCAATTCAGGCGAAAAGAGGTCGGTGGCGGTACTGTAGGAAACTGGTGGTTGTGGAGGCTGTGGAGGTAGAGAAAGGTATGAGATAACGAGAGAGATGAGATGATGGTGGTGGTGCTTGCGACGGCGGTGGTTTGGATTTAGGCGGAAGATGCATGCTGACGGGAGAGAGGAGAGGTTGAAAGATGAGAGAGTAGGGATTGGAGATGGGAGATAAGATGAGTAACGATTCGTTTTTATTGTCGGAAAATATAGCCACATAAGCATTTCGGGTTGCCAACTCAGCAACGATTAGAGGTGCGAATTCAGAAAAAATCTTAATTTTAATATTTGTCTTTAGCTGCAATTAATCCTTATAATATTTATATAGTACTAATTTTATTTTTTCTTTGTTAAAATACAGGTAAGTTTAAAGTGCCATACGTGTTTTTAGTACACGGTACAAGAAAAGTTCAATATAGTTGTAGGACATTTTTTTTAGATTCTACGTAATTGTATAAAGCTCAATCGTTAAGACAATAAAGCGTAATTTTCGTATATGGAAATTTGTAGCTCCCTAAACTCATCAGAGTTGAACCAAGCAATATGCAACGATTAGCAGCAAAATTTCTGGAAAAATCACAACAGTTACCGAACACTAATTATTTATTCCAATCGCCAACAAGATCACAATTATTTATAAATCTGCCAAGGAGCAGCAGCAGCAGCGTGAGAGAGAGAGAGAGAGAGAGAGAGAGAGAGAGTCATTAAACCTAATTGTCTACTAATTAAAATCTAAGGTTTATCAGGTACTGGCGGCGTTGCTCTTACTGTTAGTCATCATCTTCCCGAACTCGTGAAAGCTGACGAAGCCATCCCCATCGGAATCGACGGACTTGATCATCTCGGCGCAGTCGTGCTCCGAGCAGCGCTCGCCGAGGCGGGTGAGGATCTGGTGGAGCTCCGCCACGGAGATCTTGCCGTCGTGATCCTGGTCGTAGAGCTCGAAGGCCTCGCGCAGCTCCTTCTCCGCCGAACTGTAGGGATCGGAGGCGCCGTTGCAGAAGGCGGCGAACTCCTCCAGATTGATGTGACCGTCGCGGTCGGTGTCGATCTCCTGCATCATCTGGTCGAGTTCATCGGCGGAGGTGACGGATCCGAGGGCCTTGAGGACGCCGGCGAGCTCGTCGGCGGAGATCTTACCGTCGCCGTTGGCGTCGAAGCGCGCGAAGACTTCCCCGATCTCGCTCGCGTTTTCGAGGTACATTGAGGTCTTTGGGTTCGAAGACATTGTATGTTTGTGTTTATCGGTGTTTGTGATAAGAGTAGAGTAGAGGAGAGGGAGAGGATTATACTCTTTTATAGACGGTGGTACTACCCAGTCGACGCGTTCCACATAAACAAAGATGGTGACATTCATACCCCTACGCGTTCTATTATTCTACTACGACTCTACTAGTCAGAATTACTTCAAAAAACAATAAGATTCAAGATGTGATACAATAAATTTTGAATCGAATATTTTTGTGTAATCAAGTAAATAGATAAAATCCAAGAAAGAGAGGGTTTAGGGAAGTGGGGTATTTCCCGCCCCACCTTCCCGGAAAGTTCCGCTCCGAAATAATTATCTCTCTCTCTTTTTTTTTTTGAGAGAATTGTCTCTCTTTTAAAAAAGGCCAAATTGGATACAAAATTCCCCTTCATACCAAATTCTCGTTTATTTTTTCCACTTTTTAAAATTAGAATACCATCCCATGCACAGGAACACACATAGAGATGAGTAAGACTTCTGTACAGATGCATGCACCGTGGAAATGGGCACCGCCCTGAAGCGACTCGCCCACGAGCCCCGCCTGACTGTCATGCGCCTTCTTTTTTTCGATGGAGCCGAAGGCTCCGATTTTACTGCTCCGTCTTTGCTCCGATTAATAAAATAAGGATAATCGGCGATCAACAATTTGGATTTTTTCGACTCGCTCCGAAGCCTTCGGCTCCCCTCACTCGAATCTTGATCAAAGAAGAAGCGGCAAAAAAAAAGATCAAAGGGCGTTGACCCCTGTCAAACCCGGGTCAATAGGGTCGGGTCGGGCGGGTCAGGCAGATCTGCACCATGCAGAATCTGCACAGGAGATTTTGTCCATAGAGATTTTTCATGTGTTCCAATTAGCGATAAGGCTTTCTTTACAATATATCATTTGGTGCACATGTATATAATAAAACAATTTACTACATTTTCTCAACAACAAAAAAAGAAAAACGTATTACATTAATCATTAATGGAATTACCAAATTTACCAAAATAATATTAATCAACAAATTCCTAGATATGAGCTATGATGAAACGACCATAAAAATAGAGACCGTAGTAGGATAGTTGTATGGGCTAATAAAGATGTGGTCCCCATTATTTAGAAATCATCAAAATTTTTGCAAAATAATTAATAAAATAATATTTAGAGTTAGTGAATATTTTAGCGAGAAAATGAATTAGACATTTAGTTTTGCTTTTATATATATTTTATTTTTGAGAGTCTTTTATATATATATATATATAGATTTGAGACAATTTCTCATCTTTTAATTTGGGACGGTCTATGCAATTTATCCATCTTTATTACTGAGACAAAAACTAAGAATTTGGGCCTATTTACTAATCCCTCCACCTCGGTCCACAATATAATTGTTAATTTTGTCGGTCCACAAAATGATTATCACTTTCATTTATAATAGTAGAATCCACATAATATATTATATTTAATTTTTATATTTTTCACTACTTCACTCACATTCATTATAACCCTTATTCCACTCACAAAAATATTCACTATTATCTATTACTACCTACTATTTTTTTAAGACTCGTGATGTCTATAATGTGACAACCATATCGTTAACGTGGACGGAGGGAGTACATAAATAATCTTAACTAAATAAGCATAGAATATTGTCGGTATGTCCCAAATTAGCTAAAAAGAACAAGAGAAAAGATACCACAATTGTCATCCTCCTAGTCATACAGAAGCATAAACCTTCTCTTTCAACAGATCTTGAGTCACTAAACAATAAATAAATTAGGCAAATACTCCCATGCAACGCGTCTCATAATGTGAGACCGTGCGTAGCGAGCGGCACGTTATGTGCACGCGCCCTTTTTTATATATTTATTTTCAGTTTTTTTTCATATGCACAACACCATATATTTATATGCACTGCACTTTATGTTGATGTGCACAACGTATTGATATGCACCAACCTATTTTTTTTTTTCATTTTTTTTTAAATTTCCAAATTGATTTTGCACTCTTTTTTCTGTTTGCCTCTTCGTTGTTTTGTTTGCCGCTTCTTCTTTGGTCAAAATTCGAGCGAGGGAAGTCAAAGACCTCGAAGCGAGCCGAAAAACTCAAATTGTTGCCCGACGATTATTCTTATATTAGTAATCGGAGCAAAGGCGGAGCCATAAAATCGGAGCCGGCAAAAAAAAAAAAAGAAAAAAAAAATCTGGAAAAAGGTGCATATCAATACTCTTCGGTGTGCATGTCAACATAAAGTGCAATTCATGTGATTATATGGTACAGTACATATGGCTTATTGCAAAAAAAAAAAAAAAAAAAACCAGGTACACGCGCCATGCGCGGTCTCACATTATGAGACGCGTTGCATGGGAGTGTTACTCAATTACTAACATTTTTTGAGTTAAAGAGAGTCACGCGACGACCAAAGCAATGAAAAATAAAATCTTCCCTTTTTTTCTGTTATTTTATTTATATAAAAGAAAAAACCCTTAAACAGAGAATCTCTATCTGCCAGGTTATATTTTGTCTAGAACTAAATTCTACGTCGGTTGCCACCCACCTATATTTTACAACATAGCATAGCGATCTTCGATTAAGCTCTGCAATCAAAAACTCCTATACATCTCCCCGCATTGCAAAAGAATCGGACTCTTCTGGGCCAGAAAAACCACATCCCGTCCATTTTTTACACAACAAGATCATACTTGTACATGATCGACCAGTTCAATTAACTAGAGGTGCAGCTTGCTCACCTGGATGCTGCTGTTGTAGAGGTACATCAGCGACAGCAGCATGCCTCCTTTGCCGCTCCCTTAGGTAAAGAACTGTAAGGAGGCATACGAAGAGCGTCAGAATTGTTGCATTACCTTCCTCCATGATAACGTTCTCCACCAAAACCTCCACTTTTGGATAAACTTCCGGAAGGGAATCAATCATACCGACCTGAAGAAACACAGTCGCCATACAACAAATTAGGCATTAAAAAATACCATCCTTCACTAATATAAAAAATAAAAATAAAAAACCTGCTCTTCTACGAACATAGCGATTAAACTTGATCACAAATAATTAAGTTCTCTTAGTTCTAGAAATGAGAATATATACATTCACAAAACATCACACGCATGCCAAAATAGAACCAACATCACACCAGCATCATCATCAAACCATAGGAACTTATGCTGTGGTGTGTTTTGTCATGTGTAAGGTGTTGCTAATTAGTAGACTAGTCATAAACCTCACTGGATCACAGAAGTAAAAGTTCAGTAACAAAATAAATGCAGGCAGTGAGTAGTTAACCCATTAAATAGCACCATGCTAGAACAGTAGCAAACGAAAGTTTGCTATGTTCATGTTGAACTACAGCTAGTACAGTTATGCTCACCAAATTTCGAGCAACATATAGATCATATGACAAATAGGCCTCTCTGGAATAAAGGCAGCATCCATGAGTGTGTGTGTGAAAATCAATGGTTTCAAGGGTCGTGCATAGATCATGCATTCTCACAAATGACCAAGTTGAATTTGACATTTGTTTATAACAGACAAATTGGGGATTATAAATTATTTACAGAAAACTAATTTGCAACTCCATTGTTGAAAAGTCAAAACTAAAATTAATGAGGAAAAACACAAAAGAAAAGTTAATCCAGAAGCATTTTTTAAAGTAAAAATGTGGGAGGATTTTTTTAGAAGTTTGTATCTTTAAGATAGATTATAAATATTTCATGAAAGATACTTATGATAAAATCTAACATTATTTGATGAAAATTTGTTACCAACCGAAAGAAACCAATCCATATTTAATATATAGACAATTCGGACACTAAATATGATTTCAAGGAATCATCAAATCATGGAACAAGATTCTCGATAGAACTTTCCTCGTATGTCCAAAGGTTTCGTCTATATCAATTTTGCAGGGAGAGAAAGACTCCCCATAACAAGATAAATTGAAAAATTGACAAATAAAAATTAAACGCGAGAAAATTTCTGAGGGTAACCTTCCAATATCACCCACAGCAATGAATTTTATGCAGTGCTTCTAAACTTAGATCCCCAGGTCAAATTAAGAAAGAAGAGATAGGAAAGGAGGGAGGAATCACAGTGATGCTATTACAGCACATTGTTTGTATCTAACAATGAAATACGAAGCCAGGTTTGGCTCCATATCACAGGCCAATATGAAATCAAAGAGAGATAGTCAAGACAGATGAAAGAAGAAGAAGATAAGACTCACAACGAAACTGTTGGCATAATTTCTTCTAATCCACAGACAGGCAAGGGCTAGTGAAACAGGTAACTTTGCAGCAGGATCAACTTCTAAGGCTTGATCATAGTAACGCTTGGCAAGGTGAAGATCCAGGGGTAGTCCCAAACCATGCTCATGCATGTATCCGAGGTTGAACATGGCCTGGGCATTGGACTGAGATTTAGCATGCATATAGGCTTCAGCAGCACGATCAAAATCCCTTTCCGTGCCCTACAGAATACAAGAATAAGGAAAGTAAGTTTACAATAACTCTCAAGAGCACTGTAGATGCATTCATCATAAGAAAGAAGATGTAAGAAGTATGGCATATTAAACAATAAACTCTTATTGATGACATATATAGAATGTGACATACTCGGCCATAGTAATATGCATCCCCTATAAGCAACGCAGCGTGTTCGTTTCCCTGCTCAGAAGCTCGCCACCATAATACATGAGCACGTTGATGCCTTTCAGCATCAGTACAGTGCCCAGACTCCCCCATGCACGTACTGCGCTCCCCATACTTGTCAAGAATCCAAGCAGCATTACTTTGCGCGACCTCATAACCTATCTCTGCCATTCTAGAGTACAAAAGAAATGCTTTGCCAATATCACCTTTCAAATATGACTCCAGTGCCCATCTAGACAAGGAACTCCACGGTCCACGCTCAGCAACTAGTTTGTATAATGCCGTTGCCTGAAATGAAGTGCAGATAATAATTAGTAAAACACCAAAATATCACAGAATTAAAAAAAAAAAAGAGAAATTACATGCACTCAAGAAGTGAAAGGAATTATTACTCCACCAGCAGAGATTATGTAAAGAGGAAAATGAACATCGAAGATACTGCTGGCCAATTAGGCACAACACTTCAGAGAGTGAAAAAGACTGCATACTTTAGCATATGAAAAAAAGAAATCATAATCTCAATTCTTACCATATGAAGATTCTTTTTAAGACCCACACCAGTATGAAACATTTTTGCCAATTGGTAGAATGCTTTCGGTTGACCTGCATTAGCAGCCAGTGCAAAGTACTTCATTGCTTTCTTCAAGTCCCGCTTCACCCCAAGTCCCTTTAAATACATCACACCAAGGTTGTAGAACCCAGAAGGTTCATCATTCTCAGCAGCTTTATCAAAGTATTCTTTCGCCTGTAAAGAAGTTTGGAGCATAGATACCACATCAAATCTCTCTATGAACAGGGGGTGGTAAAAAAGGAAAGATTGGAAGAACCAACCAAATATATTAATAGAAGAGAAAGAGGAGAAATCAATAGTGTAAAATGAAATAATACTTTAGTGTAGTTCTTTTTCTCCACTCCATAACCCTTGACATATAAATATCCCATGCCATTGTAAGCTGAATAAAGCTGTTGTCTTGATGCCAGGGTTAGCCACTCTAAAGCCTTAGTATAGTTACGTTCAACCCCAGCACCTCTAGCATATATCTCACCTAGAAGCTCCATTGACCTAGGCTCTCCCTTCTCTACCGCCTTTGAGAACCACCGTAATGCCTTAGCATGATCACGCCTCACGCCTCTCAACCCAAAGTAATAAAATATCCCAATTTTATACATAGCTCCTGCATTCCCTTTTTGTGCTTGATATTCCAAAATCTGGAAATCTTCATCATCCTCTCCTCTAGACTTCCTGAGAGCTTCTTTGTTTTCCTCAGCACCAGTGTGGATTCTAACTGGTTCAATAACAGGTGAATCCTTTGAAATAAGAAAACTATTCACTGCAACCTCTGCCAGTTCGGCATATAGTTTAACTGCTTTTTCATGCATCTGCACCAAAATAAACATGGATTAAACCAACAGCAAATAGTTTACACTATGACTTCCATTAATAGATTGCTCTAGCATAGCCATGTCTACTGTCTTTTCATTTTTTATTTGTTCTTCATTAAGCAAAATGTGTCTCCATTTCGATTAGTCATCATCCTAGAAGATTATGATTTCCAGAAGAGGTAAATCTGATTCATGATGTAGTTTCAACAGTTTTTAAGCTTATCCATAGAAGTTTTTAAACAAAAATGTATGGCCCACTCAATTTTAAAGTTAAACTATACTATAGGCATCCATGAACAAAGTACATAGCCTAAAACTTTAAAAGAACCAAATCTAAAATACTAAATGAAAATAATATATCTTAGTACCAAGAAAAATTAAAAATATGTATTCTACATATTGAAAGTAAAACAGATATTCACTCAAAGGTATGATTTCGAAGTGATTTCTCATTGCCAAACAACAAGCACAGATCTTGCCATCATCACCTCTGTTTACATTTCGTGATGTCACCAATTAATCATCAACCAAAATTACTGGGAAAAAGAAAAGAATGCATATCAAGAGTACTCAAGCAGTCTTCAATTATTTCCTTCATAGTTTAACTTTTCCAACTAAACAATACTTGTTTGATCCAATAATAACCTTTCATCGATCTTTGGAAACAAGTATCTTCCTAGAATAGAACTACTTTCCCCACTAGCAATGATGTAACTCTGAAACTTTATTGTACAAGGATAAACTGTAGACGCCTGAAATTCAGGCAAGATGTAAATCCACATTCATTCATCTTCCACAGCCAAAATATAATGAGCATCCATACATCAGGAAACTTTGATCCATAATGAATTGTACATATAGTACATAACCAATTTAAGTTGTCTCAGCTTAACAACTTATAACAATTTTAATCGGTATAAGCACTTCCCAAAATATATGACACTCAATATGCACGCAACCAACTCTCTTTAGTCAAAATGGGACATCAGGTCTTTAATATTTTTCCCAAACTCTTGGTGAGTGCATTATGAGCACATTATTCTTTATGTCGTTTTATAGGGGATGGGAGATCCACGTTTCTTCAGTAACCTAAGGCTCTGTGCAATAATCTGACAGGAAAAGGCCATAATCGGCCTTTCCAATTAAACACTACCGACTCCTATTACACAAGAGACAAGATGAAGAATACTCTGCTCCAAGCATCTACAACTGCCCCATCTTTTCACCTACCAACGAAATAGGTATACTTTGTCGTCCCAAGTTCCCAACACCCCTAACTGCACTTCTGATAAGCTATCCTACTGGTCAAACAATTAATGTATGTAATCATATGGACTTAGGATCCATGCATATTTTATATTGCTTATTGTCCATTAGCTACCAGACAATCAAAAGAAACACCATCTCATTAGCTAGCTCTCACTGCTCTGCATCCAGAAGTTTTCAATAGTTGTTTATCACGTTCAATTATATGCATACTACCAAATACAAGGCCTCATTGGCTATGTCTGCACCTTCTAGGAAAACTTGATAAATTAAAAATGAAAAAGAGTGATCTCGCACAATTCTCTCTCTCCCTCTCTCTCATTTCTTTTGTTTTTTCCCTTCTATTTCGTTCTTGATCTTTTTCTCATCTTTTAATTTCCTCTTATTCCATTTTCATTCTTCTTAATTCCTTTTTTTATTCATAAGTACCATTACACGCTAATCACCAAAAGATTAAAAGTACCCAATTTAGTTTCCTCATTCTCCTTTTTAGTTTTTCATACCATTTTTAGGTGTCTTATAAACTTCATTATGGTTAGAAACTATTGTACTTTACTCAATCCAGAAGAATAGCATATAGAAATATTCTGAAAACTAATCTAAATCCGCTAATGCAATTTAAACTTTTTTCTCTAAAATTAAATGCAGAAATAAGTTTGAGTTCTGTTGAACTGATTACATTGCAGTTATAGTTTCAAAAGATCGAAGTAATGCACAGAATGCAAGAAAAATCTTGGATTCAAGTATTTGGTCGAATACTATACTAAATGAATCAAGATCAGAAACATCTCTCGAGTCCTAAATAGATAAATATGCATGTTCTAGCCAACAAAATTACCTGGAGATTCCCTGGTTCACTTTCCCATCTGAAAATCATGATACAGACGAGTAAATTTAGTTTTTAATTTCCCCTAACAAGGCAGATTGACCTTATGGACAATACAATGCAGACATAGACTCACATCCCTAATGCTAATTCCTGATTTGGTTGACAGATATAATCACAAGATAGTGGCAAACCTCATGTCAGCTTATGAGCACATCAGATCAGTCTAATTTCAGAATTCCAACCAAAGTTCTCATTTTTGATAGACTGCATCATAAGTAAAGATATAGTTTTCGATTGGTTGCTCTGTCAGAAATAAAATCATGCAACTTGTTTTATATTATTCCAACAGGAAAGAGAAAGGTGACAGATTTCCTGGGCCTTGATCCAGAGACTTTTCCTTAACAGTCATTGAGGTCTCAGCTTCAAAGTTCAAACTAAAACAGTCACACCACTCCGATCCCAAATAAAGCTTCTTCAAAATAATTCATCCTCCAAATGATATAGGGCTGTTCACTCCAACTACCATGTTTTCCAATACTAAATTCATCAAGTCACCAGCAGTCAAAGACCTTGCCACTCTTCCTTCATAAAATGCTCTATAACTTACCACCAAGTTATAAACACAATAATCTCCCTCAAAAATATTTAAAAGTAAAAAGCAAAAATCCTCAAAAATATTTAAAAGTAAAAGCAAAAATTAAACCTTACCTCTTGGCGATAGTAAGTGTATGCTAAGGCCATCTTAGACTGCATATTTCCGCCCTTCGCAGCAAAGTAGTGATGCAAGAATGCTTTGGCGTCGCTCCTTTCCCTCCCAATCCCCATACTATACAAGAACCCCATCACCGACTGACCATGCGGATGCCCCAGAGTAGAAGCTGCCTCGATCTCGGCCACCGCCTCCTCCATAACCCTAAATTCCCCTCTGTTGGCCGCCTCCACCATCTTGCTTACCCCATTGTAGTAAATTATCTCGTCGCCATCAATAGGTCTAGGGATTTCGGAGTTGGGATCAGGCTCGAAAAGTGGGGACCACGAGCCGGGATCGAGGACCCAGTCGGGCTTGGATTCGGAATCGGGGAAGTCGTCGAAATCGGAAACGTCGTCCGGTTGATTGATCGCGGCCGCGGCCGCCGCCGCGGCGGCGGGGTCGGAGAAGTCGTCCTGGGAGAGGACGAGGACGAAGGGGCGGGCGAGAGCTGCGGCGGGAAGGAGGATGAGAAGCAGAAGACCGCAGGTGAGATGCAGGGTTTTCCGGCAGAACATTTCCGGACACCAAGTAGTACTTTGGGCTTTAGAGATTGTTCCGTTCTATTTTGGCAATGCGATGTCGATGGAAAATGGAGGTAAATTTATGTTGAGGTGTTCCGCGTCAAGGTGGTTTCTATCCACCAATTACTATTTGACACGTCACCTGTACAGTCACGCGCCAACATTTTGCTGCACAAGATTCTTGTAAAACTCCAAAATTGCAATATACCGCCTCTCTTTCCAATACAGATTCTATCAAGTAAGTTTCGCGTTGCTTTTACTTCGGATCGATCGGACTGAATATTTTGTAAATATATTCAATTTTCGAATTAATTTGTCAGATCATAAAATAAATTAAAAATTCGCAACGTACTTACTCCATCCACCACTTTACTGATCCACATTTCATATCCACGAATAATCTGTCTAATTTTATTTATAAAAATTAGTATTATACTTTTAACTTTATTTCTCTCATAATATATAAATAAGACTCATATGTCATTCAAAATACATCTTACTAACTAAGTCAACTCATCTATCTATCTTCTATTTATTCTATATATTATATAAACGAAAATAATTTTATGTAAAAAAAAATTCTATGTGACACCCTTCATATTCATCCAATTCTATTTATCTAATTTATCAATTTTTTTGAATTTAAAATCATACGACGGGAACAACTTTTCTTTTTTTTTTTTAATTTACATTACAAATATTAATACTCACACACCCCACCTAGATTTTTTTGTGGCCGAGAATACTCGAACCTCTGACCTATTGGTCAACAGGCAACCACTCCACCACTAGGTCATCCCCACTGGGACAATAATGAAGTTTATTTAAGACGGGAACAACTTTATGTTTAAATTTATGTATATATACTTTAAAAATAATTTTATATCTTATTTAAAAGTTTTGATGTTTTTATAAGTTAATTATTAATAAAAGTTAAAAAATTAATTTTATTTCACGTATTTAAATTTATAATTAGAAAGGACGATAGATGAGGTACTCATTTATTATGTATTTTTCATATCTAAAGTATTTAGAATTTTTCTGCGTGCTCTAATCCATGATTTAGAAAAATAGGAATAAAAAATAAATAAATAATTCCATATAAACTGTAGATTAAATATATCTATTTAATTTTCATAAGGATTTTCGTTTACTAATTTGCTATTTTCCTCTTAAAATGCATATTTGTTTTTTTAAAATTTGTTTGTTGCTTTAAATTTAATTATTAGCGCTACTTATATATAGACTAACTTAAAAAATAGTTTTATTTCCCAAATATAAACCATAATTTGGAATGACAATAGATTATGTATATAAGACGGGACAAATATATTGTCCATATTAATATATACAAATCATGACAAAATAAAATAAATGAAAAGATTATGTATTTTGAGTTAGAATTGTAAGGTTATGTGCAAATTGCAATACAAGAATTTGCACAATCAGCAACAATAACCCCTAAATTTTATTGGTCATTCAAATAAGTTTAGTAAAGCCCATTTGAACATGTCTCTATTAATTTGACTCAAATTTTTATTTTTATTTTGGTTTCATATTTTTTTTAGTAGCTTTGATAAGATCCTCACCACTCGGAGAGATTACATGATATATATAAATATATATATATATATATGAAAGAAATATATAAAATATCTATACATATTAAGTATTTATATTATAAGATTTGTGATATATATAATATTAATAGACATATAATATTAATATTAATATTATTAATTAATAATACACAAAGCCTTAAAAGAAGTATGGGAATAGTGATAAAGATAGTAATAATAGATATACATGTGAAGCCTGAGAAATTATAATATAAATATAATAAATTATATATGTGTATTATGAATAATGTAAAAAATACAAGAATAAAGGAAAATCTGAACGGAGCACCGAGGAGGGAGCACAACTTATTTTCCTATTATTAATAAGATTATATATTATATATGATATGAAAACAAAATTTTAACAAAATTAAATATTCAAAATTAATATCTATTATATTTTAATATTATATATATATATATATATATATATATAGAGAGAGAGAGAGAGAGAGAGGGGGGTTGGTTATAATAGACATATTTTCTCTTAACCAGAAATGAATATAAGTCAGAGCTTTAAAGGATTTTTCGGGTGATGATAAATTTTACTTTAATTAGAGATTACATTATTTAATAATAAGAAGGGCTTTAATGTGATTTCTTTGATATAAGACTTTTTTTATTTCTTTGATAGCTACAATTTTCTTTTAATAACTGCTCTAGCCGCCTTCCTGTCGGTCGGCTATATCGTCGTGGAGCTGCAATCGGTCGGATGCCTCCCTTGTTGAGTTATTGTTTTATTAGTTACTGATAAGACGCGTACTAGTGCTTCGCTCGCCTACGCTAATAAGTAGTTGGCTTGTTCCCGTCCTTCCCGGATATGCAATTTACGCGAGGGGCGGGAGAGCTCGCTCCTTTCAAACCTCGGATGCACTCGATTCGAAACCGCTCATCCTCCAGAAGGACTCGGTCGGGTGCACTCCCTCGTTTCTTCTTCCGGCTCTCGAGATCCCCTCCATCTATCCTCGGATGCACTCGGATGGAAGTCGGGTGTCTCTCGACTGCAGCCTACCCAACGGGATAGTCCTTGTCTCCGCGTCCCTTTGGTAAATTGCATATCCGGTCAGTCCGTCCACTCACCAACTACTTATTAGCTACGTCTCACTACGCCATTAGATCAATCAATGTAGCCACTCCTTTATTCTATTTCCTTCGATGACTCGGAAATAGTCGGAGGTGGCTTCCCTGTTTAGCCGTCTCCTTCTATCTTCGGATGTCTCAGATGGAAGTCAACTACACCTAAATTAACTAAATTAGCTCTTTCAGTATATATTAGAGATTTTAGGTGTCAACACAAGAGGAGCAAGGCTCTCTAACGTTCGATGGTAGATCTGTCGACCACTGCAAAAGTATTTGTTAGTGGTCACCAGATCGAGACTGTAAAACACTCCATTGTTACATCTTTAACAAGTCTTTAGAACAACATCTTTTATTAAGTGATATCTTTTTTTCCGTGCTGAAAAGGAGGAGGGAGGGAGAGAGGCCCTCGTAAGAGACGTTCTCAAATGCTTAACACATCGTGGTTGGAGCTGCGTATAGGTATCTGCATATAAGTACTAAATACAGTGAGCTAAAGCTATATAGGTACTACGTGCTAACAGGCGTTAGCTATAGCTAACATAGGAGTTTTGTTTAGCTCCTCATAGAGTAGCTAAAGCTGCTAGTAAGTAGTAGCCATCCTAAAAGATGTCTACTTTAGCTCAGTAGCTGCAGTAATGGATGCCACCCTCTTACTCTATTTCCTCGTCGGATTCAGAAATAGTGAGGGGTGGTTTAGCTCATAACTGCAGATCAGATAGCGCCCTCTACTCAACTCGTTCCTCGTTGTCGGGGCGCAGGAGCTGTAGTAGCTGCAATTGAGTTACTCGTTCCGGATATATCAATATAAGTAGTAGACGATCTAATGAGTAGCTACAATTCTTTTAATACCAGTTCTAGCTAGACGTAGATCGGTCGGATGCCTCCCTTGTTAGCCGCCTGCACTTCGTGATCCCTAATTCTCGTACCTCAAACTCAGGGATCACTCGTTCGGCTATAGGGGTTAGCTGCAGTTGAGATTAGCCTTCGGGGAATATCAATATAGTTATTACCGATCTAAGAATTAGCTCATTAACTCCTGACCTTTACTGTACGCGTGGTATTCCCTGACACGTGGGGTCCACCCCACACCCGGCAACCAGGCAACAGGGTTAGCCGCCCGCGAGGTGACATCCTCGCTAGGCTACAAAGCTTCGCGTTTACAGTCCTGGTCTATTCAAAAGAGACAATAATAATTCTCACGACATCAAAAAAAAATGACAATAATTATTTAAAGTTTCAGTTTCGTATTGCTTACCTAGGGACAATAAGAAACAATGAATTATAAAATTTTAAAAAATATAAGAAATTTTATTAATGCATACCAAAAATTATCATAGTAATAAACAACAAATTATACAAAAAACATTATTTTTAAAAAGTAATGAAAAGCAATGAGTTACACCAAAAAAAAAAACAATGAATTTTATTAGAAAAAACAATATGAAAATCTAATTAGAAAATAAAGAAATATGCTAAAGCAAGCATATGTACATAATAAAAAGTAATGATTTATTCAAAAAAATAGTATGCTAATATAATAAAATCAATTAATTACACCAAAAGAGCAATAAAAAAAGGTGGTAATCCATTAAAATGCACCTTTTGGCAATGTAAAAATGAAAAATACACCACCCTCCCAAAAACAATGAATTTTACACTATTTTTAATATTTTAAATATAATATGCCATCTTGTCAAGTACTTTATATCACATCTCTTACACATGTGTACGAGGTGTGATATAAAGTATATGACATTGCAATGATTTAGTGATAATTATGTAATTATTTGACAATCATTAGCCAATAATTATGTAATTTAATTATTTTATATATCACTACTCGGGATTAATTAGGTACTAAATTCAGTCGAAAAATTTTGAATAGGCACAAAACGAACCTAAATAAAGTTCTCGCTCGGATAGAATAATTTCCCGCTCGACACGTGTCAAATCTCGCTCGAGCGGGAAATATGATCCCGTTTGAGCGGGATTTGACACTTGTCGAGCGGGAAATGGTTATATCCGAGCGGGAAATGGCAGAAAGCTTGTCAATGTACAAAATGATGGCTGATTGGTGCCTGACATGGATTTATTTACTTGTGCAGACACGAGACAGTACATCCTCTATATATTTTACCATTCACACGCCTCTTTTACACACCCACAATAACATCCTTTCAAATTCATCACATTCGAAAGTGTAAAATAATCTTTCAAATAACATCCTTTGAAATTCATCATATTCTATAGTGGGCAGCAATCTTTCAAGTAACATCCTTTCAAATTCATCATTTGAGGTATTTTTCCTCTCTTGTAATTTTCCTCTAGTGTCCACTTAATTTTTATTGTACGTTATAAATTTGAAAATCAGACTCTTTAATAATCAAAACATTGAAATTTATATGAATACCGTATAGATTACATAGCAAGTGGATTTTATAATTTCCCACTCGAGCGTGGAATTTCCCGCTCGTGAATTTAAATCCCGCTCGAGCGGGATTTAGGCCTAGCGAGAGGGATTTTGTATATTATGACTCAAAAAAATTCTAGAATCTATATGTATCATTTCCCGCTCGAAAACAGAACTTCCCGCTCGTGAGGTTAGATCCCGCTCGAGCGGGAAATTTGTGTGGTTGGCGAGCGGAATTTCGTATTTTTGTGTTATTTTTATTAATTGTTATGTGTTTGTAATTCTGTGTAGATGGATCACTATTTTATTATCAAATATGGAGGAACATGGTCTGGTTGTACGTATTCGGGCGGATATCAATTTGTAGATGTTGATCACTGTCTCTCCGGCCTGAGGTACAACATCGATTATTAATTGAGTGCAAACTCCTTCAGCACATAGTACGAGTTGCATTATCTGTCGAAGAATGAGAGGGGACGTACTGTAAAGTGTCCATTAAGCACCGACGTTGAATTTTATCGTTTGTGCGCGACGCAGCCAGAAGCAACTGTGTACGTGACTCACCAATACACGAACGTATACGTGCCTGAGTTTGATGCTGATTATTATGAAGAAATGGATCGTATCCAAACACATATGCTTTCCTCCACTTTTAATGTTGATGCATACCCCGCTGAGGGTAATTATGCATCGACATCCACACATTATTTCGGATCCACGTCGATTTAAGTTCCAGAGACAGCAGAGGATTATGGCCATGATGAAGATGCAGATGGTGTTGACGATGCTGACGATGATGAAGAGGCAGATGGTGATGACGAAGATCAAGAGGCAGTTGGTCCTCAGGATGAAGACTATGAGTTGGAAACCGATAGTGATGCGTCCGAAGAGATGGCAGAGGACATCATGATAGATAACGTTGTGTTGGAGCGTGAAGCATGGATTCGCGGTGAAGAAGATGACGAAGCCGGTGATTGGAGCAGTTGGCTAGTTCCAGTGATTCCCGTGAATGCAACGAATTCAATCGTTATACATGAACAAGGCTCGCTAGAAGATGGTGATTTGTCTGTTGGTTCTGTTTTTGAAAGTAAAGCAGCTCTAAATGTAGCAGCAGGCTTGTGGCACCTGGAGAATAGAGCAGAATACAAAGTTGATGCCTCTGATGGCCTACGTCTCAGATGGATATGCAGGCGTATGGAATCTTGTCCGTTCGAGCTGAAAGCAAAATCAAGTAAAAGATCAAAAGCTTGGAGAATTACCAAGTTTACGTGCGGTCACGCATGCACACGCCAACTAGAACGTGTTGGTCGTAGAAAAGTTCGCATGAATGTGATTACTGCCTACGTTGCTCGGAAAATACGAAGGGAGTGTAAAATATTAGAGCCAAAGGCCATTATGGCAGAGGTGCAAAGCGAATTTGGGTTCACCGTTCGTTATGATTTGGCCCTGTGAGCACGGCATGCAGCGATAGAAAGCATATACGGGGGATATGTTAATTCCTTCGGATGTTGCCAGGCTATCTTCACATGCTGCAGCAATGGAATCCAGATACATTTACTGATTTGCAAATTAGTATTGATGGGAAGTTCGAACACTTGTTTGTAGCTTTCGGCGCATGTAGACTTGCTTATCCACTGAATATGAGGCCTGTGATTGCAATTGATGACACTCATCTGAAGGCCAAGAATAGAGGTATCTTGTTTGTCACTGTCACTAAGGATATCAACGAGCATACCTTTCCTCTAGCGATTGGCGTTGGGCCTATTGAGAATGATATCTCTTGGAAGTGGTTTCTCAGCCGATTTAGAATTGTGTATGGAGAATTGAATGATACATTAATTGTGTCTGATGCCCATCCCTCAATAGATAACGCTATGAAGGAGGTTTTTCCGAATGCAGTTCATGGTTTATGCTACTATCACTTGCTGCAAAAGATTAACCGTTACGGAAAAA
This sequence comes from Schizonepeta tenuifolia, assembly GCA_029490685.1. NCBI lineage: Eukaryota > Viridiplantae > Streptophyta > Magnoliopsida > Lamiales > Lamiaceae > Schizonepeta > Schizonepeta tenuifolia. The sequence goes on from CM055960.1 coordinate 76,021,882, forward strand.
CAGTGGTGGAATTGTTTAAAAAAGCTGCATTTGCATATCGCCGAGCAATTTTTGATAAAGCAATGGACATGATCCGCCGAGAGAGCGAAGCTGCTTACCAAAAATTGATAAGTGTCGGACCCGAGAAGTGGTCTCGAGTTCACTGTCCTTTGCCGCGTTACAGTCAGCTGACATCTAATGCAGCCGAGAATTGGAATGGGCGGTTGGAGTGGGCACGACGGATGCCAATATGCTCAATGCTTGATGCAATCAGACATGTCATCGAGGAGTGGTTCGAGGAGAGACGAAATGCCCCTCACGGCGATGACACTGTACTGACTGCTAATGCGGCAGCCAAATTGACGGCGGGAATAAGGGTTTGACGTATACTGCACGAAAGGTCATGGGGTCGATCTTCAATGTCCGTGATTCTAAAAGACCAAATCAAGTGAACCTTGACACAGAAAGCCTTTACCGGGTCGCCCGAGACTGAGCCGTCATCGAGCTCACACAGAAAGCCAACCACGTAGGAGATGTAGTGTGTGTCATGAATATGGACATACTCGTGCAATGCATAATCGACATCTAGGATAAAAAACATATCTGTAATCATCCATTCCTGCAAAATTTCTAATGAATTTCTAATGAATGCATGTTTAGAAACAAACAAATATTACTCAATTAATATAAAGTACTACTCTAATTGTTTTAAAAAGTTTGAAATTAAATATTCAATATTCATACAACATAAAATTACAAAGAAGAGATCACCCAGCTGATGATCTACGCCTCTGCTCTAAATCATATTTGTACCTATCCGCTCCATCCGGTGCACGACAAATACTAAATATAGCCGCGGTGACCCTCCTCCGATATTCCTTTATGTGTGTGTTGCTCCACGGAATAGAGGGTGAACCACTAATTAAACGTTCAATCGTCATCATTGCAAATACACCACTGCTAACACTGTCCTTTTGCTTGAATTGATCTATAGCTGGAATGACCATGAGCGTTAGGGGCCTCTCATCGGGCTCCACTCCAACTGTGTTGTGCCTCCAGTAAAACGAGCATGTAAGAACTCGAGTCCACAGCTTCAGTAGTGGCTCCAGGCTCCTGCGTCGGCGCGCTTGTGCTGTTCGGTCTATATAATGATACGTGGAGTCGTAGAGCTAAGCCACCTAATTCTTGCAATCAATTCGGACTACCACGTAATGCAAGTCAATATTGCACACAACAATCATCTGCATCAAACGAACGATTAATATCATTACTTGTAAGAGAATTATCAAGTAAACGTTGAAATGCGTCCACTTACGTGGGTTGCACCAAAGAAGCTCGGTCGTCCAGCTCCCGTTGCTCCATGCGCTCCATATAGTAGACTCACTGGAGGCTCATAGTCAGCATAAGTGCCCTAGGATCCCCTAAGTTTCCGCTCGATGTCTATGCTCAAAATCTTATTACACCAATCACCTCTGAGCTGAAGCTGCAATAAACAGGAAACACACTCATAAAATTGAACACGGTTGTAAATAATTTCGGTTATTCATTAAATTGAACTTACATAGACATCGGAATCCAATAAAACAGTGTTTGTGCTTGTCACATCGGGCTTCACATGCACTCGGTCAATTAGTCATTTTCTCAAGTAAGAGACGAACAAATCTACGACCTACAAGACAAAACATAAGTTTGTGAATTAAATTAAAATCTAACATAATTAATAAAATAATGTTGTCTTTACCTCAACATTTATGTCTGCGTTAGTCAGCATAATTTGCCTCCACCAGTGCTTGCTTACAAATCCCCCGCTTTCAGGAATAACCATGAATCCATCACCGCTCATAAATAGTTCAAGCGCTTGCATCAATTCCGGCGGAAGTGGATGTGGTTCTCTTTGGGCTAGCATGGGTGTCTGTAATGCTGCAGCAGCTCTCCGAATCCATTCCCCTCTTCGACGCTATTGTTGTTGTTGCTGCTGCTGCTGTTGAATATCAATATCTTACGTAAAACATAACAATGCATAATCTAATATCTGTAAAATAATTACATACCGTAGTAAGAGACTCCTACAATGCATTGAAATTGCTATTTCCCTCTTGCATAAACGTACCGTACTGATCGAACATTGCACTCGACGATCCATGCTGGTAACCAGGCTCGTACATGGAATGACGAGCTGGAGAATGCAGCGACAAAAACCGTTTTGCTTGCATGGAATGACAAGCTGGACAAGAGGAGTGGTGCTGGCCTTCCTAGCCCTGGCCCTGTGCAGGGTCTCGCACTGAGGAGCGGCGCTGGTCTTCCTGGCCCTGGCCCTATGCAGGGTCTCGCACTGAGAAGCGGCGCTGGTCTTCTTGGCCCTGACCCTGTGCAGGGTCTAGCACTGAGCGACGTGGTGACTGTATAGACATGGACCACGGGGTGGGCTGACGTCCAGGGGATCAGCGTGTAGATCCACATCGGGCTTTGTCAAACAAGCCCTCAATCCAAGATTTGAGCTTGGGGAACAGTCTCCGCTCCACTTTCTCTACAATGCGATCCTCTGCTAAAGCAATCTCTGATCGAATCCAGCGTCGATCACTGGACCGTAGGACGTGATCGGGACCACCACTGGAGGATGAAGATCCTGACTTACGAACACGCTTTCCGTGTTCTGGACGGCGGGGTGGCTCTCTGTACTAAGGATCACGATCCTCTGCCTCTGCCTCTTCCTCTGCCTCTCCCTCTGCCCGGCCTCTCGCTGGTCATTTGTAACAGGCTACCTCTGTTGACCCCGCTATCTCTGTGCTCTCCTTCGAAGAGGTCTCTCTTTCTGGTCTTTATCATCAATTACCATGGCCTGGCGTGGCTGACGGGGGAACTGTTCCCCTGCACGTAACGGATTGCGCGGCACTACATAGCCCACTTCAAGTGCATTTGGATACTGAATGGACCGGAAATAGAAAGTTTCCATTTCAGCATCATCCGGTACAAAAGGGTTGAATTGACCAACCTGCAGCGCAAAACATTTTATCAAACACAAATACAATTATAAAAAAAATACTAAAAAATACATACAGTGCAAAAATTAAAATTTACCTGCAAAGAAAATAATGGTTGCAGATCTGTTCCACTTAACTTCTTGAACTTCCATCTAAGACATTTGGGTCGTGCATCCGGGTTATCAATGACCGCAACTGCAGCGGCTAAGTCTGGCAGCACCTCCAACGACCAAACGTGGAAAGCCCAAGCTGCACCGTAGAAGTGGTACTTTTTCGTCTGCTACATATTGTCCACGTAGTGCTTCAGATGCAAATACGTGTATGCGCCCCAAGAAAATCCAGAAAATGCGTCCAGATCGTCCACCAGCTTCCACACCCAATCCGCAACAAACTTCTTCTGCTCAAGACCAAACAGTAACATATACAGAACTAAAACGTGCGCGACCTGCAGGTACAACTGTCCACTCTGATCTGTCACTTGCCTCAGAGAAAACCGATCGAGGAGGTCCCCCACACTAATCGTCACGCCGTTGGCAAACCGCCGATACACTTGCACACCCCGTAAGTCGTGGTCGTCGGAAGGTCGAAAATCAGACGAGCCGAATGACAATCCGGTAACAAGGGAATACTCCGCAGAACAAAAATAAAGGTTCGTCCCGTTGATATGAAACCACATGTCGTGTGGCTCGCCCCATTGAACCGAAATCTGCCGGGACAATACGTGATGCATGCCCATACCGCACTTCTGCCTCGGCTGCCAGTAAGTAAAGTGGCCAAAACAACCTTCAAGCCACCTCTCCAGGAGATCCTGTCCCCCAACCGCCATCAACGTAGACTGAACGTCTTCTAAAATGTTGTGCCTGTAGGACGTGCTAACTGTCGACTTCCGGTCAATAGTCTCAGGCCTCTTGAAAATAATGTGCACGATTAAAAATTTGAATTAAACTACAAATAATAAATCAAACTCAAAACAATATTAAACAGTTCACTAAACAATTTCCCGCTCGAGATTAACAAATCCCGCTCGAGCGGGATATCAAGCCAAATCTGATAACAACGAGCGGGAAATGACACAAAAAACATTCACAATAATTTCAGCAATTAAATAACAATATCCCGCTCAAGATTAACAAATCCCGCTCGAGCGGGATGTCAAGCCAAAGCTGACAACGACGAGCGGGAAATGACACAAAAATCATTCACAATAATTTCGGCAATTAAATAATCATATCCCGCTTGGTTAAACTATATCCCGCTCGAGCAGAATTTAGGCCACCAAGAATTATCAAGCGGGATTTAACGTAATTAACGTGTGAAAATTAAGGGATAAATTACGCGTAAATTACACATTCAAAAATTCAACAGTCTTCCAACACGAACAATTATTAGTATATATTCAACATCAAACAATCGAAACATGAATAATTTAGCAAATTAGGGATCTAGGGCAGGTTACACACTATTAAATACGAGAATAAATAATTTTCCGTTCGGTTATGACATATCCCGCTCGAGCGGGATGTAATATTGTTTAGTGCTATATCGAGCGGGATTTCATATAAATGGATCGTACATAATTTTATCAACTAACATATAAAATATCAGATTGAAATTCGACTGCATGAAAAAATAAAAGAAATACTCACCTCTCCATAATGAGCCATATTGTGGAAAAATTTAGGTGAAAAGGGACCTTTCACTTCACGGTATTGCTGCTCCGAATTTTTTTCTTCAGGAAGACAAGAGAGTGGAGCGAGATTTGTTGAGTTAGAGAGTAGAGAGTGGGGCGGGATGGAAGTGTGGAGCGGGATGTGAGATTAAAAATAGGAGGAGGGGGTGTATAAGGTAGGAGACGACAAAATAGGTCAAAAGGAATTGATTGATGTCAGGTGGAGGTGGTGGACCGAGATTCTAGCCGATAAAGCTATGAAAGTTAACAAGATTTGATCTATTTTGTCAATTTAGTGGACCCTTTAATCAATGTGTGCATTTTTCATTGATTTTCAAGACATGGTGTATTTTTCATTTTGCACACTTCAAAGGGTGCATTTTAAATTTTCTCCCAAAAAAAATATCGAGAGGTGCCCATAGAAATTCTCAACGGCGGACCGATTTTGACCCGAAACCTTAGGGGTAGACGGGTTGATTCTGAACCGGTAGTTCAACTAATTTTTTTTTTTAATTTTATGTTTATCTCATGATGTAGGATATTTAATGTCACCTTCATCCTATAGACAATAATCAAAAAAATTTATATAAAAATCTTCTCTAAATCAATATGGGACAAAAAGATATTTGATCGACGTGAGACAATCTCTTTGAGAGTCAGATATGATTTTGTCTCATATCGATTTTGCAAAATTAAAAGAGATTTGAAAATTATCTATAAACTGGGGGTAAATGAAATTTGATTTTTTAACGGGTTTATACGTAAATAATTTTTCTTTCGACAATTTAAAATAGAAAAATAATTAACAAATAATATCTTTCTTATTTTATAATAAATTTTTATTTATTAAATAATAAATTTCTGTCGATTTTCGGCTATACACTAGTTTTATTAAAATATGCACCAATCAACCCTAGTCAAATAGTTTGTGGCTGAAGGGATTATTAAAAATAAGTTTTTCTAAATGATTATTTATATTTTAATTTTCACATCGTAAAGTTTTTCATCAAGTGTTGGAGTAAACAAATAAAGAAGGTTCCGACTGAAAAATCAATACATATTACACAAATATTTAAAACAAAACCTTATTATGTAGTAACAAATTCATTAGCAAAGTAAGGAGATTGGAACATAATGAGAAGCACTTGTGTGCGACCTGCCTGGGCAGCGACCGGATCCGAGTCAGATTGATCCAGGTTGACTCGTTGATCCGGTCAAAATAATTCTTCTTTTCGATTGTTTATTTTATATTTTCAGAATTTTTTTTTGCTCCAATTTCACTGCTCCGTCTTCGCTCCGATTACTAATATAAGGATAATCGTTGGACAATAATTTGGATTTTTTCGGCTCGCTCCAAGGCCTTCGGATCCCCTCGTTCGAATCTTGACCAAAGAAGAAGCGGCAAACAAAAAAATGAATAGGCAAACAAAAAAAAGAGAGAAAAAATCTGAAAATAAAAAATAAAAAATAAGAAACTGAAAAAAATAATTAAAAAATTAATTAGATATTGAGACAAAAAAAAAATACACTGTAAACACTTATTGGGACACTTCGAAAAGCAACCTAATAAGTCGGACGGATTTAAAAAATAATATGTCAGGCACGCGCTTATTAAAAAAAAAAATCACGCGTGCGTGGACGAGCTTTTTGGGCGCGTGTATCTCATGTGCCCGATCGAACGGTTGTTTCTTGAAGCGTGTTTTTCATACGCCGTGCGCGTGGGGACGGTCGTATGCTATGCGATCAGTCGCATATAAGTATTTGTGGAACATAATACATGTGCAGATATGGAACAAGGTTGCTATGTAAGTTACTATCAAGTCCAAAAAAGAAGAAGGATAGCTTTTAGGTGGAATGGGTCAAGGATACTATGCAAAGTTGAGGCCCATAAAACATTCCGTGAGCAAGAGGTCTCTATCTAGTTTATAGTATTAGCTTGTATAATTGTGATAGTATTGTGGTTGATATAGAATTAGTTGAAATATCTTGTGATTTGTGATCAATAATAATGTAACTTGTATCCATCTCAACAAAAAAAAAAAGAATCATAATCTCAATTCTATGGCAATTCCTGCCCAAGTTTCTTGGGTAATTATGAAGGTTATGGGAGCCAGAGAATATCTCCAACACATACCTAATGGTTTCAGATTTTTAATTTAGAACGGATTCTCTACAAGGAAGTTGTATTTTGAGATAAGAGAAGGTATTCAAAGGGTCTACTGGCAAAAGATGATTAGTTTAAATAGAGCAACCCCAAATGTGTCTTTATGACATGGTTAGCTATTCTGAAGGGGAGATTATCAAGCTCTGACAATTTGTTGAATGTTGGAATAAATTGTGATCAAATGTATCGTGTGCAAGAAAGAAAATGAAACTGTGAATCATTTATTACTTAGATGTGGATTTTCAGCTCAAGTTTGGAAAACAATCAGTAAATGGAGTGGGATCTTGAGAGAAAGTGGGGATTGGGAGACAGAAAAGAGCTTCATGCTCACTCATTGTAAATCAAAATCTGGAAAGCAACTCAGTATAAATAGTGGAGGCAACAAGTGTCTATCATATATGGAAGGAAATGGCCGCAAATTTCAAGGAACTGAAGGAAATGTGGAACATATTGTGAACCCTAAATTGTGATCAAATGTGTATCATGTGCAAGAAAGAAAATGAAACTGTGAATCATTTATTACTTAGGTGTAGATTTTCAACTCAAGTTTGAAAAATAATTAGTGAATGGAGTGGGATATTGAGAGAAAGTGGGGATTGGGTAACAGAAAAGAGCTTCATGCTCACTCATTGTAACTCAAAATATGGAAAGCAACTCAGTATAAATAGTGAAGGCAACAAGTGTATATCATATATGGAATGAAAGGAATAGCCGCAAATTTCAAGGAACTAAAGGAAATGTGGAACATATTGTGAAACAATGCCAACTTCAGGTGGCAATGAGAAAGAAGTAGCAAGGAACCCAAACTAGCAAGAATGTTGTTATCTTAGTGTGTATTTTGTTTTGTTGCTTTGTTTTTTTGGTTTGGATGCTTTTGAGTTTGTAAGTTATTGTTCAACATTGCCAGTTGGTTAAATAAAAATACTAGTACAATTTACCAATATTAAAAATGTTGGATAAAATTATGGATTATTGGCCTACAAATTACCAAACTTTTTCCAAGTTCTCGAATTGCAATTGACAGATCAATTTTTGTCCAATTAAATACCATACTTTCAATTTGTTTCAATGTCCAACCAAAATAGGGTTCCGGCGACGTCGATGAAGACATGAAGGCCGAAAAATCCAGTGTGAACATGTCGGACCTTTAACCAAAACGACATCATTTTGGCTAATTAAAACGACCTTCCATCTTAACCAAAACAACGCCGTTTATGTCTTGAATCGATTAAACCCTATTTAACCCCTTCATTTCCCCCAAATCATTTTCCCCAAATCAGCAGCTCCAGAATTTGGAAACGGCGACGAAGCAGACGAACCCTAAACCTTAGACGTTGAAGGCGAGGAACCACCTGGTGTGAATCCGGCGACGAAGCTAACACAGGAAAATGGGTTGCAAAATCAAGAGACCTTTTGTGAATCTCACAGCTTAAGAATCATTAAATCACGTTGCAACCACAGACTTGTTGAAAACCGCCGCCTTTACTCTCATGAGGTCGTCGTTCGGTGGAGGTGGCGTTGACTACCGCTGATTCTCACCAATGTAAGCCCAATCCAGAGCTCGACGATGCCATCGTCGTTAAGACGCCGCCTGTGAGCCATTAGTAATTTTGAGTTGATTTTATCGTCTTATTTTGGCTTTGTTGAGAGATTACGATATTTTGTGAAAATTTGAGCTCTGTTTCTTGAGTTGAATTATACCTGTTTTTGTACAAATTATACAACGCCTTGACTTGTGCTATTTGGTTAGCGTCAAAATTGGAGCTCGAGTTAGATCTTATAATTAATGAGGGCATTATGTTAATAGGTTTCCACGCATTGCTCTGAGTTTTGACTTAATTGCTTAGAATTGGTTTCACTAGACAAAGATGATCATGGTGCTCGTGATGGTGTAATTTGGTTCGATTTAGCATCGAGTGTCTAGGCAAATAGAATAATAGGATTAGTTCACCCGCTATAGTGAAACGACGACTTTTTTTACAATTAGTTAAACGACGACGTTTTTGCTACATAAAACGACGCCTTTTACTTTATTTGGCTAGAGGAATGCCACATAAGCGCCAGCCTGGTCATTTTTTACCACGGTGGAAAAATTCCCAATTTGACGTCGCCAGAATCCTATTTTGATTGCACATTGAAACAAATTAAAAGTATGGTATTTAATTAGACAAAATTGATATGTCGTTTGCAATTCGGGAATTTGGAAAAATTTTGATAATTTACTGGCCATTATTGAGTAAAAACATGTCCAGCCTGCTCTCTACCGTGGACTAGAGACACAATTGATCCCGTGCTACATTTATAAATTAGCAAAAAAGTATTAAAATGGCCACAAGAGGTCTTCTTCTCTACACACAACACAAGGGTCTTTCCACTTCCGACTTACTTGATCTCCTTATTTTACTTAAGGGTCCAGAACCGAAATTACATCAACGTTGGTGATTCATTTTGCAATTAACCCTAAATAAAGCTCATCATGTAACCTCTACTGGTTACTCGCTTAAATTAATCATACCTTTTCTAATAATGGGCGATACAATTTAAGGAAATAATCTTTCTTTTATTATATCACATACTAAATCCATCAAGGAAAAATACATGTAAAAAGAGACTATCCAGGGCGCATACCAACAGTAAACCTTGCAGGAAACTATACTACCTAAGAACCAAAAATACAATTCATCATAAAAAATTCTCTTCTGCACCTACTAAGGTTCCATTTTTAACATCGTAGGCAATTCCAAAGTGGACTTAGTAGGGTTTCTTCCAAGTATGCGAGTCATTTCCGACTGCAGTCTCGAGGGGGCGTTCACGACTGCAGCTCTTGCAGGCAGTATTCCGACTAAAATTCATGAAATTACACCTAAAAGCAATAGAAACAACACTCATCAGTCAAAACACGAGGTGAGCCTAAATATACCAAGAAAGCTGTGTAACAAACTGGACTTACTTCGGGCACTCCCAATCCCCAGGTTTTAGTTGCCTCTGGGGACGTGAGTCATTTCCGACTGCAGTCTCGAGGGGGCGTTCACAACTGCAGCTCTTGCAGGCAGTATTCCGACTAAAATTCATGAAATCACACCTGAAAGCAATAGAAACAACACTCACCAATCAAAACATGAGGTGAGGCTAAATGTATCTGCCAAGAAAGCTGTGTAAACTGGACTTACTTCGGGCACTCCCAATCCCCAGGTTTTAGTTGCCTCTGGGGACGTGCTGTATGACACCGGAAACACTGCTTGTTGCTAGCAAAGTTCATAAATGAACACCTAAATCACAGGAAGAGACAAAATTATACAACCAGCATAAGAAAATTTCCAAAAACATGGATATCCAAGCAAAAGATAATAAAGCTTATTTGAGGGGTATCCAATCGGTAGGTTGAAAACACTATTTACAAAGACATCCAAATCTTGACCTGTTCATTTATTCTTGTTGAAAACATGAAAACTGTGATCTAATGGAGGAAGAGGTTTAGATCTTCAAATTGATACACAAGACAGACCGGTTCAGCAATGTTTAAGAAGCATCAAAGCATGTGAGCAACTTCTTACCCAACGCCAACAACCAAAAGGCCTTAACTTTTCTAAGTATGGAAAGCTAGCTTTATCAAAGGAAAGGGGGTAGGGAATTCATAGGAAATATTGATTTGAAAAATAATCAAATAATTGCAAGAGAACTTGATAGATGGATCCAAGACCAAGCTCTTAACATTCCCTTATCAGTCAAACTGCTTTCAATCACATTAACAACGAGTGCATTATCTTCTCCCATTGAATGTCTTTATGAGTGCTAAGTTCCAAAAGACAGAAGAGCAAGAGGAATTACAAATAAAAAGACAAAGAATATGGGTCCATGATGATGATGGTAAGAAGAAATATGGCATAATGAGGGTAACATTGACATATTTCCCTGCCAATCCAAGAATCTCCCAAAATCTGATTTTTTTATGACCTCTAACAAAACCTTTAGGGGTGTTTACTTTGGGTGGTACGTGATAAATAGATAAAAATAAGATAAGCTAATTCATCACATACTTTGATGGATTGCATATCTCGAGCTCGTTCGATCATCTACTCCTTCAAGTACTCTATGATATGTATTTCCAATCTAATCTATCACCCAAAGAAAACACCCCCTTATGGAAATCATTATTAACGTTATAAACACTTCCATAAACTTGAAAAGGTAGTTCTATCAGCAATATCAGCATCTCATTTGTCGCCTGCAACCAAATTTGCTTTAAGTAACTATACACCGAAAAGATTTACTCTTCTTAAAATTATAACCACCGCCATCTACCTAGTAAAGCTTTTGTTTCTTTTCCATCAAATTTGTTATTAGTTATGGTACACAAAATAGTAAAAGGGAAAAATAAAGTGCTTAGAGTAGATTGTACTGGTGTCACTAACAAATAAACTCTTTCTTACCTACCTATCTTTTTATTAATATTGACAAGCCTCATTCATGGATTTTTTACAGGGTCAATTTTCGAATAGCTGTGGAGAGGCTTGGTTATTTTGCATTCCTCCATATATTATCACCATTCCAAACCCTTGCACATTCATTTAGATGATGAAAGACATATGCACAAAAACTACAAACAAAATCAACAGTTTACAATTCCTAGCAGACTAACTAGTCAAGTGTAAGATTATATTAGCCAAATTAGATAAGATTGGTATATCGAATTATGAGGACGAATTTCACAAATCTACAAGCAGCAAAAACTTAAAGACTTACTCAGTGCAGTTCCAATCTCCCTTTTTCATTTCAACACCACCTTGACCAGTATACGTGCTCTTGGTATTGGGTCCATTTGATTTACACTGCATGCATCGTACATTTCTAGCAAAGTTCATGAAATTGCACCTGCAATTGATAGGATGTTCACCATGATGTAATACTAATGATTTCAACATATAACTAGTTATAGGGTAAATTGTGGTAAAAGCATCAGATTTGTCAAAATAAACTTAAAAGACTTGCAGATAGGAGTTTGTTACACCAAAGATTTACGCCAGAAGGGGGAAAGGTGCAAGCCTAGTTTAGTTGTTTTTGTTATTTTCTTTTTATAGCTCTGATAGGTTTAGGAGTCCTGCTCTTCACAGGACACATCCGATTAAAAGGAGCCTTCTCCATATGAAAAGGTTAGATTAGGATTTCTTGATTTTGAGTACGGCGCCTGTTGCACTTGAACAGAAGGATTCTTATCTTTCTGATCATCTTTAATATCCCTCTTTAGTAATCAGTCCTTTGATCTAACATATTCAGTTTAGTTATTCTTTGCTCTAACAAAGTTCACCAACCAAAAGATGTGGAGGCAAGAACAGGAGAATAAAGCAATTAGTCAACACCAATGATTCATTAACAATTAAACCAACCAAAGCCAAAGAATTACAGTCATCGCATCCACTACCACTTAACATATGATTATAAATAACTCAAAAATCTCTTTAGATGTCTTGGCATGTATTAACCAATCTCTCCTTCCTATGGCCATCAGGCCCATCACCCTCCATAAGCACTAGGTTCATCAGAAGAACAACTAACTCACTCGTAGTCTCTAGATGAAGACAATCAATTATGTATCATCAAGAACCTAAGAATAGCCACATCAGAGCTTATACCAGGTCAGTAGACAAGTGTGTGCAACAAACAGTGTCTCCATTTGGATTAATATATCTGCTAATGCATCTAAGACACAAATGACTAGAAAGCATACAATATTTGAATAAAAACTACCACACCAGAGCAAGTAAAATTAAGAGTAATAAAAGAAAAATTCACAATATATTGTTTCTTCTTACTCAGTGCAGACCCAATCTCCCGGCTTCATATCTATACTTTTTGAACTTTCAAACTCTGATGCATCAAGAGATTCCTTCTTTTTTTGACGAGCTACGGGAGCGGGCTTTGGAAGATCAGGGTCGGGAGGTGTTTCACCAAGCTCAACCAACTCTGAGAGCAATCTCCTTGCTGATGATTCGACAACTTCCCTACCTGCAGGTTTATCTACTTCTCTAGAAAGAACAAGTGGATCTAATGCAAAACTCATTAAGATACGGACTACATCTACTGTTCTGGCACCACCTTCAGATTCAGTTAGCAAAACATATGCTCTATCGCATGAATCACGAAGACTGCACGAACCGCACACCTGCAATTATCCAAATTCCAAACCAATCCCATAAATCCTACTATAACACTGCCACTCCCTCAATGTATTATTAAAAAAAGCGTTACATATAACAAAGATAAACTTACATCTCCTTCGTCAAGTTGTAGATGTGCTCTCAGTCTTTTAGCCGAGTTAACCGGCTTCCTGAAAACACTAGGACAGCCTTTCTCTACAATCGCTTGAATATCTGAAGCAGGCAATGACCTAATTCACGAATCAAAATTTACACTTGAACACACTTGCTAAATTACCATAACAAACAAAGAGGCGAGAAGGGGAAAAAGAAGCTACTTGAAAATGTCGAACCGGTCACGCGCAAAGCTCATACACGCGTCCTTAACCAACTTCAGCTCCCTGTAGACAGCGGCGCTTTCATCACCGCCATTTTCCGCAGCCGCCGCCTTCTGAGTGATGTAGCCTTTGGCCTTCAATTGGTCGATGAAATTAACCCATTCCGGCCACGGGTGAGCGGAAACCGCGTCGGTAGAGAGAGAAGGAGTCTCGGAATCGAGCGCGACAGCGGAGGAGATGCAGCGCTTGAGGCGGAGGGAATGCGGAAGGCATGCTATGTTGAATTTGAGGAGTGAGGGTTGTGGAAAACTGCGAGGATTGTGGAGGAATGAGTGGCCTAGCAGGATGAATAATCTTGAAACTGCCATTTTCCTTTCCGTAAAATTGTTATAGTTTATGTTTCTCGAATTAAGAGAGTTTGTTTGGGGTTTAAGACTAGGGTTTTTGATGGAGCTATTCTCTGTGAGTGGATTGATGAAGAACAGCAATTCTGCAGTTTTCGCCTCAATTCTTTAATTTATTTTCTCGAACTCAAATTAATACATTATTAACATTAGTCGATAAATTAAGAAAAGTTTTTAACTTTTTTAGTAAATGATAAATTAATAATTTTTATAAGATAATAATTACTAATTTTTTATCTTCTGGTGTATTAATTTATAGAAATTCTATCATTTAAGTTATGAAAAATATGTAACTTAGTTTTTTCCTAAAAAAAATATGTAACTTAAATTATCAGTTTCAGAAAAGAAAATTAATCAGTTAACGAGATGCGAGAATGCAGATTTATTTGTTTTGTTCGAATTAGACGAAATAGACCATAATATATTTTATTTTATGTTTATTACAAATACAAAGTAAAATAATTTAGGATTGATTTTCGTAAAATATATATACTCCACCAAACAACATCTAAAAAATTATGTAAGAAATACAATAATAAAAAATAGTTTGACTACTCATTCAAGAGTTCAAAATCATTTTATTGAAGCCACTGCTAATCAAACAACCGTAATTAGTATACTATTTTTATTTTTATTTTTTTATATCGTGGGAACCCGCAGCCGCTACCTTTGGTGCGCACTGGGTAAACCCCCGTCCCTTGTGCAGTAGCCTGCAAACCACACAGGGCAGGTAAACCACCCGTAATTAGTATACTAGAAAGCATGATAGTACGACTATTCATTGTTCAATCCTGTATACAAAAAGTATGATCATAATCGAAAAATTATATATTGTACACAAAAAGTAAATTTTTTGTAGATAAAAGAAACCTTAATTAGTTTCCAAAACAAGGATGGATTTTATTTGAACGTTAGTTTCTACCTAAGGGATATATATAAATATATGCACATGTGTGTGTTTGTTTATACAATGAAGTTCTAAGGCTATGTGTATCGCGGCTCGAAGCCGCTGCCTCGAGGGGATTTCGAGACCTCCGCAGCTCGAGACACATGCGTTGGAGGCAGTCGCGGCTCGAGACCGGCTCGAGCGGCACGTGTAGCGCACGTGCGCAACCGAAAATAAAAATAAAAGTGATTGGCGCATGCATTGCACGCGCCTAACGTTAAAATTTTTAAATGCAATGGCCGAAAAACGGCTAAAAATTGTTTTTTTTTATTCATTTTTTGTAGTATATAAATACCCATTATCATCTCCTACATTTCACACCTCTTCATCTCTTTCATCCCTCAAATTATTTTCATCTCTTTCATTTCTTCAACAAATTCATCCAAAAAAAAAATATATATGGATCACAACAATCCCAACAACTCATACTCATCGGCGTGGTTTCACGACATGTCCGACGACATTTATGATTTCACGGGGGTGGGGCTTGATTCAATCAACCTCAACACTCCCACCTCCGCCGAATCCTACCCATCCTTCTCCCCCGACACCGACAGTCCGGCGACAAACACCGATGATCGCCTAATTTTGGCGCCGCCGCCTTCCCAGCCCGCTGCCAAAGGAAGAAAGAGCAAGGGGAAGGGCAAAGCCATCGCCACCTCCGCCGCTGCTGCCGAGGAACATGCGGAGGAAGCTGCTAAGGGCTCCAAGCGCCACAACTACACCGACAAACAAGCCACCTACTTGGCACAGATTTAGGTAGAAGAGACCTGCAACTCCATCGTCGGATGCAACCAGTCCGGCGAGAAATACTGGGGCACGGTCCAAGAGCGTTTCAATAAGAGGTTCGACTTGCGCCTCAACAAGAAGCAGGTGAAGAGCTACTTCGACCGCATCCAGACAGCGGGTAAAGCTTGGATTGTCGCTTACAAGAAAGCCCAAGCTTACCGACAAAGCAGCGGCGATGACGGGATGGTGCTCGCCGAAGCTCAATCCATCTACAAGACATCAACGGGCAGCCCTTCTTTCCACTATTTCACAGCTTGGGAGATTCTGAAAGACTATCCCAGGTTCCTCCTCGCCGCTTTCCCAGACGTACAATCCATGAAGAGGACGAAGACTACGGCGGAGGGCAACTACACATCTTCTCCGTCCCAGCCGTCAGCGGAAGAAGCCCAGTCCACCGAAGGAGAAAGCGAGCCTCCCGACCGGAGGGTCGAGATGCGGCAAGGGCCAAGGCAATGGACAAATGAAAGAAGCCGGCAGAGGAGTCGTCCCAGTTCGAATCCATCATGGATCGATATGCCTCCCGACTTGGCCAATTCGCCGAGGCCAAACATGAGATCGTGGTGGCGTTGCGAGAATTAGCTCAAGCAAAGCTGAAAAATGCTCGGGCGAGGTTGGAAGCTGCTCGGGCCAAACAATATGCCACCGACTTGGAAGTTGTTTCCAGAGATACGAGATTCATGACGCCGGAGCAGCTCCATGTTCATATGATGATGGTGGAGGAGGTGAAGCAACGTCGGGGATGGACATAGTTTTTTTTCTTAATTATTAGTTTTATGTATTTTTTATTTTTAATTAAGTAGTGTTTTTTTTATTGTGTGCGACATGTAATTTTCTGATTTTCAAATATTAATGGAAAATTCGTATTATTTATTAATTAGTGTATTTTAATTTATTTACAAATACATAAATTAATTTAATAAATAGAAATGGAGAATTGTTTAATATAGTACTGGAGACCTCTTAAAGACAGCTGCGCTGTAGGGGTAAATCTCGTGGTCTCCAAGGGTGCTGGAGATACGTGGTCTCCAAGGATTGCTGATAGCCTAATAAAAAAATTATCACTTTATGATTTGTGTTGGAAATAATGGTTTATAAATCATTATTTATGGGGATTGTTGTAAATAATGGTTTATAAATCATTATTTATGGCGGTTTATTATTTAATTATTGAGGTTTAAATAATGAAGGATTATTTTACTTGTCGAGTAAATAATCGAAATATATTCATGTTCTTAAAACCATTTTTTGGTGAGTAAGAAATGATGTATTTGAGCTGTGTATTGAAGATGAATTTGTTGTCGACAAACTCGTTAATCCATATTGAAGGAACGAGCTTGAGCTTGAACCGTGGACATTGGTTTCGAATTGGGCTTTGTATTTGATTATATTGGGCTTGATGTATATTAGCCAATTATTCAAATTAATTAAAATTGGGCTCACCTAATTGTCGAACTAAACATTGCAATTTCTAATTGTGTTTGTTAGTTGATGGCTCAATTGACTAACAATATACAAAATACAATGTGATGGATGAAACTGCCGATTTGGTTTTAATTGGTAATAGCCAAATTGAATTTGAATTCAATGGCTTTGATATCAATAATAGTGTATTCATTTGAATAGCTAAAACCGACGTAACATTCCCTCAGGATTGTGAATGCACTTTAACGTGCTATAATTCCCATGTGTAAGACTAGCCTATAAATAGAGATTAAGAGCATGGCATTTTTGGACAAGAGATCAATCGGCATATATCTCTCAAACATTGCATTTCATTTCATAACTTGCTCAGTTCTTGATCCTAATTCCGTTCGCTGGAGCTCGCCGGACTTGTGGTGCTACATCCGTCGAGACGAAGCCGTTTTATCTTTGGGGAAGGATCGCTAAACCGTGAGCACTACCGGGGCGTATTTCTTCTTGCGGGCAGAGATTCTATCTCGACTCGGCTACAAATCTTTGAGTTTGTTTCTTATTTCGTGTAATTTCGATTTATTATTTTGTTGTTCTAATTACTTTATTTCTAGTCCAGTTTTTTCCTATTATTTCCATTGTAAAAGTTTGAACGAGCACCCGGAGTTATAACAATTTGTATGTCTAAATTGTATATTTGAAACTATATTCTAAGATAAGAAATTTTTCTATGCTATTAATTATATATAAAAAGTTACAACTTAATTAATTTTATCATGATTAACCATTTTATGGGCTATACTTGATTTTCTTTTTGAACTAACAAAAAAAAAAAAATTACTTTCTTCCAAATTCGTTACCGAACAACCATTAGGTTGATAGCCATGAGTTGTAATTATCTTAAAAATCTCATCATAGTAACAGATAAGGTAGGGCCATACATATTATATTAATAATATAATTACATAAATATCAATCATTCATCTCATATCCAAATATTTAGAGCGAATTGAAGATTTGTGAAAAATGGCTTCCTTCTTTTCCTCTCCGCCGTTTCTGTCCCTCCCAACAACAAGAGGTAACTACTTATCATCCTCACAAACCACCCCAACTCCACCGCCATCCAGTACTCCACCTCCGAAGCCACCAACTCAACAGCTCAGTTCAAACTCAGTAGAGCCACTGCCACCGTCTACCGCTGCCAAAGTGGCGGAGCAAAGGCCTAATAAAGGCGCAGGCACGAGAACAACAGCAGAGTCAACGGACTGGATTGCTTCGACGTTGACGAGGCGGTTCGGCATCGGCGCCGGTCTAGCATGGGTTGCTTTTCTTGCTGTTGGAGTCGCTTCTGAACAAATCAAGACTCGGTTAGAAGTTTCTAGAGAAGAAGCAAGCACAAGGTACATCATCACTTAAGTTAAATCTATTTCAGTTTTACGCACTAGTATTACGCCCGCAATTTTCTACTCCTTATTATGTTTCATGCTCTATTATATTCTTTCAATTATTGACATTTGACAATTAAAAAATAATTATATATCAAATATGGGTGGAATAAAACTTAGGCAATGTCATATGCTGTTCAAGTTATTTAAAAATTTATTTTTTTGGCAATAGACTTCAATTAAATTTTTGGTGTAAGACTTCAACATTTTTGTTTACTATTTAATTTACTATCTTCTTGAAAGGAAATGCAATGAACATTTAGGCATTTCCATGAATAATTAAAGGGAAAAAATAATCTCAACTGAACCAACAATTAATAAAAAGAATTTAGCTATATCTTTGATCATAAAAAGCGCGTCGGATGTTCTATTGCGACATTGTACAACATTTGTTACTACATCTACGAATTATTTCCACGTACCAATGAAATGAAAAAACCTACAAGAATTTTCATATACAAACTGTAAGGTTTTACATATACATGATTAATTACGAATTTCCACAAGTAAAATTTAGTAAATTTTAATTTAAAACTTACGGACACATGGTGATAATCCATACATGTAGAAGCTGTTGTGTAATGCTGCATGCAATAAAGTATCCGACTTACTGAAAAAGGAAAATGCTTCAGTTGTGACAAACTTTATAAGAACAATAATAGTTTAAAGTGAACCAATATTCTGCAGAGATGTTGAGAAGGAAGAAGAGGTCGTACTGCCAAACGGCATAAGGTACACACACAAACTTGTGATAATGTTCATCAATCATTCTAATACTGAAAGTTAAGTAAACGCCCGTAATTTGTGGACGGTTGTTGATAAAGGTATTATGAGCTGAGAGTGGGAGGCGGTGCCTCTCCACGGACGGGTGAGTTGGTGGTGATCAATGTGAAGGGAAGCGTGCAAGGCAGCGGAGAGGTGTTTGTTGACACATTTGATCAGAATAAGGCTATAGCTCTCGTATTGGGTTCAAGGCCTTATGGTAAAGGAATATGTGAAGGTGTGGAATATGTATTGAGAAATATGAAGGCAGGTGGGAAAAGGAGAGTAATTATTCCACCAAATCATGGCTTTGGAGAAGAAGGTGCTGATTTTGGTGAAGGTGTACAAATTCCTGCATCAGCCACCCTTCAATATGTGGTGGAGCTTCAAAAAGTTTCTATTGCACCTTCATAAAATTTTGTATCCATGTATACGTACATTGCATATAATTACATCATAAATATGTGTAGAGGAATTTCTCTAATTTCTACAAGAAATTTTTTATTTTGCATGTGGTTGTTCGTCTGATTAATTTGTGTTTATAGTGAACGATCGATTGGTAGATGAAGTTCTACAGAAGGGGTTCGTAGAGGTTGTTAACTAGTTACAATACTTTATACTTCACAAAATGGTTGGAAAAAAAATATATCAAAAAGAAAAGTGACAGTCACACTTTAACTGGGGGAAAAGACTGGTTGCAAAATAAGAATAAATCAAAAGTTGAGTATTTTATAGGCAAAACATTAGCTGGTGTGCAATGCAAAACCAGAATTAATTTTACCAAGGTTCACTATATAATAGGCTATTCGGCGTTAAAACTTTAGAACATTAGTTTTTTTCTTTTTGTTTTGTTTTAATCCTAATTCAATTAAACTATCATTTATACTATCATTTTGGATTGTCTTATTGAATTTGTCTTGTTCCACTTTTATCTTTTGGGTAATTTTAAACATAGCCCCCATTAAATTAAATAAATAAATATATAAATTGATATACTATTTTACTCCTTAACCTCTAATAACTCCACATACTCTCACCTTTCTAGCCTCCGATTAACCAACTCACCCGTCGTTGACAAATTTATGAACCAGAGGCGGAGCTATGGGTACTGGGTAGACTTGGTGCTCGACAATGAGGAAGGAAAAAATCAAAGCAGTAACACAACTTTTACTGGTGAGATTACCCTTTGGTTATGTCAGAATTTGAGTCTTCATTCTCGGTGTTTATTGTGCATCAAATAGCTAGGTCAATTGGCGTCATCGGAGAGTGGATCTTTGAAATTTTAGACACTTTCAAAACTTTGAAATCATGAAAATTGAGTCACACATCTGTTTTTACAAATGCTCTATGGCGGCAAGATCTAATATGGCAGATTCGCCTTGTAATATGCTCAATTTTATTCTATTAATTAGTGCAGAATCAACCCAACACTCAAAAAATAGGAAGCAATCGTCAATTTTGTTCTTCATGAACTCGTCGTCCTAGCATTGTTCTTCATTTGTCTTATTTACCTCCAACGTGTTATTCATACTTGTCGAAACACAAAATCTGCATTTTCATCCAAGTCAACAATATTTGATTGATATTGATAGTAAGGTGAAGAAGCAGAAAAACGTGCGATCGTCTAATCCGGGGCTATAAAAATCTAAGAAATGTGAGAATATGGATATTGAAGGCTAAGGGGTAAAATAGTATGCTTTTTAATATTTTATTATTTAATTTAATGGGGGCTATATTGAAAAAAATTGGGACTATGTTTAAAATTACCCTTATCTTTTTATGTTTTAGTGAGACAAATAAAATATATTTTAAAATTACACATTTAGGTCACCTTCTAAATTTAGTATAAAATTCCATGGACCAACTTTCCATTTACATGTGTTTGAGTCCTATTGGGCCTAGCCCAATAATGAATATAGAAAATGATCCACAAGTAACAATTTACATATAGTACACTCACTTTTCACCTTGAATATTTTATTAATATAAATTTTATTAAAATAATACTATCATGTGGATTGAGTGTTATATTAATAAAATATTATCATATATATGAGAGTATACTACATGTATATCCCAAATATAATTTTCTCCGAGACAGTCCAGTTACATGTTTGGTGGAAGTTAATGCAATGACGTAACATTTTAATGGCTTCCTTGAACTCTAATTTGTTTTTTAGACAAGATCACATGCGCGTAAAATGTAACGACATACACGTGTAATTTATATCAAAACAATACAAAAGATCATCGTCGAACCCTAGAAACAGTTTGATATATATGGTGTAGTTAAAACCCTAAAGAGTATTATAGTAAAGGTCAGAAGAACGTAAAAGTGTATAGTACACGTGTTCAGTAGCTACACGTATTTAATAATCTAGACCTAAAATTCTATACTAGAAAGCAAAAACAAGGTGTCGTATAAATTTTAAGTCTTCCATTTTGATCGACGAAAACCGAACCATTCATTTCAAACAATTGCATGACAGATGAAGAAGACTCTCAAACTCTAGAGGTTCATCCCAGATATGTACATTGGAAAATTGAACAACGTTCTAGGAAGTTTATGAACTACCATAGGCCTCATGTCACATATTCTTCACCACGTTATCTTGTTGTCCGTTACAAACTCAACTCTTTCCATTCCTTTATGCTTAATCCATGATAGTGCCTCATGAAGTCCCGTCGCTTCACCCTCTTCCACACAAACAACCTGATAGAGTAATTAATTGAATATACAACTATATTTTTTAGTGTAAATTATCTCTTATATCATGAATATCATACCCTGCATGATAGCATTTTCATTAAAAAAAACATACTAAACATAAATAACCCTAGATTTATCAGGAAATAATCACACCCCCTGATTAAAGGCAACAAGAATAAGAAAGACATTCCGCATTCGAAATTGATGACGTTGAAACTAACTATTGCTTAATCAGTCCACCGAATAATTTAGTGCGCTCGCCCACTTCTGATTGTACCTCAAATTCAAATAATATCTGCTCATGAAATCCCGCCCGACTTTATTCTCGTACTCGTCACATTTGGACCTATCTATAAAACGAGTCTCTCACCCTCTCTCTCTCTATCCCTCTCTCTCTCTCTCTCTCTCTCTCTCTCACTGGCCGGAGTCTCCGCACCGCACGTCGACGTCTGAACAATGGCGCAAGTGAGCCCCCAACTTCCTCTCGACAGCGACGGCCTCTGCATGCTCTGCAAAGAGCAGCCGTCCGAGGAGGCCACCCTCTGCTGCGCCACGTGTGCCACGCCATGGCACGTGGCATGCCTCTCTGAGATCAAGAATTCTGCCCTAGGGTTCGAGTGCCCAGACTGCTCCGGAGATGGCCTTGGCGGTGCTCCGGCGCCAACCGACTCGGAGAAGAAAGATCTGTTTGCAAGGATCCGGAAAATCGAGGCCGACGGTTCCTTGTCTGAGGCGGAAAAGGCGAGGAGAAGGCAGCAGCTGATGGGCGGGAAGGTCGAAAGCGACGCTGGAGAAACTTCCGGCGTGAAAGATGACAACTCTTGTGATATTCTGGGAGTGATTGGCGAGAGCTTTAAGTGTTCTTGTTGCATGGAGCTTCCGGAAAGGCCCGTTACGGTATGGGTTTTGCTTTAGGTGTTTGGGCAATTCGATCAAATTCATTTCTGGTATATACATTATTGATTTTTAAATCTATGTCATTTCAACCTATGCAGATCGGGCTATATGTGTTTGCGTGTGTGTGTTTGATTCTCTGGATGTATTTGCGTGTTTAAATATTTGTGTATATATGAAAATATATGTTAAAGCATATACATTTATGGCTTAATTCTATAAAGTTGAATCGAAAGGTGCTTGAATATATATTGAAGTATTTTATGAGATGTTGCTCGTGTTGATGATGTTTTTCTTTGAAAATTCCAGACGCCATGTGGCCACAATTTTTGCTTGAAATGCTTTGAGAAGTGGATCAAGCAGGGAAAGAGTACCTGTATAAAGTGTCGCAGCAACATTCCAAACAAAATGGCCAACCGGCCACACATCAACTCCACCCTTGTTGCTGCTATAAGAATGGCGAAGTTGTCCCGAACAATCACTTCTGGAGGGCCTCAAACTGTTTATCGCTATTTACATGACCAGGATCGTCCCGACACAGCATTTGTTACTGAAAGGGCACAGAAACCCGGGATGGCCAATGCTGCGAGTGGGAGGGTTTTCGTGACTCTCCCAAAAGACCACTTTGGACCTATCACGGCAGAAAATGATCCGGTGAGGAGTCTAGGGGTTCTAGTTGGAGAAACATGGAAGCATCGTATTGAAGCTAGGCAGTGGGGTGTCCACTACCCCCCTATAGCTGGTATTAGCGGGAAGGCACATTACGGCTCTCAATCAGTTGTAATTTCAGGAGGTTATGAAGACGATGAAGATCATGGTGAATGGTTTATCTACACTGGCAGGTTATTCATATTTGCAACTATATCCTGATACTTTTTTACTTTTATCATTTTTGTGTCGTAACTGTTGTGCTTTCTGGTTTTATCTTAGGTTTGGTAAGAGAGTAAATGGAAAATTGACATTGGTCCAATGCTTAACTAATTTAGCAACATAGTTATGTTTGATGGCATATGCCATATTTTTCTTCTTGGCGTAGACACTATATATAGGTGTAAGAAAGTTCATTAATGCTGTAGTTGTTCATTTATGTTTCTTGTTACTATGTTTGTTGTTTCGCTTTCTTCTTGTGAATCCTGATAGATTATTTCTCTATTCATTACTGTCCTGATTGTGTCCTGAAGAGTTGTAAGTTACATACTTCATTAGCCTCTTGGTAATCGACATGATTTCTTCTGGCATGCTTATCCTACAAATTTTCAACCTGTTTTACCCTATTCTACTCAATGATATCACATAACCGCCATGGCAGATGGCGTGGCTGATTTGCTGACCATATCCATGGCTGTCATGGGCCATGTCGGTTATGGTTTATGACTCCGTGGTTCCATGCTCGTGTTAAAACTTAAATATTAAGTTTTCAATAGTCGATACTTTTTTTTTTAATATCTGCCATGTTTAACTAATTGGTTCTTATATATAACATTTTATAATTTCATCCGCCATACGCTGCCATGCCATCTGCCATAACCTTTTGGTGGATTTTGTTCAACCGCCAATGCCATAAGCCACCATGTGCCATTGATAACATTGTACTCACCTTCCACCATAGAAAATGAAAACTTTTCTTTCTTCTTTGTCTTCTTGTAAATACAATTAAAATATCATTGCTATTACCCCATAGCTGATAGCTACAATTTTATGCATGCTGGTGCTGCAGCGTGAATAATTTCCCATCTCTGTGATTGTGACTGATAAATGTAATCTTAGTGAAAAAGGCCTAATGTTTCATTGGTATGTAGAGTACATAAGTTTTAAGTTCCATCACTAACTGCCTAAACTTCTTTAGTAATTTGAGGACATTTCTTTTACTTTTTTTGTGTTTATTGCAGTGGTGGGAGAAGTTTAGAAAACAATAGACGCACTAACAAGGAGCAGTCATCTGATCAGTTGTTTAAGGAGGCTAATCAGGCTTTGCGAGTCAGCTGTATTAAAGGTTATCCGGTTCGCGTCATCAGGTGATAAGCTCTACACCTTTGTTTGATGTGCATTTATTGCCTATTAAATGAGAAAACTCCACACCATAAGAATTGTGTAAGGCTATTTTATTATCTCATTAATGTCAAGGTCTGAAATGATTCTCTACACAAATATATGAATCTCTAAAATTGTATGCATTGAAGAACAATTATGCAACGATTATTTCTGTATAGGTTTAGTGCTAGAGCATCTTCATGTTATGGCAAATTAGTGAATAAATCAAAATGCTATGAGAAACAAAATTTGTTTTTCCTAAGTTTACTTTTTATTCCACTCTTCGATGAATTAGTTAGTAGGTTTCCATGTCAATCTGATACATTACCTAACTGATCTTTTTACGTTGACTTTAAAGATCAATCTTGATTTTTAGTTAATTTTTCTAAAGAAGAATGTAGGAATCAGTACTAATCTAAATCTGGAACAGTGGAAGTCTTTCGACTTGTTTCTCAACTATTCATAATAGTCTCCTAGGTTTGGTACATGTATCAATCCAGATTTAGAATGGGTGCCTATTAGTTGGTCATGGCTTCTCTATATTCAATATTGAATATCTGCCTTTTTGTCTTGATGAAAAAGAAAAGTATTTGTGGAGTATTTACTGACGTTTTTGCTTCCATTTTGAAAATGCATGCTGTGATTAGCTTGCTGTATGATTATGTTATTTTATTGATTGTTAATCTCCGAATGAGTCCAACATTGTTAAAAACCAGCTAGGCAGCTAGGAATATTTAAAGGTATGCAACATGATACTTCATTGTTTAGCTTTATTTTATACAGCACATTAAATTAGTTCCATTTCAGCCTAACTTTTTGTGGTTTGTAGATGTATAAAGCTTGTATTCAACTATGGATGTAAGTTATATTACATCGTGTTGATGCTCTTAAATAACTCTTAATACTAACAACTCAAAATTTTAGTTACTACACTTGAACATGGAAATTACTTCCAAAATCACTATAATAATGAGCCCCGTCGTATTTTTTTCAACAGATCTGAGAAAGACAAGCGTTCTCCATATGCCCCGGAGGAAGGTTACCGATATGATGGGATTTATAGAGTAGAAAAGTGTTGGATAAAAGCAGGAATACAAGTATGACAGTTTTTAATAATGCAGACTTTACCCTTATTTTCTTGTGTATTTGCTGATTGTTTTTTTCTCTCAGAGGTTCCTTGTTTGCAGATATTTGCTTGTAAGATGCGATAATGAGCCTGCACCGTGGGCAAGGTTCTTGCACCTGGCTGTACTCATGATTTAATCTAAGAGGATTGTTGTTTCAGTTTTTTTCACTACTTTGTTTCAGCGATGAGCATGGAGACCGCCCTCGGAAAATGCCAGTCGTTGGTGAGCTTGAAGATGCTCTTGAATTAACTGAAAGGAAAGAAAGTCCTTCGTGGGATTATGATGTAAGTGGTATTATATTAATGTCATCGAGTTTCATTTTTTTACAGTTGTAACAAAATAACTTTACATGGAATGAACTATTACAGAATTGTCTCTCAAGGCTTACTGATTAAGAACGATTTCAAGTTGCAAAGCACTAGTCCAGATACCTAAATCCATTTTGATGTATAAATACCTATTTTGGTCCTTTATGCAATAATAAAATAGTATATCCTTTTTGTTCACCTTTCACTTTTATCCATTTCCTGCAGAAACTCATTCCATAGCCAATATAATTCTAAATCATTTACCACCAACACTTATCTAATCATGCCCTTTGATTTTGATCTTAGGATGTACAATGTTGTTGGAAATGGATGAAGCCACCACCTCTCAGTCAAGAAAAAGTTGTCCATGTAGATCCTGAAGACAGGGCGAAGGGAAGAATGGTGATAAGGAAAGCACAAACAATTTCAATGAGCGAAAAGCTGCTAAAAGGTTTGAAATTCTACAATTTATGGCACTTAATTTATTCATGCGAATAACTTAACTTCTAGTTATAAAGGTTCTGTAGCCAAGATTGTTTTGCTTTTGATATTATTGCTATAGATTAGTCTGCCCAACGACCATATAGAGGATTCTCCATACTTGTCAAGCATACGATTCCCATTGGATCACATTTTTAACCGTTATTTATCATAACCAGCTTCTTGATATTTATATAGAAGTTAAAATCAGTTATTTCCTTTTTCTTTCTTTGTACTAGGATTTTGCTGCCTTATTTGTAAAAAAGTGATGAATCTACCCTTGACAACTCCCTGTGCTCATAACTTTTGCAAGCCATGTCTTGAAAATGCATTTGCTGGCCAATCGTTTTCCAAAGAAAGGGTCTGCCAGAATGGACGAAGGCTTCGTTCGCAGAAAAATGTATTGAAATGCCCTGCTTGCCCAACTGATATATCTGAATTCCTTCAAGCCCCTCAGGTATGCTAACTAGTAACTAGTTATCATAACCATTTCTTGAAGCTTCAATGCAGGTCTAGAAACTAAAAAATGTTTGAATATGCCTGATATGTTAGGTAAATAGAGAAATCATGGAGGTTATAGAGAAATTGAAGTCTGGGCTTGATATGTATGGTGATGATGGCATAGACTCGGAGGAAGAGAGTTCTGGGAAGGTCAAGGATGATGCAGTACACGACCCATCAAATGAAGATGCAGTCGACCCATCGTATGAAGATGCAGAAAGCCAGCATGAAAATCCTCTTAAGAGAAAAGATAGCATCTCAGCTGAGGAGGAGGATGAGGATAGAGATATTTCCAAGAAAGCCAAAGTGGATGTTGGTGATGGCCATCAAACTAATGGCTCCATCGAGGCCATTTAACAAAATTCCCAAAGCGAGATATCATTATTTAGACAGAAATATTGTATAATCTATCTTCTCTTATGCTGGCTGCATACTTATAGCTTGAGAAACCACAGTTTTTTTATGCACCAACATGTTTGGATGCATAACATGTTTTAAGAAACCACAGTTTATCATCTCTATCGCTTCTGCTAATACAGTTATATTTGTGATCTTAGCTTCATAGTCAGTGGACAACCATTTGAAGCAAGCAGCATATACTTTTTGTTTGAAATACATTTACAGTAGTTATATTATTGTTTTTGGGGTACTGCTTTCAGTCGGCTGAACAAGTATTTTTTGTCATGTTTAAATCCGTTGTTTTCTGCAAATAAAGCTTGAAATTTATCGTAGCATATAACTTCAAGTACCCTAAACACATACTTGAATTCGAAATTACATAATTGAAACGTAAAAAGTTTGTAAATCAAATTACAAATTAAAGCTCAAATAGCCGAAGGGAAAAGGAAGTAATTTAAGTAGCCGACAAACTTAATCAAAATTCTGATTGGAAAATTAATTCAAAATTATTCTCTAAATCTACGTGAAATCTTTAAATTGATCTGTAGCTTGCTCATTCCAAATCTACTTTTAACGAATCTTATATTGAAATAAAGCTATTGATATTATCTTTAACTAGTTTGTCCACCAATAATGTCTCGGTACATAATGTTCTTCGTCATCGCTTCCTCTTCTATTTTATCACTTCGAAAGTTATGTTACACATATACACCAATCATCAGAGCATGTTAAATTTTGAACTTTTGAAGTTTGGATAACCATCCTCTAATAAGATTTCATATGAAACCCAATAAAACATAATAAATTCTCCATCACCAAAGACAACACAACCATTCACCACACGACCCTCGTCCATACCTACACTCCCCCATCTTCGACAGACCACTGACCTCTATGTTGCCTACAAAATTAGAAAAAGAAAAGAGAAAACGGAATCACTAAATAAACAAGAGAAATAAAGTAAAAGGAAAAAAAAAGCTATGTTCTAAAACAATATGATTTGAAATATTAAGTGAAGAAGTATAATGAGCCAAAACTAACTACAAATTTAATTTTTTCTAGTAAATAAAGACATAGTGGCCGATGGATTGGAAATAAAGCTCCTATGTCTAAACACTATGATTTCAGTTTTCATGCTTTATTTTTTAGAAGTAAATAATTGGAGCTAACGGACCTACAAAGACAGTATCTTTTCACTTTTTGGTAAAAAGATTTTTTTGGACGGCCCTGAAAAAAAGCACCATAACTTTTGTTTTTCAGCATTTCTACCCTTTTCACGGCCCGAAGTCGGCTCAATGAGTTTTTTGACATGTCATGTACACATGTACATGTCAAATAAACAATTTTGCCACCGCAATTTTTCGCTTTATACTTAAAAAAATGTATACAATTAAACATATATCGTACACACGTACAAATCCAATATATCACAATGTGTTAAACCACATAGGCAATATACACAAATAAATTATTAAATTATATTCTCTCTGTCCCGTTGAACTTGTCCCATTTGGGATCGGTACGGAGATTAGGAACAAGAGTATTATATGATAAAGGGTGTGTTTGGTGTCGTGAATAAAGTGATATAAAGTGTTTTTGAAGTGACATAAAGTGGTTTTGAAGTAATATAAAGTGAATAAAGTGGTTTCTTAATTATTTTCTTAAAATGAAATGGGACAAGTTGAACGGGACACCCAAAATGGCAAAATGAGACAAGTTGAATGGGACAGAAGGAGTACAAAATTTATTGATTTTTTGCATAAATACTCAATCAAAAATTATTTTTTACACAAAAAAAAGCAAGAATATCAACTCTTTGTTCTATATGGCTACTATAATCGTACATGTTCTGTACACATTAAAAAGAAAATAGGGATATTATATGACAAACTCTAAGAGCACAATATGCTGAGATATTAAATCACAATTTACCACTTCTTCCTTGCTTGCAATTCTTCCATGCTCACAAATCTATTTTCACTTTGTAAAATTAGAGGTCTTTTTAAAATTTATTATTATATATATATGTTTAATTATATATATATATATATATATATATATATATATATATTTTTAAGTATAAAAGCGAAAAAAAATGAGGGGGCAAAATTGTTTATTTGAAATGTACACGTGTATATAGCATGTCAAAAAGCCCATTAAAGTCACTTCGGGTTAGAGAAAGGGGTAGAAATGTGGAAAAAAAAGTTATGGTCCATTTTCTTAGTCATGTCCAAAAAATCATTTTTATCAAAAAAATGAAAAGATACGATCTTTATAAGCCGATTAGTTCTAAATTTATATCTATATATATATTAAAGTAAAACCAATCAAAAATATTTTCCCGCCTAAACCTTCTATAATCATTTTAATAATTTTTTAATTCTTATCTTTTGCAAGAGGATTGTTTTTCTTGGCATGCAACTTTACTTACATTGAGAAATGTAACCGATTGAGCACAAGTGAAGACTAAAAGTTTTCCCTATTACTTGCCTATACAAGCATGCACTGGTTACTTTTCCAAAATGAGACTTCAACCATTTTCAAGAGCAAAATTTTATGCTCTTCAAAATTTTTTCGGTATTTGGTGCTATCTCTTTGAAATTTTTTCATTTCTCGCCTTCCAAATACTCCACAACGTACATTGTCAAATGAGACCAAAAACTTTCTTTTTCAATTTGTCAAGGCCGCAACTCTTAAATTTTTCAAAGTGATCTTTTAAATCTGCTGCATAAATTAATTGATGATCAAGCCAATCACATACCTCTGTCCAGACAAGTAGAGCTTCACAACAAGAAGAAAATAAATGAGCAGCTGATTCAAGTTGACATTGGCACTTGACGCAGCCCCTATTTTCACCCGTCTGTAAGATTCCTCTTTTGATCAAGTTTTCCTTCGTTGGTAATCTACCTTACAAGGCTTTCCAAGCAAAGGCCGAGACCTTCAATGAAACGGCTTTCCACCACAAGCAAAGGACGATATTTGACATAATTAAGAGTTTGAGATATATAGGGTATACTTAAAGAAAATATATTTCTAAACTTTGAACCATTAATTGTGACACGTGTCATTCTCTTATTAATTTGAAACACCGAAATATAATAGAGGCTGTCATCTAATGTTGGCTACAGCTGTACCTATCAATCCGCTTCGAATAACCAATATCCAACTCTTGCAATTAAGAATCGGGTATATAGTTTTGGCAAAATTGCATAAAAATACCTGACCTTTTTCCAAATTCTGGACTTATGACAAACCTTTTAATTGTAGCAAAAAAATAGCTACCTTTCAATTTTTCTTAATGTCCGTCCAAATTCAATTTAGAAAAAAATTTGACGATGACGTGTCCAATTCAGATTGACGTGGCATTCAAACGACATCGTTTTGACCAAAACGACGTCGTTTTGTTTAAAAATTAAAAAAAAATAAAAAAATTACACCTCATTTCCACTTCATCGTCTTCTTCCCCCTCCCTAAGCCTCTCTCTCTCTCTCTCTCTCTCCTCTTTCTATCTCTCCGATTCATTCATTTCAGAGGAGAAAATGTAGCTGCTACATTCCCCTCATTCCTCCTCCTCTTACTCCACCCGCCCCGCCCATAATTTCCTCTCTCCGTCTCACCACCACCGCCGCCGCCGCCCCTGCACCCTCTTCTGCTCCGCCTCCTCCTTCTCCGAGAAGCACCACACAAACTCTCCCAAATCCGACGAAGTCGTCGAGCTCCTGCTCTTCCCCCAAATCCGGAGAAGCTGTTGAATCTGAGATCCAGATAGATGAGATTCTAAATGTAGAGAACTGTGGCGGGAAACGCGCCGGAGAAACGGTTGTTGCCGAGGTCTAACTTGGTAAGCGATGAGAGGTCCTTGAACGAGGGCGGCACGCCGCCGTTGAAGCGGTTACTGTTGAGGTGGAGAAGAGAGAGATCGGTGAGGAGAGAGAGTTCCTTGACCAGCGTGCCTTGTAGATTGGCGTGGTTGAGATCGATGGCCGCCACCACTTTGCCGGTGGGATTGCCCATGAAATCGACGGAATCGGAGCAGAAAACACCTTTGTAGGAGTAGACATTGGGCCCATTCCAAGAGCTGGTGATGTTGAGGGGGTCGCCTGTAATGGCGGCTTTACACGCCTGGAGAGCGACGTAGGCGGTGCTCAGCTTTGAGGCTGTGGAGGAAGAGCTCGGAGGGTTGACTCCTCCACCAATCCACACACCACCTCCGCCGCCGATGCCAATGCTACACCTCCGCCGCCGACGACGATGACAGCAGCTCTAGTAAGAGTGAGGATGAGTGGGAAGAGGAATGCGAGGAGGCAGTAAGAGAGAGAGGGAAAGGGAAAGAGAAAGAAGATGAGGTGGAAAAATGATGTGTAATATATATTTTATTTTATTTTTAATTTTTAATCAAAACGACGTCGTTTTGAATGCCACATCAATCTGAATTGGACACATCATCGTCAATTTTTTCCCCAAATTGAATTTGGACGGACATTAAGAAAAATTGAAAGGTAGCTATTTTTTTTGCTACAGTTAAAAGGTTTGTCATAAATCCAGAATTTGGAAGGTATTTTTATACAATTTTGCCAATAGTCTTTGTAGGATCAACTGCGATGACAATGCCATGTATTAAAAAAAACATGTACTGCTTTTATGATTGTAAAAGTTTTTTAAAGGGTTTATGATCAAGTGGTCATGACTCATAGATACATCATCTAAAACTAATTAAGAGCACATCCAGCATAATTCTTAAAATTGTATTCCTAAATTCACTTTTAAGATTTCTCCTCTATTATTTCTAACTCCATTCCCAAATTGCATACGTTAATTTTTCTATTTTTCAATGCGTGAAAGGTTAAGGAAGCACTTCGAAATTAATCATATCATACAATATTGCTATGTAAGCTCGAATTTTCTAACTTGTTAAGATTCCTAACTAATTAGGATTGCCGCTGCCCGTAAATGTCCAATTTTTTATTTTTATTTTTATTTATTTTAAACTGGATACAAGTTATAAACCAATTACAAATTTATGAAATTGTACTAAATATTAATAATATCTACCGTCCTCGTGAGATTTTTTTTTTGGGAAGAATGGGATTATAGCAATTATATAGAATAATACAAATTATAGCAACAACTTTAAAACATATAAAATCTAGCAATTGTATACTTTTTTACCCTTCAATTTTTTTTCCCTCTTTTTTAATTGTAATGGACGTTTAATAAAAATAGGTTAGTACTTATGTGCTCAATATTATGTGATTCCACTTATTAATTTATGTGATTTTATATAGTTAGTAATCTTATGCCAAAGCTAGACGCATGTGATTCCACATTTTTAATTTTGTAGTTTTACTTGAAGATGAATATTTTGTGATTCCGCATTTTTGATTTTGTGGTTTTGCGTAATATATTTTTTTCTTTTGTGATTCCACATTTTTTATTTTGTGGTCAGACTTAGTAATGTATTTTTTTTTGTAATTCCACATTTTTAATTTTGTGATTATACTTAATGATGGATTTTTATGCGATTCCTCATTTTTAATTTTTTGGTTTTACAAAAAGATTTAGTTTAACGTGATTCCTCATTTATGTTTTTGCTAGCACTTTTATGTTTTTTTTTTAGAACATCACTTTTATGTTATGTATGGGTAAAGGTTGCATCTAGTTATTTTGACTGTTTTGATGCTATTAAATTCGCAGAAATAATTCTTAAAAAAAATAAAAAATGATTTACAATAAAAAATCATTTAGTAAAAGAACTAAGGGTATAAATGACCTAAATTGCTAGATTTTATATGTTTTAAATTAGTTGCTAGAAATTGTATAAAAAAACCTGAACAATGCTAGAGACGTTGATTTTCCCTTTTTCTTTTTTACCTCATTTATTCCCATGATAAATTTCAACGTGTAGAACTGAAAATATAATTATTTATTTATTTATTATTATTATTATTTTAGACTAGGACGACATCTATCAATCTATATATATTATTAATACCGATGCGAATTCAAGGCCTCCCCGTAATTTTAGGTCTTCATTGGGTATTTTTATTTATCTTAGTGATTTTATTGTATCAATTCATAATAGGAGAATGGATTCCTAAGCCCACAACTATTATTATACTGATGTGGAATTTTAAGATTTTTTCATTTTCATTTATCTAAAAGCTCAATATATACATTATTATTGAAATACTAGAATTTATGGTGTTTGGTTTAGGATGAATTTTTGAAGTTTTAGTTTCTTGCAAAGACGAAATTAGTGGAACAATTTTGGAAGGAAATAATATTCAACTTTTAATTTGGGAATGATCATCAATGATTATAAACATTTCCATTTCATAGTATTTAATTATTTGTGTCCACCATTCAAATAAATTTGGAACGAAGACCAATTTGTAAGTTCATATTCGTGAGTTCATATTCTGTGCTTCTAGTTCATATTCGAGTCTATAAGAATAAGTTGGAACGAAGATAAAATAAATTTGTCCATCACTCACTGTGCATTTAGTTCATATTCTGGTGAGGAATTTTACAGTTTATTTATTGTATATAACTTGTTTGATAGAATGTCTTAATGAACTACTATTGTATTCTTCAAATTCCTAATGTGATTTATGTAATTTCTTTATGATCTCAGTTATCTGTTCCGATATCGATTCGCTGCTCTTCTTAACAAATTCAAGTAAGTTATTAAATCTCTTTATTTGTGAAATTCGTTAAAGAGCTTCATAGATAATATATTCCATGCCATTTTGTTTTCTGGCTTAAGTTAGTTTTGCAATATAATCTTTGAGGCAATAAATCAATTTTATCAATAAGTCCAAAATTATGTTATTTTTCGTCCTCTTTATCATCAGATTTCAAGGGGATTGGGATGGAGTTCATTTTTAAATTGTTAGTTCTTTATTAGGTTGTATATCTGTAGCATATTTTAGCTAATGATTCTATCTAATTCATCCATTTCTTTACCTCGTTAAAGCAAACAATTGAACATATAATTATAAAATAATAATACTACTACTAATAATAAGAATAATCAATATCAAGCAATTACTAATAGGAAAACATTTTGAATACACCATAACCATTCTCTTGCTTATGTAACATTACTAGATTTTTTTATTATTATTATTTTTTTGTATATTTATCTAAAATCTTGAATACACATGCATCCATTTCATATTTTTTATTATTAGATTATTAGATTGATTTGAATCACTCAATTTGTTATCTGAATTTGATTGATTAGCGGATCTAAATGCCAATCAATTTCCATGAATCAATACTATGTTATTTATGGGTTAATTTCTTATATAAATCAATATGCACTAATTACATTTCCTTACAATACGAATTGATGTGGGAGCAACAATTTTGTTGTTGCATATTGCCAAATTCTCTTCTCTCTTATTTTATATTTCATGCCCATGTATAGTGGTTGTACATGTGAGCTATTTTCATATCACAAGATCCTAAACTTTGAATGCATCTCTTTTGTTCGTTCATTGCTTTTCTTTTCTTTGTTCCACCATTCACAGTGATATATATGTTGTTTATCGTATTATAGTTATATATATGACTGCTCATCGAACAAAATTTCTCAAATGCACAAGTTGGATCCCATCGATGTGGGAATGCATCCAGTACTACATCTTTTTTGATTGATTCTTTGATTAGATGTTGGATAGCGACTATTAAGTGATTAGTTTCATTGTATTTTTGCAAATGTTCTATATTTATGTATGTACTGATATATTCCATATTACCATCTTAATGATTTAGTGACATCAATTAAGTTAAGAATGTATGTTGCAGATTGAGAGAGGTTGAGACGATCATGCTTCTGAAACTCTTAACTAATAAATTCAGATTTGTCAGGATTCTCGAGATAAAAATTGATCTCATATATTTTATCATCTTTTTTTGTAAGTATTTTATTGATTCTATTTTTTGGGATTATGTACCTATATATTTAGTCTAAAAGATTTGACCAAGATTCTACACGAGATGATCCTTTGTACCACTTATTCGCAACGAGAATATTCTTTCATATGAAACTTTTGGGATATGTACCTATATATTTAGTCTAAAAGATTTGACCAAGATTCTACACGTGACGATCCTTCGTACCATTTATTCGCAACGAGACTATTCTTTCATATAACACTTATTACAATGAGATCACCTTTTATATTGTAATGATTTGATGAATTTGTATATCACTTTGAAAAAGTATTTTCTAAAAAATATATAATCGAACTATTAAAAAAAAATTATACTTATAAGTTACAAAGTAAAGTGACCCTTTCAATAAATTCTACATGAGACGATCCTGCATGTTATAATAATTTGCGAATATATCAATTTGAATTTAGAAATTTTCAAAATTAATTGATTATTCCTGAATTGTAGTACTAGGATTTAGCTTCAAACAAGAAGAATGAAAATTGAGGAGAAGAGAGGTAATATGATACAATAATATTACATTAGATTTATTATTGGTTGCAAATTTTTGTTGTTGTTTGATTCTAATATTTATAGATCAATATGTATTTTTCATACCACTATTGTTATGCACTAATAATTTACTTTTTGTCCATTACTATTGAGTTGAAAAATAAATAGTAAAAAATGAGAAGAGAGATCAAATTAGATTAGGATTTCATGAAAGGACATTTTCTCAACTAATTGAAAATAATAGCTGTGGTGGGATATGAAGAATTATACTCAAATAAATGCTTGATGGGTAATAGCACAAAATTTCAAGAGTTTGGATGCATTTCTATTTTATTTTCTAAATTCAATATCTTATAGACAATATTTTTTTTATTATAAAGAATTTTATAAATTATACTCTCAATTATGTTACTGTAAACTGATATAATTATGTTTTGCAGTTTTTTCTAAATTACTACATAAATACTGGTGCTCTGTTGAAAGATAAATAGTATGAATTTGATCCCTAATCTACAATAGCAATTTGTGTACAAATTTTATACACGAGACGATCCTCTATGTGACAGCAAAATAAAGTCACCTCAGGTAAGGGATTCTACATGAGACGATCGTTCGCAACACTTATTCGCAATGAGACTATCCTCCATGTGACAACAAAGTAAAGTCACCCCAGGTAAAAGATTCTACACGAGACGATCCTTCATAGCACTTATTCGCAACGAGACTATCCTCCATGTAACAGCAAAGTAAAGTCACCCAAGTAAAAGATTCTACACGAGATGATCCTATGTAGCACTTATTCGCAACGAGACGATCCTCCGTGTGACGCAAAGTAAGTCACCCAAGTAAAAGATTCTCCACGAGACGATCTTTTGTAGCACTTATTCGCAATGAGACTATCCTTTCATATAACACTTGAAGTACATGTTCGATGATTTTAGATAGAAATTAGATACAACTGCACGAAAAATGTTATCCATCCTTAATCGATTACTATCATAATTTGATAGTTGTGTAACACTACTTCGAATACATTGTTATTTAGTGTAATATTATATATTTTTAAATTTATAACTAATATATTATGATGTTAAGTGATATCGTCGAACGGTTGTTCGACAAGCTACACACTAGTTGCTATATAAGAAGAGAATATTATTCGAATTCTATTTCCATGAGAATCGAAGAACAACAATTTTCTTGAATGTTAGTTGAAGCATGTGGATTAAACAATTTTCTTGAATTTAATTAAAAAAAAAAATTCAACTTCAAAATAAATTTCTATATTTACTAAACAAATTGGCGTAATGGTTGCATGCTTGTAATCAGTTAAAACAAGGCAAAGCTGAAAACTGAGAAATGAAAAAGGTGTAAAGAGGGAAACCTAAAACGGCTCTTGAGACAATTGAATTCTTAATATCATTCAAAACCCTACAAATCTCCAAATCAAATTTCAAACGGTACATCTCCCACTTTCTCCTCCTCCCCCCACTTACTCAATTGTCCGAGAATCCAGAGATACTCTCTATAACCGTAACCAAACAAAGAATCATAATTGTCGCATTTGAATCGAGAATATGAGCGGGCATCCCCTTCTGAAGAAGCCCAAAACCGAGCCACAAGAAACCGAGCAGCAAGACGAAGAAGAGGAAAATAATGAAAATGATGAAGAAATGGAAAAACAAATCAGAAATGAGCAGGAAGAAGCGATGGTGGCCCTCATAGAACATCGCACAAAAGAAGTCGAGCACCTGCGCCAGCGCATCACTTACTACAAAGCCCAGGTTTTTATTTTTCTTTCCTTTTGTTTTTGTGGTTTTGATTTGTATCCCTTTTAGAATATTAAAATTGGGTAATATCTTTTCGTGTTTTTTTGATAATGGAGTTAATTGTTTATCATGTAATGTTTGATGATCATGTGTTTTCTTTCTGTTGTGATTTGTAATGCTTGAAATTCTCCTGCCTTAATTTAGTTTGAGCTTGCAGAGTTGGATACGACAATTTGGCAGGAGTTCATATGCTTTGGCTTCTTTTTCTTTTTCTTTTTCTTTTTCTTTCTTCTTTCTTTTTTCTTTTTCTTTTTTCTTTTTAAATGAAATAGCAGTTAAGAATCTGGATTCATCTTAGTGTAAGAAAAATTTGACTTTGCATTGATCTGAAGTGGTATACCTTTAATTAAACTAGTAGTATTAGTTAGTTCTTACTTCTTAGTTGGCATTTAGTTAAATCTATACAATGAAACATTTGGGAAAAGGAACTTTAAATGTACGTAGATTTGAAGGAGGATTGTTATTTCGTTTGGAAGTTTAATGGTAGTATGGCCTTACTGATAGTGTATTCACTGTAAAGAGTTCAAAATTTAATGATACTATCTTCTGAGATGGTCATTCAGGTTTATGTTCTTCTCCCACTGTGTCACATTCACATTTATTGAAAATACACGCTCGTAGGCTTCAATATTATGTTATCTGCCTGCATGTGACCTCTGTGGGATTCTTTTGTTAAAAAAACAAAACAAAAAGGCTCTTAAGCAGATTAAGTTTTTGATGGAGACGGTCATTCAACAATTAGTGTGGATTATTGTTGAATTCATTCACTCGGTCAATTTACAATGGTTAGATGGTCAAGTAACCTCAATTCTTCTTTTTCAATGCATGTTTTTCTTGATACAGTAGCTTAGATAGGATGCATTTCATCTGATTCTATACTTCCTGTGGCAGACTGAATATCCTGACACAGGCAATCATGGCTATTTTTATTTATATGTGGCATATTCTGAACAATAGTGATACTACAGCATGATGCTGCGAGGTGCGAGCCCTAGCAATGTCAGGTGTACAGTTTTTTTCGAATTCAATATGTATTGAGAGCCACCGGCGCCTTGAACCGAACCCTATACTGTAACTCATCGAGGGGTCAATTACAATCTTTGAAGACTTCCCTATTCATTCTGACCAAACAGATCAGCACACTGCTTGAACATTAACTCTCAATATAACTTGGCCTCCTTTTCTAATGTAACTAACGAAAAATTCAAACAAGAATTAAGCAAGCGCACTCGGGACTTGATTCATCATAACCTCTTCTTTTTAGCAAGTTTATATCTAGTACCATATTTATCTATATGTTGTTCTACAACAGTTATTCTACCCTGAAGTAGAGATCATTGATTAATATCCATATAAATTGGGTCTTCAGCTTGATGAAGCAGAGAAGAAGCTGGAGGATACCCAAAATAAATTGGCTCGTCATCGAGGACAGAGCACCACAAAAACTTCAAAAAAATTAACCAATGGGAGGAAAGAGGTGAATTTTGAAAGATCTAGTACTCCTATTAGGATTCGTGAAAGTTCTCAAAAACAGTCTCAATGCCAGGATGATGTGAAGCCCTCTGAAAATAATCTGAATGTTGCCAGAAGACCATCTAGTCCTGTATATAGAAATGGAGGTTCTGCTCCCGAGCAAACTCAGTCTAGACCGCAAATAATAATTCCTTCTGTGGCTCCAAACATTTCCCAGCATATAAAAGCGAAGGAATCTGCAAACAGGTATCACAGTGGTTCTGGATCAATGCCCACTTTACCCACACCATCTTCTGTCAACACCTCTTCTAAGTTAAAGGGAGAAAAACCTTCTAAAATATCGGCTGAGCTGGAACCCTCGACAACACAACCAAAAAGAACAAAGAGGAAGCTTGGTTTGTCTTCCTTGCTGCATCCTCTTGTGTTCTTCAATTCTCATTCTTTTTATGCTTTCACTTTTGAAATTGTTTTTACTACTGACTTGTTGATTTTAAGCTTTACTATGAATATCATATTTATTGTAATAATCTCGTACTTTTTGTCTTTATCTGTAAATTGCAGAACAGACTGAACATAAAGATTTAATCAAGTTGATTGGCAAAAGCTCTTCGCCTGTCACAGTACGCTGTCAGAGTGGCAATATTTTAGCTAGTCAACACAAAAGGAAGCTCAGAACTCTTGTTCTCTGCCCAACAAATGATGAATTATTTGCTACCAGGTAATTGATCTTTGCTATGTAGTAGGAAATATTATCAGAACTATCAAGTAGGGATGATATAGTCTGGATGCTTTAATGAATTTGGTAGGCATGATATATGATGATGTTCATTTCCATGCACAAAGAAAATTGTGATAAGCTAGGAAAGTTTTTATTTTTTATTTTTTATTTATTTTTATTATTTATTTATTTTTTATTTTTATTTTAAAAATGTAGTACACCTGCTCCCCTCATCTCTTCATGATTTAGTCTTGACGATGTCTACTTAAAGGGGTAGCATAATTGAACTTGTGTTTTCATTCTACTAGTATTTTGTTCTATATTATATGTGTTTTTGCGTTATATTTTATGATGGTTACAAATCCTAAACTTAAATGATTAAAAACTTCTATATTGTGTTTTGTGGTTTGAATTTTGAGAGATCTAATTCAATTTGATGTTTCATATACAATGTCACAATGTTGTCTACATACCTGAAGCTGTACGAGCAAAAAACGTGTTCATGTGATTAAGAAGGCAGGCAATCATGGTAATTTTTTGTGCAATAGAGTAGATGAGCATAAGCCAACATGTTCGTAGTTCATGTGATTAGAAGGCAGGCGATCATGATATATCTGTATAGTATGTCTCTTACTTTATTACCTGAGTTAGCAGTAGCAACATCTATAGGATTGGGCCTAGTATTTTCTTCGTTATTTTTTTGTATTAATAAATACTTCTTATCCGATGTTTTGATATAATTATCCTTTTTCTTCTCTAATGGGTTGTTAACTGTTCAATGCTTTGGTCTCTGGTTTGATGGTTGTACGTTGCCGTGTGGAATTTTTTTGGGTGGCATTGAATGTTCCTTTGTTTCGTACTCTGCACTTGATAATAGCTAAAAATGGCTTTTATCAATTTGTTTAGTTTTTTTGGCTGCATAGTTCTGAAAGGTGGGATACATTATTTAATGCTTCCTTTTCAACCTCTTTTGTTTGACTCATTTTCGTGTATGTCAATGCTTTTGCAGTGCATTGGATGGAGTAGTCAACCTGTGGCAAGTACAAGGCCGAGGGTGTGTATCTCATTTTTTAAATTCGTTGCATCAATACCTTATGATTTGTGTATTTTATTCTGAATTTACTTCAGAATTTCTTATTTGTCTCTTCTGCTCTATTTGACTTTGCTAGCTTAAGCTTTTGAGTTAATTCTTTTGCTCTTATTTAATGTTGCAGTTTTAGTGCCAGTCTTCTGAGTAGTAGCGATTGTCAATCAGACAAGCAGAGGAGATGGCCTGAAGATATAGCTTGGCATCCACATGGAAAAAAACTTTTTTCTGTTTATAGTGCTGATAGTGGTGATTCTCAGATATCAATTTTGAATTTGAACAAGGGAAAAGAGGTATCATCTTAATCTATTTATTGTAGTTTGTTATTATTCAAATTGTGTTTGTGTAGCAGGATGCTGCTGTTAATGTGGAGTATTTACCTTATTTCATACTGCTCTCGTTGATTTTATAATTTGGTCAAAACCGTCAAATATGCTGTTTCAATCCAATAATATCACTCAGTGTCAAAGATGCCCGAATAAATCAATAAACTCAATCTCTCTCTGCCACATAAGCAAAAGAAAGTCGTTTTTATGTGTCCTCTCCATCGTGTTGCCAACGCTCCGTAAATTGGTGTCGGATAATATTGAAATTCAATAGTTATGAATTTGTCGACATTTTTTGCAACAAGCGATATTATAGGATTAAACAGTATATTTGGTCTTATTTATATCTTGAATTTTTGCTATTTTCTCGTCTTGCTTTGTGACCATGTTTGGACCTCTTGGCAAACCTATTCCAGCCCATCTGCCCTTTCTTTGGTGTTATGTATTTAAGTGCGATTCCGTGTCTCATGGCTTTGTTTGAGCTTGTTCCCCCTTAATTAGCTTCTTGCATAGTTACTTCATATATTTTACTACGGATGATTAAGTTACTTGAGTACGAGACTTGCAATTATTTTCAATGACTTCATATGCCAGTTAAAAATTTAGAAACAGTAGTTTTAACCTCATTTCATGTTTATAATGGACAGAAAACACGTGTGAACTTTCTTGAAGACAAGCCCCACAGTAAGGGCATTATCAACAGCATTGCATTCATGCCATGGGATGATAAATCATTCATTACTGGTGGAAGTGATCATGCCGTAATCCTTTGGACTGAGAAAGACGAGGAAGACTTGTGGAAACCTAAAACATTGCACAGATCCTTTCACTCCTCTGCTGTTATGGGGATTGCTGGAATGCAGCAAAAGAACATTGTGATGTCTGTTGGTGCAGACAAGCGGATTATCGGGTATGATGTAACAACGACGAGAGCAGATTATAAACACCAGATAGATAGCAAATGCATGAGTGTTCTACCAAATCCATGCGACTTCAACCTCTTTATGGTTCAGACAGGGTAAGTTTAAGCCCAACATAGTTCTTTCCACTTTTTCCGACGTGTGTTCAAAATTCAGAATCTTTTATATTGACATAATTCAAATCAATCATGTGGTATAAACTTGTAGATCTTAATCTGACGGTCACTGATAACAAGTGATTAAAAGATGACCCTTCCCTTTGTTGCATTGAATTGTAATCGTAGCGAAAGTATGTTCATCAAAATGCTGCATGTTTGTTTGACAGATAAAAACTGAAAATCCTTACTGCTGCAATAGTTAGGTTGAGAACTTACTCTTAGGTTTATTGTTGAGAAGTATATAATTTGACGATCTATAATATTGGATTTTGACTTGTTTTTATTCTCTGTTGTCGTTGGAAGAGGGGTTTTGCTCTCATCAGTATTGCCGTGTGAAAAATAGGTAGAAATTAATGCAAATAAAACTTAGACTATTACACCTGAGTTTTCAAATTTTGATTACAGTTGCTTGAATTCTGGACACCTATTCAGAATTCGAGAAAATCATTGAAACTTTAATACTAAAAGTAGACGTTGGTTTTGCGCAAGTACTTTGTTACAGCCAACCGCATCAAAAGCAAGGGTATTAGTATTCCTGAACAAGAAAATGCATGCTAAGATACTTTTTAAATTTTGTCGCTGCTGTGAAAATATGAACTCTATTTGTCTGTTGGTTAATTGCCCCCTTATTGAGCATTTTACCTTGACAGGACTCCGGAGCGACAGCTTAGACTGTTTGATATCAGATTGAGGCAAATGGAGATTCATGCATTCGGGTGGAAACAAGAGCGCAGTGAGTCACAGTCGGCTCTTATTAACCAGGCTTGGTCTCCAGATGGTATGTACATAACTTCAGGGTCAGCTGACCCTGTAATCCACGTCTTTGATATTAGATACAACGCTCACAGACCATCTCAGTCAATACGAGCTCATCAGAAACGAGTGTTCAAGGCAGCATGGCACCATGCTCTCCCTCTCCTCATCTCCATTTCTTCAGACCTCAACATAGGGCTGCACAAAATCATCTGAGGAAATGTACTGCTACCCTTTGGGATGTGCTGCTGGGCATATTTACTGCAAGCCCTTTTGTTTCGGTTTCGGTTTCGATTTTGTTTCTGGCTAGAGCCAACCTAGCTAAAAGAGCATAGCAGTTGTGCCAAAATTTTGTACAAATATTACATGGCAATGAAATAGTACTAGATTACATGGCAAATTTTGTGCCAAAGGAGTCTTTTGTTCTGTGATGAAATTTATGGTTCAAAATCTGCCGACTAATCAACCAATATTTTTTGAGGGAAAGTATGTTATTTTGTCCCAAAATTTGCCAACCAAAAAGTGTCACAATAATTGCTAAAAAAATGTCACTATTTTTTAAA
The DNA here is from genome assembly GCA_029490685.1 of Schizonepeta tenuifolia. Taxonomy (NCBI): domain Eukaryota; kingdom Viridiplantae; phylum Streptophyta; class Magnoliopsida; order Lamiales; family Lamiaceae; genus Schizonepeta; species Schizonepeta tenuifolia. The sequence continues at coordinate 76,065,634 of CM055960.1, forward strand.
TAATAATAATATACATTTAAAAAATTGAGGAAATATACCCATATGTCATTAGCTGAAATGTAATATAAAAAAGGGTCACTAGTTCAAATTTTATTAAATTTTATCAAATTTTGTTATATGTTTACTTTTTGGACATTTGTACCCTTATATTTTATACCTTATTTCATCCTACTACACTCTCTCTCCTACCTTTTCACTTTATTTTTCTCTATCTTTTTTCTCTATCTTTTTTCTCTCTCTTCCTCTCTTTCCCTCAGCTCACGTCTGCCTTCCATCTCATTTTTTTTTTTTGAGTTTCTTCTTCTTCAAGCTTAATTTATCCGGTGATTTCTCCATTGTTGTTCCCTCTCCGTCGTCGCCGTCACCATCGCCATCGACGTCACCGTCGCCGTTGCCGCTGAGATGCCATCGTTGATTAACCGCTCGCCATCGTCGATGTTTTGTTCCGCGGCGGTGGACCTTGTTCGTCGTCGCCATGTCTTCTAATTTTGTGGTCGCGATTAGCTTCGTCGTCGCCGGGGATTTATGTGTTTTTGCTGTGATTTTTGCAGCAATTTTATGGTGTTGTGTTGATAATTTTTTGTATTTTGTTTTTTTTTTATTCAGCAATTTTGGTTGCGATTTTGCTGTGGTTATTGCTTTAATTTTTGTTTAGAAAGTGTTACGGTGTATCAATTGTAATTTTCCAGCGAAATTTGGTTGTGGCGTCAAAACTATGGAGGTAAATTTCCGGCGACTGAATTTTCTGGTTCAGGGTTGGTACGTTTTCGTAATTGCGTACTGGTGCGTACCAAGTTTATCTCGTACGCAGTACGTATTTACCAGTACGTGCAGTACGCATTTATTAATGCGTACCAAGTTTACTCAGTGCAGGTAAGGCCATCTTCTTTAGTGGTTGCGGATGGAGGATACTGGAAAGAGAACATTTATGATGGTAGTAGGAAAGAGTATATTCCTATACCAACTAGTGGTATAAGCTTTGAATTTTTATTAGCAAAGCTTGAAGTTCGAATGAAGAAGGATAAGAGTATGTATATGTTTGATATAGAGTATATGTTCGTACCTATTTTACCAAAACTTCTTAGTACAATTGGTACGCATTTGTAAATGCATACTAAGTGTACCGCATGAAAACTTGGTACGCAGGTACGCTTTGATCAATGCTTACCAAGTTTAGGAAGTTCCGATATGGTACACTTGGTACGTAGTTACAATTACGTACCAAGTTTGCTCGTCAGAACTTGGTACGCCGGTACGCTTTGGCTAAAAACGTACCGGCGTACCAAGTTTGGATGGGCAAACTTGGTACGCAATTGTAAATGCGTACCAAGTTTTTAAGTTTTGATGCGATACACCTGGTACGCAGTTATAATTACGTACCATGTTTACTTCGACGAAGTTTTAATTTTTTACACATTTTTAGGTTTAAGAAGGAATCCCCACTGTCATATGTGCATGAATATTATTCTACTGTGACGTGGCGTGAGATTTACGCTGATGATGTGATGTCTATTCCGGATGATGATGTGGCGTAAGAAGGATTCCAACTGGATCTCATACCAAACGCAGTCGAGGGTGTTTGGTTGATAATTGCGGGTCATACTCTCCAAATATGTCAAGATCCACATAAATTTGGTTGATAATTGGAGATTTATTGAATTCTATTAGATGTGTACTACTTGTCATGGTTTTTGTTGAAATTTTTGATGTTTTTATTAATATTGTGTCAAATATTATTGTAAATATTGGTACGTCTTGTTTAATTGCTTACCTTGCGTACTAGAAAAATTGTTACGAACTTGAGTAAAAATATACCGTCGTACCAAGTTCGGATGTGGTACACCTGGTACGCATTTACAATTGCGTACCAAGTTTGCTTATCAGAAATTTGTACGCCGGTACGCATTACACATTACGACCAAGTGTTCAAGTTAATCTCGGTACGTTTTGTTTAATTGCTTACCTTGCATACTAGAAAAACTGTAACGAAATTATATTTGTATACCGTTCGTACCATAATGCAAGTACATAGTTATCTTATGCATAATACCAATAAAGATCAAACTAAAAACATATCATCAGTAGCATATGCTAATAGTTATCCAAAATACACATTCAAAATATACTACTCCCTCCGTCCATTAATTCTGTACCCATTTGGTGCTGGCACGGAGCTTAAGAAAAGCTGATAAAGTGGAGTTGGTGGGATAAAGTTGTTTTTGAGGGGTAGTGATAAAATAGTAGTTAGTGGAATAAAGGTTGTTAGTGGTGGGCCCATAGTGAAAAGGTAGTGATAAAGTAGTAGTTAGTGGAATAAAGATATGGGTCCAAGTGGCAAAGGGTAGAAAATAACATGAATTAGTAAGGGTAGATGGGTACTTTTATACAAATAGGTACAGAATTAATGGACAGATAAAATGAGGCAAGTGGGTACAGAATTAATGGACGGAGGGAGTAATGTTTATGAATTCAGAAAATACTATCCATCATGGACAAAATATTAACACCAATTCACTGTTCATTCTTGACTCCATTGAAATCTATGACTTCCGGTGTCACATCCTCCATGCTATGGGCATAAATGGGCAGGATTGCTTCAGCTTCTCCAAGGTTGAATTGCCACTTGCAACGAGGAATGCTCGAATGTCTAAAATAAGTGACTCATAACCATGAGTCATGACCTTGTTTTTCAAGGTGGCAAGCTCCAGCCGCTTGTATGTCCATTCGTGCTGCAATAAGACAGAAAACAATTCAATAACAAATACATATTCACTGTTTAGTTATATTCTGCTTGGTAAAAGCGGTAAACTTTTACAAATACGTACTAAAATTCCTCGGTACACTCGGTACGTTTTTGACAATGCGTACCAAGTGTACCAGTAAACTAGGTACGCTTTTGCAAATACGTACTTGAAAATAATGAAATACTGGTACACTCGATACGTTTTTCACAGTGCATACCAAGTGTACCAGAAAAATAGGTACACTTTTGTAAATACGTACCTATATTTCAATGAAATACTAGTACACTCGGTACGTTTTTCACAATGCGTACTAAGTGTACCAGTAAAGTAGGTACGCTTTTGTAAATACGTACCTATAATTCAATGAAATACTGGTACACTCGGTACGTTTTTCACAATGCGTACCAAGTGTACCAGTAAAGTAGGTACGCTTTTGTAAATACGTACCTACATTTCAATGAAATACTGATACACTCGGTATGTTTTTCACAATGCGTGCTGAGTGTACTAGAAACACACTAGATTTCTTGGTACGTATTTGCGAAAATCGTACCAATTTTAAGCATACAATGCTATATTCAAATGAACCGAATGCAAAATACATCATGCATAAACAATTTCAGAAATTCAACAAGAAGCTATCCACAATTCCAGAAATTACAGATCTGGAATTACCGGTACGTATTTCACATAACGTACCCGGTGTACCAGTACAATTTTCCCCTAAATCTGCAAATCGTACCCTAATTTCCATTTTACTCAACAAACTGGGTACGCAATCGACATTCAAAACATAGTAAACCCGCGAAATCGAAGAAATCAAGTGATAATCAAACATAGTACCTGTATTTTACTTGATAACTCTGTACGTATTTACAAAAACGTAACAAGTTTATTAGGTACGCAGTATGCATTTACAAATACGTACTGCGTACCAAGTACACTTGGTACGTACTGGTAAATATGTACTGCGTACCAGGTAAACTTGATATGCACCAGTACGCAATTATGAAAACGTACCAACCCTGAGCCAGCAACAACACCTCTGCTACAACAAAAAAAAAACCAGAAATCTACCCAAATAAATCAAAATCGCTCGGAATTCAACCCAAATACACTAGAAAGGATCAGAAACTCAACGAAAAACCTATAAATGAGTAAAAACAAGGCTAAAAAAAATCATGAATTGAAAAAAAATTCAAAAAAACTCATTACCCCAATTTTAGATCTATGACTTTCCGGCGAGATCTATGAATTTCCGGCAACAATAGTTGGTGTAGTGGTACTGGATGTTGCAGACGGTGGCGGAAAAAATGAGCGGGGATGAACGGAGCTTCGCTCGTTGTCGCGGTGGTTGTTTTCTCCTTCACCGCTTCGGCGGTTTTTGCTTTCTTCCGGCACCATCTAAGTTGGTGGTTGCAAGAGGTTGACGGCGGAGTAGAGGTGGTTAACGGCGGAGTGAGGCGGAGAGGCGGAGAGAATTGAAATCTCCGCAGAGAAGAAATCGTAGAGAGAGAATAGGGGGAAGAGAGAATGAGAGGGAAGAGAGAGAAAATGGAGGAAATAAAACTGTACAACCCTATCTAGGGTATTTCAGTCAAATTGGGTACAATTTTACCCAATTTTTGTCAAAAGTGAACTTTTGACAAAATTTGTTATTATCATGTAGGGTAATGACATATTACCATTTGCCTCTAAAAAATTTAATAATAATATGCATTTTACGCAAATTAATAATTTTCTCAAAAATAGTCCAACAGCGGAATCGCAAATTGTAAACCTAGAGTCACAACACATGCCGAGTCAGAGACAAGGCGCCCAGCTTGAAGTTGAGTTTGATTAATTTTAGTTAATTATCGGTTAGTTGGTTAACCGTTAATTGTCCTGTCTTTCCTATTCTTAGAATCTACTCCAATGGTCGGAGTTGGGTTCCACTCTTTTGATTTGAAACCCTACCATTGGAGGCACCCTTATCTGACAACTGCAACTGCAAGAGTTATCAACCAACCAGAAGCAATAATGAGATAAGTTACGGATTAAGCTCCCCTCGGCCTTGATTCAATCTTTTGTCAAATAGATCGTCCATCTTTGTAGCCTTGTCAACACCAACAAGAGCAACTTCTTTAGTAGAAAGAAGTTGAAAGAACAACTGTCTAATTAACATGCATGAGCATCAACATCTACTAGAGCACTAGTATCTTCTGCCAAAAGTTTTCTCATTTAACGGTGTAAAATATCGTCAACCTACTTGGATTTGGATATGCATATACTTGTAAATTAATCAATTTCTTTTTATTTTATTATAGAAGATCGTGAATAATTGAAGCTCCTTCCCGCCAAATAATTGTAGCTATAACTGTCAATTTATTTATTTGCGCACTGAGATTACAATCATCATCACACTGTTGTCTAATCAAATAACTTGGCAGTTATAAAATTTAAGTAGTCTACATTTTCTACAATTGCTTTCATCTTCTCCCTGCATAAATCCTGTTAAGAAAATATATATAATAAGACAGTTGCTACATCTCCTTAGTACTCTGAATTTATTTATTTCGACAAAAAGTATGGATACAAGAGTTGCTGTTGATATTTCTTCGGTATATAACAACTAGTTTTGCAAAAGTGCTATCTTGCAGTATTTTTCATGAGAGCAAGGATCTCGACATCATCGATGGCTGACTCTGCAAGAAGCTGAAGAGGTGTTTTACCTCCCTTGTCAACGGCTTCTGGATTGGCTCCCCTGCATAAATTACGTACATCTTCAGTAAATACTAGATAATGAAATGAGATATTTCTTGTTATTTTCTGAAAATAATAAAAATAAACACCTCAGGGAAGGGAAGGATATTAGTTTCATTGACTGATTGATTAACCGTAATTCTATTAATGAATAACTAAACTAACTCAAATCTCGCCAAGCAGAGACATAATTACACCGAAACAATCATCTCACAATATGAAATTTTAATCATCTATATTTTCATTATTTATTTATCACGCCAAAAAATATTGAGCCATAAAATATAGATGATCAACCAATAAATATTGATAAAAACATAGGGCGTCGAAGTAGTACGAGAATCATTATATCGACCATGAGTACTTCTGACCCTCTAAAACCTCTAGTGTAACTAGCATATATAATTATGGGTTACTATCCAATAAATGCATGAACTTTTGGGTCTATTCGTTTTTTAACATGAACTTTCAAAGCCTATAAATACAAGAACTTGTTAAAATAAAAATGTGGAAGTGTAAACATCATAGTTGTTGGGAAAGTATTACATTAAATCCAAAAGTATTTCCATTTTCACATAAATGTCATGAGCTATAGATAGATATCAATTGGAGTCATGAAATATTGAAATTTTAACAAAATATTGAGAGTCATCCTTCCGGCTGAGGAATGTAAATCTAGCTCTGGAAATGCCACATGGAATTGTAATTGAACTTTATAAAAATGAGTTGCCCCGAAAACGTCATTATTTCGAGCAATAGGATTTAGAAGAACTTCATCAAATGACACATCATGTTGCCTTATTGCTCAGAGTGATGAAAGCTTAGGGCCAGATCACTTTTTTATAAAGTTCAATTACAGCTCCATGTGGCATCTGACGAGCCACGTCTAACATTCTGCAGCCAGAAAATTGTTAAATTTTTACTAGTTCATGACTTAATTGATATCAGAAATAGTTTGGGATTTATTGTAATATTTTCCATATGCTTATGATGAGTGGAGAAATAGTGATCAAGTGTAATGGAAATTCTGAATTGACTAGCTACATGAAATTGGAAAAAAAAATCAACGGAATTTATAATCCATAGCCAATAGGAGGGAATAGCACAATGGCACAGAAGGGTGTACCTTGTGAGCAACATTTTCGTGATTCCGATTTTTCCCCTTGCAATGCTATGATGCAGCGGTGTTTGACCTTTGGAATCACAAGCACTGATATTTGCTCCATGCTGGAGGAGCAGCTCTACCATGCCAATCTCAGCTGTTTGACAGGCCAGGTGAAGCAACGAACAACCATCAAAAAGTTCGTCTTCATGCACGCCCAATGACTTTGGGGTCGTATTATCCACACTAGGGACTTGCTCATCGAGATTTGCTGATTTCAGTACATTGGCTAAACTTAAACATGATGCTTGACCATAAACTGCATTGACATCTGCATCCGACACAACAATCAGGCGGTAGACAGCTTTCATGTCATTTGTATGGACACTTTCCCACAATTGTTCAGCAACTGAAAGAACATGCTTACTGTCCTTTAATTTGAGAACAAAACATTTTTCTACGTACTGCAGATCGAGACAACATTCGGATTAGGGGTGTGCATAACTTATAAGCTATTTATATGATCTTCAAATCAAACTATAATATAACTTATTTCTACTATATGACACTTAATTATTACTTGTAATGAAGGACCAGAGTATGAGTAAGAATAATTGCAAGACATCACGCCAAAAGACTGAAGATAAACAAAATGAGTTCCCTTCCATTTGAGGTTGAGAAGTACTAATGGAATTTGATGAGATCCATATGGTAAACAGTACTCCATCTGACCCCTAATAAGTGTTGTATTTGGAAAAGAAAATAAAAATTATCCCCTAGTAAGGGTCGTATCGTAGATTTCTATGCAAAAGTTAAGTCAAATTTCCATGTTTACCCTTTGACTAAAGACAAGAAGATTACTATTTTAGTTGTCCGTGCAATTATTAGGGGTATATCGAGTCTTTGCCCACTATCATTGTAATTTGGGGGCTCGTGACAATTAATTCAGGGACGGAGGGAGTATATTCTTATGGTACCAACTTGAGCTAATAGGCTGGAAAGTAAACTTAGATAAATTGATAAGATACTTCTATCCAGAAATCACTGAAATTTTTGTATGTTTCATAGCATGGACAACAAATATATGATATAATGACTGAAAATTTTCAATTAATATGTTTCTATTATTAAACTACGTGAGTCATTGGTTACTCGAGAACCTATTATTCTCATTGAGGATGCAACAAATGCTAGAACTTGTATGGTAGGAGCGATACCTTTGCATTAATGAACTTTTCCTTGAGTGATATATGACCAGTGTGTTGAGGTTTGCTGAAAAATTGTTTGTACTTCTCAGATTCAAATGACCTGTTAAAATATTTGTATTCTATGTTATTGACAAAAAAATGAATGAGCATGTACAAATAAATTCTTGATCACTGCAATCTTTACTTTACCGTATTGGTATTTCATCCGCTTGAACAGTTCTATTTGCTCGCAACAACCCTTCCCATATGGAGTTGATAAAGACATTATCCAGTGCCTGAAACATTGAAATGACGGAAGGTTCCCAGACTTTCACATCAAGTGTTAAGGATCTTACCTGTTGGTTAAGAAAAAAGCTGCAAAATCAGAGCCTAATAGATACGGTGACACACACGCGACACTTTGCACATTTTCATTTGGAACAACTTGCCTTGGATATGTGCACCCCAAGGTTACGATGAATTCCAGAGCATTCAATGCATATAAGAACACCAAGATTCAAGGAGGCCCAATCAGGTTCAGGTGCACCACAGTCTGCACATTTATCATTTCCAGGCAATTTACCCAATGCATCGATTGGCTTCTCATTTTTCAAGTTAGCTTGAAACTTTAAAGCACTTCTGGTGGCTCGCATCATATTTCTAGTTGAACGATCCTTCTTGTTTTTACAATCTTGGGTACTTTTTGGATAATTTTCTGGACTTTCAACCGAGCTACTGTCGCTACCTGGACTAAAACAGAACTGCAGATACACAAATTAAACACGATCACAGCGATAGCATAAAACAAAATTCTAAAAGAAACGCACTCCCTCTGTCCCATTTCATAATATACATTTGTCTTATTTGGAGTCTAAAATGGAAACACAGCACATAATAAATACCCCTACTATAATTCATAAATTACCTCATATGTCACAAAAAAACTACTTTTACCCTTCCTTCTCTCTCCTATTTGATTTGACAGAAATATCCCCAAAAAGATACTTAATCTTTCCAACTTCATCATAAACAACCCATTTTCTTAACATCCCTACCCGGTCAAATGGGCATAATGAAATGGAACAGAGGGAGTGTAGAAAAAAGGAAGAGTTATCCATCTTTATTTTTATTGTTTACCACTTCAGGTGCTTGTATCAAGGAAGTAATAACTCCTGTTATTTTTTCAATCCAGTCCATTTGGTCTGCTGAATTTTCTGCCTGCATCAACGGCAACTTTAAGGAATAACTAAGCATTATGTCTATCGAGTTACTGATGCAAAAATGTATAATTTTTTTTTTCATCATATCCAGATAAATAAATTAGCAAGAGCCAATATTCCAAATCTCCCGTGCGCAAAAGATTACCTGTAAAGTGTAGTTTTTTGTTGGTGAAATAATCCTGAAGCAAAATCTCAGGTCTACCTGCTCCGCGTCAATTTTAATTGTTGATGTTAGCAGGTTGACAGTATGACGTGCTACAGATTTTTCATCGTGTACACCACCATGGTAATGAGATGAAAGCCACCTATTCAACAGCCCGGAGCCTGAATCAGAGGGAGTATTTCTATGCATGGGAGTTTGATTGGTTCCTCCATAGAACTGAGGCCCAATAATTTAGTTAGTAAACAAAAGAGGATTCCATATGAAAGAAATGTCACTCAGCTAACAGAAAATGGCTAATTCGATTCGTTTCTTACTCCATGACTTACTGCTGGCCTGCTCCATTGCTTGCGATAGTAGTACAACATTCCCCGGCTGTCAAGAACGAAAAATCTTCTCTTCCAGTCACCTCTTAAATTAGAGGAACGTTTTGAGAGATATCCTTGTTTGATGGTTTGTACCTAAACTACTGAGTCTTAGCTACAGCCTGACAAAACTAAAAGTAATAGTACTGAGAGTATAAAATGTAGTTCGAAAAAAGTAATTTATTGCCATAAGGTGTACCTTTCCCCCGGCAGCAGAATGCATCACCGCTTCTATCACTTTCTGCGAGCTTCTAAAAACAGGTTGTATGGCATCTAGATTTGGAGATTCATTAGGCTTGCTAAACGAACGTTTTCTATCTTGATCAACTTGCCTTACATACTCTTGCATTCGTTCATTGAGAGCTGATATTTCATGGTTCGAATTTTGCCTTGCCTCTTGTGCAGAAGCCAGCACCTGCAATGAAGCATATTAGTAGGAATATAACCCCAAGGTCAAACTTATTATGTTTCCCAAATATAGTGACCAAAAGATTGTAGGTCACATGGAATAGTTACGTAAGACAAAAATAACGATAGAAAATCAAAATGTTCTATCATTACCCATATTAAAAGTTGAATACCTTGCCCTTCACTTTACTACTACAAAAGCTTACTTAGCTAAGAATCCTCTTAAGAGAATACATTGCTGCTATAGAGGACAATTATATACCATTACAATATGATAATAGAACAAGTAGTAGAATTTGAAATTATATTAAAATAATTCTACATTCTGCTAGGACAAAAGATCCTCATATTAAAGGTGAGATTACTTTATGATTGCTCATGTCGTTAATCTATACTGCACTATTCAAACTAGGCATGTGCGATATCGTGCAAAACTTAGTTGTCTAGTTTTGCTTTGCTAAAGCATAACTTACAGTTTTGAAGAAGAGCACTTTCAAAGCTCTAGCTTTATACTTGAGGAAGAATCATATAGAAACATGAATGTATTGTACTAGCGCAAAGTCAAATTTGTTCAAGCACGGGAAAGCGCACACTGATTTATACTACTGACACATCAAATGGACAAAAGAGTCTTTTTTGGAACATCATTGTCTATCACCGCGACAGAGTTCTGTAATGGTAGTCTTCCCTTCATTATTCAGTTAATTACTTTCTCTTTAGATATTGAGTCTAATGGGTTGTAAGGGTATTTAATAAGTTAGATGTGTCAGCTAATCATCTTTGAATCATGGGTGACTCATGTATTATTATGCCTAGACTGAATCCCAGTTTGAATAGAAAATTAAAGAATGTTGTCACCATGAGTCTACCTATTTAGATTTGAGAAAAGTCGGGAAGTGAAAAGTTTGCATGGCTACATGAGTCTTGTATGAGTAATTGTGATTAATGAGGAAAAACTTCAAGAAGTTTTAGCTCATGATTGGAGGTCGTGGAGCTTAATGAAGTTTCCCTAGGCTAGAGTTTGGTTAATTGAGCATAAACATATCCATGAATTGACTTGGTCAGAAAACCTTTCTTATTGTAAAGCAGCAGAAATACCATATGTAGCATATCTCAAGTAATTTACTTCATTTATCAGAGGTCTTCGTAATTTCGATAAAGGGAGGACATAGTTAAATTAGGGTCATTAAGAGCCGACCATATATTTGATATATAGTAGATGCTTCGGAAAATACTTTATTAATGACAAATAAGAAATGATGTTTTCACAGACTGAGATGAAACATGTAGTGATGTAAATATAAGAAAACAAAACCTGATTAATGCAGGGCTCCATTTGATGCAATAGCTCATATGCCTGATACGGGCAAGATAATCAACATCAATATATGTGATGATAAACAATTTGATAAACAAATATGGGAATCTCATGATACATCATACTTGCTTGAAATAACGAAGATGAGCACCCATTGTATTGCCTATAGCCTCTAAAAACTCAAACTTCTTCTTTGCCTCGACAGCTGAAAGGGCGCCAACCTAAATTGTAAACACATACTGCATTAAAAATCTCTTGGTGTTTCCTGACTAACTCACTAATGTTATGTCAAAATGCAAATCGGATGTTCAGAGAGAGGCCAACAAACCAGATTAAAGCGTGCTTGCTCAAAATTTGACCTTGCATTGTGGAGTTCCTGGAACGTCTCTCTACCAAATTAGTTAACAACTGATGGTTACCCATGACAACTATCTGAAAATTTACAGCCAGTAGAGAGAAATATAATCAATGCAGAAAAATGGAAAATGATAATATACCTCTTCTAGGGCGCTAGCTATGTCCATCCTTGCACTTTTTCTCAATGATAAAAATTTCTCTCGAACCTGCAATGTAATGGTTGTTTCAAATGTTTATATTGCCAACATATTATGAATCTGAAAAATGGTAAATCCGGAAGTTCAAATATATTACTCTTTTTTTTCGAAATAGGAAGTCAATGATAAAGGCTAGGGATTTGGAAATGTTATATCCTTCTTGTTAGGGATTGGATATGTAATCTTTATACATACACGCACATCCATTTGATGAGTATATAGCAAATTCACTTGCAAATATATAATTTCAACTTATTACATGGACAAGCTCTCTTTGGTGGTATGATTAGGTCTCTCATAGTCAATACTCAATAGTTCAAACTAACTTTGATAAAAATTAGAAAATCTTAATAGTAATAGAAAGACAGAAAATTACAATGTACTATAAATGCTATGGTATTTTAATCATAATACCTGATCATAAATAACCGTGGCCTTGTCAAAGCGCTTGTGGGCATCCTGAGTGTTTTCACAATTTATTTTGTGAGGTACAAAGTTCATGAACTTACACAAGAACATGAGGAAATTAAAAGAGGGTGCAATTAGACATAAATCTAACTTGGATGCAACTTGGATAGAGAACGGAAGCATAATAAAATCTGAAAATAAACATGAAATGCATGGAACTAAAATGCCATAGAAAGTACCTTAATGTCTTGAACATCAACATTAGCAAACTGCAGAAGCTTGTCGTTCAATACAGGCTCCACCTGATAAACAGAAGTGAAGCATATTGAAGGCACTAAAGCATTAAACTTTCATGCTAAAAGAGTTCAAACTAGATTGTGTGAGAAGAAAACCAACAGATTGTCTGAAGAAGCTAAGGACACAAAATTCCCTAATCTCTAGGAAGTAAGAACTCTAAACTGAGACAATACTATGAGAATGTATGAACATTCAAATAGAAAAGATTGTCAATTGTTGGGTAACACTACAACATTTTGTTTCACGATGCCAACTTCATGGTGTTCAAAACACTTCATCATTCACAAAACTAATAACGTGGATCCTTCGCTTGTAATAATGGGATGTATGTGGAATTGGAGTTAAAAGATAGAAGAATGCATGTCATCCTTCAACATGAATAAGCAAAAGGAAAAAAGAAAGATTGTATTACATTCAAAGAATAATAAAGTGGATCAAGGATGGACATTAATTTACTTATGGAAATGCATCTCTCTTAGTATTCTTAGATGATAACACCTCTAACCTCTTCAATAAAAATCAGCGACATTGTCTTCTTAAGGAAACCAAACAAACAGACAAGCAAATCACCAATCATGCTCAGGAAACTTTAAAAGACACTAAGCTTGGATTCTAAGTTTGGCTAAAGGCTGAAGCTTTGGATTAGAAAGGGACTGGAGCCCACAATTTGCAACGACTTAGTATATTTGATATCTGCCAACTACACAAATAGTTCTACATGATACAAATGGATAAGAAATCTATTTCAACCTCATACTATTTGAACAATTGAGATGGAACTGTTATAGTAAATTAAAATTAAAATTGAAATATCCAAATCTTTAAAAGCAAATGCAACTTCACGGAATGCTTGGATAGTAAAGGGGAACAACAATAGGAATGGGTGTGATAATACAAAAGAATGGGAATCAGTGTACTTGATTCTCCTAAAAATGTGAGGAATGGAGGATTCCCCACTTTAGGGATATCAAGTTACTATATCGTTCCTAAATACCAAGCCACTAAATTTATTCATTTCCCACCATACCGATTAACAAAGCACCATAAGTATACAGCAGAAAACTTATCACCAAATTTAGTATTAAGTCGTTGCATTTAATTAGGAAAGCAGCATGAGAAATAATAAGATAAAGAGAGAAGTCTCTACCTCTGACCTAAGAGTTTCCTTGTATGTCCCAATTTCTCTCAGTACTATGGCAAATTTTGCCATATCAGGGCCTACAAATATAACTAAACTTAATTAGGATCTATCAAGAGAATATAATCTAGGAAAAATTAGCCACATTTTTTGATATTGCTCTTATGGCATAAATACAAGATAAATTAATCAGCTTCATTTGTAGATCATTAAGTTGTTAAGTCTAACTAGTACTTGGTAGCTTTTTATCTTGTAATCAGGAAATACACTAAACTGCTCTAACTGAGATTTTCTTCTGATATGAACCGTAAAATTTATTAAAAGAGATGAAACAATACAAAAGAAGATGATACGAGGCATGAATCGTCCCTTTACTGAGAAACATACAATTCCAGTCAACAAGACTGAAACAAAACGCCCCTAACATTTTTTTTAGTTTGAGACCACCAACCAACCCTAAACTTAAATATATCCCATACCTCATCCAATAATCTTAATTGAGATCTACGGTTGGGCCATATAAGGAATTAGAAATTCCAGTTTTTACATCTTACACATGGCTGCCCCCTATACAAAATGAATTGTGGAACTTGCGATCACTTTTACTCTAGCAAAATTGAAGATATTAGTACAGAAAGAGTAACCAAAGTTTCTTGTTCCATGAGAAGATTTTGGTTAGTTAATCTTTGTTGAGAAAATTTGCACCGTTTATCTAATTCAGGCTAAAAAAGGTCAAAACTGAAGCACCACAGAATCATGCAAAACTATGGTCATGACTCAAGCAGGGAAAAAAAATAAAACAAAAATAAAGTGTGTTAAGCTCGTGGAAAGTATATGAGTTTTATTGACAGCTTTACTTCAAGCCAATCAGTTTGTAGAATCTGCGAGCAAACTTCAAACCTTCTAACTTGATAGGGAGGATGAAAGTTTTTACTTCCTAGTTTCCCATTGAGATAGAAGAAAATATTTGCTTAGATATCTTCCTACCTCCAAAAGCCACAGATATAGGATCATTATGTCCACCAGCAAAAGTTTCAAGGGCGCTTGCAAACGAAATTTCTCTATCATATGCTTCTCCCAGCCCATCTCTATGAATATCAACGACCAAATAAGAAGAGAGTATTTACATAAGATGAAATAGATGTTAGATTAGTGAAAGAACAAAGTTTGATACATCAAACAAAAAGCATGGCCTAGGACTTACACGTATTTTCGACAACCTTTATGAAACTTGAGACTTCTTTCCTTTAATGTCTCGGCACTTTCTTCCATCAACTGGATCTGCTTTGTTAGATAACATAATGTATGTTAAAGAAGTTCTCATAGATAATGCACATGATGTGCTATTATAGATCATGGACAAACTTTCATGCAAAATCGAAAAGTAACAAGAAAAACCAGGAGATGAAGCAGGAGTTTCTGCTTGACCAAATATCAATATTTAGATCCATATTAAAAGTATGTAAGTTTAATCAAACACTGAAACGGTAGTTGAACTTGGAGTCACGAACCCAATCAATGAATCATATCATATATAGTTGATAATTGAACACCTTATGTTTTTCCCTCTGCTATTACTCCCGAATTACTTTTCATAGAAAACTGCCTCTTGGCAAATTAAATCTGATAACTCAATAACAAGACTCCCGAATTATAATCGATCATTTCTTCAATTCAATACAATGTACCATGTTGATTGTATTTGTACTAATAGTCTAATTACAACAATAGTCATTAGATTTCGTGTATAACCTTCAAAGCCCCTATGAATTCCCTATCTAAGCATGATTCATCAGATAAAAAATAAAATAAAATATAGGACACTACTTCTGTATGATGTTGAGACAAATTTCATACTGCAAACTCCATTTTATCAATTATAAAATGTTAATAAGACAAATACTGTACATAACCACCCTCTGTGGTTCTTCACAACAAATTGAGAGGAGATGAAAATTGAAAATAAATAAACAAAATAAAAACACCTGTTGACGGAACATGGGCGAATCGTCTAGCCTAGCGAAAAACATCTTTCCTTCTTGCATTTGATCCAATTTCACACAATATAATTGATCAATTAATTTAATCGATCACTTCATCTCGGGAAAAAGGAAAAGAAAAATAGCGAAATCCAAACAACCACGCCCCCCACAATGCGATCAGCAAATTCAAGATCAAAGGTTACATTCCTATGCAAAATCTTGATGTAAAACTGTCCGAGAGAGAAATTGGAAGGAATAGAATGAAACATATGTAAAAAAAATAAATAGGAGCGATAATGGAGGAGAAAATGAAGAATGGGTGGATAGGGGAAAGTGTGTAACACAATGCCGTGTCGTTGTTTGTGAGTTTCGCGCCAATCTTTTGATCCACATGCGTGTGAGCGGGAAGTCTTACGTTAGTTACTTCATCTTCCTCATGACATATAATTTGAAATTATTGATCATGACACGTTGAGGATCATCACCGTGCAATGCAAGTAATTTGCTATGTCGGAAAATAATTTTATAATGTATAGATTCTTCAAGAATAACACTTCTCCAAAAACAAACATACAACATCTGATCTCCAAATAACTTCTTATCTTTCCTTTTTGAGACGATCATATCTATTTTTGTCACACAGACACAATAAAATATTTCCCCTTACCCTTACTTTTTTTTCACTCATAACTTTTTCCTTAATTCATATGTCACTACCTCCTAGGAAGGACCAGAGATAGTATAAATTATAGCATTAATTTTATAAATTCATAATAATAACAGTTCTTGACATTTATATCCTTCATTCTAACTTTTTTTTTTTACACTTCAAGTGTCTATTTGTTTTAGAAACCTTAATGCCCTCCACAAACTCATTACCCGCAACCACCCACTATTTTGATTATCTTCTGTGACCATCCTCCCGTTTTCTATGTCACATCACATTTTCCGAAAGAAGGCCCGTAAGTCCGGATGCAGGATAAAGAAGAGGGAAAGAAAGTGGCATACTAACCTATATAACAATTATTATAAGACATAATATCATTTTAACGTAATATAAAATAGATATGACGATCATTATCTCAAATTAAGAACATTATTCAGAGTTGCACATTTAAATAACATAGCGGGATCACATAGACAACTACAACCCCTGCCTCAGTCTCACATCTCATCACTTGTCTCCTCGACCTAAAAATATTTTGGGTTGAGTACTAGTAGTGTATTCAATGGGCACGAGCCATTTTTAAAATAATTTGGAGTTATAACAGATTATCCATTTAGCATATGCCTTAGACACTACAACAAAAAATGGTTTTCCAGACACCAAAAAGTGCCCCAATATATTATCTATCGGGGCACTTCTTATTTTTGGGGCACTTAGTACATGTGCCTCCAAGTATCGTGTCCCAATAGAGTTGGGGACACTTTTAAAGTGCCTCTATATTTATAGCTTTCCAGACATTTTGATATGCCCCGAGATTGATTTGTGGAGGCACATAAAAATGCCCTTTAATAGGTTTCAAAATATAGTGATAAATCTGTAGGGATATTTATTTGTGCCTCCAAAAAATATATCTAACACTTATTTGTGCCTTTTGCAAAAATATCATGACACAAAATGTGTAGCCTCAAGTTCGTCTTATGTCCCCAATTAATATTTTGGGACACTTATCTATGCCTTAATTATGTCATATATATGTGCCTCAAAACTTTATATTTTGATAGCATATATTATACACAAATACATCCATATAATTCTTTTTTATTAGTATATCAATAAAATATTATCATTCATGTAGCAAAAAAAATTATTTGCAGTTAATATTGAACGTAAATTTACTAAAAATCTGAATGTCAAACATTTCAAGAACTACACAATTTATATGGCAACTCTACACATAAATCTTATGTCTCATTCATGTTGGACAGGAAAAACTAAATAGAGTCAAAATTTATGCTATAGAATACAAAATGTAAAAACAACACCATCTAAAGTAGAAGGATCCTTTGAGATTGAGAGATCTTGTTCCAACAGATTCTTGCATCCATTTTCATCTTCCAATCTGCATATTGGATAGAGAAGAGTTTATACTAGCACAAAATAAACAAATCTCAATAACAGAAAAGACATAAGGTTCTGCACAACAACAAATTTCAGCAATATTGAGATTTTACAGTTTAGGTTCTATCAAAACACAGAGAAGACTATCAAATTTGTTCCTTAAGTTCTTAAAAATATGAAGACCACTTTCTAAGATATAGAGATAGAAGTAGACAAAATTTTCGCCAAGAAAAATTTTATTTTTCAGGATTCCACCTCAAAATTAACTAATCCTTCTATAGATCTTGATGTAATAGGTCATTATTAGGATCATTCAACATTAAACAAAAATAATAATTCTTCTATGTTTCTATGAGGACTCTTATCAGCAACATCCTATTAGCTTAGTTGTCACATTTACATTACTCTAATAGCATTTGATATTGCAGCCTCATGCACATTCACAGTTTACTCTATTGACCAAGTACATAGTAAACTACTCGAGTTAACATTCTAGCAGCTTTTGCCTCAAAAACTTCCAATACTTGACTAGGCTTCAACCAATCCTCAGTTGCATAGCCAGACATGATAAATAAATTCAATAAACTAAATCTTTCCAAGAGAAAGAAGTATGAAGACGATTTTGAGCAATAAGTAACTTCTACAAGAAAACTGGAATGCAAACATCAATTTCTTAAGATACACATGAAAAGAAATATTGTTGATTATATGTTAAAGAATATAACTCTACACAGGAGAAAAAAAAAAGAATGAAGGGGTTAGGCTGGGAGAGAGAAAGAAACCAAATACCTTGGGAACTTTAATAGATATTCAACTCTTGCCGTCTAAGCAATAATCCCATCTGATTGTTTGCCACTTCCCACATGAATCTGCATGCCAATTGAATAAAATGAGATAAATATATATATCTAATTTAGTAGATTGTTATGGGTAGTGTTCAACTTTCAGTGCCACTTAACTCTAAAATACAAGTAAAATTTGTCTTCACCAGCCACTACTTTTTATCTTTTATTTTATTTTCAATTAACTTCGTACTCTTCAACCTTCAGTTCAATCAATAAATGATTAGCAGTATTCACTAGATAGTCCCAAAAAGAAAGTGAACTTGAATTAATATTCAATACTTGTGAATTATATTGACAAAGAGAAGCAGCAAAACAAGTTTGGGTAAAAACATACCTCATCAATCTGAGCTCTTGGAATTCAAAAAATTATCAAATCTCAGTACACTATTGCCCGTTGTGTTGTTATGCCCCAGTTCTAAATTTCATTCCAATACCATCTAACAACAAGACATTTACTATAGAAAACCTACAACAAAGCCAACAGATTTGAAACTAAAGTAAATACTAGAAAACAGTCTAAATACGAAGTGGACAATCTCTTGAAGCTTGCAACTACCAAGGCATCAAATTGAGCAAAAACTTGTCCAATTCAGAAAATGTTTCAAATTCGCAGTCGCCAATCTAAAACGAAGAGAAGAAAATCAGAACAAAAAATACGGTGTATCAGCAGATATTTCAAGATCGCCAGAGCAAAGAGAAAGATGGTCGGACGGGCGGCGGATGGCGGACTGCGGGGTGAGAGGAAAAATCCATTTGGGCAACAAGTTAATTAAAGCCGACGCTTACCAATTACAATGGCGATTGAGATTTTTCTAGTAAAAGCTGTGACGAGCGATGAGCCCTCCGTTTCCTACGCTGCGGAGTGGGTGGTGGAATGAGTGGCGCCGATGTGGGCTTGCCTTGAAGATGAAAGGGGACGGCAGTTTTCCACCAATAAAATTGAACGGAGATGTAAATTGCACTAGTAATTCAACCAAATCTTTTGCAATATTTGAGAATTTTTTGAAGTGCCTCGTAAGGTTTATGAAATCCACCTATTAAATTAAATGTCCCGTTAATAATTTTTGAGGCACTTAATAAAAATGTTACTAAATAAGTGTCTCAATATCTACTTTTTGTTGTAGTGAGAGGGTTTTATAAACACAATATCATCTCTAACTATACAAACATATTTAAATCCATGATGTGACGTTTGATCCTTTTACTTTGACTAGGAACCATAAATATGGTTACCATAGCTCATATATCTGAACCTCCTAAGATGATATAACTAGCGCTCGAATATTAATGACCAATTATGCTATGGTGATCATGCACCACATAAACATGGAGTATATAGTAATAAATGCACATGAAAATATTTGATGAATAACTGTATTTTCATGCTATTCTAGAGTTAATTAACTTAAACATGATTTTTGAAAAGAAAATCCATATGATAGAAAATACTAATGCCAAGTATTGTCAAACTACTTCATGATCGTACAACTAGTACCTCGAGCTAATATTAATAGATCGAGATGAGAGTAGAAAATTGAATGATGGAATAAAAATCTAGGTGGCTATTTATAGTTAGAAACAAATAGCTGTAGTGGGGAAGCTAAAAATTGGAAGATGACCATTCTGTTTGCCGTCATAGGTCATTGGTCGATTTGAGTTGAGCGGTAAAAATGTAGCCGGGATCAAACAATTGCGGACGTAACAAAGAATGAGACCTATAGGTGATGATTTTTTAGAGAAAGACCTTTAGGTGATGATCGAATTAACCTTGAAAGTTATTGGTTAAAAAAAAAAATTAACCTTGAGAGTTAACCACTTTACTGAAAAATAAAAAGAAATGGAAAACTAAATTAAATTGGTTTTCACGTGTAAACGTGTTGAGTCTGGTAGCCCGGCCCAACAAACCGACCTATTACAATAGGTCGGGCCTGGGTTAGGCTGGGCTGGTTGTACGTGGTAATCATTATATTACTAAAAGGAAAACGATTCTTACTTTGAAAAAATCCTACGTGGCACCTCTTATATTCCTTCATTCATATTTATCTAAATTCTTAATAAAATCTTGTGTCCCACATCGGTTTCTCAATAAAACTTTACCTATTGAAAAGCCTATAAATACTTAGAATCAATGTGTATTTTCTCATCTTTTGCTCAACCAGTTTTATTTGGCCAATTTATTTATTAATCGGTCGAATAAATAACTATATTTTTATAGTTTAATTTAATTTAATTTGGTCAATTTATTAATTGGCCAAATAGATAATTATTTTTTAGGAGTTTTATTTGACCAATTTATTTATTAATAGGTGAATAAATAATTGTTACATTTTTTAATTTAATTTAATTTGGTCAATTAATTAATTGGTCGAATAGATGATTATTTTATTAGGAAACTAATTTATTAGTTGATAGAATAAAGGGGTCCAACTTTTTAAATACCAAAACACAAAATACAATTTTTATATATCCTCATTTTAAATCACACTCTTTTATATACCAAAATGTTTTAAAAGACTATTATACCCTCAAACTTACAAAATAATTAAATAAAAAAACAACAAAAAAACAAACTAACCCTACCCCCACCACCCGCCGTCCCCATCTCTCTCTCTCCCCACATCGGTCCCCCCCACCGACAGCCCCCTCTCTCTCTCCCAATCGGTCCCCCACCGCCACCGACCTCTTCTCTCTCTCCATCTTCATCGTGAGTTTCCTCCTCACGATCGATTGATCATCGTGAACGGAAGAAAATGAGCAACCGCCGGCGCAATGAGTCGCCGTCGACGTCCTCCGGCGAAGAGGAGGAAAATTCAAATTTTCGAGTCCCAATTCCACCGGTTAGTGCCCTTTCTTTTTTCGAAATTCATGCTTAAATCTTCGACTGAATGCATGTTTTTTAGTTTTACATGTTAGAAATTGTTATATGTTAGAATTAGGATTTTCATGTGGAAGATTTCGACATTGTTTTTGGTGTAATAGAGTTGGAGATTTTTGAATTTGTTGGTGTTGGGTAGTTCAACATTTGCTGTGTTGGTTTGGTGTTCTTACGGGGTCGATGGAGATGGGGAAGACGACGGCGAAAGAGCTCTAGCGTGCTCACGATGGGTTTCCCATCGTGAGGTCACGTTGAGGTTTCCATCGCCCGATCACGATGACACTATATCGTGAGCTCACGATGGAAACCTCACCGTGACCTCACGATGGGAATGCCATCGTGAGCTCACGATGGGAAGCCTATCGTGAGGTCACCCGAGAGCTCTTTCCCCCGTCCTTCATCTTCTTGTGTTTATGTTGGTTTGTTGAATTATAACACGTTACCATGCACTTATACTTGGTTTTATTGATTTTGTAGGAACATTATGAATTTGTTAGACCCGCCATGTTGTACTCGTCTCCTAAAGTAAACCTTTACATGAGGGTAGACGTATTTGATGAAATTAGGCGAGTTTTATTTGAAATATCCGGTGATCATCAAGCCGAGGATTTCCTAAGAACCGGTGTTGTTGGGTGGTTGATTGATGCTAGAAGAAATCAGAGTGCAAGTAATGCGCTAAATCTAACAATAGTCCGACAGTTGCAAGGGGTTGGTGCTAATCGGGTACCAGAGAATAAGCTTTGATTTTATCTTGGTCATACAACCCTTCGTATGACGGCAGTGGAATATGCTCTCATCACCGGCCTTCACTTTGGAAACTCTACATTTAATCCTCATGCAGTTCATGTACCTCCTAGAACTGGCATTCACTACAGATTTTTCAACGGTCGAGAGATAAAGACAAATGAGTTGCGCGACGCCTTCAACAGAAAACAACTTGGGAGAGACATCGATGACTATTTGAAGGCGGCCAACTTGCTCATTTACTATTATTTCCTCCTATGTCGGGATAAACCCACCATAGAGGATTGGGCATGGACTTTAGTTGAAGACTTCGAGGCTTGAGATGCCTTCCCATGGGGCTCGTACACCTGGGGAGCACTATGTCACTATGTGTACAACGCCCAGACAGTCCCCAAGGACTACCACCTCTATGGTCCGGTTTGGGCTTTACAGATTTGGACTTATGAGATGATTTTGGTGTTGGGAGGTTGATGTGGAATCAAAGATCACATCGAGAGAGTGCACCGGTGTTTGATGTGGGCCATAAGAGTCATGAAAGTTGATTTCAGTCAATTCTTCGATAATATACGGGTACATTTATAATCTTATGATGTTTTTCATTCATTCAATGATGCAATCTATATTAGTTTCTAAAATTCTAATATTACCTTTTCATTACCTTTGCAGCTTCAGGTATTCGAAAATTTTGAAGCTACGGAAGCAGAGCGTTATGAGTATTACATGCTGAGCTTCGAAAATGGAGACCCTTTTGATGTTCGATATATACCTCCCAAACAAATTGCTTCCAGAAATAACCCGACTACAAAGAATGCCAAGCAGAAGACTATGGGAAAGTTGAAGCAGTTAGCAGCAAGGGTGGTCCGTGGTGACCCGGCACGACAGATGTCGAAGCGTCGTCCGAAGGGTACCCCACCACCTCGCAATTCACCACCTCGTACTTCACAGTGGGGGCCCTCGGGAGAGCCAGACAGGGTTTGTAGTTTGCACGGACGACCATGCCCCCTCCATGATGAGGGCACGAGCAGCAGGGGGGACGAGATTGAGCGTCGGTTGAGGAGTGTTTTGGACGACGAATGTGACAACGGCTTCCTTGCTAAACTGACTCGGAGAATGAGTCAGTTTTTTGTTATGAGGCGCCCAAACAGTCCTCCACAACAGTCACATATGAGTCGTAGGACGGCATTGGACGCGGCCCGTCACTCTACCTCGGCATTTGACGCTCAGATACGGACTGGTAGGATCGACCAGGACTGGGATCCGGCCCGTCACTCTAGTGCTGCAGGTTTTAGTCACATGCAGACCTCTCCAGTTCGACCCCAGCACTTTCCAGTTTGGTCACACCATTCTGCAGTTGGGTCCCACCATTCTGCAGTTGGGTCCCACCACGACGAGTGGCAGACTTCCCGCCGCTCTGAGCCGGTGCCTTTCCAGTACTCTCACCGGCAGACTTCCCAACACTCTGAGCCGGTGCCTTCCCGTTACTCTCGCCGGCAGACTTTTGACCACTCCGAGCCGGCCCCTCTTCACGACTTTATAGCTCCTTCTTGGCAACCTCAAATTGGTGTTACAGTCCGTGATGAGCCGTTTCAGCAGTTTGGGCTGTTCCAAGCCGATCAGGAGGCGCAGTCCTCACAGCAGATTGGTCAGGACTTGTTTGCCCAGCTCTTTCGGCCGATGCCGATGTCGACCCCTTACGAGATAGTGCAGCAGCCCATTCTAGAGACGCCGCAGCAGCCTATTCACCAGACGACGCAACTGCTCCCTTACCATACACCTTTGCAGTTGACCTATAGTCCGAGTGAGCATCAAGGTTCCAGCTCACACACTCCCCAGCAGTGCGTTGTAGATGATCCGGTTAATGAGGATGATGCTCAATATGAGGAGCCGGATCAGGGGGGTGGTGAGGAGGTTGGCGATGTTGCCTTCGGTCCTCGGCAATGTAGACCGTCTGCTGCTCTCCGCACCCCTTTTCAGAGTGCAAGACAAAGTAGAATGGAGAGGTTGAGAATGATGTATAGTGACTTTAGGAAGCAGGGAACATCACCGAACGCTACATTGAAAGATATCGGTGGCTCGTAGCGACTAGGATTTATTGGCTTGCTGTACTTGACAACGTCTAGTTTTATTAGTTTATTGAGTTTATGATGTTTGAAACATGTATTTAGATCTTATTTTTATGGTAGTTCCTTAGTTTATTGACTACATGAATGAAACAGTTTTGAGCAGGTAAACCCCTAAACTCTCGGGTCTGGTCACGATGATAATGCCATCGTGACCTCACGATGACAACACCATCGTGAGCTCACGATGAAATGTAATCGCGAAGTCACGATGCACACCATCGTGAGCTCACGATGGAAGGTAATCGTGAAGTCACGATGCCAGGGAAGTCGTGAGGTCACGATTAATACAACCGTGAGCTCATGATGAGGACGCTAAACCCCATCGTGATGTTAGGATTTTTGACTAATTATGGTGTTTTAACCTGTTATATTATTTTGGTACGTATTAAATATGTTCTACTTAACATTGAAATACATCAACAAATGAAAAATTACACATTTAAACACACACTTATAGTGTTGGCGAGGTGTGTGACACAACAATGAATACTTACTATATGTTACATATACAATGACTCTTACATTTGATAAACAATACACCTCTAACAATAACCTATTTAGTGTTTCTTTGATATAAAACCGCAAAATATGATGTGCAAATGTTTCTTAAGACATAATATAAACATTACAACACTAATTAATCATTATTTTAGACGTAATTGTTCCTGTTTATTAGTTCACGACGGGATAAAAATATCATCGTGAACCTGGTCGTGAGAATGTCATCGTGATCACGATGTACTCATCAACGTGACCACACGGTGGCTTCTTTATCGTGACCTCACGATGGAATTATCATCGCGAGCTCACGATGATAATGCCATCGTGAGGTCACGTTGGCATGGTCATCGTGACCTGTCCAGAAACTCGAAAACAATTAACATTCAAATTCAAGTTAGCATCGCATAAAACGAAACATCAAATTCAACACAAATTTTAGTACAAATTCATACAGAACCAAATCACCAAATAAAGTCACCAAATAGGTCTAGTAGTTCAAACATAACTTTTAAACAAATCTAAACAATAACCAACACGCTAGTCGACATCTAGAGCCGTGGAGGGTGACACACCATCGTCCGCTGCTTTATTTCGGGCCTCAAACTCCGGCGGCAACCAAGCAGTGTCCCTCAGGATCAGCACTCGGCATCTAATAATTTCCCGTGTCGACTCCATCACCTCAAAGATCACGACATCATCTACTTTGAGGTCGAAGGTGCGTGTGAATTGTTTCCACCCAGCATACTCAAACTTCGGTTTCTTCAAAGATCCAAGGTACATCAACTGACATTCGGTTCCATTATGATTGGCAACCAGTGGCACATCCGCACGAGGAAGTTTACAGACAATATGTGCTGGTATATGCTATATTGCACACAAAGCATTGATTAAAAGTCATACCAAACAAATTCATTGTTTGTTTAGTGGTAGAAATTCTTACCAAATGCCAAGGGGCCGAAACATGTGACTTGGCTAGGATAACATCAAAAAAGGGCTTGTCTCCTGATAGGCAGTTCAAGTTTGAATCGGATGGGTTGGTCGACATCTACAACCATCCAAATGCGACAAAACATAAAGTGAAGACAAACATCAACATCAACATCAACCAATTAAATTCAATAATTTTCCACATTTTACATAAATAGAACATCATTATCAACATCAACATCTCCAACCAACTTCAACAATTGACACATAAATTTAAAATTTTTACATATCAACAACATCAACATATTCTTCGAAATTCAACATAGCAAACCAAATTAAAAAACAACAACATATATTAGACATAAAACAAAAGATAATTTCATAACTCCTATAATCGGGTGACATTGAGGTCGAAGAAACGTACCTCTAATCAGAAACGAGCGGTGGGGGCGGCGGCGGCGGCGGTGGACAAGAGAAGCGGAGGTATTGAAAAGAGGGAAGAGGGGGATAGGAATGAGATAATAATGATATATGTTGGATATTGGTGGAAAAGAAGGTAATGTACGTATGGTTGAAATAAAAAGTTTGAGATTCTGTAGTACTTTATCGGAAAATCTGGATTCATCACGATGGGATCACCATCGTGAGGTCACGATAGGAGTGACTATTGTGAGGTCACGGCTGTTCCTTCATCGTGACTTCACGATGGCTCATCGTGACCTCACATTGCAGATACCATCGTGAGGTCACGATGGTTTTGTCATCGTGATCAAGGCAGAGACTCACCAAAAATCATCCATGTATGCAAATAATACTTGTCTAAAAAATTCTGAACATAAAAACAGATATTAAAGGTTTTAAAAGGTCAATACAATGCCATAAACTCAACAAGTTCTATTACTCCTATATTTCATCTTCAATTGGGTCAGGACATGCTCTAATATCATGACCCTCACGACGACAATTGTTACATCTTTTTTTCCTCCGACGTCGTTGACTTGATTCTACTCCCCCAAAATCATGAAAATTTTGTTCATCCTCTGTTTGTTGGAGAGGGATATTCAAATCGACTCCACCAGGGGGAATAGATGTCGTGCATTTTTTTCTGTTATGCCCAGATCCACCACACCTTGAGCAAACTTGAGGACGGCGTGCTCTCGTGCCTTCAACTGCTGACCGAGCACGACTCGTTCTTGGACGACCGGCCTGACGTACATCTTCTGGAGGATAAACCCTAATTGATTTGATCTCCGACGCCACATTCCACTCATCGGGGTGTGGTATTTGATTGATATGCTCAGCATAAGTCTGTCTTAGGCCGTTTTGTTTGAAATATCTATGTACGAAATCGTACACGTTCAAACCAATGCCGGCCCGCCTGTTAAAATAGGAAAAATAGAATTACTTACATACAAAATGAATATAAAAATACTAGAAAATTATAACAAATAATATAGATTTTACCTTATAGCGGCAGCATCATGCTTACATGGAATTCTATCCTCATCGAAGACACGACAATCACACGTCCAATTTTGAAGATTCACTTGATATTGTTGATTGTCTTCGTCTACTTTATAAACATGGTCGGTGATTGCTCGAACAGGAAGATGGAGACTCACTTGCACGGATAGAGAAAGCTTGTGGAATGTAGTTACAGTCAACACATGATCTCTCGATTCAGCATCAGTACGCCGCTCGTCAAACCAATCCTCCAATGTGTGGCGAAATGTTTCAAGTAATGAGCACACTGGTAAACGCCTACCCCACCACAAAACACTGTTCACGGATTCGACAGCATTTGATGTCAGTAATCCATAGCGCCGCACAGGACACTTTGGCCTAGCCCACCTCTCTGGTCCAATTTGAGAAAGTCTTCTGTGAGCACCATTAGGACTTACAGTGTACAACAATTCAAAAAAGTTTTCAAACACTTCGTGGCGATAACTAAATGCTGCTTCATAAAAGAGTGTGGCCACAGTTTTGTCGTATGGGGTCAAATTTTTCTGCAGATGGTGATAGCACAATCCGTGGAATGCATTTGGATAGACGGTTCGAACTGCATTCCTAATGCTCTTATGTTGGTCGCTCACTATCAACAAATCTTCGGGTGGACTGAAGCATTTGCGTAGGTTATAGAGAAAATAAGTCCACGACTCATCGTTCTCTATCGGACCAAGACCAATTGCAAGCGGAAACACTTGCTCGTTCCCATCCTTCGTGCAGGCAACAAATAAAGTTTCTTTGTTTCTACCCTTAAGATGAGTCCCGTCTACTATGAGCACAGGGCGAAGACACTGCTCAAATGCTCTAATACACTGTCCAAGGGCAAGGAACATGTGACAAAACATTCCTTCACTAGTCGTCTGCAAGTCGTATACAGTCCCAGGATTACGTTGTTTCAACAAATACAAATACGACGGAATCTTCTGATATGACGAGGGGCAGTCACCGTACATTCTCTCTATTGCTAGTTGCCTTGTTCGGACGGCAAAGTCGTATAACATTTGAACGCCGTATCGCATGCGCATCTCTGCCATCATCTCCTTAGGCTCAGAACGACCTTCTCATCTATCAATTTCTTAGAAAAATAAAATGCGGCCACCTCGCTACTCACCGACCTTGCACGTGCATCACGGTTCAAATCTGATATGCAACTGTGCTCCAATGTCAACTTAGTAATCCGAAAAAGAGTTGCACATTCCGTAGCACACAACCTAAACGTGCAATTCTTTCTACCACTCCTACATAGGTACACTGCACGGTTCGAAGCGGAGCGATCGGTCTTACACTCCACAAAGTGCTCCAAATGATACATTCCTACAGCTATCCTCAACTCTTGCACTGATCGAAATATCGATCCTACCTCGAGACTACCATTGATGACGATAGGCCGCTCAACCCACGCCAACGGTATTGCGCTTTCAATGTCAGGATGTGGAATGATCCAATTGCGATGTGTACGCTCATGCTCAACCTCATTTTCTGATTGATGGTCCAATGAAAAGTGTCGCTGCCCCATGAGCCTATCCATTTGTGCCGGCTGTCCAATCCAAGCATAAAACTCTTCTTTCAATGATTCAAGCAAATCTTTACGACGATCTTCCTCTTCATCTTCGGATGTAGACACCGCTTCATCCTCCTCATAATCTTCATCATATTCATCATCATCACCATCGTCACTATCATCTTGTGCACTCGAGGTGCTACCTCTCACATTAACTTCGAGGGCGGAGTTCCCGCGGTTTTCAATCACATAAACTTCAGGATCTTCTTTAGGGTCCGCTAACCATCGAAGTAATTCTAAATCGCCCCGCAATAGCACTTTTGCTTTCATGCCGTTAATGGTTGTGAGGTACCATAACACATATTCGGTCTCCTTCCCACCATTCAAACCCTCTCTAATGAGTTCCACATGGTTAGCACGATTAATCGTGCCGGGGTCGATGTAGACAACAAATAAATCCCGTCCATATATGTCGATCGCTCCCAATGACCGTCGTGATATATAATAATACGGCGTAAAGACATCTGAAATTAAGAAAATATACAAAAATGAAGTGTAAACAATCAATGAAAATACTTGTTTAGCACACATCTGTGCTGGTCACGATGGTGATCACCATCGTGAGGTCACGATTAGTGAGCTCACGGTGGCAATTGTCAACGTGACCTCACGAATCGACCTCACGATGGCAGTTGTCATTGTGACCTCACGATGGTGATCACCATCGTGAACACGGTGAACTTGTCCATCGTGACCATAGCAGAATTCGTGTGGTTAGCTTAGAACTAGGTATTTCAACTTCTTTTAACCCCACGATACCATGAAGTTTTTAATTTAAGACACCATTATATGAACAAAATAACATATTTCATGACATAAGATGAAACATATCTTGTATTATACTTTCAAAAACCCTAATTTCACCCTAACAATAACCTTAATTTCAGCAGCAACTTATATCAAATGAACAAACATTATACATATTATGCTTACCTTTGTATGAAGTAAGGAACGCCACGGAGCCCCCGTTGATGCTTTCGTTCTGCTTGGGCGAGATCTTGGATGCTTGGAATGATGATTGATTTTTTTTTTGTTTTTTGGGTGTATGTTTGTTGATTGTGTATATATTTGAATGTGAGGTTATGAGTTTGAATGAAGATTATTCTTTCCCATTACTATCACCACCAACCTCAGTGACTTCATTTATTACCTAGTACACCCGAAAATATTCACCAAATCGAATGTGCAGATACATTTATGAGTTTCGCATGCATCAGTCGTGGTCACGATGGAAGTGCTATTGTGACCACACGATGGGACTGCCACCGTGACCTCACGATGGGATTTCCATCGTGAACAACACCATCGTGAACAACACCATCGTGACATTCCCATCGTGACCACGTGCGCAGTCAAAAGTATTACACGGTTGACTTTGAAAACTAAGGGTATTTTAGTACTTTTACAGGATTTTGGTATGCAAAAGAGTGTGTTTTAAAGATAGACTATAAAAGAAGTGTTTTTTATGTTTTTGTATTTTTTTGTTAGTTTCCTCTAGAATAAATGGTTCCAAAATAATTTGAATAATTTATTGTTTAACCGAATTAAATTTGGAAATAATCAAATATTTTTTTTATTTAATTTGATAAAAATTAAGAAATTTCTAATTTATCAATAAATTAGGTAGATAGGTCAATTTTCGACTGACAGATACCTCAACTCGTGATCTCACGTGACACATTCAAAATTTTTTAAATGTAAAATAATAGATTTTAAATATTTATACTAAAATCTTGTGTCCCACGTCGGTTTCTCAATGAAACTTCACCTATTAAAAAGCCTATAAATACCTAGAATCAATGTGTATTTTCTCATCTTTTGCTCCACCAATTTTATTTGGCCAATTTATTTATTAATCGGCCGAATAAATAACTATATTTTTATAGTTTAATTTTAATTTGATCAATTTATTAATTGACCGAATAGATAATTATTTTTTGTAGGAGTTTTATTTGGCTAATTTATTTATTAATAGGCGAATAAATATCTGTTATATTTTTTTAGTTTAATTTAATTTAATTTGGTCAATTAATTAATTGGTCAAATAGATAATTATTTTTATTAGGAAACCAATTTATTAGTTGACTGAATAAATGGTTCCAAAATAGTTTGGATAATTTATTGGTTGACTGAATTAAATTTGGAAATAGTCTAATATTTTTTATTTAATTTGATAAAAATTAAGTAATTTATAATTTGTCAATTAATTAGGTAGATAGGCCAATTGCCAACTGAGGATACCTCAACTCAGGATCTCACGTGACACATTCAAAATTTTTTAAATGTAAAAAAATAGATTTTAAATATCTATATTAAAATTTGTGTCCCACATCGGTTTCTCAATGAAACTTCACCTATTGAAAAGCTTATAAATACCTAGAATCAATGTGTATTTTCTTTTGCTCCACCAGTTTTATTTGGCTAATTTATTTATTAATCGGCCGAATAAATAACTATATTTTTATAGTTTAATTTAATTTAATTTGGTCAATTTATTAATTTGAATAGATAATTATTTTTTGTAGGAGTTTTATTTGGTCAATTTATTTATTAATCGGCCGAATAAATAACTGTTATATTTTTTTAGTTTAATTAAATTTAATTTGGTCAATTTATTAATTGGTCGAATAGATAATTATTTTTATTAGGAAACCAATTTATTAGTTGATAGAATAAATGTTTCCAAATAGTTTGGATAATTTATTGATTTGGCCGAATTAAATTTAAAAATAGTCTAATATTTTTTTATTTAATTTGATAAAAAAAATAAGTAATTTCTAATTTATCAATTACTTAGGTAGATGGTCCAATTTTCAACTGACGGATACCTCAACTCAGGATCTCACGTGACACATTTTCATTCTTTATTCTTATTAATTTTAAAATTTTCATTTTATTCATTTTTTTCATGTATTTATTTAAAATCTAGAATCGCCATCAATGAATTGATTTTTACGTTATTTGTAGTTGGGTTTCCAACTTTGCATAATGTATAATTGTAATTAGTAAATATTACTACTATATAGTTAAGATGAGAATGAATAGTAAAATCAATTTTTATTTTTATATTCATGTTTTGAGTCTATACAAATTCTAAACGAGTTTCATAAATTATGCATTTATAAATCAAAATCGTGGTCAACGGGCCAATTCTGACCCGAAATCGTGGCGGTAAAGGAGCCAATTTCTAATCGACAGTTACCTCAACTCGAGAAATTTTTCATTTTATGCTTTTTTTCCCATGTATTTTCTAATTTTTTTTCATTTTATGTTTTTTTTCCATGTATTTTCTAAAATCTATAATCGTCCTCCATGAATAATTTTTACGTTATTCGTAGTTGGGTGTCCAACTTTGCATAATCTATATAATATTTAATTAACGAATATTAGTATACGATTAAGGACGATAATGAATAGTACAATCATTATTTTTATTAAATTTTTGGATCTATATAAATTCTATATAAATTTTATAAATTACGCACTTATAAATCAGAGTCGTGGTCAACGGGCCAGTTCCGACGCAGAGCTGTGGCGGAAGACTAATATACAGAATTTTTTCAGAAAGGAACACAAATGACTAATTTTTTAATCGGATTTTAAACAAGTACGAGTATATAAATTTCAAACAATCATTTGAGATCATCATCTCAAATTGTTTGATTAATTGTCTTCGTTAGAAAATGTAGAATATGTAAGAAAATTGACAGAAAAATTACTAAAGATTTATCAACGAACCAATTCCGACCAAGAATTGTGCTAATAGAGAGGTCAATTCAGTACTTGCGGGACAACTTTTTTTTAATATATTATATACTTTTGAACTCATAAACTTAAGGATATTTGTGGTCAACTTTTATCTCATATAATTAACTAAATAATTTTATGAATCACAATCATTCAACATAAAGTTTTGTAAAAAAGAAAAACTACTAAGTACATAGTGAAACAATTCTTGAAGTTCTATTCTCAGTTAAAAACTTTATTCTCGAAGTTGGTAAAAAAGAAAATGAATGTCATCATTTATTTCTCTATGAATATATTTGGAAGATGATTATTTATATAATACTACAATTTATAATTAAATTTTATTTGTTAAGTATTGTTTGAATATTTTTTTAATATAGTTATGTATATAATTAAATATTAATTTCAGGTAAAAAGAAAACATATGTCATCATTAATTTTTTTGTGAATATAT
The DNA here is from genome assembly GCA_029490685.1 of Schizonepeta tenuifolia. Taxonomy (NCBI): domain Eukaryota; kingdom Viridiplantae; phylum Streptophyta; class Magnoliopsida; order Lamiales; family Lamiaceae; genus Schizonepeta; species Schizonepeta tenuifolia. Next base: position 76,098,607 of record CM055960.1, read on the forward strand.
TTGAAAGATGATTATTTATATGATTTAAAATTAGTATTGTAGTCAATAGGCCGGTTTCAGGTCGTAGACGAGATGATTGTGAAGCGGTGGTTTAACTTTTTTTTTTCTTAATCTTGTGTTGAATTCATAATGTGGGGTATTTAAGGTCACTTTCATCTTATAGACAATCTTAACATCTATAGTATTATTCGCTATCTATATATCTCTTCTCTCTCTCTCACTACCCGCTCCTTCTCTTGCCTCATTTTATTCACAAAAAGCTAAAAGATTCAGCTTAAAAATCGCTTTAATTTGAGAGAGAAATATATTTTTGCCCACATCGATTTTGTAGAAGAATAGAGCTTTAAATATTATCGAAAGTAATGAGAATATATTAGTTATAATTTTAACAAATATAAATATATGGATTTGAGAAGTTAATATGTGGTAAAATTAATTTTTAATTGAATTTGAGATGTATTCAAAAGATATAAATTCTAAGCGAGTTTAATAGATTGCATAATCGAATTATTTAACCTTAAAATAATTAACAAATAATATTTTTTTAATCTATCACATGTTATACGCTAGAACTAGTGAAACATGCTGCGGGTCTCTCTCACTCACACTCGCTTCCTTTTACTGAAGAAAACAAAGAGAGATCCGGCTGATTATCCCGCACAAATAGAAGGAACAGAATCCATCTTAGCCAACCGAAATTTCACTATCAAATTAGTACCAGGTTTTTGAATTCAATATCCTTCACCTCATGTATCTAGATAGATATTCTGGCTTTACGTGTAATGACCGACCGTTTTTTTTTTTTTTTTTCCTTTTTTTTTCTGGAGTACTGTATGAATGCACGCGAACAACTTTTTGTTCTGTTTCCAGGATTTTATATTTCAACATTGTAGTTGTTCTGTCGAATTATGAATTGGTTATGGTAAAACCATTGATTATTCTCGTTGTTTTGTTTGTGATTAAGTGTTTTACTTCACGATAACATAGCGTGCACGTAAATTCTTTGCTTGTGCTTTGTGTTAGGGTTATTGGATGCTTTGATTTTCCGCCTATTATGTTGAGTGGAATTATTCAGAATTTGGTTAATTGAGGAGGGTTTTAACCACCTTTTTTTTAATGTTTAGTCATATGGAACAGCGGCTCTACTTTTGATCTATGCCATTGTTCTTTCTTGTTGACAGTTAGAAAAAGGGCTAGGGCTCCAGAAACCCTGGTTTCCCGCAATTGGGGGACCTGCTTTTCTCTGTCGATATCAGTTCATGCAATTATTTGCAGGGCTCTGAGTAATCCTATATCCAGTTCTGTACTAAAATTTTGCTATGGAAGACATTATAATGATTGATGAATAATGTGATAAGAATGGATGTCATTCGGAGATTAAATATGGAAATATTCTTCTGAACAGTAAAATTCCTTGAAGTTTGCATTAAATATTTTATAATTGGAGTTTTTTATTTTATTTTTGTTTTGCTACCTTTTCTTCCAAAGAGTCTCGAGACTTCGGTGGATGGATTTTGTTTCTAAAGAGTTGAATGAAACAATCATGTCATCAAGTGAGTTCATAATTCGGTTTTGTCTGTCTGTTTATGGCATAAATGTTAATTCCTGTAATCTCTAAGATGGTTTTATGAGTCACGATTTCACGAGTTAGTGCATCTGATAGTATGGCATCGAGTAGGCTTCGGTTGGTTTGTTCTCAATGCACAAAGCAGGCTTAGGTATCAATTTTATATGATTTCAGTCATTAGCCCTTAGTTACTAGTACTATTTTATTGATTAGTATTTCTGTTAATAAGCATTTTGCATGGGCCATAGTTAATTTAGTTGAGTCTATAGTTTAAAATTAGTTTTGCACCATGGGTTTTTGGTATTTTTGGGTCATTGGATTTTTAGCAGCTATCACTGTGACAGGGAAACTGTGAGCCCGGTTTGAGGTGTTTTTCTTCTGTTAGGTTCAGTTCCTTTTCATGAGAATCGTCTTCACTCCATCATCATCTTTGGGATAGGAATATATCATAGTCAGGTTGAAAGGGACGATAGTATTGTTTCTCTATTTTCTTTCCAACATCCAAGTAACATCCAGATATTTTACTCCATAGATGTTCATATATGCCACTTCTTTGCCTTTTTTTCTTTTTTTGGAGAATGTGTTTATTAGCATCTTGCTTCATATATATGCTGTTTTTAAGAATTTTGATTGGTAGTTAAACAATCGGAAATATTTGAGTTGTTGAGTATCCATTATTGCATTAGAAACACAATAACTTGATTGCCTTGTATGCAGACAAACTTGAACTATTTTCGTTCACCCATTAAAGTTTAAGCTCCATATTATTTCAATTTAGTAACCCTTTTAAACAAAAACTGTCAAGTACTTTTCTTAGAATGTTGTAATGCGTACAGTTTTTGGAATCACTTCTTATATTGCCACAATCTTGGGAACTTTTGTATCATATATAGACTTTTTTTCTTTCTCTTGTATGATTTAATGTCGCCGACCCACCCTCTGATTTCTAAATGTAAAGTTTCACTTCTACGCAACCTTCCTTGCACAGATGTATTGGGAATTGGACATCCCATCCCAAAACCAGTTACCACTTAAGTCATTAATGAACTGGCTTCCAGTTCTGGTTACTGCTCCAGTTGGCCAAGGTAGAAACAACCATATTAGAAATAAGATTTGCATACTGGGATGTTGTGAAAGCCATTGTGGCAAACAAATAACAGTTTGAGACTTTGAGCTACTAGCAGTATTTAATAAGAGTCAAGTAGGCAATCACAGACAATCAGTCAGTGGGAGGTTTTTGTTATCTATTTCCCAAGGTGAGTTACATAGTGCATCATTTCTTTTGAGCCAGTTTGCCGAGTCATTGCAGAAAGAAAAAATACCGATGACCCTAATGCTGCTGATGATGAATGCATGCATTAATTAATGCTAATAACTCACTGAGAGAATAAGGCTGAACCTGTACTTTAGATTAGCAAGATTTAGTCCAAGGGGTGAGCTTACGTTAAGGATCACCAAAGAACTACTCCATTTTGTCACATTTATTTTCTTGTCCTAATGCTACATCATTAGATAAAAGTTAAAACTCATAATAAGACGTTGAAAGTTGATTAACCGGTCTGATGAGATATGCATTTGATTTAGCAGACTCAGTAGACTTAGACTCAGCAGCAGGTAGTGCTATTGCTCAAGCAACTTCATGATTTTCTTGTTGAATGAGCTTGCTCTGTTTGATTGTGCTGTTGATACCTTTTTGTCATGTTGATGCTGAGGGTATTACCTTTATATCGCACTCAGTCCTTGTTGAGCTAAGTCAGCTAATAGTAGGTATTTTTTCTGCAATAGTATTTGCACATGGCAAGACAAAAAGGTTGATGTTCTCTTGCAAGTCTAGCAAAAACTATGATTTCTGCTCCTGCTACTGTTACTCACACAGCCGAGGCTAATGTTTCTGAGAGCAACAAAAATGATGGTTCAGTTGAGGACAATGAACAAGAACAGACTACACGCCTATCTGGTTTTATATTCCTCTGTAATCAGAGAACAAAGTTGGAATGTTACCAATACCGTGTCTTTGGACTTCCCTTGGGAAAAAAGGAAGTGGTGGAGGAGATAAAGTGTGGCTTCAAGCTATTTTTGTTTGATTTTGAGTCAAAGCTTCTATATGGTGTATATGAGGCAACTTCTGATGGAAATCTTAACATGGAACCTGCAGCTTTTGGAGGGAGATTTCCTGCTCAGGTATAGCTCCAATGGTTAATTCTCACCCAAAGTGGGAATAAGCTATGATATTATCCTCTCACTTTTCTGATGCTTGCTTCATGTTTTATGCCCACTGGCCATCCTATTCTTCTACAACTAGGCTGCTATCTTCTCTTTTCAGTTATTATAAAGTTATAACTGCAGTAACATTGTACTCCTCGTTTATGTGCCTAAATTTATTCCATTCTATGCTAAAATATGTCCTGAAGCTGTAAGATATGGCGAGATCCAGAACATAGGTGCTTTTTTTTTTGATGCAGAAGATAAGCCCTATGTAAATATAATACTGCATAGACTTGGCAGGCATATCTCCTAGAAGATTTGATCAAGTAACAAATGAACTTTTCTCATGCAATACATCAGCTACTTTCTGCTAGCTTGAGATTTCATTTTGGTGAAAGAAGTTTGCCAAAAATAAGTTCGTTAGTACCACGGATAGATAATCTTGGTATGACTAGATTCTTGCGTTAAACAATGTTTCTGATTTGGTGAAGGTAGCTGCACCCCTTCACATTACTTGCTTTCATTGATGAGACCGTATCTTCTTCCTCACAACGAGCTGCTAATGGTTTCCACTTTCAGGTAAAATTCAAAATCTTCAAGGAATGTCTTCCAAATCCTGAGAGCTCCCTCAGGTTTGTTATAAAGGAAAACTATACTGGCGCAAAATTCAAGCAAGAACTCAGTGGAAAGCAAGTAAGTTATCTTTTCCATGCCCACAGGAGTTTAATAGATATAAGGTTGGATATTGTCATATCCTCAAATTTTTATATTCTATGGTAAAGAAGAAACTTATCATGTGAAACAGGTGACAAAGTTGATATCATCCTTTCGTTCTTTACCTGCATCGCAAGATCTGGAAGATGTACCTCGACCAGGGGCAATGCCTCCTGAGGTGCAATATAGCCACATTCGGCTTTTAGCGGAGGGTCGACCTTTTCTAAGCGCCAATTATCAGGAACATGGGCCACATAGAAGAGCAGCTTATGAGGAAAATGTACATCCATCTTTCGACTATGGAAGTCTGCCAGTAGCCGATAGTTATTTTTCCCATCCTCAACAATCGTTGGATGTTTCCAGCCTGGTGCAGGATCCATATTATTCAAGGTACTTTCCTCAAAATGACTACTGTAAACTTTTGGTTAGTTGGAGAGGGGGTATAAGCAGTGAGGGACCCAAGATTCTTTTTGAAGCAGGTTGAACGAATAATATTAAAATCAATAGTTTAGAACTTTGAACATGAAACAGAGAGTTAACAAACAATAAACAACTCACTACGGTTAACAAAGAAGTTAAAAAATTTATTGAATTAAATTCTTATATGGTTGTACCAAAAAATTAGATTCTCTTTGTTTTTTTTTAGTATATTTATACCGTCTATGTAATGAAGACTCACACACACAGAGACAGTTTTTAGGGTATATTCTACTTGTTAGGGTATGCAATTGGAATGTTATGTATTGTATGAACTCTCTGTTCTTGAACTTGTTTAAGAATTTTGATAGCAGTCAATTCTCGAAACAAAACTTAGTTTGCTTTATAGACACGAATTAACATCTAAAGTAAAAATTGTCACCCCATTTTTTAAGTGAAAAGCTAATTCTTACTCACAACTTTTCCAATAATGATTTCTAATCAGTGGAAAATTTTCTACTTAAATAAACAATAGACTAATTTTTCCTATTAACCAATACTCCCATTAGAAATTCCCCAATTCAACTTTATAGAAAATTTTAAAAGAGACCTAGATTTCAGTTGCATCCTTATCAGAATCTAAATTTTAATGCCAAACTAAACTAAACTTCTTGTTTAATTGTTTTATTCTTCTGTTTGTTTATTATGATTTTGAATTTTGTGATTGAAAAACACATCAACGCCCAAGTAGTAGGCCAGACGCATAAATGACATGACAAGGAAAGGATCTAGTTGATAAATATACTGGAACTTTGTTGAGTGTATTCTCATGATCGGAAAATTTATTTGGAAAGCGGAAAGTGTGAGCCTTACATTTAAACATGGAACGAAAACCGTGTGAGCCTCACATTACTCCCTTTCCTGTAATGCAATAATATACTTACATCAATGCGCTAAATTGACACTTTTTGTTACATGGAACTTCATTTTCACAAAATGGTTAAATTACTTTAGTTAGTTTAAACAAGGGAGAGAAGATCTATAATGAATTTTAAGTAGTTTATTTACTTTTTGAACTTTTATCTAATAATGCTGTTTAAGCTTCATGTTATGGGGCCGCACCTTGATATTAGACCTCAGAAAGTATTCCATAATTATCTTGATAATAGGCAGATCTTTATAACCGGATGGTACACCTTGAAGCAGCATCATAGATTGTTCACTATTATTCTTAAATTGAACAGAAATCTGTTCCACTGTATTATCGACAAAGTCTGTGCACTGGGTACACAAAGCCGTGCGAGTAGGCATACACGAGATGCTGTTGCCGCTTTGTTTTTTTGTTTTTGTATTACAATTGCTTTTTAAGTTAGCTATTGTATTTGCATATTTGCTATGATTATGCTGTCAGGCCCCTGGGTGGGCTACAAACCATAGGTTGAATAAATCGTTCTCGGGAACTTGTCTAGGATTTCCGAGTCATTTTGAGTCAGGCATGATTGCGCTCGGGCAGGAAAAATATCTTCTGGTTATCTGTGAATTACTTTCCAGTTGTGGTAATTGAAGTTGGTTGAGTTGTTGTTCGTTGCTTGGCTCTGTTTATCTCTATCACACTAATTTGATAGTGCTTCGGCAGGTACTGGACCGTAGAAGGTTCCCATCATGCTCAAGTTACCAGTTTTGAGAGGTAGTATCATCTTTTAAAATTCTTTCCAAATGATCAGCAATGGAAATTATGTTTTGCATTATTCTGAAATACGGCTTTCACAGATACATTGTGGCGAAACAGAGAGCTCGTCATGATGAAGTCGCTATCTCGGGGAGGCTATATCATCAGTTGCCTCTATTAAGAGACATATTATATCAAAATAATGTGGCTTCATACTACTCTAACTCGGCATCTAGAGATCAGTACACAACATCGGCTTTGCAGTCACAACCCTGTGCATCTTATCAACATTTGCCTTTACAAGGCAGGCAATATCAAGATAGCACGGTGGCCTACAGCTCCAACCCTGCAGCTCCAGTCCAGTATACTACATCAGAGTATTCACAAGAAGTTGATGCTGCTTATTTTCCCGTACAGAAAGAGGCATCGCATCAGGGTAATGCGACAGCAAACAATTCTAATCTGACGGCTATTGCACAGTATGCTTCATCAGTCTTGCAGAGACTCGGGCCTGTTCCTTATGATCGGTCATCTTTACAAGGCACACAATATCAAGATAACGCGTTTGCATACAGCTCCAACCATGCAGCTCCCGCACAGTATTCCACATCCATTTCACAGCCACAGGTTGAGGCTACTTATTTTCCCTTGCAGAGAGAATCAGTGTATCAAGATAATGTGGTTCCATACAACTATGAGCCGACAGTTCCAGTCCAATATACTTCAAATTCACAGCCACACGTTTCTTCTACGAATTGGCCCTTACAAAATGAAGCTATGCATGAAGTTAATGTGTCTGCATACAACTCCAATCCAGTGGTTACGGATCAAGCTCAGTATAATCCTGTTGCACAGGCGGATGGGTCTTATGCAATATCCGAAGGGAGAGCTCCCGTTACTTCCTATCATTCATACTCTGCAGCGAATCACCCTATCCATTGATCTTGGTCGAGGGTGGAATTGAAATGATCTAGCTATGAGGTCTGAATCTTCTAATCTTGCTGGGGTTCTTATTTTGTTTTAAACTTCACATGTAAAAATCTTCACGCAGTGCAGTTCGACCAGCTAACTAAATGATTTTCATGCATATCTTTCTCAATTATCTGTGAAGTTTAAAACAAGATGATGGCAGCGTGGCGCATAGAATTCGGTTTTGTATTCGATTCAGTGACAAAATAATTATTGATGAGCAAGTTGTTCGACATGCTAAGAACCTTAATTACTAGTTATATAGAAGTTGGTTTGACTAGTGAAAAAATAGAGGTGGACTTGCACTGAAAATCTGAGTAATCGAATTTCCACAAAATTAATTTTGAATTTTTTAAAATTTAGATGTGAACTTTTTTTTTTTTTTTTTGATATTCTCAGTTCAAACTTCCAAAATTTTGATGAAATTTAAAAAAGATATAATTAGAAGATATGAACGTATCTATGTCGCCCCCATTCATTCTAGGATGGAGGAGTTAACTATTTTTGTACTATGTTTGACATTTAAAAACACTTAATATAACAAGGAGACAATTTATCCAACTGAGTAAGATCATGTAAAAAATAGGCACCTCCAAATATGCGAGGAGAAATAGGGTAAAAGGGTTTGTCAAGTTGAAGACATTAAAATGAAATATTCGCATGCAACACACAAGAGACATCCTATTAATAAGGAAGCATGCATTAAGAACATCATCAAACCATAAATACTTTGGAACATTCATGTGAGACATAAAACCTCAATTCTCATGAAATAAATGTAAACAAATTTTGGCTACATAAATCATTGAGATTATTTAGTTCAAGACAATTAAAATTGTATTTCACATTGCCTATTTTAATATTTAAGACCGTATGAGATTAATTTTCCATTAAACACAAAATTTAATTTAAATGCATAAAGAATTAAATTGACTGACATAATTATTGCTTTTGCAACAACTAAATTTAATTGGTTGATTGAAAAGCATTAATGCATTATTATGATTTAAAATTTATAGTGAGGATTGGAGATTTAGAGAATTATAAAAAAAAAAACCTTAAAACGCCACATAGGAATTGGATAATATTAATAGATATTTAAAATAGTGGTAATCCATTGAAATACACCTTTTCACAATGCAAAAATGAAAAATACACCACCCTTTCAACAACAATGAAAAATACACCACTTTGAATATTTGTAATATAATATGCCATCTTATCAACCTCTTTATATCACATCTCTTACACATGTGTAAGAGATGTGATATAAAGTATATGACATTGCAATGATTAAATAATAATTATGTCATTATTTGGCAATCATTAGCCAATAATTATATAAGTTAATTATTTTATGTATCACTATTCGTGATTAATTAGGGACAAATATGAGTCGAAAATTTTTGAAAAATCACTAAACGAACCTAAATGCATATCCCGCTCGGATTCTTTAATTTCACGCTCGACACCTGTCAAATCCCACTCGAGCGGGAATTATGATCCCGCTCGAGCGGGATTTGGCACGTGTCGAGCGTGAAATTAAAGAATCCGAGCGGGATATGTCAGAAAGCTGGTCAATGTACAGAATGATGGCTGATTGGTTCATGGCATGGATTTATTTGCTTGTGCAGATATGAGACAGTACATTTTCACGTAAAATGCGGAAAAAAAATCTGTATAGCATTGACAATTCTATATATTTACCATTCACATCGCTCTTTTACACACCCACAATATCATTCTTCCAAATTCATCACATTCTATAGTGGGCAGCAATCTTTGAAGTAACATCCTTTCAAATTCATAACATTCTATAGTGGGCAGCAATATTTCAAGTAACATCCATTCAAATTCATTTTTTAGGTATTTTCACTCTCTTGTATTTTTCCAGTAGTATCCTCTTAATAATCAAAACTTTGAAATTTATATTAATGCTGTATATTTTGCATAGCAAGTGAATTTTATCATTTTCCACTCGAAATTCTAAATTTCCGCTCGTGAATTTAAATCCCGCTCGAGCGGGATTTAGGCCTTGCGAGAGGGATTTTGTATATTAGGACTCCAAAAAAATCTAGTATCTATATGTATCATTTCCCGCTCGGGAAAATAACATCCCGCTCGTGAGGTTAGATCCCGCTCGAGCGGAAAATTGTGTGGTTGGCGAGCGGGATTTCGTGTTTTTGTGTTATTTTTATTAATTGTTATGTGTTTGTACTTATGTGTAGATGGATCACTATTTTATTATCAAATACGGAGGAACATGGTCTGGTTGTACGTACTCGGGCGGATATGAATTTGTAGATGTCGAGCACTGTCTCTCCGGCCTAAGGTACAACATTGATTGTCAATTGAGTGCAAACTCCTTCAGCACACAGTACGAGTTGCATTATCTGTCGGAGAATGAGAGGGGACGTACTGTAAAGTGCCCATTAAGCACCAACGTTGAATTTTATCGTTTGTGTGCCACGCAGCCAGAAGCAACTGTGTACGTGACTCACCAATACACGAACGTATACGTGCCTGAGTTCGATGCTGATTATTATGAAGAAATGGATCGTATCCAATCACAGATGCTTTCCTCCACTTTTAGTGTTGATGCATACTCCGCTGGTGGTAATTATGCATCGACATTCACACATTATATCGGATCCACGTCGACTCAAGTTGCAAAGACAGTAGAGGGTTATGGCAATGATGAAGATGCAGATGGTGCTGAAGATGCTGACGATGCTGACGATGATGAAGAGGCCGATGGTGATGACGAAGATCAAGAGGCAGTTGGTCCTCAGGATGAAGACTATGAGCTGCAAACCGACAGTGATGCGTCCGAAGAGATGGCAGAGGACATCATGATAGATAACGCTGTGTTGGAGCGTGAAGCATGGATTCGTGGGGAAGAAGATGACGAAGCCGGTGATTGGAGCAGTTGGTTAGTTCCAGTGATTCCCGTGAATGCAACGAATTCAATCGTTGTACATGAACAAGCCCCACTAGAAGATGGTGATTTGTCTGTTGGTTCTGTTTTCGAAAGTAAAGCATCTCTAAATGTAGCAGCAGGCTTGTGGCACCTGGAGATTGGAGCAGAATACAAAGTTGATGCCTTTGATGGCCTACGTCTCAGATGGATATGCAGGCGTATGGAATCTTGTCCGTTCGAGCTGAAAGCAAGATCAAGTAAAAGATCAAAAGCCTGGAGAATTACCAAGTTTACGGGCGATCATGCATGCACACGGCAGCTCGGACGTGTTTGTCGTAGAAAAGTTCGCATGAATGTGATTGCAGCCTACGTTGCTCGGAAAATACGAAGGAAGTGTAAAATAATAGAGCCAAAGGCCATTATGGCAGAGGTGCAAAGCGAATTTGGGTTCACCATTCGTTATGATTTGGCCCTGCGAGCACGACACACAGCTATAGAAAGCATATACGGGGGATATGTTAATTCCTTCCGGATGTTGCCAGGCTATCTTCACATGCTACAACAATGGAATCCAGGTACATTTACTGATTTGCAAGTTGGTATTGATGGGAAGTTCGAACACTTGTTTGTAGCTTTCGGCGCATGTAGACTTGCTTATCCACTGAATATGAGGCATGTGATTGCAATTGATGGCACTCATCTGAAGGCCAAGAATAGAGGTATCTTGTTTGTCGCTGTCACTAAGGATGCCAACGAGCATACCTTTCCTCTAGCGATTGGCGTTGGGCCTATTGAGAATGATATCTCTTGGAAGTGGTTCCTCAGCCGATTCAGAATTGCGTATGGAGAATTGAATGATACATTAATTGTGTCTGATGCCCATTCCTCGATAGATAACGCTGTGAAGGAGGTTTTTCCGAATGCAGTTCATGGTTTATGCTACTATCACTTGCTGCAAAAGATTAACCGATACGGAAAAACAGTGGTGGAATTGTATAAAAAAGCTGCATTTGCATATCGCCCAGCAATTTTTGATAAAGCAATGGACATGATCCGCCGAGAGAGCGAAGCTGCTTACGAAAAATTGATGAGTGTCGGGCCCGAGAAGTGGTCTCGAGTTCACTGTCCTTTACCGCGTTACAGTCAGCTGACATCTAATGCAGCCGAGAATTGGAATGGGCGGTTGGAGTGGGCACGACGGCTACCAATATGTTCAATGCTTGATGCAATTAGACATGTCATCGAGGAGTGGTTCGAGGAGAGACAAAATGTCTCTCACGGCGATGACACTGTACTGACTGCTAACGCGGCAGCCAAATTGACAGCGGAAATGAATAAGGGTTTGACGTATAATGCATGAAAGGCCATTGGGTCGATCTTCAATGTCCGTGATTCTAGAAGACCGCATCAAGTGGACCTTGCCACAAGGACATGCACATGCATGGAATTTCAAGCCGATGGGCTCCCTTGTTCTCATGCCATTGCTGCAATACTGTAAGTATTCCTCACATGCATTCATCTATCCTTTATTTATTTGAAAGTACTAATGTTTTCGTACGATTGTTTTTTAAATGTAAAATTGCAGGAAAAATGGTGAAAGCATATATGATTATGTTCAGTATTACTATACAAGAGAAGCTTGGAGTGAAGTTTATCAAAATTCTATAAATCCTGTTCCTCACATTGAAGATTGGTCTATTCCTACTGCTGTGGATAACATATTGGTCTTGCCTCCAAAAATCACGCCTCTACCGGGTCGCCCGAGACTGAGCCGTCGTCGAGCTCACACAGAAAGCTAACCACGTAGGAGATGTAGTGTGTGTCATGAATATGGACATACTCGTGCAATGCATAATCGACATGTAGGATGAATGTATGTTTCGTGAGAATGTTGAAGAAATATTAGAAAAAACAAATATTACTGAATTAATAAAAAGTACTACTCAAATTGTTTTAAAAAGCTTGAAATTAAATATTCAATAGATTATATCCACATATTGAAATTTGTTATATCCACTTATTGAAAACTAAATTAGTTATATCCAATTTGACCTAAATAATTGAAACATGACAAAAAAAACATCACTTCAACCGTGTGTTGCATGGGGAATTGGAAAGACAAAGATTATGTTGACTACTTTATGAATTAATTAGGTTAGATTGGAGAGGTAGGTGAGAGTAGAGTTAAAACCCTAATCCCGCTCACAAGTTCATGTGACAGAGTTAAAACCCTGATATTATTTTTTTTTTTCGTTATTTATTTAATGTAATATGATCATTAATTTTTTATTTAATTGATAATGATAGCATTTTTCGTTATGATTTTTTTAATCGTATAAGGTATTAATTTTATACGTTTCATTAAATTTAATGTTCTAGTGATAAAAAGAACATTTTCCAACGCAAATAAATTATATAAATTTAAAAAACATAGATCTCGCTCGACTTATGTAGATCCCACTCGAGCGGGATCTCAAAATACATCCATCATTTGCGGGCGGGATCTAGTTTTTCACGAGTGGGATGTAGAAGACATAAACAAAAATATATTTATTTTTAATATTATATATATATATATATAAAGTTATAATTTTTTTTATCGTATAAGGTATTATTTTTTAAATTTTTTTAAATTTTATTAAATTTAATTTTATAGTAATAAAAAAAATATTTTTCAACTCAAAAAAATTATTTAAATTTATAAAATATAGATCCCGCTCGAGTGGTGTAGATCCCACTCGAGCGGGAACTCAAAATAATTCTAATATATCCGGGCGGGATCTAGGTTTTCACGAGCGGGATTTATAATTCGTAAAGATATATATTTTTTGTTTTCAAAATTATTATATATATATTATGTTATGAATTTTTTAGTCGTATAAGTTAATTCAAATTTTCCAAAATATTCGCGCATGCTTGTGAGATATGACATTGCATCACATGCACTGGTTGAAGAATATGGGTTGACTCAAATTTTTATCCCATATTTTTGTATTACTCAATATTCGATATATATCATCTATATATATCTTAAATTTGCTATCATCAAATCCCGCCCATCACGCCAATATATATCATCTATATATATCTTCAATTCTATCACAAATCCCGCCCTTCCGCTCTTCACCGTCGAAAAACCTTCCACCTCCACTTCCAAATAAAGAGAAAACAAGCCGCGGCGAGCGGGATCTTCGTTCCTCACCTCCACTCCACCGTCAAGATGTCTTTAGAGGTTAGCCAATTTTTTTATATTAATTAATAATTGTTGAATTATTAGTTAAATTATTAGTTAAATTATTAGTTGAATTATTTGTTGAATTAATTGCTGATTGATTTGTTGGTTATTTTTTGCGTTTCGATTTTGTGCGTACAAAATTAAAATCATATGTTTTAGGTTTATAGTGTAGTTTATCCCATATTAATAAAATTATATGAAATCCCACTCGTATATGAAATCCCGCTCGCCATGAAGAAGATCCCGCTCGGTGGGTTGTATATCCCGCTCGGTCGGAATTTTCTGTGGGACCCCTATGTCCGAGCGGGATCTTTGTTTTTCTTGGACGAAATTAATTTAAAATTAACAATATATAATAATCTTTATTTTAGTCGAATAATTTGATGGTTAAAAAAAATAGTTTCCATTTGCGTAGAAAATTGTCAATTCGCTTTAGTTTTTAAATTATGCGTATATGTTCACGTACTTGGCCTGTAATTTTCACGTAATTGGCGTGTAGAAAAGATTAAGTGTGGATTTAAAAAATATGCGTATTTAAATGTAATCAATTTTTATTTGTGGATTATTATAAAAAATTTGGGTAATTTTTTTTTGGATTATGTATCGAATTATTTTATATTTTATTTATAATGAATTGTTATTTTGATTTTGTGCATAGATTACATACAAGAGGCCCGACTCTATCAACCGTAGTTCTACTATTAGCACGTATTATAGGATTAGTGTTTTGAAAGATGTTAGAAGGGTTTTGTATAAGGTCGGTGGTCAAGAGTTGGTGGAGAGATTTATAAATGGGTGCTTTGGGCATTTTGTCTATTGGGAGCCTGGGCAGAAATGCGGGATGGCTGTGCATCACGTACTGTCACGTGAGATCAACTATCAATGTTCTCAGCCTCACGAGATGTGGTTCCATATCAACGGCGTAAACCTCCGATTTTCTATTGAAGAATATGCCTTGGTGACTGGTTTGAGCTTTGGCGAGTCGAGCTTTAATCCGGCAGATGACCACGATTTATCGGATGTGGAGGTTTATCGACGATTCTGTAACGGTATGCCTATCACTGGGAATGCCTTACTGGAGCGATTTAAGAACACGCGGGCGCCCATTGCCGATCGAAATGGTGATCTATGTGTTGATTTGTACCTCGGCGCGGCTCATGTTATAGTGGCGTACGCGGTAATACTCGGTAGAGACATGAAGAAATTGGTTCCGCAGTGGATTTGGAAATTGGTTGATGATTTGAATCTGTTCAATAATTTTCCATGGGGAGCATATTCATACTTGAATTTGAAGCACTACATCACCAATGTGCAGAATACAAAGAAATATCACTTCTATGGTGCAGTGTGGGCATTTCATGTGTGGTCTCTAGAAGTCATGCCAGATTTAGCGGAAGCCGCTGCAAGACTTGATGACCCGACCGGGGCTCTCAGATGCCTTAAATGGAGATTTAGAAGCAGACCTACAACAGATCTTGGACCACTTTTTTCTCAACTGGTAATAAATTAATTTTTTTATCTCTTAATACTTTGCTGTTCTTATACAATACGCCATATCTAATATCCATTTTGTTTTTGTACAGGAGCCCAATTTGACACCGATTGCTGTTTCTGAAGATGAGTTGATGACGTTTACTGGCAGTCGACTCAATATCCAAATGCTCTCAACATTGGTTTTGTCCCGCCCAGCAATCCGCTAAGGGATGGTGACCAGTTTCCTTCTCGTCCCCGTACGGAAGCAATTTTTGATGAAGAGGCTAACCCGAAACATGAAGCTTCAAGGCCCAGACGATCACATGGAGCGGGTGCTAGCTATGTTGAGGCAGACAATTCAGACGAGGAGCCTCAAATTCAGCCACAAGATAAGGGGAAGCGTACTCGCAAAACTGCAAAAGCTGCATCCCAACAAGCTGCATCATTATCTTCCAGCAGTGGGGGCGAGCACCACCGCCGATACAATGATCGTCGTTGGATGAGAGAGGAACTGGAAAAATCAGAGGATCGGCTCCTGGACAAGATGGACAAGAGATGGGTACCTCGGTTTGCAAATTGTTTGGGGACTTGATGGATCAAATGCGATGTGGAACATCCCGACGTTCAGCTGCATATGAACCTACAACTCGGCCTCGGCAGGAGCCCATCTTCCACTCACCACCACCAGAGCCCACCACCGTGCCCTTTACTACGGCGCCGAGTTCCATCCCATACACTTATGAACCATCCTCTTTGCCCTCTACTTCCATCCCATACAGTACTATACCATTCACTGTGCCCTGTACTACCCCGCCCAGTTCCATCCCATACACTACTGAGCCATTCACTCCGACCCGATTTTCTATGCCTGAATTTGGTACGGCATATTGGCCGCAAGGACAGTTCGGTAGTACGCATCATGATCCGCCTCGGCATTCCATGTTTGGAAGTGGTCATCAGATAGATATGTGGAGTCACTTGGGAGAGGTAATGTAAAGTTTTTATTACCAAATCAGTTTTTTTAATTGTGTTTGAATTATTCTAATACTTTGTCATTGTAGATTATTGGAAGCTCGTTTCAACAATCACTCGCTCAAGATCGTTCCCAAATGCAACATTCACAAGAAGTGCCAATCAGTGTTATCCCTGCTATCCCACTTGATCGCCATCAACCAGATGAGGCGGCCGTTAAACAGCCTAAACTGAAAGGGGTTAGAAAGAAAAAGCTTGCAGCCTCAGTTTCTACGCCATTTCAAGCCGAAGTTGCACCGATCCCACTGGCAGATGACTTGGTTGAAGAATTCCAAAAATTTTGCAACGGTCCGTCGAGTGGCAAGATGATTATTGAAGATAGTGGTGTAGAACTTGATCACGCATGGTTTATGGAGCTTTTAAATCCAAAAATTGATGTCCTTGCCGGGGTAAGTTAATTTGTACTGTGTTAGATGGCTATCATTAAAATTTGTTATTAGTTTAATATAATATCTAACCATCTTTTGTAGGCCGTTGATTTGTACTTATTGAATCTGCGCCTGCGATTGAAGGCAGATGATGGGATGAAGCCTGGTGTGAATTATAGGAACACAGTCATCTTAGACACGAGTGTCTTCGTAAGTAGCTTTTTACTATTAATTTCAACAACACTGTCTTGAGTGATATATTGGTTTTAATATTATTGATGAAACAGGGTTCGCTCGAACATGATTGGCATTTGGGAAAACCCAGTCACCCTCAGTACCAGCCTGCCCCAAGCATACTATTTACCATCCACGGAAGAGAAGACGCTGGAGCGTCACATACCTCAATGTTTGATGCAACACAAGTAAGTGAATTTAGATTTTTGAGTAATTTGTTGAAAACTATTTGTTATAATGTAGTAATTGAGTTATGCTTCCATGTCCATTTTGTGAAGGTCATACTAGTGTGTTGTGTAAGTACACACTTCGTGGTGGTTAGTATCGACATGTTGGCATGGACGGCGACCTTGTACGACTCCATGTACTACAATCTTGATCCAGCAGTGCAACAAATGCGATTTGATAGGTTGAAGCCACTGCTACACTTATGGCCTGTAGTGCTTAGCCATGCCTTCTATTGGAAACATAATCGTATTGGGCGCACCGCTGTCGATGATCCATTGCAATTGGTAGTGGCTGATATTGATCATCAATTTAACCAAAGAGACAGTCACAGTTGCGCTCCATTTGCACTGATGCAAGTTGAAAGATTGATTACTGGGCGTCCATCCATACCATGGGGGCAAGCTCGCACTACAGCATATAGACTAAGGATGGCATGTGCTATATATGAACTTTGTCGACCAGCTTAAGAGCTTTGTACCACTTTTCTTTTTTTTTAGAATTGGAACAATATTTATTGTAATGAATTTCGTGCTTTAGACTATATTTATGTTATGATTTAGTTTGATTTAGTAATTTTAGATTTTTTTCTTCATATAATCCATGCATTTTATTGTTTTAAATGTGATGAAATTTAACATAATAGTAGTAAATAATTCATTTTCCACTTCAGATAAATTATATAAAATGAATAGACAAATATCCCGCTCGAGTTATATAGAGATCCCACTCGAGCGGGATCTCAAAAAATATTCAAGGAGACCGAGCGGAATCTAAACCTAAACGAGACACACTCATAAGTCATACTATTAAATAATTTCTGTTATTCATTGAAATTGAACTTACAAAGACATCGGTTTCCAATAACACAGTGTTTGTGCTTGTCACATCGGGCTTCACATGCACTCGGTCCATTAGTCGTTTTCTCAAGTAGGAGATGAACAAATCTACGACCTACAAGGCAAAAAAATAAGGTTGTTAATTAAATTTAAATCTGACACAATCAATAAAACAATGTTGT
This sequence comes from Schizonepeta tenuifolia, assembly GCA_029490685.1. Lineage (NCBI taxonomy): Eukaryota > Viridiplantae > Streptophyta > Magnoliopsida > Lamiales > Lamiaceae > Schizonepeta > Schizonepeta tenuifolia. The sequence continues at coordinate 76,116,656 of CM055960.1, forward strand.
CTTTACCTCACAGTTAATGTCGGCGTTAGTCTGCATAATTTGCCTCCACCAGTGCTTGCCTACAAATCCCCCGCTTTCAGGAATGACCATGAAGCCATCCCCATCACCGCTCATAAATAGTTGAAACGATTGCGTCAATCCCGGCGGAAATGGATGTGCTTCTCTTTGGGCAAGCATGGGCGTCTGTATTGCTGCAGCAGCTCTCCGAATTCTTTCCCCTCTTCGTTGCTGCTGCTGCTCCTGCTGCTGTTGCTCTTCCACAAACGGCATCTGATTAATTGGGACTGCACGAATTGGCGACGCCACCTCGTTTAAACGTGCCTCAAAGCTCTGTCCCTGGCCCTGCACAAAACAAAATAAATATCAATATCTTACGTAAAACAGAACAATGCATAATCTAATATATGTAACATAATTACATACAGTAGTAAGAGAGTCCCACAATGCATTGAAATTGGTACTTCCCTCTTGCATAAACGAACCGTACTCATCGAACATTGCACTCGATGGTCCAGGCTGGTAACCAGGCTCGTACATAGAATGACGAGCTGGACAGGAGGGCGACAAAAAATGTTCTGCTTGCAAGGAATGACGAGCTGGACAAAAGGGAGTGCGCTGGCCTTCCTGGCTCTGCCCCTGTGCAGGGTCTCCCACTGAGCGGCGCTGGTGTTCCTGGCCCTGGACCTGTGCCTCTCGCACTGAGGAGCGGCGCTGGTGTTCCTGGCCCTGGCCCTGTGCAGGGTCTCGCACTGAGGAGCGGCGCTGGTGATCCTGGCCCTGGCCCTGTGCAGGGTCTCGCACTGAGGGCCGTGGTGACTGTATAGGCATGGACCACGGGGTGGGCTGACGTCCAGGGGATCGGCGTGTAGATCCACATCGGGCTTTGTCAAACAAGCCCTCAATCCAAGATTTCAGCTTGGGGAATAGTCTCCGCTCCACTTTCTCTACAATTCGATCCTCTGCTAAAGCAATCTCTGATCGAATCCAGCGTCGATCACTGGACCGTAGGACGTGATCGGCCCCACCACTGGAGGATGAAGATCCTGCCTGACGAACACGCTTCCCGTGTTCTAGACGGCTGGGTGGATCTCGGTACTCAGGATCACGATCCCCTGCCTCTGCCTCTCCCTCTGTCTCTACCTCGGCCTCTCGCTAGTCATTTCTAACAGGCTGCCTCTGCTGACCCCGCTGTCTTTGTGCTCTCCTTCGAGAAGGTCTCTCTTCCTGCTCTTCATCTTCAATTACTATGGCCTGACGTGGCTGACGGGGGAACTGTTCTCCTGCACGTAATGGATTACGCGGCACTACATAGCCCACTCCAAGTGGATTTGGATACTGACTGGACCGGAAATAGAAAGTCTCCATTTCAGTGTCATCCGGTACGAAAGGGTTGAATCGACCAACCTGCAGCGCAAAATATTTTATCAAACACAAATAGAATTATGAAAAAAATATTTAAAAATATATACAGTGCAAAAATTAAAATTTACCTGCAAGGAAAATAATGGCTGCAGCTCTATTCCACTTAACTTCTTAAACTTCCATTTTAGACATCTGGGCCGCGCATCCGGGTTATCAAGGACCGCAACTGCAGCGGCTAAGTCTGGCAGTGCCTCCAACGACCAAACGTGGAAAGCCCAGACTGCACCGTAGAAGTGGTACTTTCTCGTCTGCTGCATATTGTCCATGTAGTGCTTCAGATGCAAATACGTGTATGCGCCCCAAGGAAACCCAGAAAATGCGTCCACATCGTCCACCAGCTTCCACACCCAATCCGCAACAAATTTCTTCTGCTCAAGACCAAACAACAACATATACATCACTAACACGTGCGCGACCTGCAGGTACAACTCTCCACTCTGATCTGTCACTTGCCTCAGAGAAAACCGATCGAGGAGGTCCCCCACACTAATCGGCACGCCGTTGGCAAACTGCCGATACACTTGCACACCCCGTAAGTCGTGGTCGTCTGAAGGTCGGAAATCAGACTCCGGTAATCAGGGCATACTCCGCAGAAGAAAACCGAAGGTTCGCCCCGTTGATATGAAACCACATGTCGTGTGGCTCGCCCCATTGAACCGAAACCTGCCGGGACAATACGTGATGCACGCCCATACCGCACTTCTGACCCGGCTGCCAGTAAGTAAAGTGGCCAAAACAACCTTCAAGCCACCTCTCCAGGAGATCCTGTCCCCCAACCGCCATCAATGTAGACTGCACGTCTTCTAAAACGCTGTGCCTGTAGGACGTGCTAACCGTGGACTTCCGGTCAATAGTCTCAGGCCTCTTGAAAATAATCTGCACGATTAAAAATTTGAATTAAACTAAAAATAATAAAATCAAACTCAAAACAATATTAAATAGTACAATAAAAAATTTCCCGCTCGAGCGGGATATCAAGCAAAATCTGCTAACGACGAGCGGGAAATAACATAAAAAATATTAACAATATTTTCGGCAACTAAATAACAATATCCCGTTTGAGATTAACAAATCTCGCTCGAGCGGGATGTCAAGCCTAAGCTGATAACGGCGAGCGGGAAATGACACAAAAATCATTCACAATAATTTCAACAATTAAATAATCAGATCCCGCTCGGTTAAATTATATCCCGCTCGAGCGGGATTTAGGCCACCAAGAATTTATCGAGCGAGATTTATCATAATTACCATGTGAAAATTAAGGGATAAATTACGCGTAAATTACACATTCAAAAAATTCAACAGTCTTCCAACACGAACAATTAGTAGTATATACTCAACATCAAACAATCCAAACATGAACAATTTAGCAAATTAGGGATCTAGGGCAGGTTACACGCTATTAAATACGAGAATAAACAATTTCCCACTCGGTTATGACATATCCCGCTCGAGCGGGTTGTAATATTTTTAAGTGCTATATCGAGCGGGATTTCATATAAATGGATCCTTCATAATTTTATCAACTAACGTATGAAATATCAGATTGAAATTCGAATGCATGAAAAAATAAAAGAAATACGCACCTCTCCATAATGAGCCATATTGTGGAAAAAAATAGGTGAAAAGGGACCTTTCACTTCACGGTATTGCTGCTCGGAATTATGTTCTTCAGAATGACAAGAGAGTGGAGCGAGATTTGTTGAGTTAGTAGAGATTGGGGCGGGATGGAAGTGTGGAGCGGGATGCGATTAAAAATATGAGGTGGGGGGGGGGGGGGGTGTATAAGGTGGGAGGCGACAAAATAGGTCAACATGAATTGATTGATGTCAGGTAGAGGTGGGTGGGCCGAGATTCTTATGTGGTAGCCGACAAAGGTATGAGAGTTAACAAGATTTGACCTATTTTGTTAATTTAATGGGCCCTTTAATCAATGGGTGCATTTTTCATTACTTTACAAGACATAGTGTATTTTTCATTTTGCACCCTTCAAAGGGTGCACTTTAAATTTTCCCCCTTTAAAATATACCATAAAAAATGTTATAAACAACCAACACTTATTTGATACATATTTCATTATTGAGATTTTAGATAATCAAAAAAAGAAATATACTAGAGATTCCACCTACGCATGAGAATGATTGTGGTGACTTAAAAAAATATTGCTATTAGGAATTGAATTTTTTTTTTTTTACAGAAAGTTCAAGGGAACTATTATTGGATTCCATCAACATAGGCAGAATGATGTGCATTCTGAACAACGAAAAGAATAAAAAGTTAAAAATAAACAAATAAAAAAAAATCAACGGAATTATTCAATACCTTTCGATCTTGTTCAATGTCAAATATCTGCAGAAAACTGATTCACTTCAAGGTGCACTTCCTTTTGTGGCTGCCATCATCATCAACGGAAAAAAAATTAAATGGATAGACCCTATTCTCTCTTTGCGCCAGCTGAAAACAGAGAAGCTTTGAACTTAGATTTCCACACTATAACATAACTCATTCTGTCATTCATTGTTACGTTTGAAACGGATTATATGAGACTCAACTCGTCACTTCTTAATTTCTTTGTTTCGTTTTTCTTCTTCTTCTTCTTCTTCTTCTTCTTCTTCTTCTCCTCCTCCTCCTCTGTCAGATTTGTTTGAATTTTGAAATTGTCAAATTCAAATACATCATTTGCTGCTGGTCTTGTTTTAGTTCATGTATTTTTCAATCATAGGTTAAAATGTAATATTCTCCGCATTGGCACGTTTTTTAGAATTGTTTTAATTTTTATGTCTATTGTAAATTGTTTGTTTAATATTTTGTTAGTGAATTAAACTACTACTACATTTTTGCAATATACTATGTTTCAATTCCTTTATAATCGCATTACATTATGAAAGACTATTTAGTTCTTAATTAGGATATATTACTATTAAGGCGTATGAGGGAAATAAAAATTGTTATGAGTTACTTGTACTAGAAGAAAATTGGAATATTTGCTTTAACTCGTAGTATTTTATTTTTTAAAGCATTGTGATGTAAATTTATAGTCAAAGCTCTGTTGACAAACTTGAAAATACATAACAATCATGCATAAATAAATGAAACTATACTCTACGCTCTCACTAGAAGAAGCGATTCTTTCCAGTGTCTCGACTTTTATGGTCTGTTTTTGGGCTCATGTTCAAAACATATAAGATCATCTATAGCCATATCAAAACATAAATTTCAAACGGAAAAGATTGTCAATAATATGAATTACCTCCCACTCTTGAAAGCCCTGTGTACGTACTGTCAGGTCTCCACTTCTTAACAGCAATGGGGGTTCTACTTGCAGCTTTTCCAGTGGATTTCTCATTGAGCCAGCCCTTGTAAACCTTTCCAAAACCTCCTTAGTGGCAGTCCTCGGTTCTGCAAAGGTGAAATTCCTTAAACTGGGCTGGGCTGCAGGACTATCTACATTAACTTCCTCATTTGGTACCAAGAAATTCATGTTCTCCTTCTGAGATTTGTCCGCAGATGAAAAGACATCCTCAAAAGTAGTCCTCTCTTTCGGTGATAAAGATTCTGACAGCTCCTGCCGCACTACATGAGCTGCTGCTGGCCTTTTCTTTGGTTCATCGTGCAGGCATCGTGCAGGCTTCTTTCATCGTGCAGGCATCTTTCAGCACTTCTAGTAACACCACCCCAAATCCATATATATCACTCTTCGCGGTTAAGTGCCCTGATATATAAACTTCGCGTCAGAAATAGAATGACCGCTGTTTTGTTGAGATATGGAGTCTGATTCCTTTCAGTTGAAAAATATTTAGAGCTGCTATATATTATACCTGTCATTATGTCCTATAACCTGTGTTGACACATACTCCTTCTGCCATTCATTGTTATGTTTGAAACGGATTATACAGTATGGTTCAGTAAGATCCTTTTCCTATTCCAATGGTGTCTATAAATTGCTTTTCATGCATCAAACAATGGCCTCATGAGCACGTTAACAATGAGAGCAAGAATTCCGTACCAGGAAAATCATGCAAGTTGTTCATAGAGTAGACCAATGCTTTTCTATCCATAGAAGATGAGATGTGGAAAGACCTTGAAAGGGAAATCAAAACGCCAGCTCCCACTAGCTCTTCAGTAACAAAAAGCTGTCATTTGCCAACATTTTTGACTGAAAATAAATTTTAGGGGTAGTCTGCCTTCGGCCAAATCTGAGCATGCTTACGATGGTGACCAGCTAAAACTTGATCATCAAAGGATCTGTAACAAAGACCCAGATAAAAATTCAAAAATAAAATTTGGTTGCAATACATGGCAGACTCACAGAGCATATTCAAATCGTATTCATACCAAAATTATTAAGCAAAGATGCAGAGAAGATGCAGAGAGTTGTTCTGATCACTGACAAAAGCTAGCAAATCCCACTGTTAAACAGAACAAAACAAAGAAAAGAATCAGATAGGACAAAATGTTAGTAGTACACTTCTTATTCTGATATTCAGAACTAGTCTCAATAAAAGATACTCCCTCTGTCCTATAAGATGAAGCCAAAGTTGAGTTGGCACGGGTTTTAAGAAATATAGTGTTCTTTGTATTCTGAGTGGAGAAAGGTCATTGTGAATATAGAAAGTGTCTAAAAAACGAACGGCATGTCTTTATGGACGGAAAAGAAAAAAAGGGAAATACTGGCATGTTATTATGGATGGACAAAAAAAAGGGAAATACTGGCATGTTTTTATGGGACGGGGGGAGTAATATAAATAGTTTTATAATAGTTTCTCACTGTTTATTAGAGTAGTCTGGGGATAACTAATTTATTTTCACAAATCCAACAGTATCAAATCAGAAAAATCAATTTTCAAGCAGAACTGATGTCTGTTATAATGAAGGCAAAATTTCTATAGAATATATGAAAGGAGAACAGGAAATGATGCATTTCTAACCCAACCTTTGAGCGAATTCCCTAAAATGTTGCATTTGCATCCTTCAAATAGTAACGAATTTAGAGCATCTCCAAGGGAAGTAAAACTCTATTGTGAACTATTGTGAAGAAAAATTCTACATTGTGAAGGAAAATTATCTCCAACCATATTCTACAATCCACTTCACAATTGAGTTGATGAATAGTGCACACCCCTAGATGTAGAGTACAGCCTCTTTATTTTGCAAACAACCATTATCTTTATCTTATTTTATTTGTAAACAAAATTTTAAAGTCCATTCCCAAATAAATACTATTTTTAAAGATTAGTTTAAATATATCATTTTAATTGCAGGAAGGAAGTACAAATGTGACCACTACTTCATCATGGGAGATACTGCAGTGGCGGCAATTTTGGGGAAGAATAAACCCTGAAATTTTGATTTTGAGTGATTTTCATTTTTACAACTTAAGATATCACGTCCTTTTGGTATTATTTTCCACCTTGTTTTTCTAATTTGTGAAATCTTAAGATTTTGGAATGTTGCTCCAGTCCTAGATTCAGGAAAGTCAGCAAAGGTCAAAGTCTAAATGTTATAATTTGAAGGATGAGACATTTTTAGGAATTCACTCAAAGGTCTAGTTAAACACATAAATTCACAAGAATAAAAGTTATGCAAATCGACAAAAACAGCATACCTCTGGAAGAAAAGTGATGAAAATTCCATACCAATCTGTGAGGACATCATCAGATGCTTCAGACTTCAATGAAGACACTGATGGTAAAAAAAAGCTGATAGTTTCGTCATCTTAATCAATTAGGATTATATCAGACAAGCAACTTCAGGTGCTGCTTGCATGGGACGATCACTCCGGATATCTTCTCGTTGATATTGGTTAACCAAGTCACTTAAACTCATCGATGGAGGAACCCAGCCATGGCTCACCATAGCATCAATAACTTTATGCAATTCTTCTTTGTAACCTATTCTTTGCAAACCATAGGCCAAGATACTGCACGTAGTAACACTGGGATTATATCCTTGCTCTCTCATTTTACCAAGTAATGCTAATACTGCTGAAATATCTTCATCTCCACACCATGCTCCTATCAGCATTTCACTAACCTTTCCTTTTAATAAACCCTTGCCCAAAAGTTCGTTCCATTCCTTCAATGCTTCATCCAAATTCCCACCTTCATAGAATGCATCACACATCAGTTTGTACACCACTTCATCGGGCTCAATTCCCTTTGCCACCAAGTCCTGAAATATGGCTAACATCTTGGACCGATTCCCTACTTTGCTGTAACCATGTAAAAGAGAAGTGTATGTGACATTTGTCGGCACTATATTCCTCTTTTGCATCTCCGAAAGAAGCTTCTCTGCTTCTTCCGTATCACCCATATTGCTATAGTGACTGATTATAATTGTGAAAGTCACATGATTAGGCATGATTTCCTTATCAACCATATCTTCAATCAACTCAACTGCTTTATCCAAAACTCCCGACTTACAAAATCCATCAATCATTGTGTTGAATGTAAGTACAGATGCTATACCCTTTTCTTTCATTTCGCTAAACAGAGACAGAGCCTTCTGCATATCGCCATTTTTGCAACATCCATTGAGAAGAGAATTGTAAACAAAACCATCAGCTGGGACGGCCTTAACTTGCATTTCTTCAAACAAACGAAACGCTTCATTTAAATTTGCAGACTTACAGTACCCGTCAATCATTGTAGCATATGTAACTTTGTTTGGTATCAAACCTTTATCAGGCAGTCCAGAAAATAGTTCCTCGGCTCTCTCTAAGTCACCCGATCTAAACAGCCCAGACATCAAGGTATTATAAGTGACGATGTTAGGAGTTATACCCTTCTGAGACATCTCACTGTAAAGACTGAAGGCCTTTGGCATATCACCTTGCTTACAGAAACCAGAAATAAGTGAAGTGTAAACATAAGCATCAGGGACCAACCCCTTATCACAGAAGCTGGAGAAGATTCTCATTGCTTCTACCAATTTTCCATTCTTTGAAAGGCCAATTATAAGCACACTGCAAATGTGCATATCTGGAAGTAGACGTCGTTCTAGCATTATATTGAATATGGAAAATGCTTGTACTATGTCCCCCTTTTTGCAGAGCCCATTAATCAAAGATGTATAATTATAAAGGTCAGGAGCTATACCTTGATCAAGCATTTCCACAAAGTATCTTTTTGCAATCTCCATTTCACCAATCTCAGTATATCCTAAAATCAACGCCCCAAATGTATAGGCATTTGGTGTTACTCCCTTCTTCCCCATTGCTATTAGACAAGTTTGTGCCTCATCCATCCTCTTGGCTTTGCTAAGACCGATAATAATAGAATTATAGCAGAAAACATCAGGAAAAATGCCTTTCTGCCACATATCATCTAAAATCACCATTCCCTCTTCGTATTTACCTTCTTTAACGTAACCTTTTATAATGGTCGCGTAGCTAATATTATTGGGCTGGATACCACTTTCACTCATATGCCTCAACAAAAGATTGACTTGTTCAAGATTTCCCGCATGACTCAATTCATCTATTATAGCATTAAAGGTGTATGCAGAAGGTGCCAAGTTTCTTTCATTCATCCAAACCAGAACTTTAGAGACCTTCTCCATATTACACTCTCGACTATGGCCATGAATCAGATAAGTGTATGTCTGTGTTTCGGGGTTTATTCCTAATTTAATCATCTCATCTACTACACTTTCTGCCTTCTCCATGTTACCAGTAGTGCAAAGACCATGTATAATAGTATTATAAGTCGCCAAATTCAACTTTATTCCACGTGAAACCATTCCATCCTTGAATCGAAAGGCCTCATCCACAGCACCTTCTCTCATGAACCCATTAATCAAGGTGAAAGTAGTATATGCAATATGATCAGGGTTTAAGTCTTTCTCATACATCTCTTCCAAAAGTAACTTTGCCTCGGAAGATCTCTTGTGCTGGCAAAACCCGTCAATAAGCATTGTAAAAGTATAATGATCAGGAGCCAACCCCTTCTCGGCCATTGCCATCTTCAGCTGCAAGGCGTCATCGATGGCACCTTTTCTGCATAACCCTTTGATAACGATGTTATAAGCAATCAAGTTCGGATCACACCCATTCTCTTCCATCTCAATAAGAACCTCTCTAGCCTCTCTTACATTCCCAACCTTGCAATGAGCCGTAACAACGCTAACATAAGTATAAGCATCTAAATTGATTCTCATTTCCAACATTCCCCTATACACCTTCCAAAACAACTCAATTCTCCCACACCTCAACAAATCCTTCAACAGAGAATTACAACACAACAAACTGATCCTAAAATTGCTGCCTCTAACTCCCAAAAACGAAGCCACAGCTTCATTCCACATGCCTTTTTTCCTATACAAATCAATCAACAGTTCAAATACAACCCCCCTCGATCTAAACCTCTCACATTCATTGCACAGTTTCAGAATGGAGTCAAGAACATCAGAAACCGAAATCCGGGCGTCCACCATTTTGGTGAGCACAGTTATGGCAGGAGCATAAAGATTGGAACTACACAAAATCAATGCAAGAATCGAATAAGAATGGAGATTCTGAGCAGTACCCAGATGTTGATCCGACCAGTCGAAGAAATCAAGAAGGCGCCGCGGATGAAGCGAAAATTGGCTTCTTTGCAGCACGGAATGGATTACATCTGGATTCAAATGTCGTGGAACGTGCGACGATTCCAACAGAAATTGCCAGTTGTTGTGCTTTAGAATCTTGCAGATTTCCGCAGCTGCGGCTTCAATCTGTGGAGAGCTGTGAGAAGAGCGGTTGGATTTAACAAAGACGCAGAGTAGCCAAGTTTTCTTGATTATACGCCGTTGACAAATGATCATTTTGGGCGAGAACAATTGCACCACCATTTTTGTGCTCTACTTTTTCACCTTCGAATTTCAGTTTAGGTGTGAATTTGTGAGTGCAGTTGCAATTTCCTTCTTTGCCATTACTGCAAGATTGTTTTACAACGAACTCAGGAGGAGTCGGGAAAATGATACGATGGGCCTAAATTTGAGGAAGGACCCAATTGAATTCAAGTTTGCTACCTCTCTTCTGAATGGGTTCAATCAACTTGCTTTCCCTTCGCAAATGTATAGTAGTATAACATAACACATTACTTTTTGTTTTTGATACGAATATCAAGGAAAATGATATAAATTGATTAATGTGATAAATTTCACAATTTTTTTACGAGATAATTATTTCTATTTTAGACGTGTATCATCTTGATCTCAAAATGAAAAACCTATCATTATAAATGGGACGTAAATTCAATTAGTTGCATGAATATAAATAGTAGGGTTAATTGTCAAAAAATTCTCCACTTTTTTCAAAATTCTTGTTTTAATTTCCACCTTTAAAATCTGCTTCTAAATTTCCAATCTTTTAATTTTATCTGATTTTTCCCACGGTCATATTTTCCGGTGGCACTCATGCTGACATATCCATTTAATTTGCCGACGTGGCTTACGTGTGGCACTCGTAATAAAACGACGTCGTTTAATGGTAAATAAAGACTTAGGTTAATTGCCAAATAATTCCTGACCTTTTTATAAATTTTGATTTTAATCCTCACCTTTTTAGTCTGCTTCAAAATTCTTCACCTTTTAATTTTTCTGATTATTCCCACGGCGATATTTTTTCTCAAATTAACGATGAGCATTTTGTTGACTGCAGTGACCCGTCCTCAAACTGGTAATTCATCCCATAGAGATGCTTGACGGCACACCAATGACGCTCAGAAGGAGCATGCATAAACTGAAAGAATTTGTTGACTGCGAAAGAGGGTTCATCGCAAATACCAATTTGTCTCATTATTGCCAAGATGCCAAGCACAAGGAATGCTGAAATAGAACGTCACTGCCCTCAACGTAAAGCCTCGACAAACTGTAAGGTTGAGGCCCTAAATGGAATGGCTCTCTTAGTTGCGCTACGCCCCGACCCGAGTCCCCACGTCCGATGCGATGACATTCGTTTCCGAATACATTGTCGACCTGGGCCTTACACGGCATTCCGCTGCTGGATTGAAAGGTACTTGCTAATCGGATAGCGGACTTCGTCTTCAAAGCATTAATACTAAACAAAAGTCTCTTTAAAGGGCTTTCAGCGTGATAAAGGGGTTACCTTGTTCGTCTTCCTCTCCCAAAAGGGTGTCACTTTGCTGATACGCGGTGTCCAAAACAAATTCCATTTGCAACCGAAAATACTTCAACATTACAACACCAACAAACAAAAGTCCTAAAACCAAAATGCTCAGCGTTAATTTGAGGAAAATTATTGCCGTGGGAATAATCAGAAAAATTAAAAGGTGAAGAATTTGGAGATAGACTAAAAAGGTGAGGATTAAAATCATAATTTATATAAAGGTCAGGAATTATTTGGCAATTAACCTAAGTCTTTATTTACCATTAAACGATGTCGTTTTGTTACGAGTGCCACACGTAAGCCACGTCAGCAAATTAAATGAACATGTCAGCATGAGTCCCATCGGAAAATATGACTGTGGAAAAAATCAGATAAAAAATTGTAAGGTTGAGAATTTAAAGGCAGATTTCAAAGGTGGAGATTAAAACAAGAATTTTGAAAAAGGTTGGAATTTTTTTTGGCAATTAACCCTAAATAGTAAGCCTAATTTTTCCGTCAATTTCATATTTTCATTAACGGTAATTTAAATATAATTAATTATCGTTCGTATGATAAGCTGACATGTTATATCTTATTTACTTTAATAATCAAAACCTTTGATAAATGAAGGACCCAATATATTAGCTTCTCCCTATGTTTCATTTAAAATGACTCGCCGCGTATTTAGGAGAAGAATGAAAAAAATAGACAAATAGAAAGTGGTGAATCTTACAGTATTATTTTTGTGAGATAAATTCTTTTCCAATCTTGACATTTAAATGGACAACCAAGAAAAAAAAAATACATTTTCATTTCAAATGGGATGAAGATAGTACATCTTTCAAATTTAAGATACTATTGTTAACTGCAATCAATGCACAACCTTTGTACTCATTTGTAATAATAGAACCCATTTTTATCATTGACATATCAATGTACAACATTTCAATTGATTGCAATTAGGATCACATCTTTAATTTTCAGTGTTTAGAAGACTGTTGTGGATTTTTTTTTTTTTTTTTTGAAGTGACATTTACTGATACTGTGATGTAGCATTTTTACTTATTTTTTTTATCTATGATTCTTAGCAGAATTGCAAAAATGATTTGGTGGTAAACAACGTCCATCAACATGCATTGATGGTATTATGTTTGTTTCATATCAAACTCTTTAAACCATTGCAGCTTCATACTCCTCAAATAACAATAATGTTGACCATGAGAGAAAACTAGTTTTGACAAACATAAAAATTCTTCTTGACAAGACATCATTTTTAAACTCCCCATCTCCCCTTGCAAGTAATAATAGACTAAAATAGCAAAGCAGCACACACTCCCACATGCATGTAGACTATTCGATTTTAGTATATTAAATAATGCGAATTTAGTCTAAGAGCATATCCAGCACTTCGTACCATTTTGGACTTGAAATAACACCAAAATGCAGCAAAATCAGCAACACCTCCAACAATCTGCTCTATATTTTACACAAAATAAGAATATTCTAAAAAATGTTAATGTATTTTGTTTAATCTTAAAAATATGAATAGTTTATTTCAATTGTTAAAGAATAACAACATGAAGTGTAAAGTTAGTAGTAATGAAATAATAGTTTAATTTTAATATATTTTTTTAATTGTATTTATGTAATTCTATTTTTTAAGCAACTTTATATAAATTTTATGAGTCAAGTGAGATAATACCACTTTAGAGATAGAAATACTATTATATTTCCAATTTTAAAATATAAAAAAACTACCACTTTTCTGACTTTTTGCCTTTTTTCCTAGATTTAACATCAATATGATGTGAAATCACATAGTAAGATATGTAAATCACATTATGTGAAATCACAAGTCTATGAAAATGACACGTATAAAATATATGAATTCATATTTTTGAAAATTGAAAAATTGTAATAATATGTGAAATCAAAATTTTGAAAATATTTAAATGAAAATGGAAAAACGATAGTAATATGTTAAATCATATTTTTGAAAATATTAAAACGATAATAATATGTGAATTCACATTTTTGAAAATATGAAAACAATAATAAATATGTGAATTTCATTAAGTAAAAGATTTAGGGGCAAAAAAGTCAAAAATTTGTAATTTTCATATGTTTCGAAATCTATGCTATAGTTAGCATTTTTATCCCGAGAAAAGCTATTTGCCCACAATTACTCTAAATTTATTGTTTGTGTAAAGTGATTCAATATTTAGGTATTTCAATACTTAAAACATCTCATTTTTATTTCATTTTATTATTAAAAATTTATAGTGAATAGCGTTGCTACAAACTTATTGCTATACTTTTCAAAACTAAAAAATGCAGCAGAATTTGCAACAGGGCTGGAGAAAATTATTTGTTGCATTTGGGAGTTAAACTCCATTTTGTAGCTGGGTTGAAGATGCTCTAATCTTTGTCAATGTCAAGTTTCTTTAGGTGACGATTTTTTTTTCCAACATGCAATATTTTCAAAATTTACTCAAACGTAGAAAAAGAGAGAATTTATAATGTTTTTAACAGAGAATGCAAAATAAATAAATAAAAAATCCCAACTTTTGAATAATTTAGCAATTAATTAAATTTTAAAGACCGCGCCATGATGGACTCGAACCCGAGGCCTTTCGGCCATTAATCACTCTACCATTAGGCCAACCGATTGCACACTCTTTTATTTTTCAATAAATGACTTTGTTAGGAATATATTTAGATATATGGGCTTTTAATATATAGTATTGTATATGGGCTGATAAGCCTTTCTAGTGTAGATCTCTTGTGTATATATATGTGTACGATTAGTAGATGAAATATACAGAAAATTACTCCCAATTATGGCTTTTAAGTTCGTTTGTTTACATGGTATCAAGAGCAAGGGTTTAGGGTTTGGGAATTAATTTTTTTTTCTCCCTCATTCTCTATTTCGCTACCCATTTTCGTTCGAAGCATTCCCGTTCAACACCTCCGGTGCAGGGAGGTGCGCTATTCTCCGGCGAAGCTACGCCCGAAATTTCGCCGCCATCCGCCGCGTGTGTGGTCCCCACGCGCAGCCGCTGTCCGCCGCCACCAGTTTCTTTCGCCGGCGCGTGAGGGCGCATGAGTGATCGAAATTCCCTCCGGTCAGTTTGGTTCATCTCGTCTCGACATTCTCTTTCAGTCCGCGTGAGGGCGCATGAGTGCAGGTTCGATTTTTGTTTGGCATTCTGTTTCCGTTTGAATTTTCGTTTGGAATTCTGTTTGATTTATTGGTGTGGTTAACTATGTCTGGAGACAAGCAAGCCAAAGTCAAACAAAATGTAACGACTGACGTTATTCCTGTGATGACAAAAATTACTGAACACAAACTTAGTCCTACAAATTATTTGGATTGGCGTTAGACGATTGAACTTTATTTGTTGAGTGTGTCTATGGATAATCATATGAGTGATGATCCACCAGATTCTGATACTTCTAAACAAGCTTGGCTTCGAGAGGATGCTCGGTTGTTCTTGCAGATACGGAACTCTATCAGTAGTGAGGTGATTGGGATGATTACTCATTGTCGGACAGTCAAGACACTCATGAAGTATCTTGAATTCTTGTATTCGGGAAAAGACAATCTTTCTCGAATGTATGATGTTTGTCAAGCATTCTACAGCCCAGGAAAATGGGATAGATCAATTACTGACTATTTCATGGAATTCAAGAAGACGTATGGCCAACTTAATGTGTTGTTTCCTTTTGATCCAAATGTTAGTGTACAACAGGCTCAGAGGGAGAAGATGGCTGTGATGAGTTTCTTAGCTGGTCTTCCATCCGAATTTGAGACGGCTAAATCACAGGTTCTATCTGATTCCAAGATTTCATCTTTGGACGAGGCTTTTAGTAGGATTCTACGCATTGAACGCATCACTTCTGCCCCACCTCCTCCACTCAGCAGTGTTCTTGTTAGTCGTGCCCCGGTATATGAGCCCGGGAAGCCACAATACAGAGGTAGCGGAAACAAAGGTCAAAAGTCGACTCAAGGGCAGTGGTCAGCTTCTGTCGAGTGTCGTTATTGTCATGAATTTGGGCATATCAAACGAGATTGCTCGAAATTGCGCAATAAGAAGCCTCCTTCATCCACTCATGTAGCTGATAGTGGCAATCGTTCTAGCCAATCTAGTGACTCTATCACAATTTCTGCCAATGAGTATGCGAGGTTGTTACAGCATCATGAACTGACTCCACCACAATTCAATTCTGTCACAGCTATTGCTGAGTCAGGTAAATCTAATGCTTGTCTTGTTTCCTCACCTTCCGACTGGGTCATAGATTCTGGTGCTACTGATCACATGACGGGTAACTCCACTTTGTTTTCTACCTTTCAGTCTCATGATACTCCTTATCCTGTTACTTTAGCTGATGGTTCACAATCTCGTGTTGTTGGTTCGGGGACTATCAATCCTACTTCTTCCCTACCTTTGTCTTCTGTTCTTAGTCTTCATACACTCTCCTTTAATTTGGTTTATGTGAGTAAAATTACTCGCAATCTTCGTTGTTGTGTCTCATTCTTTCCTAATTATTGCTTGTTTCAGGATCTTGCGACGAAGAAGATTATTGGTAGGGGACATGAATCTGATGGTATCTACATTCTAGATACGGAACAACATTCATCAGTAGCATGTATTGGAACCGTCACTCCTATGGAAGCACATTACCGTTTGGGTCACCCGTCTTTATCTTCCTTGAAAAAGTTGTATCCACAACTTTCTAAGTTGTCGTCTTTAGATTGTGAGTCTTGTCAGTTTGCCAAATTTCATCGTGTTAGTTTGAGTCCTAGAGTCAATAAGCGAGTTTCTGCTCCTTTTGAGTTAGTCCATTCTGATGTTTGGGGTCCTTGTTCCATTACATCAAAACCTGAATTTCGTTATTTTGTTACTTTTGTTGATGATTATTCTCGTATGACATGGCTCTATTTGATGAAGAATCGTTCTGAGTTATTTACACATTTTTCTGCTTTCTGTGCTGAAATTAAGACTCAATTTGGAGTGTCTGTGGAAATCTTGCGTAGTGATAATGCTAAGGAATATTTGTCTGCTCCATTTCGTACTTATATGATGCAAAATGGCATTCTTCATCAAACTTCTTGTGTTGACACACCATCTCAAAATGGTGTTGCCGAAAGAAAGAATAGGCATCTACTTGAAACTACTAGAGCTTTGTTATTTATGCGGCAAGTTCCTAAGCATTTTTGGGCTGATGCTGTGTCTACTGCTTGTTTTCTTATAAATCGTATGCCTTGTGTTGTCCTTCGTGGTGAGTCTCCCTTTCATGTTCTTTTTCCATCCTAATCCGTGTTTCCTGTTGAGCCTAAAATATTTGGTAGTACTTGTTATGTTCGGGATGTTAGGCCTCAAATTACTATATTGGATCCGAAATCATTGAAATGTATCTTTTTGGGGTATTCTAGAGTACAAAAGGGGTATCGTTGTTTTTATCCTAGTCTCAATAAGTATCTTGTTTCCGCTAATGTCTCATTTTCCGAACATATACCTTTCTCTCCGGACTCCACTCATTCTCTTACTGAGGAGGATGATACAAACTTTCTTATTTATACTGTCACTCCTCAGGTTGTCCCTTCTTCTGAGTCTGCTAGGCCTCCTATCTTACACACTTACTCTCGTCGTCTTCTGCCTTCCGTACCTGCTACTGCTGAATTGGTTCCCAATGTATCTACATTGTGTCCCGTTCAACCAATATCTTCGTCAACAGATCCTCCTTCCAGTGATGATCTTCCTATTGCTCTTCGGAAAGGTAAACGTTCTTGCACTTGTCATATTTCTGCTTTTGTTTCCTACAAACATTTGTCCCCTTCTTCTCAAGCTTTTGTTGTATCTCTTGAGTCTATTCCTAAATTTGTTGAGGAAGCATTGGCTTATCCTGGTTGGCGTGCTGCCATGATTAAGGAACTCAATGCTTTGTTGGGTAATGGCATTTGGGTTTTGGTGGATCTTCCTGCTGGTAAACGAGCTATTGGTTGTAAATGGGTGTTCACTATCAAAGTCAATCCTGATGGCTCCATTGATCGATTGAAGGCTCGTCTTGTTGCTAAGGGATATGCACAGATTTATAGTATTGATTACTGTGACACATTTTCCCCTGTTGCAAAGCTTGCATTCATTCGTTTGTTGATTTCCTTGGCAGCAACTCATCATTGGGCCTTGCACCAGTTGGATATAAAGAATGCTTTCTTGCATGGTGATCTTAATGATACTATCTATATGGAGCAACCGCCCGGCTTTGTTGCTCAGGGGAGTCTCATAAGGTGTGTTATCTTCAAAAATCATTGTATGGTTTGAAACAGAGTCCACGTTCATGGTTTGGTACATTTACTCGTGCTGTTGAGAAGTTTGGCATGAAGAAATGTAAATCAAATGATTCCGTCTTCTACATGTATTCTAAAAGTGGTATCATTCTATTGGTTGTGTATGGGGATGATATTGTGATCACCGGTAGTGATTCTGAAGGGATTACATCTCTCAAAGCTTTCTTTCATGCTCAGTTTAATATCAAAGACTTGGGAGAGCTCAAATACTTTCTAGGAGTTGAAGTGATGAGAAGTAAGAAAGGAAGGATTTTCTTATCTCAAAGAAAATATATGTTAGATTTACTCTCTAAAACAGGAAAGTTGGAAACGAAACCATGTAGCTCTCCAATGGTTCCAAATTTACAACTTACAAAAGATGGTGAGTTATTTGATGATCCTGGCAGATACAGGAGATTAGTTGGAAAGTTGAATTATCTGAGGGTGACACGTCCTGATATTGCTTATTCTGTTAGTGTGGTAAGTCAATATATGTCATCACCAACTGTTGATCATTGGAAGGCAGTGGAGCAGATTTTGTGCTATTTGAAGGAGGCACCTGGATAGGGAATTGTGTATAGTGATCATGATCACAATAAGATTGAGTGCTTCTCAGATGCTGATTGGGCAGGATCAAAAGAAGATCGAAGATCTACTTCGTTATTGTGTCTTCTATGGAGGAAACTTGATTTCATGGCAAAGCAAGAAGCAGAAGGTGGTTTCACGTTCAAGTGCAGAATCTGAATATCGAGCTTTGGCGAAATCTGTGTGTGAGATACTATGTGTACATGAGTTTCTGAATGAGATAGGGTTGAAGGTCCCTATACCAGCCAAGTTATGGTGTGATAATCAAGCTGCACTTCACATTGCTTCTAATCCAATCTTTCACGAACGAACCAAACACATTGAGATTGATTGTCATTTTGTTCGTGAAAAGATCCAGAAAGGACTAATTTCTACAGAATATATGAGGTCTAAAGATCAACTAGAAGACATCTTCACGAAAGCTCTTAATGGGGTTAGAGTTGATTATCTTTGTAACAAGCTAGGCATGATTAATATCTATGCTCCAGCTTGAGGGGAAGTGTTAGGAATATATTTAGATATATGGGCTTTTAATATATAGTATTGTATATGGGCTGATAAGCTTTTCTAGTGTAGATCTCTTGTGTATATATATGTGTATGATTAGTAGATGAAATATACAGAAAATTACTCCCAATTATGGTTCTTACGTTCGTTTCTTTACAGACTTAAATGAGAGGCAGAGAAAACCTATATCATGATCGACCTTAGAAAGTATCTTAGGCACAAAGCATATTAACGCTGAACGCAAAGTGAATATAGACATCAAGCAGGAAATTCAAGGAATAAAAGAAACAAGTAGTTATTAAGCTTTCCCAGCAGAACCAAAGAGATGCATCTTCTCAGCAACCACAACTTTCATTGCTTCCTTTGCAGATGCCATTACATGTACGAGATCTTTCTGAGTGTTAGATAATGAATTCATGTATGCCTTTCGGACCTCAGTGTTGACGTTGAATTTCCTTACTCCCCGCTTTATACATTCCTGTTTACTCATTCAAACACTTAATTTAGACAAGGTAGCTAAGGTAAATCTTCCATAACTCTAACTTCACTCATGACTACCAAAATGTTCAAACCTCAATAATATCCTTGGGCAAGCCAGAAGCGCCATGAAGAACAAGGTGAACTCCTTTTTTTGAAGTTAAATCATATATATCCTGTTATTCAACACAAACAAAAAAAGACTGAATATTACAACTCGTGCTTTGTCATGCAGTATTTAAGAGACTGATTGCTTCTCCAACAATGTTTACAATTCAATGTGATGAGCAAGTCCAGTATTATTTTCCTGAATTCTTAATAAATGCCAAAGTAATTGGTGTATTCAAAGAACTTAAGGAGCAAGAAAAGAACATCAACATATTTTAAAGTGATCAGATATTTGTATTAGCCAAACCATATAAAAATATTTCAGTATTTTTTCAGTAGTTGATAAATTACAAATTGATTGCACCTATTCATTTAACCAGACAAGTAATGATTAGAAAGGAGATTGAATGTTTGCCCTCTGATTAGGTTGACTGGTTGTCATCTTTTTGGTACACTTGCAACTATTAGAAGTGAAAATATAAGGGCACGTTCACTTTGACTGAGAAGGAGGTGACATGAAGAATAATATTATTAGACCACTTTATATCATTTCAAGAAAAATCCGGTTGGGAGGGATAAAATTTCGCACAAGCCATTTTTCCTTGCCCTGGGTATAATTTTATACCTAGAAATGGAGTGATAACTTTATATTTCACTTTACCTCTCATGTTTTTAAAACATTTCTTCCGCTATTCTCAATTTAATACAAAGTGAACAATATGTAAAAATTGTGGCGCCCCTTAAGAATAGGGATAAATACATTATTCTATGAAACAAGATATAAAACTTGTGATCGCCACTACTAGGGGGATAAAAACCAAACACAATCTAGGAGTCAGTATTAAAGAGGTTAATAAAACAAACAATAAGGGTGTGTTCTCTTTTGTTGTAAATTTATCGCAAGAAAAGGAGGATTAAAAAAATATATCTCTTTAAATCCCTCCTTTCTTATCCTTTATTATCTATAAAAGAGAATTTCACCGTTTTCTTGTTCCTCATTTTCATCCAAGAAGAGGAGATAATATTATCACACCAATAACTCATAATAATATTATTCCTCTTGGGAGTGAAACTGAAGAATAAAAAATGATGGAATTCTATTTATAGATAAGGAGGGATGAGAAAAGAAGGATTTAGAGAAGGAAAATATGTTTATCCCTCCTTTTCTTGTGATAAATTTATAACCAAAGAGAACGCACCCTAAGTAAATAGAACTTATGTTGAAAATCACTGATCTAGTCCTATTACCCTTACTATATTTGGAAATAGAACTTTATCTAATTCACAGATATATACTCCCTCCAACCACGATAAGCGTGGTCCGTAGGGAGTGGCACGAGTTTTAAGAGTGAGAATATGGGTGGTAGAAGTATTATGAGTGGAGAATGGATTAGTACCATTTTACCCTAGAATACAAATAAAGACAGCAAAGGGTAAAAGGAAAATATTTGAAGTGGTGTCATTTTCATTTATCGAAGGACCACACTTATTGTAGACGGCCCAAAAAAGAAATTGGACTACACTTATCGTGGACGGAGGGAGTATATCACATGACTTGGAGGATATGCATCATCTTCCAGCACGGATATCATGATCATGCACATGTATCGAAGTGAGTGTGTTAGATGGATTCCACATGAAAGTGTGGACGAGTAATATAAGTGGGAGTCAATCCTTTACCTTTGACCATGGTTTTGGGTTAAGTTAGGGCTCTCTATCTTTTTAGTCTAACAATTTGGCCCGACCTACTTGATTCAGGCAGGCTACGGAAAGGGGGTGCCTCGAAAGTGGGCCCAAGTAGGTTATCAAACTGGACGTCCACGGACGGCACACTGCCGGGTCCGACCCCAAACCACAGGCCCCACTTTCCGGTGTAGCAACCTACTTGAGCCTGCCTCCAGGGCAACCCTTTTCCGTAGCCCGCTCAAATCCGGCAAGTCGGACCAAATTATTAGGCATATAAGATATGGACCCCTAACTTAACCTGAAAATCATGGTCCATGTGGAATCTATGTGGGAACGAGAGTGACTGTGTCAAGTTGTATGTCAAAGATATAGAATAGATTCTTCACAAGATCGTCTAACCTCTGCTCTGCAACTTCACTTTTGCAAAAAGTAACTAAAACTAGTTTCTAAAGACTATTTATATAACTTTATTCATATTCTCCTAAGTAGCAAGATCATTGTCATATTATAAAGGAAAATAATGCTTGAAATTTAAGTAGTTTACCTTGAGCAAATCAAGTCTCAGATTAGGGCCGCTAGCATGGTATGTTCCATGAACGTTTCCAATGCAAACAGCCAAAGCATCTATACCAGTTGCATCAATGAACTCGTTCGCCTGAAACATGGAATGATTTTGACTACACAATACCTTTGAAAATCGATTTAATAGAATAACAACCCTTCATTTTGTTTAATTTGGGTGGATTTGGGGAAGGGGGCACCTGGTTGACATCAGTTAGTCTCGCTTCATAATCTTCTACAGTCAAATCGTCTTCTGTTCCAGACAATCTTCCCAGCTCAGCTTCTATTATTATATTTTTAGAATGCGCCAAGACTGCAAGGTACTTGGTGTATGCAATATTTTCCTCAAAGGATAAATGAGAACCATCAGCCATGATTGAATCGAATCCCTGTCAGTTTGCCACATATATATAACCATAATGTGTTTTCTCCAAAAAGAGTAACATAAATTCAAGAAGTCTAGATAAACGAAAGAAAAAATTGGCCAATTGAAGAAATCAAGAAGAACCTTACCAATTCCAGAATCTCCAAAAGTTCTTGCTTCGAACTTCCGTGGTCAAAATGAACTGTTATAGGAACCTGCAACAGAAATTACGAATTTCCAACTCAGAAAGTACAATCAAAAACATGTTGACGAACTCAGATTATTCCATAGTTAGTGCAATGCACAAAGATAATTATTCAAGATATATAGAATTCCATTTATGTCATAATTAAAGAGTATATATAAAGCCACTAGGAACTACTGCGCTGCGGCCAACATCATAGGAATTATAATATGACACATGAGAACAATTATCCACATAATTATAAGAAGTGAATTGTCCGGTGAAGGTCCTTCAGGTAGTTATGTGTCCATTGACATTTATCATTAAATAACACGTTCGAGGGCATGATTTATCCAAATCATAATTCACTAGGTTGATATTTAAGCTAAAGTTTTGGCACAAATTCTACCCAGTACTCATATATGATAAAAAGGACGTTATTATATTCTCAGCCCCACCGATTCATATAGAATTTCTACATGCGAGGCTTGTTACAAAGTAACTCACCTGCAAACGAGGGGGAAGTCTGAAGGATATTAAATTCAATTATTAATCAGCACTTCACTCTGGTAGCTTAAGCTTTACGATGAAACGATCATGTGACAGAACAGATTCCTGATAACTTAACGTGTTGGTGCCATAGAGGATACAACATTACAAATATCAAACGGTTTTCAACCTGTGCACTCATTTAGTTTACACACTTTTTATTGTTATTTTCTCACATTTCTAGTGCTACTTACACTAGCTTGTTCAGCAGCAAAGATACAACTGGCTACCAATGGAACTCCTCCTTGTTTGAAGGCACTGGGATGGATCTGCAAAGATAAGACAAAAGTTACTCGGCCAATCAATTGGAAACAATATAAATCAGTTTCATATATACACACAAATAAATAAATAAATAAATAAATACAACATATATACCTACCAGAGACCAATACTTGACCTAACTACTAATGTATCATGTTTAGAACAATAACTAAAGCCTTGGGTGGAGAAAATCAAATTAAGTCGAGAAAAACTGGAATTGAGGATGAATTTGGAAAGCGTAATAGGTGAGTGCAATTACAATTACTCAAAGACAGATGTTGAAAACAATAGTAGGTAATGGTATAGTTTAAGAGAAGCATCCCTCCTACTCCGGAAAGCACTAAAACAAAAAGGCCTTGAATGACAGAAAGTTTTTGTGACTGCTGAACTTGCAAATTCTGTTTACAAAAAATAAAATAAAAAATAATGACAAATGATTCAATGTTTAATGAAAACTTGAGATGCCGGATTGGATGATATTATGGTAGAAAAGTGTAATATGACAAGAGTTATGGAACTAAGGAGATCAAGACAGTATAGCAGGAAAGAGAAAGCTAAATTTCAATGAAAAGTAGCGGCAATGTTACAAGAACAGTTGTAGAATTCAAACCTGCAAAATAGCAGGACTCTGTTGCTCCTCCGCCGCAGCAACAACCGCCTGAACTCCTTCCAGATTATAAACATTAAAGGCCCCAACAGCATATCTGCCTTTTTCGGCATTCTTTTATATGTACAAGATTGTCAGAATCTCATAGAAATGAAAGAGTAATTACAATCGATGAAGAGATCTTACAAGAAGAAGTTCCTTTGTTGATAGCCTGCCTGGATGTGTCCAGTTTTTTACAACTTCTGCAATAGCTTTATTATCACCAACATTTCCTGAGAGTTGGTATAATTTTAGTATAAATCATTAACATAAATAAGGAGCTGATGGTGCAATCTTAAACTACTCATATTACCAGGAAAAACAATATAGGGGATGCCTGGATGCCTGCTTTCAGGCCCTAGTAGCCATAAGGGTATCCCAGCCAGAGCTTGGCCCACAACTTTGGCTCGTTTTGCTTCTAGAGCTTTTGTAGCGAGGTCTGACGAAGTAATTCCACCCTATAAATTATATATATTGTTATTCACCTACATGGATACAATCTCTCTCTTTCTCTCTCTCTCCACAACATATACAGACAATAATTAAATTCAATGCACATATCAACGTGTTTGAGGCAAAGCATAATAATGTTATAAAACCCGTGTTAATATACTTAATGATTGTTCTCTTTTGCAACCTAGTTTGAAGATTCAGTTCTTTCTTTTCTTTTCATATTCATATTTGTTATTACCATATCTTATAGTATTTCCGTACAGTTGCAAGTCTATTTAACACAATACTTAAAAGCAACTAAGATTCTCCGGTAGTTCAAATATGGGTGCTTGTGTTAATTTTGCTTTCAACCAACCCCCCCCCCCCCCCCCCCCCCAAAAAAAAAAAAGAAAAAGAAATAAAGAATCGCTACTAGCCAACAAAATCATTGTTGAACCTTAGCTTTGATCTAAAAGTCTGCTGATTGTTAGTTTCCTCAAATAGAAAGTGGTTTCTGACGTCCCCTCGCATAAAAAATGGACTTGACATTTTGTTTACAAAATTCAACACTTAATGGGTGGGTAAAATCCAGCTAGGGCTTGTTTACTTTGTGGATTTTGATAGTGTGAAGGCAATTCGAACAAATAGAACAGAGAAAAATAAACTGAACAATAACTGAACGTTGAATGGAAGAACTGAAAAGTTGATTGATTGGAGAAAAAGAAATGATAACTGAAACACTCCTCTTGCGAGGCCCTCAGAGATAAATCTCTGCAAATGCTGTCTCTAAAACAATGATCCAAAGATACCTAAACCTAATTCAAAACAACTATTTAAAAATTTTCAAACTTGAGCCCCAAGTAAATTACATCGAGTTCAAACAAAAGCCCGGGTCATTCCCTTATATAACCCTACATAACTTAACCTTAAATAACTAAAAAAAATAATGAAATAAAAGACAACCAAGTAATAAATTACTAGACATCAGGAACCGTAAAAGATTTGTAAACAACGAAGGGCCTTGGGTTATCCTTCCATTCATAATAAAAAAAGATAAAAACATTTGACAAAGTAGTATAATTCATTATAATCCAACCTTATCCTACCACCAAAGTACAGAAGACCTAAGTGGACTCTTATAACTGTCAAAAAGTTACTTGTCCGTAAACAGTGAGAAGGGAGAAAAATGAAATGTGGTTCTTAAGTTAAGGAAACAACAACCCCCATGTCTTTTGAGCTAAAAACAACTAGTTCTTGCTACATCTTGTTCTTTAGATATTGAGGTATGTCCGAATCTTTTTAGGCAACTTGTGCGTTTCATTAAACTAGTGGATTTTTCTGTAATTAGGCCAGATCTTTAAGTGGGTTTTTGTAATTATCCTATCAAACATTGTAAAGGCTGGCAAAAAAGAAGAAAAGAAGAAAAGAAGAAAAAAAGAAAAAAGCAGTTCTGTGCAGAGTTTTTTGAAACTCGGGCATCTGGAACATTTCTATTGAGTCAAATTCATATAAAAAAAATGTATACAGGCTCCCAATCACAACATACCTTTGCAAGAATAAAACGTGGTCTTGTAGTTATCCTGCGAACTATCTCCACTAGTGCAGAGCTTACTTTGCAGTTGATCTCTAGGCTTTCAGAAGCAGCTGTTTCACACGTAAAGATTACTAGCAGCATCTAAGAATAATAACTATTAATAGCAGTTTGGTGAAAAGGAATATATTATGATCATCGAGGACTCACTTTTGCCAACAACAAGTTGTCTGCTGGTCAACACAAGGGTGTCTTTTCCACTTTTTAGGTATACGTCAGCCATATCAACTGTTTGATTAATCTCTTGCTCTCTTTCTTCTATCGAGTTCCCAGCAATTTTATTAACTGAAACCTGTTACAATAAGGAGAGTACAAGTACAATATTTTATGATCATCATATCATATGTCAATCAATAACTTCTTTTACTCTCCTCTTTCACATAGTTTACTGATACTATAAAAGAAAACAACAGGGATGAAAAGAGAACTGAAAACCTCAATCTTTTTCAATGCATGACCTCTCTGAACCAATAGTTCTTCAACCTGCATGTTTTAGAGAAACTTAGCTCATACTGAGAGCTCAAGGGTTGTATTTACTATATTATATTTTTGTTGCAAGTTGAACCTGTCTTGTTGTTTTGGGAACATACGATCCTACAACTATAAGTCCACCAACCCGCACCCTGGATAACATCAGATCACGAGGCAACACTGGAGCTTTTGGAATGATTCCAACCCGAGTAGAAACAAAGCTAGCAGCAGTGCGGCATAAGAAACTTTTGCCCTTTATTTCTGCCTGCAAGAGAGATGCAGGCTTGTGATGAAGAATCTGTATTTATTGTACAAAAACATCAGCAAGAAAGTTTTTCAAATTATCTACCTGAATCATT
This sequence comes from Schizonepeta tenuifolia, assembly GCA_029490685.1. Lineage (NCBI taxonomy): Eukaryota > Viridiplantae > Streptophyta > Magnoliopsida > Lamiales > Lamiaceae > Schizonepeta > Schizonepeta tenuifolia. The sequence continues at coordinate 76,143,280 of CM055960.1, forward strand.
CCTGAAGCAAATACAGCCATGTCTCTTTCACTAGCAGCATTAACTATGCATATAGATCCCTGTTTCAATCATCACATAGATTTAGAAAGCCTGTAAAAGTTCAAGGACCTTGAAAAAGATCCTTATGTGGTATCTGGTTTACTATTTATCTTGCCATAAACTTTGGCAAGAATAACTTGCTCTTATCAGTTATCCAAGTACTTTACCAAAATTACTTCCTCCAGTCTCTTAAGCAGAAAGTATTGAAGAATCTTTAAAAATAAAAAAAAGCTAGTGAAGGATCTAATACTATTGATTGCTAATTTAGTTATTGATCAAGAAGTTTTATGATTAAACAGCTAGTGTTACTCCAGAACCAAATTATAATCTTAGTTTTACGTTATAAAAATTTGGTCTGTACATTTTAACCTCGGCTCATTGAGGAGTAACTTTTTTTTTTTTTTTTTTTTTCTCCCTAAGCCAGGCATCGCTTAAGGAAGATCTTGTTACAGTTAGCTCATCACTATCCTTTGGTGTTTTCATCAAATCAAATGAATCTCCTCGGTGCAGTGGATTTATGTTGCTCCACCCCATCGTTCATTAATTTGAACTGAATGGGTAGACACTTTCTAAGGATAGAACTCCGCCAAATAGTTAAAGCGTCTAAATAACTTTACACATATCATTAGTGCATATTTATAAGACTTCAAGAGGTACTCTGACATGAAGTGATATAACAATTTAAAAGTATCTAATAACTCTTGTATTACAAACTGAAAAAAGTTATCCATTAATTAAATTCTGCCTCCATATGCTAATTTGTGACGATAACTAAATTAAACAGAAACTTAAGACAAAACTGATAATATACTATATAAGAATTAGCCTTCCCTGTTGCACTCTGAAACTGTACCTTCTTTAAATTGCAGAGATGTTCACAAACAGCTGGAGGCCCACCCTTCCTTAGCAGTTGAATAGAAATGGAAGCCACACTGCTTGCAGTTATACGACCTCCAGTTTTCTCCTCCACCCACTGAAGTCCAACAAAAATAGCACATTGAACTCTTGTCCCATAGTAGGCTATGTGTCTTATAAATACTACAGAAAAAAAAAAAAAAAAAAATACTTGACCTCCCGCAGATTTGAAGATCTATAGCCAAAAGAAGCATCTTTTGCAAACTCTGTTTCACCTGCAGGGATGAGACTATAGACACAATGCTCCTAGTTATATTAGTTATTCAACAAAACAATGCAGCAGAAGTGAAAGTAATACCCATCAGCATCTGCAACATAGTGTGTGTCCCCAATAGTATACCGGCCTCCTTGTAGGAAGAAGGGACAAATTATCCATGCATCCACTTCACCAATAACAGATACAGCGGCATCCGCTTCCTACACGTTCCAAACTCAAGGCATGAAGTTCTTTTAGATAGGGGTTGGAAAATTATACTTATTTATATGTTTGGTGCCCTTGCCTCTGGGAAGTGACCTCGTAATGTTGAATCCCCCCTCAGAACCACAGTGTACTCTGTGCCATTTACTGTTTTAGCAGCAGCAGACAAGTTGCTGCAGATCTCTTTAATTAGTGCACTAGCCTGTACAAAGAGAGATCTACTAAATAGCACAACAATATTGCAGATAAGCAAACTTAGTAAGATTTAGCTCACTATTATACCTTCTGGGGACTCATTGACCGTGAATTCGTCAAAATAAAAAAGCATTTTGACCTTTTACCAAATTGTTCAACAAGTGACTCCTTGCTCCTGAAATTAAAGAAGAATGTTACCGACTGGTTTGTCCAAAGAATGACTTTTGACTTTACACCACATTATAACTAAAATTCAGTTATTTCTGTTGATTTTGGTTTTCCTTTTCTCTACATACATCGAGTCACTAGATGGAGCCAGAGACTACCAAATTAGAATATTCCAAAGCCTAACAGACTTTTAGCGGGTTAGGAAAATGTCAGCATGTACTTCAGGTTTACTGCTACAATATCACAGCAGCAAATAAAGAAAAAACTTTCGCCTATTTAATACGGGAAACAATCAAACCAACACTATATTTATTCTTTTCGTCTACTTCTTCTTCCAAGTGCAGGATAACCCTAAGGGGTTGTATTTCTGTATAGATACCTAAGTATGTATATGAATTTGAGTTAACTTGAGTAATTAAACAAATTTATCATCATCATGTATTTCTCCCTCCATCTCTTCTTTCTAGTACAGGCTTCAATGCTAATACAGCAGGGACTACTTTGAAATGATAAAAATTTAATATGGCCTTAGTGTTATTAAAGAGAACATGGTAATATAAATATGCTAAATATTTCAACTAATATGTAGACATTTTTTGGTACTAAAGGATGCGGACGACTATAGGAGGGGACCAAAAGATTCATGGCTGTCATTTTCCGTCCTCACTAAGTGGACGGCAAATTTAATCAGATTGCATTGGCACCCCATTTTAAAAGTTCTCATAAGCAGTGACTTTTTACCGGCCAGAAATTATTGCCGACGAGTTGATGTGGTTAGAATGATAACGTAGAATCTTAATTTGTTGTCGGTGGCCGATTGGTGCTCAATTCAGCAGTAAATTCGGCCTCTGAAGTTTATTTTTCTGTTGACCATAAAATGAGTCAACTTTTACCTCATGTAGTCTGACCTCAGCCCAGCAACCAATTTCGACAACAATTGGACAGCCAACAACAAATTCAAATTCCACGGCATCATTCTAACCACATGAGCTTGTCGGCAAAAATTCTAGCAGAAAAAAGTCACTGCTCATGAAAAATTTAAAAATGGGGTGCCAATGGATCGAACAAGCCCTAAGTGACTACAATGGTGAAACTGTAATAGCATGAAATACAGATTATACTTACCACCACAACAAACATTTCAAGTTTATTGTTTATATTATCCTGAAATGCTACTTTTAAGATTCTCAGGTTCCGATAAAACTGGAACTTCAAAAGATTTTTTGTTTGTTTGTTTTTCCCTCTAAACCAAACCAGTATGTTCTTAGACACCATAATCTGGGTCATGACACCATAACTGTGTAGGAGAGTTATTTGGCTGGCATGTGATGTGGCATGAAGTAGAATGTGTAAGGCCAAAGTGCACTAGGTTTTTTTCTGTACAAATACCAAAAATAATAAAACAATATTATCAATTCAAGAAGAAAATGATGTTCTAAGGTGCACACTATTAATAAGATTAACTTGAAGTACTCACTAAATCTAAGTGCGTAGAAAAATAGTAAGTTATAAATGTAACATGAATTTTAGTACTTGATGTTTGCTGCATATTGCATATATATGTTACATATCCCAGTAATCCAATTTAGTAGATGTAAGATGTTTCATATTCCAACTACCCGATTCAATAAAAAGCAACCTGTACATGATTCTCAAGAGAGGTGCCTATTATATTCCGCCAACACTAAATTGGTTTACATATTGGACTAATCATGTTTCATACACTAACCAAACAGATAAAGCATATAAGAGATTCTGCTTATTCTAAAACTGATATCTCCCACCATAACTTGTTTGACACAACACTAGTTCCTCAACCTAAATTTTATTCCTCATTTGACTAATTGAGAATCGGGCACACTGTTAATTTACATATGAGAATGAATATTATAAGTAGTTGGGACTCACCATTCTGCCAAGACGTCAATGTCATGAACTGTTTGGGTTCCAGTTGGATCATCATCCAAAACAACCAACGTTTTTGAATTTTTCCGGGTTAGGCTAATTATATCCTCAATAGGATCTGCCGGCCACTCAGCTGGAAGAGAACCAAGGACAAATTCTTTGCTTAAAGCACGAGGCTTTCCTTCAACTTTGACACCGGTAAGAGTCTCATAAACCTGCAGATTTCGGGAAAATTTTGTATACAACCCATAGCCATTATATGCTTTACTCTGACTAAGACATAGATGCTATGAAAAGTTATACAACATGAAGTGTCTCTTGAGAAATTAATATCATCGAACTTTTAAGAGTAAACAATTTTAAGGAAAACAAAGATTTGAATTTGTTGTTTTCTTAATTGTACAAGTACTTTATGTGATTATAGAAGAACAAAGAAATACAAATTAAATAAGGAAATAATTAAAAATGAATTCTAGGAATAATAAGCAAACACATTCAAGACTAGGCAAATATGAGTGTTTGCACAAACTTCCAAAAACTGAAAAACTATCTTTAGTTAATATTCAACAATTTCCACTGTTTCAAAATTAAATTAAATCTTTTTCCCTATTGTTCATAATATTATTTAACCAAAATGTAATACTAATCTTAGTTATTGGATACCAAGAAATGTAAGGTTTTCTGTTGATACCACCAAGTTATACTATCTTTCGTAAAGACAAAATGTAGCCACTCTTACCTTTTTAACCCTCCATTTTATTTTACAAAGATTTCACAAACACAAATTCATGAGCGATGGTTCGTGAATTCTATATTTACGAAGATTTCACGAATTCACAAACAAAGATTTCGTGAATACACAATTCAAAAAATACGATTCGTGAATCAACAAATGAAATTTTGATAAATCATGAATGCACAAAATTTCAGTTTTCATTGGTGCATTCATCGACATTTGTGAATTTCATTCAGGGTATATTAGTACATCATTACTTAAAGTGGCTAGTGTTTATCTTTTTTGTCTTAGTAGCTAGATATGATCTCAAAGAGCTAGAATCACCCATTACCTCATGAACAATTTAATGTTTATGTTAAATATAAACTAATGCCTTTTCTAAGATTGTGATATATAATATCGATGATGGTGAAGTTCAGTTTTTTCTTGATTGACATAGCAAACTTCAAAACTTGTAAAACATTATTGCTCAGAAATTTCTTTTGATGACAACAAAGTGCAATATCATAATCAACATTTTATTTTAGGCTAAAGTATTTTGGTCCAGTTCTTACAAGAATTACTAAATTACAATATATGAGCTTGCTAAAGAATATATGAAACATTATGGTCTCAAATCTTCCCCCAAATTATATTAGATTAAAGTTTAAACATAATACAATTTACATATTGCACATAAAAAAATAAGAGTTATTCTGCTGTGCAACCGGTCTCACAACTCACATTGTGAGACCGGGCCAACGACGTTGGAATTTGGCATTTCCAGCAATCCTAGCCGGCGCTGGTTTTTTTTTTTTTTTTTTTTTTTTTTTGTTTTTGTTTTGGTTGTTGTTTATATGCACTACACTATATACTCATATTAATGATATGCACATCGAAGAGTATTGATATGCACCAATTTTTTTTTCTAGTTTTTTTTTATTCACATTTACAGCTCCGCCTTCGTTCCAATTACTAATATAAGGATAATCGTCGGGCAACAATTTGGATTTTTTAGCTCGCTCCGAGGCTTTCGGCTCCTGTCACTCGAATATTGACCAAAGACGAAACGACAAACAAAAAAAGAGGGAAAAATAAATCTGGAAATTTAGAAAAAAATCTAAAAAAATAGTTGTGCATATGGAAACACAACATGGTGCATCTTGGTAAACATGGTTGTGCATATGGATACACTATGTGATGCATCTAAAAAAATAGGGAAAAAAATATTAATAAAAATTAAAACTTGGTGCATCTCAATATACTTAGTTGTGCATATCATGATATGGTGTAGTGCATATGAATACACGTTGCAGTGCATATAAGCTGAGAATCAAGAAAATAAAAAATAAAAATAAAAAACAGCGTCGGTTGGGATTGCTAGAAATGCTAAATTCCAGCGGTCGCGGGCCCGGTATCACAATGTGAGACGGGTCACACACAAGAATTTGCCAAAAAATAAATCCTACAACACTAGACATTAAAAATGTTCAAAATATCTAGCATGAATATCTCAATACAGGCGTATAATACATCGTTGTAAAACATTAGAATTCTGACTGTAAATACATGATTAATTTCATTTAAATTTAAATAATTACTAGAAAATATAGAAACAATATAAAGAATTCTATATATAAGATGACTACTTTATTATATTAATATACAAATAAAAAATATTTTTATACATAATTTAAAATCTACTAAAATCATATTCAGAAATTAAATTATTTAACTATGAATTTATAAACGTATTTACCTTTACTACAGAAGAATCATCTATTCGTCCCCATCCAGCTGCTGAACCTATTCCAGCAAACATTCCAAGTTTATTATTTTCAAAACTAATGCTCACAAAGTACATATAAACATCATATTAAGAATTTCTATATGTAAGCTTTGATCTCTAACAACTCAACGAAAATAAAAATACAAAAAAAAAAAAAAAATACTTTATCCAATGGATTGGTTAACATGTTTAACCATTTAAGTAGCAGAACATACACATTCAAAAGAATAGTACTATAACTTTAGAAAACTATTTAACACCCCATGCAGGGGGGGGGGGGGGTATGGGGGTCTAGAAGTGAGACAATGCTCCAATGGAATTAACCAACTATAATTTGCATTCTTCCTTGCTTTACGAAAATGGTAAAGCCACATTACTTAGTAGTCCATCATACCACTTTACCTTTCAAACCTTTGTTCCCACTCAATGTAAACCACCTCTCCCTATAGACATTTCACGTCATTTTGGCATTCCTCTTCTCTAAGACCGTATCCAAGTACATTAATAGGCTTGCCCACACAGATAATTCCCCAGGTTCAGTCATATACTTTATATAATGCCCTAGGCCCATAGAGTGCAGTGAGGCGCAAAAGCAAGATAAGATATGATGTATGCAGCTAAAAACTACTTCAAATTCATCCCCACCAAGTAGAAAATTATTAACTTACTCGAAAGGTAGCTCAATAACAATAACGATAAACCTGGTAATATACTAATATCTTGAATGAATGAAGCAAAAACTCAACACGATCGTAACTTACAGGCAGAAACTTATCCAATTTATCTAATAAATTACACTAGAAGAACTCATACTATTTGCTAACATAGATAAATGATAGTTCTAAGGTTCTAAAAGTAAAGCTCGTGATCAGTCCATGCCCTTTTATTTGCGTTAATTAAATCAATTAACTAAATAGTTATGGAAACAAGATAAGGAAAGTTTCCATGAGATCCTCCCTCTTCAATCTTTAACAATTCCTATGTCAATCAAGAGAATCTTGTCCCCAAAAGACCTTTCGCAAACTGAGTTGAGAATCCCACATAAACTAAATGTTATCATGACAAGAAAACTAGATGGAATAGGAGATACCCCATGCCGACATCTTCTTAAAGCACACAAGTAATTTCTTATGAAGCAGTGCATTAGCATCCTCTTGATGCAATCCAATAATGGTAGAATTGGTAATGTATTGAAAGAAACACTCAATATGAGGTACCCGAGAACTAGGCAGAAGACTCCTGAAGCTTCACTTAAATACATAAGTCCCAACTCTATAGTTTTGGAAATAAAGAGCATAAATGTCCCATTCCCTTTATTATTCTTGATAACTAAATCAATCATTCAGAGGAATGTGGAAACATGATAAAATAAACAAGATCAATTAGCCATAAAGACATGGTGATGGTAGTTTTTCCTATGAAATTAGCCATACAGAAAAGGAAATTGACTCCACATAAATGAGGTCAAAATATCTATACAAATTGGTCGGCGCAACTTCATTTTTTCAGACAAGCTTGCCTCACACATATAAGATGATGAAGCTCCAATAGAGCTATATAGATAAAAATGCATGCTTCTCCTTCTCATGTCTACAAATATTCAATTGTAGATATCCACAACAGAAAAAATTCTCTAAATGTTGCTTGTCTAGTTGATTTTGGACTAAATTTCAAATAGTACAATTTGAAGTACAAAGTAGTGTAGTTTACCGATGGTTTTGATCAATGTTTAAGTTACATCAAATGCAGAGGAATTTTTCATCAAAACAAATGATAAGTAAAGAGATGAATGAAAATGACTTCAATCGGCCTACCTGCCAAAAAAAGTTGATGTGCACCATTTGACACGTGAAGTGGAACCTTGCGAGAAGAGCCTTCCCGAGAAACTATGCCCTGTACAAGAATACGATGATGTAAACTCGTGTGAATTGTACACAACCCAGAGCAAAAAATAGTCCTACCAAATCCTTCACAAAGATATCAAGGGCAGATAATGGTGTATAGTCATTCTCTACCATGTGTGGACCACGATTCTCAAACATCCTGTGGTAGATAAAGTACAATTTATTTTAATGCGTTAGTGATATTGATCGTTATTTAAGCATGAAATGAATTGCTTCAAACTAAATATGAAAGAAACCATAAGTTTCCGTTAAAAATATAGCATAAAATGGGATCGGAAGCAGAGGGGCTGACCCAAGGAAACATAACGACTGAGAAGGATAATTAGCCTCAGCAGGATTCCTATTATGATAACTTTGAGCCTTAGCTTTTACAAGGTTTTTTTTAGATGCCAAAATCAAGGGGCTCTACTAGAGAGATCTTAAAAAGACTTTTGTAAGTGATATTGTAATGCTCCAGGTCCATAGAGTGGGGCCAGTAGCAATATGACGCACAAGCAGCTCCGTTAAAACTTACTTGTCATCCATCCTCACTTTGTCAAAATGGTTGACTTAAGTTGGTAAAAGAGTTAATTGAGTTTTTCTAAGAACATGAAAGGTCTACTGATATTATATTAGCATGCATATTTCCACAGAAAAAAACAAAACAAGAGTATTATACAAGTTCAATCTCTAGAATTTTGAGTGTGGTACATTCATTAGTAAACATAGGCTCTGGATCCTTCTCCAGCGCTAAGCAGAGGTTTTTATCCAAACATAACTTAGTTCATACAACACTATTTATTATTATCTATAAGGGAAATCAATAAATCTTAAAATTGTGAAATAAGCTTAACTAACTAGAGAACATGAGAAAAGAGAACAAAGAGGTGCAAAATTACGAATTCAGAAAAAATTCCAATACTGAAATTTGTGTCCTGAAAGAGATAGCAAGTAACAAATATAGCTTTATACAAAACTATGTCGGACTAGTATTTTACGCATGAAGCAAAATATACACATTCTTCAAAATAAAAGCACAATTTAACGCTAAGGTTGTTATTCCATGTCTCCATTGGACAAATCACCTAAAGAAATGAAACAATCATAGGATTAACAAAATTAAGATATCAAACAAAGAACACATAGTAAGAATTTGCTAAAGTCTTCTTAGTTCTTGTGATGGGGACTAGATTAATGGATTTGAATATGTATCATAACTCACCATGATGTTCCAGCACTCATCTTGATGAGATCAAATAAGTGATTAGTATTCAGGCCCAACCGAGCTGCAAATGCCATTGCTTCTGCCGCTGATGCAATATGAACTCCAGCAAGTAGTTGATTGACCATTTTCACACCACTAAAAAACTTGTATTAGAAAGGAGTGGATTCCATGATAACATCCCCAAATTAAGGCATAAATATAGAAATATGTATTCATAATGATTTCGTGCAATGTCAAAATCAGGAGAATAAATTACTCCCTTCGTGCAATGTCAAAATCAGAAGAATAAATTACTCCCTCCGTCCCAAGATTAATGGCCTAGTTTGGCTCGGCACGGAGACTAAGAAAAAGGAAATTAAGAATGAAAATGTGGTGTCCCACATATTTAGTGTAACTTTATAGAATATTTAATTCTTATTAATAAAGTGGTTCATAGGTTCATAAGGTACTTTATAGGTCCAATAAAGTGATTTTAGGTAAGTTGTAGGAAGAAAGAGAATGAATAGTCTAGAGGTCAGGTAATGATGTTGGGTGATTAAGAAATTTAATTAGATTCTAATTTAGTCCAAAAAAGGAAACAAACCATCAATACCGAGACACCCAGAAAAGGAAAACAGGCCATCAATACCGGGACAGAGGGAGTACTAGATTTTATTGTCATTAGTTTCCTACAATATCTCCTTACATTTGTACACAAGAATATCTCAAAAACTGAACGTGTATGAAATTATGATTCTTTTTCTAATACAGATCCTCCTAAAAAGAAAAATGAAGAAAACAGAAAACCTTAGTAAATTTTAATGTTACATCCCATAATTCTTAAACCTTCACCATGACTCATTTTATTTCTAGTTTTCTATCTCCTCTTTCTTGAAAGCATCTGAAACACCAATCACTGAACTTAAATGAGGGCTTCATGCAAATACTCCATTTATCTGTTCACCAAGAATATCCAGAAAGGACTTAGTGGTCCTTGTAGGAAAATAGTTGTGATTGATGAGATGAACTCATGCTAGAAGTGCAACTGAAAGACAGAGGATTTATGTAGACAAAAAATTCTTGGGTTAAAATGGGAATTTTTGGTCAAATGCCGGGCTATGGAAGTTTATTGAAAAATAAAAAGGCATCTGGTAACAGACAAGTACATGGAATTTACACACCCAAATTGTGGAGTGCACTTGTATCACTTGGTGTTAAAACTTCTACTCCCTCCGTCCCGCCGAATACGGCCTAGTTCGTATGGGCACGGAGACTAAGAAAAAGGGTATTGAGTATAAAGAAAGTGTTTAGTATAGTGTGAATGCAATATTTTATAATGTTAATAAAGTTATTGATGGGATGGTTGAGTGTGTAGTGAGAGTAAATTAGTGAGGTTTAGATGAAATGGTGGGCCATGTATATAAACTAATTGTTTCCTTTAAAGGAAACAGGCCAAGTATGGTGGGACGTCCCAAAATGGAAAACAGGCCGTATTCGGTGGGACGGAGGGAGTATCTTATATGAACTTTTTTAAAAGAGAGTTTAACTTCATAAAATAGAGAAATGAACTTTTCTTGAGAAGAGACTGTAACTTAATGAACTTTTTTGGCTATGTTCAAAGTTTCTACAATGTCATATACAATCACCAAGAGTGTGGTCTGAAATCTGAATGCTATGAAAGGCTGTAAACAGTTGTGGCTACGGTTGAACAGTTAAAGTCAAGCAAATCAGATCGTGTTCTTCATACACACTAAAGGGGAAAGTTCGATTAAAAATCATAATTGTTTGTGTTGATGCTACTGACGCATTAACAAGATCAAATGGAATCTTGGACAAGCTTTCAGGTTAAGATCTGGGATTGCTGAAGAAATTGTTCAGGATGAAGTTTGCAAGATAAAGAGAAGGTATATTTTTGTAAAGCAAATAAATCATATCTTTTGATTTACTCAAAGAAACAAAGCTTCTCACTGCCAAACTTTGAAAATTCTAATTGAAGCCAATTTAAAGCTTAATGCTGCCAAACTACAGAATTTGACTGACATGGAAATGAAAATGTATCAACAAGTCATAATAAATCACCTCCACCACATAAGAAAAAGATTATTAAATTTAGATTCAGTTACAGGAAAAGATGTCCAAGATATAGTCACATTACACTACAAAATGAAAAGCATCAGATTTACCTTCCAGCTCCACAACCTCCATTTATGATATAAAGCTTCCCACTTAATGCTGTAGCAGAACCCATCAAAATACATTTACTTTAAATAAGATATTTTAGAATAAACAAATCAGGATCAGAAATTAATCCATTTTATTGAGCACAGTTTTCTCAACCTGAAAGTACTGAACCAGCATGCACCAGAGCTTCATCAGTACCTGATGCCATTATCTGAAATGGAGAGTTTTTCTTTTATCAATTGCTATCAAGGAAGGCTCCCAGTGAATTGAGGCAACATTAACGTTCTTGAATAATAGAGCTACAATAGAGTTTGACACTCATACAGTAAGTGTTCCATCAGTAGCCCTCTTCACACCCCCAGAGACAGGAGCATCCACAAGCTTGAAATTCCTTTGTTCATCTGTAAGTAGAGGTATGTCATATAATATTCTCAGGAGTAGAAAAGATATGCTGCTTCGACGAGTGAAAAGAGATTACTAATTGTAATGTGTTTAACTGAAAATATGGCAGATAACCTCTTTTCAGTGTTTTCTTAAATGTAGCCTCATTAGATTCAATAAAACTAGGGTACCTACTGAGTTATAATATTATCATGTGGTCGAATATTGAATTGTGGGATGTGAGAACAAAGAGAAAAGAGGAACAGAAAGATATTTAATGTAGCTTAACCATTTTCAACTGGATTCGCATACAAAATATAAAGGCTAATAATAATTTGATAATTACCTTTTCCTTTTACATAAATGAGAACCTTTTTAATGTTTACTATCAAAAGGTAAGAGCATTCACATGTAAAACAATAATTTGAATTAAAAGATGTTGCTAAGTGTATTATAAGTTTTGTTTTATGTTTATTGTAGCAACATATACTCCCTCCGTCCCACATTACTTGGCTCATTTCCTTCGGGCATGGAGATTAAGAAAAAAGAGATTAAATATAAAAGGTGTGGTTAGTGTAGTTAATAAAGTGATATAAAATATTTTTTAATTGATAAAGTGATATAAAGTGGTGCTGAAGTGATATAAAGTGAATAAAGTGATTTCTTAATTATTTCCTTAAATGAAAAGTGAGACAAGTAGAGTGGGACGCCCAAAATAGAAAGTGAGACAAGTAATGTGGGGCAGAGGGAGTATAATTTTTAGTAAGGATTTCGAATCAATTGCTGGGAGATTTCCCAAAAAAACTGTGTTTTGTCTTTATAAGAAATACTAGTTAAGATATATAAAAGGATATAAAACTTCCAATACAGAAATTAAATGCATACTATGAATTGTAATTGTAAAATAAATTTAAAAAATAAAATAAAATAATAATAATAATAATAATAATAATAATAATAATAATAAAATTCATGCGAAAGAAGAATCCTAATGAGACAAAACTATTAAACTAATTATTATAAATTTAAATCCTAACAACTTATTAAATTTCTCATACATATTATTAATAATTACACAATTGCCCTAACAATTACTCCCTCCGACCCACTCATAATGTCATCATTTTCTTATTTAGGTATCACACTCATATTGTCATCTTCCAAATAAGAAAAGTTTAACCCTTTAAAATCCTTCAAAAGTGATGGGACCTACCAACTTTCTATCTTTTTATCCTTATTCTTAATCTTCGTGTCGAACACTAACAAGACAATATCAATAGGTCACAGGGAGTAGTAAACTAATGCTCTTTTATTAAGTACAAATATAGATGAATTACAAATGTGAAGAATGAAAGGAATGAAATAATTACAAAATAATTAAAAACATTACAATAATCAATTAAAAATTAATTCTGATTTTGTATGTATTAGTTAATTGTTTTTTATTCCTAATGATCAATTTAAGTAGAATATGGATATCTTGGTTAAAGAGATCATGAGAAATCCCTAGAATTGGATACTAAAACAGAACACAAACAGAATTTCCTAGCATCATGAGATTTTCCATGAACGTCAACAATTCTCACTGTTTCCACATTCACCATCAGAGTTTGAAGTTTCGCAAAAGATACATTGATATGGAAACCTATTCAAAGTCAAAGTACCAAATACATATCATCTGAAATTATGCTTCAGATCTTTCTAGCTTAAACTGGTGAAAAAACCTATGGATTAAACAGGTAATTACAAAGAGAGCTTGCAAAAGCATACTGATGCTAGTGGCCAGAACAACATAAATTTGGAAAACTGATGTAAGGCTTAATTAATAATAAGGTGATACCTTTTGCAATTTTGATTTGAGCGTAACACAGCTCAACATAAATCATAATCATCTAACATGTCTAGAGATGATATTTTATTTTTATTGAAGGATAACCCGAGGAATAGAGTACACCAACCTAACAATCTTTGTTCTAGCTTGGTGACAAATGCCGGAGATACAGTGGATGAAAGGATAATAGTTGCTCCTGATGGAAGGCCTGCAACACCAAGAAACAGTTCATGGCAGAGCTCAACATCAAGAGGAACCAAAGACTCATAAGTCATACCTGCTACAGCACCATTTTTGTCAAACAGAACACTTTCAGCTTGGTATTCATTTGTGACCATTAAGACCAATACATCCACATCTGGAGATAACTATTATGTTAGAAACATGGAAAATCTCAAACATCCTATAGAAAAAAATGTCAAGGAAGATCGTCTTTGACTTTTTTGACCCTTCGACTTAATGGAAGACACAAATTTACATAGTCCACATTAGAAATGGTCTTGAGAGTTCCAGAATCTCAAATATTTAAAATTTTCAGCTTTCAAATACAATGGTCGATTTCTTAGAGAAAGAAAAAACTAGTAATTTTATATGAGATCTCATTGTCCTTGAAAGGTAAGGCAGAATATTGCAATGGCAGATACTACTCGTTTGGGTCCCCATGAGCAACAGGTTAAGCTAGAGAGCATGACACTCGTACAATTTCCGTAATGTCAGTACTTAAATTCGAGAAGTCTCCCCCCCCCCCCAAAAAAAAAAAAAAAAAATTGGTATAGTTACCTTTGGATACTTCTGCAGGACTGCTCCCTCCAATGCCTCCTTCATTTTCAAATCGAGATAGTAAAGGTTTGTACACCTACTCAATAGAGACAAGAAGAAACTATCCATTACTTCTGAAGTTTCTTGAACTTTGAAATAGGAGTCTTGGTCCCAATTCCCAAAGCTGTACCTCGTTTACTTAAGTCTTAAGGAATAACACATAGAATCAAACTAGCATAGTCCTGACTTAATCCATATTCGGAGGAATTTAGCTACTTCTTGAAGAGTTAAGCAAGTTACAGACAATAAAGAGCAGTACCTTACATCTCATACTTTTATTCAAATTTCCTAACTTCACAGTTCAATATTCCATAGTAAAAGCTTTAATATTTTCATTTCACACACACTGCTAATGGCAGGTTAAGGTATACATGTACCTTGTAAATCTCCTACTAAGAGAAGAAGTTTACGGTGAACTAATTCTAACCACATAAAACAAACTGAAAGGCAGAGGTCTAATCAAAGACATTTAAAGTCACACTTTCTCCTTCACTTTCATTCTTCACATTTGATTACTAAGGGACAGCAGGAATGTCTAGGTCAAAGGTTGACATTAGAATTCGAACTACCAGGTCAAACAAGATATAGTTCGAGTAGGACTCCAGATACAAGGTGTATCATAACACCAGTAATATGAAACTCAATTAATTCTGCATACCTAATCCTAAGCTATCACAAAGTCGCACTCAATATATATGCCTGATTCCTATGTATATATCCATGCACATCCTTTGTAATCACAGTAACCACATTCTAAATTCCTCTTGTGCAAGTTTAGATTTGATTTAGTCCTAGGCTCCAGTAATTTTGATGGACAGATCCTTATTTACATAGATGATATTAGTTAAGATACTTCCTCATTTAATGCCACATGGACTGAAAACTTTCAATCTATTGAAATTCTTATCAGCAGTTTAACACAAGTTGTTCAGTTTTGGAGGAAAATAGTATAGATGTATTGCATATAATAAACAAATTAGTCAAGCATTGCAGTACTAGGTATAATTTCATGTGAGATGTATTTTAGCAAGGAATGCTGGGTGACATTGTGACAATTCAGGCATAACTCACATCATAACCATGTACAGTGAAATCTGATTTCAGCAAATGTGTTGCCATTCCAAATCCCATTGCTCCCAACCCAATAAATCCAATTCTCTTTACAGTTTTTGATTTGGCAGATAACTGCTCAGCCAGTTCCTCAGGATTGTAGAGTTTTGCATTAGCAGCATCCATGATGTTCACTCCAGATAACTCCTCCCAAACCTGTGACATACGTTTGCAATCGTGATAATTAATTAGTGCTTTGGAGTAAGAAACAGTAAAGCATCTCAACAAGTAAATATCATCATTTACTTTGAGCAATGTGGTGTCACCATCTTCCTTCACACCATGAGTACATCCTGTAAAAAAGATAGGCTTTAGTAGAGATCATATTGAATTAGGCCACATGGAAATATTTTCTTGACTACAGAATAAACCTAGACTAAGTTTAAGATATGTATGATACCTGCAAGGATTTGTTGGTGAGTAACACTTGCAAGTGGAAGAGGAAATATCAGTGATTTTGCCATCTCCAATACTATTCCCTAGAATGCACATGAAGATTAATCACACGTATTAGTTGGCAAAAGACAAATGCAACCAACCAAAATTATGCATAAATTATACAGCTAAAAACCACTGAACTGTACAACCCAAAAAAATCTGCTCATGAAGTTCCATTCAGAATTGTGCCTCGGTATCGAGAGTAGAGAAGGAGAGA
The DNA here is from genome assembly GCA_029490685.1 of Schizonepeta tenuifolia. NCBI lineage: Eukaryota > Viridiplantae > Streptophyta > Magnoliopsida > Lamiales > Lamiaceae > Schizonepeta > Schizonepeta tenuifolia. Next base: position 76,159,488 of record CM055960.1, read on the forward strand.
TAAGTAAAATAAATCTGTTAAGCTGAGTTTTCTTTATATTTAAGTTTTGATACGTGGTAGGCAAACAGCAGAGTGAGACGAAACTATACGAAACTGCTTGGATGGAGCCCTCCTCTCTCTTCTCATTCTATTTCACCTTTCTCCTAAAACTAAAATCTAGATACAAAGCTCCATAATAAGGCCCTAAATTTTACTTTCAAATTAGTTTAAGCCTCAAATCCTTAACTAGGTTTGATCTATCTCAATTCATGTAAATGTTCTCCAACAAAGATCTCTATAGTGCATGTCAAATCTTGTTCATCCCGTCATGTTGAGCTCCTTTAACTTGTGTACAATCTACGACCTACATTTATGTTTAATGCATGAATCCTTTCAATTTTTCAGCGTTGCAGTCACTTTCTTTTAATTAGATCCAGCCTAAATCTCATTCTATGGTTCTGTAGAGACTATAACTGCATATGATTTGCTTCATCTGCAAATGTACCACAATGACACAAATTGGATAAGTTCTCATATGCATGAAACCATAGCAAGTATCTGATAAGAATCAGTATAGAAGATGAGAAATGTCGCATATACTTATATTATCTGGCATCTTCAGTGGACGTACAAGTAAGTGTCCTTTCATTCGGAAATGTTTTGATATCTTACCAAATTTTGCTCAAAAGCACAGAGGAGATGAGTGGTGGATATATTACTCCTTAACAGATTGGGGATGTAATGTTTGAAAACCCTGCAAAAATTTTGGGAAGGCAAAAAAGACCAGACCAATCAGATCGTTAGATGGTTTACAATTTTCAGAGAATGTTCATGATAAAACAAGAAAGGAGGACAAGAAAATGGAGATCTACAGGACCAAAATAGAAATTGGGCTGCAATAGTTTACAAGTCTAACTTATCCTCTTACCCACAAAAAGTTGATGATGTCTAAGGACATAATCATAGGAAAAAATCGCAACCAAACAATAAGCATATCCTAAATGGAGCATGTTTATTTTATCACCTATGGCAACTCAATGTGAGAACCTGCTTCCAGTTTATTATACAAAATCATTCTCATGTAGAAATTATATGATAGCCTGTCAGAATAGATGGATGAGTCATTTTAATAGAAGAAAATTTTACTGCAAGACGAGGCACCCCCATATATTGCTATCATCCTAGCTAAATATGCAAAAAAATCTCTAGCAACATCTGAACAAAAGGCTAAATTCTTTCTGACTTATAACTTCAAACCCACTAAGCAATCTTAAACTCAAGGATTCATCTTAATCCCCAAAAACCTTTCAAGTCACAGTGACCAGCAGAGAGCCGGAACACTACTGAATGGAACTATCAGCACATTAGAAAGTTGTTGATAGATGGGAACTAACAATAGAGTGTGCAACTAACTACTCTGTTCAATAAGGGTATGTTTACTTTGGTTGTAAATTTATCATTGGAAAAATGAGGGACAAGAAAAGGTATGAAAATATTATCATTGCCATCCTTTTTTATCACATGTTTACTAGGGTAGAAAAGAAAATTATATCACATGGTCCCCCACCCCACCCCTTCTTTATGCCTTTTGTCCCATGGGAAAAAATTATCACACCTATCCCTCATGTTAATATTTTCCACAATTTGAGTGAGAATGAAAGAAAAGGGGCTACCCGGAAATATTATTCATCCTTCCCGGGAAAAATTAACAGTTGTAGTAAACATGTGAAAAGGATGGAAAAAGTGTGAAATATTAGTATTCCATCCTTTTCTATCAAAGTAAACACACCCAAGTAATATTCAGAAGCCTAGAAAACAAAAATTGAGCAAAAATAATGTGCTTCCTGATGCCTGTTAAAGAAATAACAGAGCAGTTACCATGAGTTTCCAGCTGCATTGGCGACGATATCATATATTATCCATGGATGTATCCCAGCTTGAGTACCTAGAGAGATGGCTTCAAGAGAAGCTATGAGGTGAATTCCTTCAAGAAGCTCAATTATCATTTTAACCTTGCTGCCAAATATGGAACATAAATATAAGTAATGAGTAGTGTTATTTTCTAATTAAACCATGAGCATAATGGTACAAATGGATGGTTTACCCAGTTGCATCAAGAAATTGTCAAACAATAGATCCTTGTTCTAATAAACAATATTAATGAATTGTTATTCAAAAATATAGACGTAGGCCCAGAAGAAATCACACCTGCCAGCACCTGTGATACCCTCAAATAAGAAAAGTTTCTCACCCATAGCTGCTCAAAAAAAAAGTTGGGACTCAGATTATGATAATTTTTTAAATTACAACTTCACGAGGTATTGAGCAGAAATTACCTAACTCAAAAAGAAAAGAGAAAGGGAAAGGGAAAACTGAACCTGATAGGATGGGCTCTGCCCTAGAGGTCAACTCCGATCGTCCAGAAGAAATCATCTGAAGACAAATAATAAACCAAAAAAAGGAGAAACAACTTAGCATGTAAGAATGAGGATACTAATATAACAATAATATGTTAAATAAAATTATTCCAAAGTTTTACCATGACTTGTCCATTTGAGACTTCAGAGACTGCTTTTAAGGCATACATATCAACAACAATTTCCATATGATAATCCTCTGCAATTGCAAAGACTAAAGTAAATAACAGGGGCATAAAATGTAATACAGGCCAACATAGTTTAGGTAAAGATTGAAACTTTATTCACTTGAGTCTGCCCATTCATGTTATTGTGATCTTCAAGTGGAACTTTTTCCCTTTTCTGGTTACTGGAACCAGAAAGAAACTTAACTACTTATGTGTTATGTGCACTTCTAAATTCATGGTGCTTATTTTGAAGCTCTGAGGACTGGAGCTGAGAAATAAATGAGAACCAAACAAGATAATATTCATAACAAGCTGTTATCTGCATATGGGGGTAGGCAAAGAAAGAAGAATGAATAAGCAGAAACAGATATTCTAGCATTATGCAGAAGCATGCTAATGGAAAAATACTATTATATGGAAATGACTAGTGAAAGCTATATATAACTCATCTATTTCAGAACCGTAGCTGCAAATTTGACCAGTGGCATTAATTAGTATATGTACGTATTTCTTGTCGTATCTCATCTTTATACAACCCTAAGAATTGATAAATATAAATATTGAAATCTCAGTCCTTATGTCCTATCAGGCAATATAATTATACAATAGAGAAATCTATAAATATGAGCATTGATTCCTAACTTCCAACATGCTTTCATAAAATGGGAAAATGCATCAGATAACATGCAAAATAAGCTCTGTAATTCCAATCCATAGTCCTACAAACACGAATACAAGAACTAATATACAAAAGTTAATTTCACTAAGAGTGTTTCAGCGAGTAAGTAGCTAGTGCCGAGATTTATCCCTTAGTAACACAAAAGGGATGGATTGAAAAACTCTCACAAGCTTGTATATTACGATAGTGTTGAAGATTATAAATGTTGCGTCTTATTTTAATATATGCTTTTATTTCCTGTATAAGGGAGATCACAAGGTCTTCTCCTACAATATTTTTTTAACAATTACTCCAGGATCTCATAAGCTCTTCAACGGAAATTTTATCAATCACCACATAACACCTTATATGATCTCACATATCATATGTAAGCTCAGCCCAACTCCTCTTAAAGACTAGAGAGCAGGGTGATGTTTCTAACAAACATAATAACTCTGTGCAGATAAATAGATCAACAAATATAAGAAGCTTCCTGATATGAAAAAGAAAAAGACATTTGCTTTAAAAAAGAGGACATCTAAAAAGAAAATAACATCAAAAAGATATCAATATATATTCGTGTTGGTTACAAAATAGCACACTGGAAAATCATTGTGTCAAATAAAATTAAACAAAAAAGATGAATGGATCTGAAGCTGGCTTAACTCAAAAGAAAAATAGGAATCTCGTGAATTGGCCAAGTAAGTGACATTGGAGTACAATCAGGCAGACAACGAATACATTAACTAAACCATTTTACGTGTGAGTAAATAATAACTCATTAAGCAAAACATTCAATATGCAATCAAATGTAATTTGCCTGTGAGATTTTTCTCCAACTTCTCGATGTGTGCAGGAAGTATGGTTGAGTGGATAATGATGATTACATCTTTTGGCAATCCTGGAATTTAGGGGTGAACAAACACATTAGTTGCATTCCAAAAATTAACATGCCAAACTGTAAAGGATTTTAGTCACAAGCTTGTGAGAACCTTTTAGAACACCCACATCACCATGAAAGAGATGATTTATTTGATCAACGTGAGATACAAGTGTGACCAGAGCATTAACACCTGCGTCAATAGAAGGGGAGAGAGAGAGAAGAAAAAAAAAAGAAAAAAAAAACAAGAATTAACAAATGTGCTCGACATAAACTGAGATATACTGAAATTGTTCAAGCTACTTGACAGAAGACGATTTTTTTTTTTTGGTGGACCCTCAGCAGGATGGGTTTCAATGTAGCTAAATGTTCACACAAGGCATTCCAAGTAGAAATCATAGAAACAGAGAACATATTATAAGGAATATATAAATGGAAAGTGGTAATTCAATGAAGGCAGAACAGTGCTATTGAGCCCCAAAAGAAAAGTGATCCTGTAGAGGGGCTATGAGACTATGATAAGTTACAGTTCATGAAATTATAAAAAAAAAGTTAGAAGCATATATGGAGAATACTAAATCTTCTCTGGGTACTACATAGAAGGACTATCAATGTGACTAAGATCCTTCCTCCAAACACCAACCAACTAATTCACTACATTTTATGACAAGATAATTCACAGGAACACTTGAACATCATAATCTTCAGCAATCATCTCTCACAGACATGGTCAAGTTTCCAGGTAGCTTAAGTGGTTTTGTGAAATAAAAATTGCTAAGCTTACAGTTGTGTTAAAGTACTTTCCTATCAGTAGAATAGAATATCCAAAAATCAGTAATTAACAGATTAATTCACTTGAACTGTTGGTGGCTTGGTGCAAAAAATTCGATATATTAACTTTACTGCAAAGTCCAGCTTCGTTCCCAAAGGGGATTAATAAGAGGAACCCCAAAAAAATGCATTAAAAGATCATTTACCTTGCTTCGCCTCAATCAGATTGGCACACCTTTTACCCCCGAGTTTTGAGAAGTCATCCATCAGCTTACTGGACGCCTGCGAGGTTGAGGTTTGAAGTATGAGTTAGACATTTTATCACTCGCTTGAAACTCTCTAAGCTAAAAACTACATTTCCATAATGACTCATCCATATCAATCAACAATTATCCTCTCCAATTACTGGTAAACTCTACGCATGAACACCGCAAAAAAGGTTGGTCTAAATTGCTCTGATTAAACTTCTGAACTAAATGTCGAATTCAATTGGATTGAGGTTATCCAGAATTACACCCAACGTTAAAGTTCACAACAAACATACAGTAAAAATAGAAAGAAAAAAAAAAACAAAAAGAAGAAACGGAAGACTATACGAAGAGTTGAGCACCAGAAACCCAAAAAAGAAAAGGAAAGGAAAGGAAAGGAAAAAGAGAGAATTGAAGATTGAAACCTCAAACGCTTGAACAACATAGCCAGAGTGCAATAGAGAAGCAGCCAATTCCAAAGAAATCTCATCCAACCCCACAAACCCCACCAAATGACCAGCGTTCGCCATTTCCACACAGACGGTGCACTGTTCCTATGATCGATAAATCAATACCACAGCCTCTCAAAAACCAAAATAAATACTAAAAAAGTATCAACTCGCTTTCTCTTGAAATTATGTGTAAAGTTTATATGCGTGTAATCAAACCGAAACCTCAGTTGTTGAACGAGGGAAAGAAACTATCTCCATCGATTTATGTAGTAGTATTATGTAAATATTTGACTTTTCTGTACAGCCGTTATTTTTGAATTCGTGGACCGCTAACTTTGGTGCGCATTGGATAAATTTGTTCTTTATGCAGTCCAAGTACAAGTGTGACAAGCTCGACCTATAAAAACGTCAATGGAATTGAACGTGAGACCTCTCAAATTCAAACAGCTCACTTTAATACTAGATCATCTCCAAGAACAGAACTATGTACAGCTGATTTTTGTATGCATTGGTTGAGGCGACATCTAACTAGAGAGTGGGAGAGCTTCTCCCAAAGAACGCAAAAATAAAATAAATAGATTCACTTTGCATGTACGTCGGTGGAGCTGTAGAATAAATGAGAGAGCAGCTAAAACAATTGTTTCCACAATAAACCGTAAAAATAATTTTATTCGGGCATATTATGTCTGAACATACGTGTTTGAAACAGGAAAAATTGTCCGATTGCCTTCAAAATTTCCTTCCTACTCAGACCCCCTTCCGAAATATCGATCTCACCACACCCGCTCCTAAATTTTACTCTAATTCACACCCAACTCCTAAACTTGTGAATTTAAATTGGAATAAAACTTTATAATTAAAATTTGAAAAATGTATGTTTATTAATAACCAAACTGTCGAAACTATAAAATTAAATTATTAATTAAAAAATTCCATAAAATCCTTACTTTTACCATCGTATGGCTGGATATATTATGTCCAAATAGCACTACCCAAAAACAATAGATAGTTCTACTTCTTGTTATAAACCTCAATATCACAAGTAAATAGTACATTTATAATATAGTATATAAGTACCAATTTATTTCTATACATCCGTTCTAAATCCGATTAAAAAATAATTTTACTTTTTATTATCGTCCCAAACTTACATAGTGTTAGGCAATAAAATTTTGAATTTTACAAAGAAAACATTAACAATTAATAATAAAATTAAGTTTTAAATTGCTTAACTTTTAAATTTATACTACAGTACAAACTTTGAAACTCATCTCAAACCCGATTTAAAAATAAATTTGAATATTATTTTATATTGAAGTAAGTATTGTGACTATTTATTAGAAGAGTGTTACACGATCATATCAAATTATAATATACAAATAACATCACTCGGACGATAGTAACCATTTTCTTGTTCATATATGTGCTTGTTCATTTAGCTTGTCATGTCTCTCATGGAATTAGACATCAGGTTCCATTTTTCTTGCCATAAGCAAGCTGCTTGTTACATACAATATTTCTTCCAATTTATCAACTAAAATACACAACAATTACTATATCATATCAGATGAATAAATGATAAGCTCAGGTTTTATTGATTAAGCATATATTTTTTTTCATTATTAACCCTGAAGTTAACGAAATTATGGTATAATATTCAAATTATTGCATTAACTATGTTTTAAAAAGATAAATGAGATGGTAATAATTTTGAAAATAATTTATAAGTATATTATATCGGATTGATATGCATAATTTATTGAAAGAGTGTCACGATTATATATCAAATTAAAATAAAATAAATTAAGAAAGGATAATAACATTACTCGAGTCATAAACGTGATTAAAAATTTACTTCACTATTGAAACCGTCTCAACCTGTCCCTAACCCGTTGAGTAAATACTCGTTAATTACAGTATATGGTAAAATTTGGAATACTATAAAATCAACACTAAATAGAAAACATAATAAGAATACATTATAATTAAATTACAATATGAATATAAAACTTCATTAAGATACATCTCAAAACAAATACTTACTAACGAAATATCTAACATGAGTGTTATACAATCGATATCTTGTAATGTGTTCAAATAATATGACAATACCATTGTCAAAAATCTCGTTGCAAATAAGAATTATATGAATGGTAAGCATTATAAATAATTGTTGAATGGAGGATCATCTTGTTTCAAATAAGTATTATATAAATGATCATTTGTGTAAAATTTATTGAAGGAAATCACTTTATACTGTAATTTATAAATATAATTTTTTTTTAATTAATATTTTATTTAAAGTGATATAATTTAACAAATATTGTGCAGAATTGTTACATGAAAGATTATCTATATATTTTAATTAAGTTACACAATTTCCACATTCAAACAAAACAAATAATACGAGTGATACCATAGACTCGAAGGACCATCCCAAGTCCGAGATATATTGATTTATGCACAGTTGCACAAGAACAGTCGAGAGGTAAGATTCAAAACTAAAACTCAAACCCATATTAATAGGCCTCAACTCAGAAATTGAGCTTTAATTAAATTTTTATATTTTTTTGAAACCACATGCAGGGTAACAGTAGGAAAAATTAGCCTGATTAAATCAACCATGGACCTCTGCACGTTTTGGCTAATCAATAAAATTAATTTTTTTTAATTAAACATGATGTTCTTGGTATGTGTTTTTTTATGAAGAGGTTGTGTTTCGATATTGGCAGGAAAATTGTTTGTAATAGAAGATATACTGAATGATTGCAATTTTGGGGGCAAATTTGGTTGTTGTATTATAATTAGATTTATTAAGAAATTTGATAAATCTATATAATACGGAGTAATTAATTGCATTGATAATGATAACAATACAGTCAAATATTGCGCTCCATTGAAATTAACAGAAGAAAACATTTTATCATTCAATTTTGTAAGCTAAAAATAATTAGTAGATACTTACATTTGCAACTGGAACTTCACATGAACTACTACCTTCATAAGATAGTTAAATCAAATTTGGAGATATATAGCCTCTTGCGTATTTTTTTTTTTTTTGGCCATTTCATGTTTCTTTTAATCCAGAAAGGCGGATTCTGATTGGATTTCTTAATCGGAAAATGAGAAATGAAGAAGCATAAAGCAAATGAAGCGTGTGTGGTTGTTTTTGGTTGAAGAAGTTTGAATTATACAGGCACAACATAATGTGAAAAATGGAAAGATATTTATTTGTTGGCATCAGTTTTGCATTTGTAACGTCCAATACTTAAATGATTGCATAGTATGATTGACAATCATGGGTTGTATTTTTTTTTATTTTTGTAACGCCTATTATGAATAATTACATTTATAGTATATCAAATAAATCATGTAGAACCCATATTGAAAGTGCACCAATATTAGAGATATTTTAGATAATAAGCCAAAGAAAATTTCTAATAATTCCACATAGGATCAAGAATGATTGTTAGCTTAGGAATCAACTCTCCTATTATAAAAAAGATACTTCAATAATTGGTAAGATGAATTTAGTTTTTTTTTCTTTTATTTTTGAGAGAAGATGAATTTAGTTTTGAGAAATTGAAATTCGTCTTTCAAATAACCCCTAAGACTGTGTGCAGTAGGTGTTTTCATGGGGGCTCAAGACACCCAAACCATGGAGACACCCTACTGCAAAACCCCACGGTTCGAGTCGTCTTCATAGAACAAGACTGTCTCGTTCTTATTAAAAAAAACGCAAATGAATTGTATAAATAAATAAATGTGTTGATATTTACCACAATTAGGTTTTGGCTTGGTGGTTGAGGCCTCTCTCTTCTCCATGAAGGGAGGCGTTTGAATCCCCTTTGGAGCAAATGGATTTTTTATTTTCTACTTTGTTTTTCTCTTTTTCTTCAGTTTTTTTTTCTTTTTTTTCAGTTTTTTTTTTCTTTTTTTCAGTTTTTTTTCTTCTTTGAATTTTTTTCGCATTCTTTTCTTTTTTTTTCTCTTCTTCTTCAGTTTTTTTTCTTCACTTTTTTCATTCTTTTTTCTTCTTTGATTTTTTTTTGTTTTCATTTTTTCTTGTTTGATTTTTCTTTTTTAGTAATGTATTTTCTTTTTATTTCTAGTAATGTATTTTTTTTATGTCTAGTAATGTAATTTTTAAATTAATGAAATTCTCATAAAATTAATGCAAAATAAATATAAGAGTTGGAGATACCTCATAGAGACAGTCACATTGTAGGTGACTGTCTCTATCTCCATCACATCCCATAGAGACACTTCATGGAGACACTACCACCATGGGTAGTAAGAGCACGCACATCGGCGGCTCGATCGCGGGGCTCAAGCTGTCTTTCGCGACGAGCCGCCCGATGTCGAGCTTGAGGGGCTCTAGCTCGTCTCATAAAAAAAAAAAAAACAGCACCGCCGCCAACGGCTATTTTTTTTGTTTAATTCTTTCTTTTTCAACTATAAATACAAACACTCTCTAAACCATTTCAACACCATTTCTTCTACTCTATCTATTTTTTCTCTTACTCTTCACAAATATCTCTCACTGTCAACAATGGCCGCCAACAATCCACAACCATACACTGAGGCGAAGTCGGAAGCCTTGGCCACTGTTTGGATCGTCGTTAAGGTATCGATCGGCCCGATTCCTTTTGGAACCAAATAGCCGAAAACTACAACGACAATCGACTCGCCGGCACGCCGGAGATGAATGCAAGGATGTTGCGGGGTCATTAGAACCGCATCGAGAATTCGTACGCCCGATTCGAAATATTGCACTAGCAATCCATCTAAGCTCTTACGGCTACGACAACCGCAGTACAGATCATAGCACATGCAAAAACGGAATATGAAGCCTTCTACGAAATACCATTCAATCATGAGGGCGTGTGAAGGATCATTGGTGATGATGCCGAATTCATCTCACAACTTTGAAGTTATTTATTATCTATGCTTAATGTAATTTGTACTCCCTTTGTCCACGAAATAGTTGTCACTTATGCTATTTAATTCCACCCACGAAATTGTTGCCACTCTCATTTATAGTAGTAGGGCCAACATAATACATTATATTTAATCTTATAGTTCTCACTATTTCACTCACATTTATTGTGGGACCTTTACTCCACTCACAAGTCACAACAATACCAAGTATTATTCACTACTACCTACCATTTTCTAAAGTCTGTGTCGTCCACAATATGGCAACCATTTCGTGGACAGAGGGAGTAGTATTTATGTTTAATGTAATTCTATTTCATTCAATAAAATTGAATTTTGAATTCAAAATTAAAATTCTAAAAATTGGAAACTATTTGATATGAGCCTGCGGATGAGCCCGACCAGTATGGGCAGAGGCTTATCCGTGAGCCAGACCGCCCGTTGAGCCCCTTTAGGTTGGGAATTGTTTTCCCATCCCAGACCCGCCTAAAAAATTAATCTCCATACCCGTTTAAATTGGAACGGGTTCGGGTTGGGGGTTATCCCACGGGGGAAGGGTATCCATCGGATACCTATTTAGAAGTATATATTATCTAAAATTTAAAACTTTTATTAGAATTAAAAAGTTATTCTTTCCTAACAATCATGGAAAATAATAGTAGATTAAGTCAAAACATGGAGACAATCTTATTTATAAACCAACTCCTCTCTCCTCCTCTCATTTTCGATGTGAGATTAAAAATAGTGATACGGCCAATGAATATACGGAAGCGATAACTCGAACACACGTCAACTGAAAGGTTGATTCAATCCAAACATAAACTGAACTAATAAACATTAAGATACATATTATGCTGACCAAAATCGTAAATTTGAACAAGAATAAGAGCACTAAAACCTTAGAAGGAAACTCGATTGGAAACTATAGCAATTCAACTTCGATTAAGCTCAAAATTTAACATAAGTTTTCAATTAAGTCAGGAACAACATATCCAAAATTCAGCAAATTCGCACGAGTGGTTTGAAAATTGGCACGGTGGTTAATTTTCGAACTATTAGGGCTTGGATTTGGCTCCATCGGTTTATGAGATTGAAAACTGGACTTGGAAGGCTATATGGACGATAAAGATAGTACTATGGAGGGTATGAGAATGTGTATGAAGGTTGTGAAGGTGTGGAATGACGTGGTGAAGATGAAAACAAAAATAGTATTGTGAAGCTTACCCAAAACGAACCTCGAATCAACACGAATCCGAAACGCGTCTATAGAGTATTCTTCGATGGCTTGATTAACCCGGATACTACTGCATATTACGAACGAATCAAAAGATTTCAAGCTTGAAGTTGCCAACAACAAACTTTACAAAGAACCGATTGTATTTTTATGAGACAAGTGAATAGTTTGTCGTGAATAGTGTTTTTCAAAGACTTAAATACTACAGCTAGGGTTCGAAAATAGTTGGGCCAATTTTTCACCTAACATATTGTGACAATTGGGCTACTAATTAAAATCGAATAAATATTAATTATTGGGCTTACTACTTAACTTAAAATAAGTAAATTAAGTAATACAAAATCTAAGCCCAATTAAAATAAAACTTAAAACAACTAAATAAAAAAGAAGCCCAATTTTCGAACCAAAAGGACTTGTTCGAAACTTGGCTCATCATAATCATAAGTCTTGGATACTGGTCAAGTTCACCAACTTGGACTGCTTAATTCCAACATCTTCATCTTCTAGTTTCTTCCAGACAATGCACTGGAAATAACCTTGTAGCTTCTTGGCTCTTAATCTTGTAACTAGACCTCTCAGCTGCAACTCTGGGTTTGATTCATCTGTTCTGGACCCCGGCTCATCATTCCCCCTCTTGTTGAAAAGAATTCGTCTTCGAATTCAGCTCCTCCTCAATATCGAAATCATCTACAGGAAAAGGAGATAAGTCAAAAACATTTAATGTATTGGAACACTTATACTCACCTGGAAGATCAATGCGGTAGGCATTGTCATTGACTCGAGCAACCACAATGAATGGTCCATCTCTACGAGGCATGCATTAGCTTCGATTTTCTTAGATTAGGAAAACGTCCCAGGCTGAGGTGAAGCCAAACCTTATCACCGGGCTTGAATAACACTTGCTTGGGATGTGCATTACCTTGGTTGCCTTTTTCTCATCTTGGAGCTCGATCATGTGCTTAACCTTCATTTGCATCTCTTTAACCTGTTCAGCTCTACGAGAACCTTGCAAACTTGAAAGATGATTAATAGGCAAAGGAATAAGATCTGTAGGAGTAGGAGGATTAAAACCATACACAACCTTAAATGGTGACATATTAGTGGAAGAATGCACAACACGGTTATAAGCAAACTGAGCAAAAAGGTAAGCAATCTTCCTATGACTTCAAATTATTCTTCACTAATGCACGAAGTAAGGTACCTAAAGTCCTATTAACTCTTCAGTCTGACCATCAGTCTGAGGACGACATACAGTAGAAAATAAAAGTTTAGTATCTAACTTTCCCCAAAGAACACGCCAAAAATGTCCTAAGAACTTAGAATCCCTATCTGACACAATAGTCCTAGGTATGCCATGCAGCATAACTACTTCACGAAAGGACAGATTAGCAATATTAACAGTATCATCAGTTTGTCTGCATGCAATGAAATGAGAAATTTTGGAAAACCTACCTACAACCACAAACACAAAATCCTTGTCAGACTTAGACCTAGGCAAACCAAGAATAAAATCCATAGAAATGTCAATCCAAGGTACAGATGGTGCATGCAGTGGAGTGTATAAACCAAATGGACTAGAACTAGATTTAGCCTTTCTACATGTAATACATCTAGAACAGATTCTCTCTACATCTCTCTTCATGCGAGACCAATAAAAATACTCATGCAATAAACTCAAAGTCTTAGCAACACCAAAATGACCCATTAGACCACCTGCATGAGACTCTAAGACAAGCAAATCTCGCATGGAACAAGTAGGAGCACATAACTTTGCATCTTTAAACAAAAATCCATCAGTCACATAAAAGGAATCAACAGACCTAGACTGACATTTCTTGAAAATATCACCAAAATAAGGATCAGATGCTGACGAGGCTGTCGTTCGCTCTCTCAAAATGAATTTGTAGCATATCCTCACAGCTATATAGTTAGCAAGTAAGTACATGGTCGATCCATAAGAAGTTGATTGTCACTATCTCTTGAAACCTCCTCAACCTGTTCAGAAAATTGAGTTTTGCTATTTTGGTCACTAGGGCTCGCTTGCCCAATTCGAGAACTTAAGTAAACATTAAAATGTAAACATATAACTTGATCAATAATAAAAATGACTTGATCTGGACTAAGACATTGTTAAGTGAAACCCTAGCTTGGTCATTGGTGCAAATATAGTCATTACATGCATATATCGTTAGTTATAGGACTTGAATGCCGAGATCCCTTTTTACTCGTCACACTCTCAACAAACCCTTCCCTTACCTATCCTTACTTGGTTGGTGATGCACCGCCGACTCCCTACCTTGGGCAATACCTCTGTCGGAGTCATCGTTCAGTCTCTTGCCCAAGGAGCATTAATCACCAGAAAGGCCCAACAAAGAATCATCACGTCTAGCCTAATAGGGTAGACACCCTCCTCTAATGTTAATCGATCTTAATTGAGATAGTTATGGAAAACACTCCTACTTCCCAATTGATTAGTGATCTAATATGTCCTAAGTGATTAACGGCCTATTAATCTCTTAATCGTATTATCTCATATTGAAACAAGTTCATCTACATATTGAGAACACATGCATGCAATTATCTAGCACAATTTAGACCTCTCAAGCATAAGTAATCACCTAACTATCTTGCCCATATCAAGTATAAAGACTTAGCTAGACATGATAATAAAACTACGATCACAATAATTAAAGAAACTCATAAGATGAACTATATTAGAACTTACGAAGTACGTGAAAAGCAAATACGGCCAAAAGTGCCCATGAACAAAACACAAATAAACTTTGCCCGTAGGACTTGTTTTTCTCCTCACAATCGCTCAAGTAAATAACAGGGAATGAAAGGATAAAAGACGACGTAATTCATAGCAGCACTACTAAAAAAGCTCTCAAATATAACACTACATACATAACAGAAATTTTAAAATACAGTTATGTATGAGCGCTTTTTTTACATAGATAACTCATTTTTAAAAAATCGTTACGTATGTAGTGTCATGTATGTATATAATAACACTACTAATTTATCTGTTATGCCATAGAGTTATTATTTAGACACATATATAACGATTTATCACAACTATCATGGTATTCGTTATGTATGAGCTCAATTTTATTAATCATATGTAACCATATCTTGAACCGTTAACCCACACGTTATGTATGTGCATCAAATTTATTATTTTTATTTTATATTTTTTTAATTATCCAAAAAATAAAAAAGAAAGAGAGGGCAAACTTAAGCGCTAAAAATTCCTGCCAAATTCTTATTCTCGCCGTTCATTCCCAAATTTCCCAAATCTGAATTGAGAAGAGAGCACCCAAATTAATTAAGCCCATCCCGCCATTGCAGAAAATCCCAAATTGAAAACCCTTCAATTTCATCTTTCTCCGGTGTTCCTCTTTCTTTCTCGTGATTCGTCTCCAAATTCTACAAATTTCTACATCAATTTCGTGTGGCCTCTTCAGCTCTGCTTCGATGCTTAAGGTAATTCTCTTATATAGCCATGTGTATTTAGCAATTTCTGTATCTTGCATTTTGAGTCTTAAAATTTGATGTTAACTAATTCAGATCGCATCTGGTGGCTGTTATTTAGCAATTAGCTCTTGTAGTTTTGAACTAAATCTCTAGTATTGTTAGTGATGGTCCCGAAACGAGTTCTGGTGTATGGGGGGAGGGGGGGAATACACCAGATGCAACTTTTTAAATTAACCCCCTAAAAATTATCTCAACCGAGTAAGGAAGCTCAGTTGGAATCACAACCGAGTAAGAAACACTCGGCTGGAAGTGATGTGCTGTGTGGAATGTGGTGGAAATTAGCTCGTTAAAGTTAACTCACGCTTTTATGCACGGTTGGTCAAGAACCAAGACAGTTAAGAATGCTAAGATCAGTTTGTATGCTGGTTAGAAGGACAGTTGAAAATGCAGGAAATAACTGAAGAATAAACTTAAGCACACAGAAATTTACGTGGTTCGGAGAAACCTCCTACGTCCACGAGGAGTTGTGAGTCCACACAACTCTGTTCAAGTTCTTCTGGACAAACCACTCAGCTTACGCGGGCTGAGCAACCGTTAAGGATAAGTTTGCTGGTACTTATCAACCTTACAGTTTAATTTTCGGGTACTAAACAACCAATCTACTCAGTTGCAGGAAGAGTAGGATCCTAAAACCTTTTCAGGTGAAAGAAAATGGAGTTCCAACTAAAATCTCGAACACGAAGTGAGCTATGATCTAACACTCTACGAACTCTCACTAAGTGATGTTC
This sequence comes from Schizonepeta tenuifolia, assembly GCA_029490685.1. Classification (NCBI taxonomy): domain Eukaryota; kingdom Viridiplantae; phylum Streptophyta; class Magnoliopsida; order Lamiales; family Lamiaceae; genus Schizonepeta; species Schizonepeta tenuifolia. Next base: position 76,175,497 of record CM055960.1, read on the forward strand.
TCAAGGTTCGATCTAAAGACACAAAAACTAATTAACTCTAGAACTCTCAACAAGTGATGTTCTAAGAGATTGAATGCAGTTCAGCTCGTGAAGAATATAGCTCTTTCTTTCGCTCTCTGGTTTCTTCTCGCGTATGTGTCTTGTCTCCTTTTCGAATGAATGAAGGCCTCTATATATAGGCGGAGAGAGTCAACTAGCCGTTGGAGGAGCCGTTGATCTCTGTTCTTTGAAAGCGATGGCTTGTCTCTCATATCTACAGACTTTCCCGATATGGCATCTGTGCTCTTCTGCTTTCCATCGGAGATAGCCTTGTGTTGGGCCAAATGGGGTAATGACTGAACGGTCAAACCCTCACGTGACTTCCTTTTTGAAATTCAAATTTTAACAACAGACTTCCAGCAAGGAGTTGTCGGTTAAGACTTTCAATCTTCAACTAACTTGTTCTTCAGCTGATGTTCTAACTGATTACTAACAGTTGAACTCTCAGCTGACTTCAACTTCAAGCTGTTAATCTTCTGGGTTGAAATATACAACTGATGTTTGGAAGTTGAACGCTCAGTTGTCTTTCTTGTATTTTCTCAGTTGGGTTTGAACGCTTAGATGATTTCTTTTCATCTCATGTTCTCTTCCCCCATACTGCTTCTCATGTGATGAACGCTCAGTTGTTTTCCTTACAACTGCTGTTCTATCTCTTGAGACTTCTTCCTTTGAATACTTAGTCGATTTTTGCATCTGTATGCTTCAACTATCGTAATGACACTTGAACGTAACTTCCCCCTTTTTAATATGATGAACGCTCAGTTGTGTTCCTCACAACTGATGTTCTGTCCGAGTGAAGCCTTGTTGCCGTCTTCAGCTGGAGACCTGTAAAGATAAAATCTTAACAACGCTCAAACAGCGAGCCTAACTACTGACCTTAGGATCTGGCAACATCTACTCGGTTGGGGTCAGTTGGTTTTGGAATCAATCAAAACTTTTACTTAAATTTCCCAAAAATTTCCCCCTTTTTGATGATGCCAAAACCCCTTATAAGAAGTCTAAAACCCTTACAGATCACAACTGATCTAGATCTAACTGACTTATCTAAAATCTCAGCTGAAATTCTAGACTGTCTATAAGATGAAAACATCAAAGGGTTAGCACAATTATAACATGGTATTGAAATAACTTTGCGATTCAGAGCTTGGACAATGAGGGATTGTACGTCAAGTTGAATCTTATAACTGAGTAGTTTTCATTACAACTGATTGTTACAAAGATGAACGCAAAAGACAAAAATTACAACAGTTTTTCAAAAACTAACTGAGCTAAAATTGTAGCCCATACTTACTAAAAATTCTAACAAAAATTTCCCTCTTAGCAGGTGACTCCTTAGAAATGTCCACTCCATGCTCCATGCAAACCTGCCTTGCCTCAGCTGCGATCTTCGTGCGGTTCGGGTTGCGAGAGTCTGGGATGAAGGGAGGCCGGTAAGTAACCTTCTGGGGAACCGGAACTGTGTTCAAGTCCAGGTTGGCGTCAATCATAGCCCGCCTGAATTGGCTGAACATGCCCGGGTGTCCTGAGTGCAACTCGGTCAGCACTTCCTTGAACGCTTTTCTCGGGTCATCAGTTGCGTAAACCTTCCTATAGTAGAAGTCGTTCACGAACTCCTCCTTGAACAACTCCCACTCTTCATTCCACTCGGTCGGCATCCACTTGTCAACGTGCCTAAACCGACTCTCGACTTTGGACTTTACTGACAACCTTTGTTGCTTCAACCGAGCTTCCGCCTTTGATTGATGTTTGTTAATGCGGCGTCGGCTGCGGGAGGCAACATTGCGGTCCAAATTCTGAGACATTTTCTTCAACTCTTCTTCGAACTGGTTCACCCTCCTTGCCTGGCTGGCGACGAACTTCCTTATCCAGCTCGGGTTCATATAATCCTTCTCTTCTACATCCATAGCCTTAGCAGCTGCGATGCACTCTTCGGTTGTGATACCGTCGAGTTCAGAATCCAGCTCGGCAGCGATCTCGGCTATGGAGCTGTAGGAAACTCCAAATTTTTTTGCCTGCTCCAAGTCTTTAGACATTTGGGCTCCACCGACTTCGGTTGACTTGGGAGCAGCATACTTCCTCTTCCTCAGCTGGGATTTTGATTGAGCAGCTGGCGTCTCTTCTTCTTCCTGCACCTCAACCTTCGTCTCATTCTCTTCCCCCTTTTTCGCATCAGCAACAAGGCTTGCTACTGAACCATCCAGAGAGGTGAGTTGTTGTTCGGCAAGTTTGATGCGGTTGAAGAGTTCATCGACCGTGCATTCGAGCTCCACCTTCTTCGCCAGATCCGAGTCCTGACACTCTTGTTCGGCTTTCTTCAAGGCAGAGAGGTTCTCGATGACCTCAGTTTGAAAAGCCACGAACTCAGCCCATCGCGACTCGAAGCGAGACTCCCATTCAGCATCTTGTGTCTGTTGGGACTTGGCAAGATTGGAGTCGGCCAAGGATTTGAAGACATTCAGTTCCGACTTCAATCCCAATAGAGTGGACTTCAACTCCGACATTTCTTGACTGGTGGAGGAGGAGAATTCTTCCAGTTTGGTCTTCATTGCAACATTCTCCTCCACCAGTTGCTGGTTCTTCACTTCTACTGTGTTAGGTTCGACAACCTTGACCTCAACAGCTTTGATAAAGGTTGCTGAAGGAGTTCCACTATTTTTAATCACATCATAACCGAGTCCTGACAAATCATCCATCTGTCTACTGTAACTGATAAGATTCTCGATGATCTTGGATGACTGATATAGCTTGATTAGATTGTCCTTCTCAGTTTGCAACTCCTTGAGGAGGACAGTTATCTGCTCAGTTTGTCCATCTGACTTCTTTATCAGCTGGTCGATCTGAGTCTCTTGATTTTTCAACTGTTCTTCCTGCTCCTTGATCTGCTTTGTCAACTCCTCGTTGGTTGGAGCATTAGTTCAGTTGACCGCATTCAGTTGACTCTTGAGATTCTCAATCTTCTCTGTTTCACTCTTGATCAGATCGTCCTTCACGGTTAAGGATTCTTCAAGTTTTGAGAACTGTTCTTGAAGACTCTTAAACTCAACCGATTGCTGATGAAGTTCCTCACTGAGTTCTTGAAAGTCACTCCAGGAGGGTTCCAACTCTTCATCCAGTGATTCCTGCATGTTAGAAATATTGGAAGAATTTAACTTATCAGGATTAGAGTGTACCTCAGTATCATCTTGGTCGGTTCCAAATGCCATGAGGCATTGATCCTGACTGATGGCGTTGTTTGTAGAAGTCAGCTCATCCTCATCTTCAGTGTCAGTGAAGATGTCCATGTCGTCAGCTGCTTCTTCTGCTACCATGGCCTTGTTCTTTCCAGCTTGCTTGGCCCTCAACGCTTCTCTCTCTTTCTTTGAGAGGTCTGGACAGTCAGCTTTGAAATGTCCCTCCTTGCCGCATTCAAAGCAACCTTTGGTCACAGGCTTTGAACTGTCTCAAGTTCGGTTGGACTTATAGAATCTCTTGTATTGTCCGAACCGAGTGTCCATGTCGGCTAGTTTCTTTGACAGGGCGGCAATGTTCTGTTGCAGTTCCTCTCTGCTTGGCTCCTTTGCAGCTGTGTCTGCAGATCTTGTTGGCCTCAATGTTCTCGATTTGGAGTAGTCAGCTCAAAGAGCAACTGACTTTGAGGCTGAACCAACATCCTCAAGTCGACTCGTCTGAACCGAGGACTGAGATTTTCTTCGGTTCACCTTATACTTATTTCCCTTTAAAATTGAGAACAATCTTTCAGTTCCCATTTCACCAAGGTCAGCTCGGCTCTCGTGGATATTGGTGAAGGTATCCCACTCAGCCGGTAGAGCTTGCAACACTTTGAGTTTGATTTCTCTTAGTGTATATTTTCCTCTTCGGATGGACTGGATTCTTCTGAGGATGTCCATAAACCGGAGCTCTAGCTGATCAATTGTTTCATCTGTTCTCAGACAAAAGTTGTCGAAGTCTTGGCATGCATGTGAGAACTTGTTCTCCTTCGTCTCATCGCTTCCTTCACTCAGCGATGCCAAGATATCCCACATTTCTTTGGCAGTCTCACACTCTTCAATCCAAGTGAGATAATCTTGTCCAACAGTGGACATAATCGTGCTTTGAGCCCAGATATCCAACTGGCTTACCTTGGCTTCCTCTGGAGTGTAGTCTTCCGGCTGCTTCTCCACAAACTCCACAATTGTATCCCCATCATTGGGATTTGTAGGAGTGCGAGCGATTCTCTCTTTGATGATGATCGGTCCGGACAAGAGTACTTGTTGCATCCTATGATGCTTCGACAGTAGGATCTTCTTCATCCGTGTCCTCCATGATGTATAATTTACTACCAAGAACATGACCACGATCTTGTCCTTAACGTCCATCTGCACACAATAACAGAATAAATATGCGAGCAAATATGCACTAGCGTGAAAAATTAGATCTGTTCAGTTGACCACTGAAAAAAATACCTCGAATTCACACCTTGTGAAACAGAGTCAGTAGTCTTTTGAACCACTGCTCTGATACCACTTGATGGTCCCGAAACGAGTTCTGGTGTATGGGGGGGGGGGGGAGAATACACCAGATGCAACTTTTTAAAACAACCCCCTAAAAATTATCTCAACCGAGTAAGGAAGCTCAGTTGGAATCACAACCGAGTAAGAAACACTCGGTTGGAAGTGATGTGCTGTGCGGAATGTGGTGGAAATTAACTCGTTAAAATTAACTCGCGCTTTTATGCACAGTTGGTCAAGAACCAAGACAGTTGAGAATGCTAAGATCAGTTTGTATGCTGGTTAGAAGGACAGTTGAAAATGCAGGAAATAACTGAAGAATAAAGTCAAGCACATAGAAATTTACGTGGTTCAGAGAAACCTCCTACATCCACGGGGAGTTGTGATTCCACACAACTCTGTCCAAGTTCTTCTGGACAAACCACTCAGCTTATGCGGGTTGAGCAACCGTTAAGGATAAGTTTGCGGGTACTTATCAACCTTACAGTTTAGTTTTCGGGTACTAAACAACCAATCTACTCAGTTGCAGAAAGAGTAGGATCCTAAAACCTTTTCAGGTGAAAGAAAATGGGGTTCCAACTAAAAGCTCGAACACAAAGTGAGCTATGATCTAACACTCTACGAACTCTCACTAAGTGATGTTCTCAAGGTTCGATCTAAAGACACAAAAACTAATTAACTCTAGAACTCTCAACAAGTGATGTTCTAAGAGATTGAATGCAGTTCAGCTCGTGAAGAATATAGCTCTTTCTTTCACTCTCTGATTTCTTCTCGCGTGTGTGTCTTGTCTCCTTTTCGAATGAATGAAGGCCTCTATATATAGGCGGAGAGAGTCAACTAGCTGTTGGAGGAGCCGTTGATCTCTGTTCTTTGAAAGCGATGGCTTGTCTCTCATCTCTGCAGATTTTTCCGATATGGCATCTGTGCTCTTCTGCTTTCCATCTGAGATAGCCTTGTGTTGGGCCAAATAGGGTAATGACTGAACGGTCAAACCCTCACGTGACTTCTTTTTTGAAATTCAAATCTTAACAACAGACTTCTAGCAAGGAGTGGTCGGTTAAGACTTTCGATCTTCAACTAACTTGTTCTTCTGCTGATATTCTAACTGACTACTAACAGTTGAACTCTCAGCTGACTTCAACTTCAAGCTGTTAATCTTCTGGGTTGAAATATACAACTGATGTTCGGAAGCTGAACGCTCAGTTGTCTTCCTTGTATCTTCTCAGTTGGGTTTGAACGCTTAGATGATTTCATTTCATCTAATGTTCTCTTCCCCCATACTGCTTCTCATCTGATGAACGCTCAATTGTTTTCCTTACAATTGATGTTCTATCTCTTGAGACTTCTTCCTTTGAATACTTAGTCGATTTTTGCATCTGTATGCTTCAACTATCGAACTGACACTTGAACGTAACTTTCCCCTTTTTAATATGATGAACGCTCAGTTGTGTTCCTCACAACTGATGCTCTGTCCGAGTGAAGCCTTGTTGCCGTCTTCAGCTGGAGACCTGTAAAGATAAAATCTTAACAACGCTCAAACAACGAGCCTAACTACTGACCTTAGGATCTGGCAACATCTACTCGGTTGAGGTCAGTTGGTTTTGGAATCAATCAAAACTTTTACTTAAATTTCCCAACAGTTAGGCATTTAACTGTTACTGCAGTTGAGCATATGTCGACTAACAGAATCTGTTGTCATGACTATGTTTCCAGACAATGCACATGCTAAAAGGATATTTAATGTTTTCGAGAGATTTTGTATTTTAGTTGAACTCCTCGTAAAAGATCTGATTCCTAAACCTGGAGACGTTTTGGTCTCAAATGCAAAGAACTTTCCATACTACGTGCCCTTTAAGCCAGAACCTATTCGTAAGGCAGGTGGTTTTCTAGTTGCATTTGTGTTATTCGTGGAAAAAAGGATCATTCATGAGATTTTGGGAAATTTTCTGCGACTGCTTGGCAGCCAAGATTTTGGAAAATTGATAAGATCAGAGTTTTAGAGAACATCAGTGGGTTTAGAAGCCTTTAAAAGGTAAGGAGAGACCAATTGTGCATCATTATGCTGCTCATTTTAATAGTAAAAAATATTTATTTCCTCCAGGCTTAATTCCACCACTGATAGGTGAAAGTTATCTTGTAGCAAATGTGCATAATTTAAGCTTTGATATGCTGATATGTTTAATTATGCTTATCTGAAACTAATTTTTTTTTATTTTTCTGCAGATTAGCTAACTCAATTATTCAACTTGGATATTGGAATTCATAGAGTGGCAGCCCAAGTAATTTTGAAATTCTTCTTTCGATTGGTATTTCCATGTCTATTCTCATGATTGGAGTTATATAAATTGCAGATTTCACCGTTTCTATTGGCATGAATTAATTATGATGCAAAGTTAATTAAGTTTTTCTTAGGATTCATTGTTATGAAATAAGTATTATGTTCCCTGATTGGTAGTTGTATTTGAATTTTTTTTTTGGATGCATGGCTGAAACTTCCTCGTGCCCGATAGATCAACATGATCTGGGTCTGGATGCAACAATGCCACTTGCCTTCGATATGTTTTTGTATATTATTGCTATATGATTTTTTTTTTCTGTGAATATGTTGTCAGTACAGTGAGGTGGTTACTTAGTAGATTGTCATAAGAGTATGACGATGGAGTTGATGCTTTCTTGAGATTTGTAATAGAAAATGGTTGTGATCCTATGTTAATGTCTTGTCCATGTGCAAAGTGTGCTAACACTAGTAAGAATAAAGTTGAAGTGGTAAAGGCGCATATTATAATGCATGGTATGGACATGACATACAAGAGATGGGTATGGCATGGGGAAAGAATGGATTCGTCACAGTCAACACGTGATACAAATTTTGCTGGGCAAGGTGCTGCAAGTTGCGGTATAGAGGAGCCAATAGATATGATTCACGATGCGTATGATGTGTATCAAGATAATCCAACTCATTTTCAAGAATTGCTTGATCATGCTGAAAAACCGTTATATCGTGATTGTAGCAGATTTTCCAAGTTATTTGCCACGATTATATTGTACAACTTGAAGGCGAAATATAGTTGGAGCGATACCAGCTTTTGTGATCTGCTAACACTGCTAGGAGAAATGCTACCTCAAGGCAATGTGATGCCTTCTTCATTATATAATGCGAAGAAAACCTTAAGCACGTTAGGTTTAGATTATGAGAAGATTCATGCATGCCCAAATGATTGCATTCTGTATCGGCAGAAGTATAAAGATTTAAATGAATGTCCTACATGTGGAATGTCAAGATGGAAGTTGGATAAAAAGAATGAGTCTCTTGGAGAGCCGTCCAAGGTCTTGTGGTATTTTCCACCTATACCAAGATTCCGAAGAATGTTTCGAACTCCTGAAATTGCTAAGGATCTAACTTGGCATGCATCTGGAAGAACTTGTGATGGTTATCTTCGCCATCCAGCTGATGCACCGACTTGGAAGTTAGTGGATAGCAAATGGCCAGATTTTGGAAAAGAACCAAGAAATCTTAGATTAGCTTTAGCAGCTGATGGTATGAATCCTCATAGTATGATGAATTCTAATTACAGTTGTTGGCCAATTGTACTTGTCACGTACAACCTACCTCATTGGTTATTTATGAAGAGAAGATTCATGATGCTAACTCTCTTGATTTCTGGTCCAAAGCAACCCGGGAACGACATTGATGTGTACTTGGCACCTTTAATCGATGACTTAAAAGAGTTATGGGAGGTAGGCATCCAAGCATATGATGGGTATCGTGATGAAAGGTTCACACTTAAATCTGTTCTTCTATGGACAATTAATGACTTTCCTGCATATGGAAACTTGTCGGGGTGTGTTGTCAAGGGATATAAAGCATGTCCTATTTGTGCGGACAAAACTTATGCTATACACTTACCAAACAGTAAGAAGATGTCTTTTGCAGCACATAGACAATTTTTACCTGAATCTCATCCATATAGAAGGCAGAAAAAAGCTTTTAATGGCCAAACAGAGTTGAATCCTGCCCCACGACCAATGAGTGGCCGAGAGGTTCTAGAAAAAATGCAGTCGTGCATTTGTGTTTGGGGAAAAACGAAAGGGAAAAAAGTAGCAGATGAATGTAGTTCGAAGAAGAGAAAAATGAAAGAGAAAAAAGAGCAGAAAGAGACAAGTGAGGAGGATGTAGATGCACCGTGTTTCAAGAAGAAGTCCATATTTTATGAATTAGAGTATTGGAAATATTTACATATTCGTCACATACTCGATGTGATGCACATTGCAAAAAATGTGTTCGAAAGTCTAATTGGTACGTTGTTGAACATTCCTGGTAAAACAAAGGATGGATTCAACACGAGAATGGACTTATTTGAGATGGGTCTGAGGCAAGAGTTAGCACCGATTACGACGGGGAAAAGAACATTTCTGCCTTCTGCTTGCTATACACTAAGTAAACAAGAGAAGCAAAAAGTTTGTGAATCACTAAGCAACATGAAAGTTCCTGATGGATATTCTTCAAACATTGGCAAGCTTGTATCAATGAAAGATTTGAAACTTACTGGACTAAATCACATGATTGTCATGTGTTGATGCAACAATTGCTTCCAATAGCTTTACGTGGTATTCTGCCAAAGCATGTCAGGATTTCCATCACTAGGGTGTGTCTCTTTTTCAATGAAATTTGTAGCAAGGAGATTGATGTGCAAAAGTTAGAAGAAATTCAGAGAGAAGTTGTGAAAAAATTGTGCCTGTTTGAGAAGTATTTCCCTCCTTCTTTTTCCGATATAATGGTACATTTAATCGTGCATCTTGTGAGGGAGGTTAAATTATGTGGACCGGTATGGTATAGATGGATGTATCCCTTCGAAAGATTTATGAAAATCTTGAAGGGATATGTAAGAAATCGCTACCGACCTGAAGCATCTATTGTTGAGTCTTATATAGTTGAAGAAGCTGTGGAGTACTATTCAAAATATTTATCTCAGGTTCACACGATAGGAATCCAATCTACTCATCCTAATGTCAACTTGACAAAGCCTTCATCACGAGGTGCTACTGCAAAATTAATTAGCAACGAAGAATTGGAGCAAGCTCATCTATATGTTTTAACAAATGAGGCAGATATTGATCCATATATTGAGTAAGTTCTGAAATTTGTTGATTTTTTATTTTTTTTTTCCTGAAAACAACATTATTATACAAGCTAATCTTACTAATCTACTTTCAAGGAACATAAGGCCTATTTGACAACAAATAATCCTAAGAATGCTAAAGGTAAACCATGGATTCAAAAGGAGCATAATAGGTTGTTTACCACATGGATGCATGAATATGCTGCAAAGGCAGGTGTTGATTTACCTGAGAGATTGAAATTTATTTCTTTAGGGCCTAGTAGCAACCAAGTAACACAGTATTCTTCTTACTCACTTGATGGTGTTGTTTTCAATACACAAAATCGTGATCAGAAAAGAGTTGCTCAAAATTCTGGTGTTACCATACGAGCAAATATTATGCAAGTTGCAAGCGCAAAGGATAAAAATCCAATTGTGTCAGAGATGCTTTTTTATGGAAGGATTAATGAAATATGGGAGATTGAGTACACCATATACCGAGTTGTAGTGTTTAAGTGTGACTGGATAGATAATGAGAGTGCTGTAAGAATTGATGACACTGGTTTTACCTTGGTGAATCTGAAGAAATTAGGATACAAATCAGACCCCTTTATTTTAGGAACTCAAGCCAAACAAGTGTTCTATATTGAAGACCCCGAGAATAAAGCATGGTCAGTAGTACTTGCTAGTCCCCAAAAACGACACATCGATATGATTAATCATGATGATTTGGGAGATATCTCTATCCAACTCCAAAGGTTTTCAGTTGGAGTGCCTCTAGTTGATACAAATAATGCATTAGACGAAGATGAACCACCACATGTTCGTGAAGATTGTGATGTAATTTGGGTGTAAAGTAGTAGCAAGTACATAGTCTGGTTTGTTGCCTTCTTGAAACTTAACTTATTTTCCTCAACAATGAATGCTAATGTGAATATGTGCTTTATATAAATTTTATTCTCTTTATAATAAACTAAATTGTGATTGATCTTTATCTTGAATCACATTTTCTACAGGTTGTGAAAAATAATGTCTTCAAAAAATGCATGTGATAAGTCAGCAGGGTCATCTCAGACGACTAGGGCTAAAGGGGTAAGATTTGTTTGAATAGGGTTTCGCAGCGAATGGTTAAAGGGATTGTCGAATATGTTGAATTCAATGACTACGGACAGCCAGTGGGCAAGAATGCAGCTTGCAAAGCTATATTGGACTACTTACTCGTCAGAAAGTTAAAATTTGTATAAGGAATTGGAGAGAAGTGCCAACATATGTGAAAGATCAAATATGGGAAACTGTGAAGGTATGTCTAAAGCAAAGCTTACACATTTAAATTTTGCTTTTTGTAATTACTTGAGTGCTGACTTACTAATCACATGAGCCTCACTAATATTGTAGTTATCCTACAAAGTTCCTGAGGAATGGAAAGATTCATGCTTGGCATAAGCAAGTAGTAAGTGACGAACATGGAAAAGTCGAATGTATACTGAGCACATACTGCCATACAAAGATGATGATTCAGAGTTGTATTCACCACCAGCAGGTAGTGGCATTTCACCGGTTGACTGGTCTCAGTTTGTTGTGAGTCGAAAGACAGATGCTTTTAAGGTAGTTAAAGTCCTTAGCATTTTAAAATTCTTTGTAGATTCCTTTCATATCACTTATACTATTACCTTGTAGAAAGTGAGTGACAAGCAAAAGGACAGAAGGAGTAAACATCTATATCCCCATCGTCTTTCACGTAAAGGATATGCAAGATTCGCTGAGGATTTGAAGGTTAACAATTTAATTGTTTAGAGTTAAGTATTGAACTTTATTATTAGATTTCCTTTACTTATTTATTATGTTGTTTGCTTGTAGAGTGAATTGCAAGGTGACAAAGAAGTAAACAGAGCTTTAATATGGAAGAAAGCAAGACTTAATAAGGAGGGAGAAGTTGGCAATGAAAACCTGATGATTCCAATACAGAAAATTGTATATATACTATACTATTTATATCACTTTCAATGAATCTATTCATTTAATTTAGACCAGGTTTTTAACTTTAATATTCTTTCAAAATTACAGGATGAGTACATACGCAAAAAAGAAGAAGGGATTCTTGATTCATCAGAAACAGGTTCTGGTAATCTTCTTTCATATGTCTTCGATAAACCAGAACATGGTGGTTCTGTGCGAGGTGTAGGGGCTGGCGTAAAACTTAAGTCATACTTCAAATCTACTACGTGCAGTAGACAAGGAGCACATGATCAATCACTGAATGAGTACGCCCTAAAAAAGATAGAAGAACAAGAAAGAAAAATTCTTGTTCAAGATAAAATAATTTACGAGTTAGTGACCCGAATGGGAAAATTTGAAGCTACAATGGCTCAAAATGAAATTAAATCTGAAGGATTTGGCAGTTCTTCTGCAGTAGCTCCAACTTCAACTCATGTCAAATGCGATGGGCTTATTGATTTGGTTGACAAATCAACATTCGTACAGGTATTTATCAATATTTTGTCTAAGTTGGTGCTACTTATTCTTTCTGATGTGGTTTTATGTCATACTCTGCTTATGGATTTATGGAGATGTTTTACTAAGATAAAAAATGGAAAAGGGCTTTTCAACAGAATTAGAGCAAGTACAGTTATGAAGTTCCATGGATTTATAACACACATGGATTTTATTCAATTTGTAGGGGACTAGAGTTGCATTTCTACAAGGCATCTCGAAAATAATTGTAGCTTATGGGACGATATTTGTTGCTGGAGATGTTCTACATAATGCTCGAATGCCCGAAAACTGCTTCCGCGTGTTAATTGATTATGTTTTGGATGAAGATGCAGATCTCCCATTTCGTGTTTCGGATGAGATACAAACTGTATGAAGTGCATTAGGAATGCATGTGGCATGGCCTAACCATTTGGTGATGGAACGGTCAGATGAGGTAGGTCTAAGAGTTATGTTATTGTCTCACTTTTTTGTAAACTATTAATATCTTTAACATATCGTGTTGCAGACACCTGATAACAAGAAGGTTGGCAAAAAATTGTTAAAGGATGATACGATAAAGAACATGTCCTCATTGCCATCATCATTGGTAGCACTATACTATGCTCTGCAAAAAAAAATTCGAGGAAGAAAAAGCTCTACGCGTGAAAATAGATGTTGAGGTCTTTGGGATTGATGTTGATGTCTGGATCATTCGAGAGGATGTAATTCCTTTTTGTAAAATGGAGCCGATTTCAGGAAATTGCATTGTCACGTATGTTTGGTAAGGCCATCTATCAGTCAATTAATTCGTTTTATTTATGAAGTCAGTTTTTTGTTTTGCTAATATATAATCAACTTTCTTTGCCAGGCATTTGTATAGAAACTTGAAGCGAAATAATATTGGTAGGTTTCTATTTGTGAATCCGTTCAGTGTAGATTATGGAACAAAATTGTCACGAGAGGATAAGGGACGTGTCTTAGCAGAAAGGTTGATTGATACAACTCCAAAGCAATTTGTTTTGGTGCCTTGCAACGTTGGGTAAGTGAATCTTTTATTATTGTGACCTCAGTTAATATGTTATATGATTATTGGCTAATTCAATACTTGTATAAAACAGTGAACATTGGATTTTAACAATTATTCAACCCGACAACAATAAAGTCTATCTTATGGACCCTCTTCATCATAGAAATCGTGATACCGCATGGAAAGGTGCTGTTGACACGTAAGTTTTACATATTTAAGTAACCATCTATTTCTTTATATGTGAAATTAATGTTAAATAACTTTGTTTTGATTCTTTTCAAGTGCAATGACTATTTACAATGCAAAAAAGGGCAAAAATATCAAGAATGCAGCAAAGTGGGAAGTTATAAAGGTACGCACTCTAGTGTTATTCATAGGTAAAATAAACTCACACCTACTAACGTCATTTTTCTGATTTTAAACTTAGGGTCCTAGGCAACCTGGTAATACACAATGTGGATATTATGTGATGCGGTTCATGAAAGAAATAGTTGAAGGGTTTGAAGGAAATGCAGAAATTTCTCTGTCATCACTGGTAATTTGTCTTTATAAATATATACTCATTTTTTGATATAACATTAGTTGTTATTAATATACTGTATTTCTGCATATTTCCTTATACATAGTTTAAGAATGCTGCATATTCTCAAGCTGAGATCGATGAAGTTCGTAAGGAATGGGCTAAGTGTGTGCTTGATCAATTATTGGATTGACTTCCAGGTATGAATTGCTATTAATATATATATACTAAGATCTGAATGTTGAAGATCCCATTTGCAAAGCTTTGATCTTTTGAAGTTTTGTGGAAAGCACATTGTCATGCTTACATGCTTATATGGCTTGGTTGCTTTAATTCTCTTTACTGCTGATGAAATTGTCGACTCGTGTGAAATTCTTTCTTTTAATTTTGTTTAGGTTTACTTATGGAAATTAGGGAGTTTGTTGATTTGAATTCTTGTGAAGATTCTGTTTTTTCTGGAAATTAAATGAACCATTTCATGATAAAAAAAAAATCTTTTCTCAAAATTGAGCAAAGGATAGTCTATATTCCGTGTTTGCCTTTGGGTAGGGTTCTGAATTCAGATTCAGTCTCGTCGAACATAGTTACCTGGTCTGCTTCAAAACTTATTTGCAATAGTTGACTTCTGGATAATTTAGCAAGACAGATAATTGGTCAGATTAATTGACTAATGCAATGAGCACCTCGCTATTTTTCCACTGAATCAACTGGTTATTAAGATTATCAATTTCAGCTTGTGCAATTTTGCGTTGAAGAGTTTCATTGTTAAGCCTTTGCTTAAGCTCTGCAACTTCACTGGTTTGCATCTTGTCCAGGTCATGTTATTTTGTGTGTTGATGATTGGAGTTGCATCTTGTGGCAGAATGGATGACTGCTGTTGGGGAATTTGCAAAGCGTGTTGAACAAGTTGTTAAAGATTGTACGTGATATGCCAGAAACAACGTTGCAAATGGTTGCTTTTGTAGTATTGACTCTCATTTAATTTCCTTTTGGACTACGTGACATTTTGAATGTATTTGGATGAAAATGTTTACAATGTTTGAATGATTATATAATATTTGTTTTGGAATGTAGTATTGTTTAGTTGGATATTGTATAATTTATTTTTGAAACTACAAAACAGGAAAATATTAAAAATATAGAAAAATAAAAAAATATGATAGCAGGACAATTCTACATACATAACGTTACAAACAACGTTGTCTAAAAATACCAAACACTGTTATATATAAGAAAATTACACAACGAAATTATATAAATTTCATAACGGCAAGCAACTGTTATGTTTGATAGAAAAAAAATAATGATTAAACACCGTTATATTAAAACAGAGACAAATGTTATGTATAATAACCAAACAATAACGAAAAAAAAATATTTCATAATGGAGAAAGATCGTTACGTATAATAGTTATAGATAACGAAGAAAATATGTTATGTATGAAAATGTACCACCGTTACGTATTTGTTCATAGGTAACAGTAAATATGTGTTATGTATGAGCGCTTTCATACACAACACGACTATATACAACACAGTTTTTACTTCATACATAACATGAAAAGTGCGTTATGTATGAGCGGCATTTTTTAGTAGTGCAGCTAGGCTTCAATATTTATAGGCGAGCACTTAGGGTTTGGGCCCCCAGTCCTTGACATGGAAGGAGTCTACGAGCTACCTTGGGATGCAAGTAATACTTGATAAGCACGACCCCAACATGGCAAGTCACGCCTATCTCCAAGAGATCCCTTGCGGAACCTAAATCTAGTCGGATAAGGAAAGATATTTAAGTTAGATCATCTTTTCCTTATCCTTCTAGACCTAGGAGAGAAACTCGCCAGCTGATCAAAGCACTCCGCCTATCTTTATCTTGACCAATAAAGCTCTATATGACCTGCTTCCAGAAATGAACCTTTCTTTCCCTGTATTGCCCAGTTTCCACCTGCAAGGCAGCAAACCACCTCTTGCCCAAAATATGTCCTCCAAGACACTAAAATTAAACAAAACACACACAAAGACTCGATCTAAACTACCTAAGATAGACACTAAAAAGACACAAAATAAGGACTCATCAGATGCATAAAAACTCTTCGAATTCTCTAACCCTAAGCACTGGGCATGCATCACATAAATAAAGGATACCTGCGAGGAAGTGCATCAGCAACCATGTTCTCCTTACCTTTCTTGTACTTAATCACATATGGGAAGGATTCAATAAATTCAACCCATCTGGCATGCCTCGAATTCAAATTCTTCTTCCCTCTCAAGTGCTTTAGTGATTCATGACCAGTGTGAATCACGAACTCCTTTGGCCTCAGATAATGTTGCCAAGTCTCTAAAGACCTCTTCAATGCATACAGCTTCTTATCGTACGTTGAGTACCTAAGGGCTGCTCCATTCAGCTTCTCACTGAAATAGGCGACCATCTTTCTATCCTGCATCAAAACAGCACCAATGCCTATACCAGGGGCATCACATTCAATCTCAAACATCTTATTAAAATCAGGTAAAACCAACAAATGAGCATTACATAATTTCGACTTCAACAAATTAAAAACATACTCTTGGGCTTTGCCCCACTCAAACTTCTTGTCTTTCCTACTCAACTCAGTCAATGGTGCAGCAATAGTTGAAAAATCACGCATAAAGCGACGGTAAAATCCTGTCAATCCATAGAAAGACCTAACATCAGAACTAGACTTAGGTGTTGGACATTCCTCAATGGCTCGCACCTTAGCTCTATCAACCTTTACACCACAACCACTAACAACAAAACCAAGAAAAATAACCTCATCCATGCAAAAGGAACACTTAGACAGGTTGGCATACAACTTAGCATCACGCAACAACTCAAAAACATGCCTAAGATGTCCAACATGCTCAGAAACACAAGTACTATAGATAAGGATATCATGAAAGTGAACAACAACATACTTTTAATAACATCACGCAGCACATGATTCATCAAACGCATAAAAGTACTAGGAGCATTAGTAAGTCCAAAAGGCATTATAAGCCATTCATACAAACCATGCTTAGTCTTAAATGTTGTTTTCCACTCATTCCTTTCACACATTCTAACTTGAAAATAACCAGAACGCAAATCAATCTTAGAAAATACTAAAGCTCCAGACAACTCATCTAGCACATCATCTAACCTGGGAATGGGAAAATGATATTTTACCGTGATCTTATTGATAGCTCTGCAATCCATACACATACGCTATTCATTTGTCTTCTTTGGCACAAGAATCACAGGAACTGCACACGGCGACATGGTCTCTCTGATTTGCTTATTTTCCAACAATTCCCTATTTGTCTGTTTATTTCTTTGGTCTCCTCAGGGCTGGTCTGGTAAGCTGGCCTGTTGGAAAGAACGGCGCCAGGCTGGAAGTCTATCTGGTGCTCTATTCCCCGAATAGGCGGGAGACCACTTGGTATCTCTTCTGGAAATACATCCTTAAATTCATCCATTAATGGCTACAAAATAGAAGGAATAACAACATCAAAAGTATCATAAGCCTTAAAAGTAACTAGAACGATAGGCTTACCAGCTTTGATTTCCTTCTGTACTCCCTTCGCACTAATAAACAAGTTCTTGTGCACTGGATCTGAATTGGTTGTATTGGAACTCGATGGAGTGACATCATGAACAGACTTAGAGGGTCCCTTAGGCATGGAAGAGGCCGCATTGGAAGACTTGGAGTCGGCCAAACTCATGGTAAGGCTAGGATACGACGTCGCGGCCTTGTTCTCAGACTTCTTCTCCCGTTCTTCCTTGAATTTCTCTTGCATCCTCTTCTGGTCTTCTGCAACATCCTTAGGCGCTACTGGCCATAATCTGGTGGTCTGCCCATCTTTAGATACGGTATAAGTGTTGGCGAATCCATCATGTATCGCTTTCAAACTCTGGAATGGTGGTCTGGATGTTGCTGAGTAGACCATTTGCATTACCATATCTAGGTTGTTCTAGATAGACATTTCTGCGAGCTGCCTGGAAACGTGGTTGGAAATGAGCACCACGACCCCGACCTCTACCTCGAGCAGCAAAGCCATTTTTGTCTCTCTGAAGTGGGAAGATTTAAGTTGTATTATCCTCAACTCGTTCATCCTCAAAATGTTCAAACTCTAATGCTTCTTCATGATGTTCGAACTCATCTTCTAGCTGTGGATTATTGATAAGTGGTGGTGTCTGAACTCTAGCTGTACTGAGCTGCTCAAATTTAGCCAACAATTGTGCCATGGTATTCTGGACTTCTGTGAACTGACTATGTACTTGACCACTCAAATCATCAAAGTGGTGCTTGGCATCCCAATCTGGTTGGGCGCCTGAAGACTGTGGTGACTATTCCGGATCCATAAAACCTGCACCGTGAACAAACGTAAAGAAATAAAAAGGACTTCACAGTTCCTCACAATCACTCGTTTGTTCTCTCAGATTTTTTTTTCACTCATGTATGTCACTCAATGTATAAGAATGAAAGAAATTAAAACTGCTTTAAACTGCACAAAATTTCCCAGTAGAATCTATCGTAAAACTCTTTAGCTTTAGTCAAGAGCTTGGACTTGATTTCCAGAGAACCATGTAATAGCAATGGAACCACAAATATCTTAAATCACCATGAACCCTGAACAATATCTCACAATAATTCGACTTAAATATCACAAAACATGAGTTGCTTGAATAAAAAAACTGAAAAAAAATTCAAAACTAAGAAAACCAAAAAAAGTTCACAGGACGATTTCCCCTAGAAGATGATGGAATTTGGCCAAATTTGCCTATATGTGACGGCAAAGCGGTGAGTCTTGTTCAGAACGTCGTTTCGCTTCCGAAATGGTATTATGGAGAAAAATCAGGTTTAGTAAGCTCGAACTCACAAGTGGTTTCAAGGCATATTCAAGGAGGATGGTGAAGCGACGACCTTCCACGAGTATGCATCTTCTCGATTTCGGCAAAACCAAATGGTTCAAGATAACCATTATCAAAGCAATGACTCTCCAATGATTCACTCGTAGTGTAACAATTTCCCATGTCAAAGAGAGAGTTCTCATTTAAAATCTTACAATCATCATATTCATTATGACTTTTCTCTTCAAGGAATTTCATAGGTAGATAAATGGAGAAAGTTTGGCTCTCATCATTCACCCGGAGCGTGAGTTTTCCATTTGCCACATCAATCAAAGCTTTACCCATTGCCAAAAATGGACGCCCAAGTATCAAATGAACATGTTTATCTTCTTCCATATCTAATACCACAAAGTCGATGGGGAAGATAAAATCACCCACCTTCACCAACATATCTTTAACAATTCCTCTTGGATAAGTAAACGATCTATCCACCATTTGAAGTGCAATGGTAGTAGGCTTGATGGTCCCAATTCCTAAATTATTAAAGATTGACAAGGGCATCAAGTTGATGCTTGCTCCTAAATCACACAATGCTCTTCCAAAGTATTTTTCGCCAATAGCACAAGGAATTGTGAAGCTTCCCGGATCTTTCATCGTAACGGGTAGCTTCATTTGCAAGAGAGCGCTACATTCTTCATTGAGATGAACCATTTAAAAATCCTTTAATCTTCTCTTCTTGAAGAGCACATCTTTCAAGAACTTTGCATAGTTGGGCATTTGTTGTAATGCCTCAACTAGAGGAATATTGATGTGCACTTTCCTAAAAATGTCGAGGAATTTGGAGAATTGTTCATCTATTTTCTTCTTTTGAAGACTTTGGGCAAACGGAATGGGAGGAAAATATGGAGGTAAGCATTGTGTACCTCACTCTCTTTCTCATTAGCTTGATCTTTGGAAACTTTAGAAATCGGAATAGGTGAGCTAGTAGAGGGATGAGAAACATCAATTTTCTTCCCACTTTCTCTTGTATGTTTTTCTTCAATGCTCTCTATTTCAAGTCCCACATTTTTAACTTCTTCATTGGGCATCTTGGGCTCTTTATAAGATTTTCCACTCCTAAGATTCATGGCTTTACAATATTCATTCATCATCTCTTTTGTGAGGCATTGAAGGAATGAGATAGGAGGACAATAAGGATGAGGAATTTCGAATACCTTTTTCCTTATCTCGTGGGATTTCCCATTGGAGGCTTGATGCTCTTCATTTGGTGTTTTCAATTCCTCATGTGAAGTCCAACTTCTAATCTTGATAGCCATACATTGCTTTTTAGGATTCACAATGGTGTTACTTAGAAATTTACCTTGTTGGTGTTGATTGCTCATTGAGGTAGCCAATTCTCCTAATCGTTTCTCAATCATCTTAAGTTGAGTCCCTTGAGCCTCCGCAATGGCTTCATTTTTCTCCATTCGAACTTGAGTAGTCTCCATGAATTTCATGAGCATTTTCATTCATACTCGACTTGTTTTCTTCATTGATAACTCCATTCGTCATCAAAAGTCCCGGTGGAGGTTGAAGGGCATTATTGGGGTTCCTATATGATAGATTAATTAGAATGCCCCCGATTTTCATGATACCCTTGATGGTATTGATTTCCACCTTGATAACCACCTTGTTGAGGCCGATAGTTTTCAAAGTTTCGGTTGTTGTTCATGTAGTTGACATCTTCTATCTTCTATGGCTCCTTCATCCTTGGCTCATTCTTTTCTATAGCATATTCATTGTAGACATTTGTGCCGCCAAAAGGGCAATAGGATCCAAACTTGAAGTGAAAGCCACATTTTTCAATATTGTCCTCTCCGTTGGTCATTGAAAGCTTGTATTAGCCAAATTCTCCATAATCTCCAAAGTTATTGCATACCCCTTTTTAAGTAAGTCTCCATTTGCCGACGCATTTAAAAAATTCTTTATCTCACCATTGCATCCATTGTAGAAAAGACTAACTTGAGAATCTAGGTTGAAGTCATGGTTTGGGTATTTCCTCAATAACTCCCTAAACCTTTGACATGCTTCATAGAAGGACTCTTGATCTGTCACGCCCCGACTCCCGAGGTGCGACGTTGATAACACTAACACCAATAACCATCCATCAACTCAACTCAAAAAGGGATCATGCTCGGAAACAAAGGAAATATTGACTGAAAGCGATAATTAGTAAGAACATGCTTCCAAGTCACAACTAAAAACATCCAACGAGCATAGAATAATTTACATATCAATTCCAAATAGTATAAGTATTTAGGATTCCCAAAAATACGAACCAACAAAAAATTTTAAAATGTGTCGAGCACATTGCTTTTAACCAACAGAATATCAACATAATGATCAAAGTATATAAACAGACAACATCAAAAGCATCGCAGCGGAGACTCGACTCAATCCCAAACAACTACATGTATGAAGACATGCAATTGTCAGACTAACTTTCGACTCAAAACATCACCCTACCAAGCTGCCCGTTCCATCCTCATCCTGCTAACCTGCACGTTTAGAAATACATGCAGGGCTGAGTACTTCGTACTCAGTGAACACATGCCAAAAACTTTGAAACTTGCTCTTAGAGCTATATCAATTGAATCTTGCCTTGCCGTAGCATCACAAGTATTTATGCAATGAAAACAGTTTTACTTGTGAATGCAAAATCATTTTCTTTCCGAATAGACTAGCCAGTCAAAACAATTATATATACATCAAACAGTATGCATCATCTACCACATCATCCATCCATCCAACCGAAGCAAGGCTCACAGTCACCATCAAACAATCCATATACCACACGTGGGTTTCCTGCCTTTCACAGGACAATAATATCTCAACAAGCAGATGATAACACATACCAAAAACTCAAGTAAAAACGGCAAGTCAATTGAACTTTAAAAACTCGCATAACAATACTCAATTATCATAATAGCATTCATCGATAGTTTTGGTTTTAGAAAAGCCCACCTATCTTCCGAAGACTTAGCTAGGCGGCTTACTCGTGAAAAGTCCTCGCTACTTGATCGTCCCGCTCGGTCCTTCATAAACCGACATCGATAAAATAAATAAGACTCGATGCTTTTAAGACGTAGAGTAGATGCGTGTTTCGGCTGGAGGACTTCTACTTGACTCGGGTTTCTCTAATCTTATTTTATCTTCTCTAAGTCGATATCTCTTCTCGACTTCCTCGTCCTCGATCCTCGACTCTACTTGATTACTAATTATTTCGTCTCGTATTCTCGTTCTAAATCATAAATCATCAATCGATCATCGGTAAGACATTTTCTCAATTATTAATAACATATTACTTATCTCAACTTCATTTATCGATTCTCACTCGCATTCATAACTCAACTAACATCACATCAAATCATTCGTGTCTCATGAATGTATTCTTAATTTAATTAACGTCATATAACATCATTCATATCACATCAATTATATCACATCATTTATGTCTCATCAATTATATCACATTCTCAATTAATTTGAATAAATCATTACATCATAATCGGAATGTAAACATTTCACTCAAGCATATAGATTTAATCAATCATATTATAACTCAATAAGGATTTAAATCAAATATAATATCTCAAACTCGATTCACACTTCAAGTCACATTAACAATTACTCAACATTACTCGACTCTTGTTTTTGATAAAACGTTAACTTCAATATCATAAAAATTATATTCTCGTCCTCCTTCATCAATTCAAATAATAAGAATTATTTTCAATTAAAAACTCAAATATTCATTTAATAATTCTCATCTAGATATACGACATTATTTTCAAAATATGTCGTCTTTGCTCAATTTGTTATACGTATACAAGTATGTATTATTATTTCATTAACTCATTTAAACTCTTATTTAATTAATCTCAATTTCTATCTTCGACTTCAAAACTCGATTTTTATCTCATCAATCAAAACTCGATAACTTCCTCGACTCTTTTTCAAATTAAAACGATTTGAAAAACAAACTTAATTATTTACTCACGCATCATCAATCAATCAATACTCGACTTATTAAAATAAACGAGCATTCAAACACTTCATCAATTAATAGCTCGACTCTCAATTTAAAACATCTCTTATTAAATTTTCTTCTCGTTTCTCAATATTTCTCATTTAATTTAACGATTAAACATTAAACTATTTTAACTCGATTTTAATATTTTATTAGACAATTCTCGCTCGACTCTAAACTCATTAACTTCTCTTACTCGACTCAATTCTTCAAAATTTTATTTATTACTTCACTCGATTATCAAAGCTCGACTCATTATTCTCTTACTTCATCATTTCTTAATTTATTAAGAAATTATCTTTTTAATTATTTTATTTCGAACTCCATTATTTATTTTTATTTTAAAATCCATCGACTAGTTTTATGAGTAAACGAACTTGACTCGATTAAACTTCTCACTCAATTTCTTACGCTCGACTCTTTTATTATTTTTCTCTTATAAATAATTTATTAACATTTTTCATTCTTTCACGTTCAATCGAACGTCATAACTTCGACTAACTCGACTCGCATTTTATACTCGACTTTTGACTCTATTATCTTTAACTCTAACTCCTCTCATTTCATTTCTCGATTATTAAATTCCTCTAATCTCTATTATTTAGCTCAATTAACTCTTTCTTTTAAACTCTATTTATTTAATAAAGAAATTATTTTTCTTTATTTTTTTCTCAACTTAATGACTCATCACTATTTTAATGATTTTCTCTTTTCATCTTCTAATTAATTTTATTCTCAAAAATATTGAATATTTTATTAATTAAATAATTAATTAATTTCTTTTTGAATTAATTTTAATGGTATTCAAATCTTCAAGTTTTACACCAAGAACACCTAGAACACCAAGAACACATATTCAAAAACTCATATTTTTCACCAAGAACACCTAGAACACACACTAGGTATTCTTACTCTTCTCCTTCGATTTTTTTCTCATTTTCATGCTTAGAAATTCATCTTCTTCATCTCAAAAACTCTTATTGAACATCTAATACATCAAACTACTCACAAACACATTCTTAACATCAAATCATCAATTCACCAAAAATCATCAAAATTACATTTCTTCCATATTATGCATAAAACTTAATTTTTCTCATAATATCATCATAAGGAATTTAAATCATCATAATCTCATATCATCTCATGCTCATAACATCAACAAATCATCAACAAAATAATCAAAATAAATTTCTTCTCTAATGCTCATATCACACGGCATTCATAGGATTTTTAGGGCAATTAATTCCTCAATTTTTCATGCACATACAATCATTCAAAATATACTCATAAACACATATCAATCCTCAAATTATCAAATACCCAAGAAAATCAAATTTTCCTATTTTTTTCTCCTAATTTTCGGTTTTACCCAATTTTAGGGATTTTAATTTTCTTTTCTCTTTTAATCAAAGATTAACTCCTAGGCTCGATTTCCTCACTCGATTCTCACCTCGAATTCCTAGTTTGCCTAAGCATAAAATTAAAACATGCATGCATCTTTCTTTTCTTTAGAGATTAGGGATTACAAATATACAATTAATCAAATGAATTTAAACCTACTTTTAAAGAACAAATCCAAGCTCTCCTCTTGGTGATGATGGATCGAAAATGGTAGGTTTGGAGGCTCAAGCTCTAGCTTTGATTTCCATGGTTGAACTCATCTTGAATCCTCAAGAAAAATAAAACAAGGATCAATCCTCTTCTCAAGGGCATGGGTGCCGGAATTAATAGAAAATAAAGAGGTGGTTTTTTGTATGAATTCAAACTCAAACATGAAGGATTTTACCTCTTTAATTAAAATTAGAAGACTAGAGAAGATGATGATGAAGATCTCTTGAACTCTTGGAAGCTTGAAGCTTGAAGATGGAGCTTCAATGGAGTTTTCCAACTTGTGTGTGTGTGGGAAACACACGGCAATGAGGGGAAGAGAGGGAGAGAGATTTTTTTTTTCTTCTTCCTTGGCTAAGGCACGAAAGAGAGAGAGAGTTGAGAGATAGATGGAGTGAATGATAGATGATGAATGATGAAATGATGAATGATAGGTTAGATGAATTTAGCTTAGTTAAGAAAGGAATATCATTATGATTATTCCTTATAGGTTTTGAAAAATAGGGACCTATGAGAGAGATTTAGGGAGAGAGAGAGATTCCATTTTACAGATAAAATTTTATCCGGATAAGAAAGTTTTCCGGTAGAATATATCCGTGTTATTTCATTTATACTGAAAACGGCTTTAATCTCTCCTCGTCTCGTTTCCGACATCGAAAACACCTCAACTCTATCTCACATCTCACGAAATAAATCAAGGAACCCGAATATCTAATTTTTAGGTTAAAATTCCAAGTAACGAAGAAAACCTAAAAATTAATCGGCTAATTAATCCATTAAGAACTAAATTCATAGAATTCTCTCATATGATCTCGGATGAGCTTCTAACACATCTCAGGGGTCTTAGAATTAAATCTAGATTCAAAAGACACTAATTAGGTCAAATTCTAAGTTCGTTGGTGAAAAGTGTTTTCTCGGTTCTCGTTACTATTCACTAAAAAGTAAAAGTTCTCAAATTTTTCTGAAAATCATATTCAAGCTCAAACTCATATAAATAAACTCAATCAATGCATCACATACTCATTCGAATAATCGAAACGAGAAAAACTCACATCAAAGCACACAGGGACATTTTAGTCATTTTCAAATAAATATCTTTTCTTGAAGATTCTCTTCACTCAAAACTCATTAATTAAACATTTAAACTCATTTAGGGCATACTTAAGGATTAATGAAAGTTCGGGGTATTACATGATCCATTTGTTGGAATTGCATAATTTCGTTCCTTAACTTTATAGTCATCCCCGGTGGGAAAAACTTCAAAATGAACTTTCCACCATGTCATTCCATGTTTGCACACTTCCATCCTCAAGAGATTGATACCATTGCTTCGCCTTATCCCTAAGAGAGAAAGGAAATGGACGAAACTTGATAATATCATCCGACACCCCAATTATCTTCGTGGTGCTACATATCTCCAAAAATTGGATAAGGTGGTCATTGAGATCCTCTTGTGAACGTCCTCCAAAAGTGTTTTGTTGAACCATGGAGATTAAGGCGGGTTTGAGCTCAAAGTTATTAGCATTGATTCTTGGACCATGATGACCTCCATAATGAAATTCCGATCGGAAAGCATCTCGAATAGGGGGAATTGGTACCCTATTTCTTTCCGCCTCTCGTGCTTCCTCTTGTGCTCTCAATTGGGCTTGCATAGCATCCAATTGCTCTTTGAGTTCCCGAACTAAATTCGCGTTGGCCATTGTTCTTTGTGCTTCTTGTTCTCTTCTTTCCCTTGCTTGATTATGCAGGAAAGATGCTTCGATTTCGGGGTCTAAAGGATCAATTGGTAATCCCCTAGATCTCGTGTTCATGCACTACCTAATATCCAACAAAGTAACAAGTCAATAACAAGCTAAACACAAGAAAACAAGTTTGCAAAATAACATAAATAATGTCTAGTCTAGATTATAACAACGGTTTATAATATCACAAGTAGTAAATCAATTAGTCCCCGGCAACGGCGCTAAAAACTTGTTCGCCTTTTAATAGCACAAATATTCCGCAAGTGTACGATGTGTGCATAGATAGTGGCAAGCAAGGTCGTATCACGGAGACTAATTTTTAATTCTCATGATTACTATTACGATGTTGTTCAACTCTATTTAGACTAATCGAAAATTGAGGTGATTTACTAATTTGGCAATGAAAACAAGTAAAACAATTAACAACCAAGAAAAGATATGCAAGGTACAAGCGATAAAAATGATCGATTCTAGGGAATGCTTCCAGTCGGAAACAATGATGGTCTAATCCTATTAATCTATTCAACCAATTTTAATCCAAAACATGAGGAACAATCACACAAGTAATTACACTCCACCTCTCGATGAGAATGGAAAGTAGATTAATCAAAAGACTCTTTCCGGTTAGGACTCGAGGCAATCGATTAACTCCAAAAAGAAAATGAAGATTATAAGCTTCTATGCTTGCAAATATTACCACTAAGTCTCAATTGCATGCATATTGATAGTTCTTGCATCCAATGAACATATAAATCGGCTAGGACTTTATATGAACACTTGGCATGTATAGAAAAGTGGCCTACTATTCTAACATGAAAAATCAAGTACCAACAATCATGAAATGAAAGGCAAAATATCATTAATAGATTAACACCATCATCATCTATGAGTTTCAACAATTCACTAGAATCAACTAAGTAATTTAGCTAATCATGTTCATAATCAACAAAGTACCAAAGTCAAGAGAAGAAAACATCGTAAATACAAGAAAATAGAAGTAGAGAGATCAAATCCTAGTCTTGAATCTTCAATATTGTTCACTTGTCTCTTTCTTCACCAAGCTCCAAGCTCCCACAATGGTGGAATGGTGTAGTGTATGAAAAAATGTGTTAGTGTGTGTAGGTGGTGGGTTTGTATGTGGATGGATGGCTAGGGCTTGTGTTTAGAGAGGTATATATAGTGTTGGTAGTGGAGAACAAGCTTAGGAAGTTCAAAATCTGAAAATATGAGGAAGCAATGGAATAAATCGTGTTTTGGAGGAAATAAGTGCACTGCAAGCGGGTGCTCATGCGGGTAATTGCTTATGGAATTCATGAAAAATGCTCTCAGTAGCAGGTGCACAAGCGGGTGCTTATGCAACCTGCTCAAAACGACATTTTTTCTTCATTGTTCGCGCGCCGTCCGCGAGCGTGTTACTTATGGCTGCGCGACTTTTTTATTTTGGTCCGTTCTCTCTCGTCCGAACTTTGATTTGACCTCTGTTTTTCCTATAGCTTCGTATTGAGCTCCTCTTTCTGATTCTAAGATTCCTTTTCTCAAATTCTAACTCTATTTTCCTGAAATTTGAACAAAATAAGCAACCAAACGTAACAACTTCACAATAACAACACTTATCCAATAATACTCAAACAAAGCATGATTTTCCTGAAATAAATGGCATCAAGTGCACCCTTAAAGCATAGAAAAATCATGTTTGTCAAGTTGCCAACAACAAACTCTACCAAGAACCGATTGTATTTTTATGAGACAAGTGAATAGCGTGCTTTCTGATTCAAACAAGTCTGCCGTGAACAGTAGACTTAAATACTACAGCTAGGGTTCGAAAATACTTGGGCCAATTTGTCACCCAACACGTTGTGACAATTGGGCTACTAATTAAAATCAAATAAATACTAATTATTGGGTTTACTACTTAACTTAAAATAAGTAAATTAAGTAATACAAAGTCTGAGCCCAATTAAAATAAAACATAAAACAACTAAATAAAAAAAAGCCCAATTTTCGAACCAAAAAGACTTGTTCAAAACTTGGCTCATCATAATCATGAGTCTTGGATGCTGGTCAAGTTCACCAACTTGGACTGCTTAATTCCAACATGTTCATCTTTCATTTTCTTTCGAACAATGCACTGGAAATAACCTTGCAGCTTCTTGGCTCTTAATATTGTAACTGGACCTCTCAACTGCAACTCCGGATTTTATTCATCTGTTCTAGACCCCGACTCATCAAATAGTGAGAGGGGATCGAGGAGAAGTTAAGAGAAATAAGTTGTCCCACATTGGAAATGGATAGAAGAAAAAAGAGAGAGTTAAGTTATAAAGAATGAAATAAAGCAATGTTAATATGTCTATACGTGATTTTTGGATTCTCATTAAATTTGAATTTCCATACAAATTAATAGATTTTGTTATCATAAAAAAAAATTAAACTACAAAAATTGTTCGGGGCGGATTCGGGGTGAATATCTATATCTCCATACCCGCCCCAATTCTTATCGGGTATAGAAATTCATACCCGTTCTCGCCCCATTTCCGAAATATTGACACTCATACCCGCCCCATTAAGGACGGGTACCCGCGGGAGCACGGATCTGCGGTATTATTGTCATCCCTAGATGCTACTACGTAGCACGCATTATCTCTACACCGCAAGCAAATAAATAGAATTAATAATTGTTTTCCAAAATAATGATAATAATAATCATAAAATGATAATTTTAGACCATGAATTTAAATTTAAACCATAAACGAATTGAACTAACTAGGATGAACCATAAAAAAAAAGTTTCATAAATATTTTTTTAACATAAAAATTAATTACTTATAATTAACTATCTTTTTTTACATGTCGCAGCAAATTATAACTAGGGGTGTGCATCGGACCAACCGGACCGATAAAACCGGCCGAACCGATGGGTTTTGGCCGGTTCGGCCCGTTTTTTTTTCTAGTCGGTTGTCGTCCCGGTTTTGTAAATTAGCAATTTTCGGTTTTCGGTTTTCGGCCCGATTTTTCTGAAATTTGGTCGGTCGGGAACCGACCGAATAGTATTAAATAATTAAATATATTATATTATTCCTAAAGTATAAAAGGTAAAAACTTGTCCGGTTTTTTTTTTGGACGGTATTTTTTTGGCCGGTTTTTATAGTACTAAAATTTGGCCGGTTTTTTTTTTTTTTTTTTTAAATATTCTCGGTTAAAACGTAACCGGCCGAACCGACCGAAGTTTTTCGGTCCGACCCAATGTCGGTCCAAAAATATTTTCGGCCCGGGCCCGGTCCAAAAAATTTTGGTCGGTCGGTTTATCGGTTTTGAAATTTTTGGTCGGTCGGCCGAACCGACCGGCCGATGCACACCCCTAATTATAACTATACTTTTCATTATATATATATAAAGTTAACACAATTTTCCAAACTTCAAAGGTTAGATTAAGATTTTGAAAAATATTAGTGAGTTCTAATTTGATTTGACTATAGACTTGCTTAACATAATTTTAATGAGAGATAGAGAATGAGAGAGATTCGTAGGTGGAAGGAAATAGGGGTGGTCGGTAAGGTATGCCTTATGAAAATTCCCATACTTTTACCTTACCTTTATCTTCGGTATGAAAAAATTTCATAGCTTTATCTTACATTTACATTCGGTATACCTTTATTTCGGTATAGGTTTATACAATACCTTTACCGTACCTTTATTTCTGATATGCCTTGCCGAAGTTCGGTATACCGTACTTCCATGGTATACCTTATACAATTATACTTGTATATTGGTACTTTATGATTATTTTCAACTAATATATTTTATATTGGAGTACATTTTTATAGTTGTAGTTATTTTTATCTTTCTTATATAAAAAAAAATAGTTTTATATATTAATATACTAATAATATTAATATCGACTATATATCATTCAATTATATTAATCAATCCATTTTGTTCGTACGTTTTTGTATTTTGATATAGAGCGTTAAATACTTTTATTACGAAATAAATATTGATTTTTCGGCATATAAAACGGATAGATATACCGGTATATCTCGGTATAAGATACTCATACCTTTACCTTACCGAATATTTTCGGTACGGTATCATACCTTATCGAAAATCACGATATACCTTAAATTCGGTATTTGACGGTATTTTCCGGCACGGTAAGTACGGTTTACCGATTTTTCGGTATACCTACCCACCCCTAGAAGGAAGACGTGGAATTTGTTGAGGGTGAAATTTATCAAAATATAAAATATAGTGGGAACGTTGGTCAAATATAAAATAATGCAAGTATAAAACAATTAGGAACCAACAATACTATAGAGTATGGAAAGAATGACTATTCCTATCTTGGTACGAATGGTGATTTCAGATGGAATATTGGACAATCATAAAATGCAACGAGCAAAGAAAAGGAGACATGAATAACATTTCAATTCCCTCCGTCATCCAACAATCATACCAATCAACTCCTAAGAGATGTATTAGTTCAATTACAACATTTAAGGAATAATTTTACAGGAAAAAAAAAAACGGAGGTTCTTTTTGGAATCAAGAATTTGGAAAACAAATTCCAAATCACATAAATCTATGTACTGTTGAGTCGAGTTCTGTCCATACTGAATGCATCTCCTGGAATAATTTAACAAGATTGAACCAACTCGAAATTAGTGATCTGAAGTAGTAGTAAATAATGCAATCATTGAAACCAATTGCATCGATGATCGATTGCAAACTCGCTGTTTCGCCTAACATCACATCAGTTAACAAAAGAAGATATAACCAGAGCTCGAAAAATAGTAACTTATCAAGACCAAGGATATTACTTGCTTCTCTTATCAACCAATTCTCAATGTAAACAAAACTTTCAAGTTGAATCTTGCACGAGCTTTATCACCTATTTGTTGCTTCTCAAATTTATTCCATCAGTTACAGCAAAGATAATTAATGCAATCAAATTGAATACTATTGTCTTCTGGCAACAAAGTGAGGATCCAAACGCAAAACACCATTTGCTAAGGTTTGAGGGAGCAAATACCAATGTCGTATAAGAAATAAAATACGGCATGCGCTATCTTCTCATCTTTCGTGGCTTGAGTCTCTGAATAGCCATGAAAGTTACTGCAGCTGAAAGAGAGTACCTGCATGAGACATCTATGTTAGGGCAATAAATATAGATAGTGGGAAGCAGTAATTTCATATAGTGGGGACCTATCACGATAACAAATACATTAAAGTTGTGTAGCTTAGCACGATAACAAATACACATAAGTTGAGACACCAAAAAAAGAATTTGTACTCGAACTTCAAAGCCATATCTCCATCATTCTTTTTCTTCCATAACCTTATTATGATACTACCTCCGGTCCTGAAATAAGTTCCTAAGAGATAGTGGCACAGGAATTATGTAAAAGGTTGCTGCGAGTGGAGAAAAAGTAAGGGTAAAGGAGAATATTTTATGGTGTGGGTGTGACAAAAATAGGTAGAAAGTTATTTGGGGACCGTCCCAAAAAGGAAAGATAGGAAGTTATTTGGGGACCGGAGGTAGTACATGATAATCAACAAAAGGGCAGTTGCTGAGGCAGCATGAATAAACAGGACAAAGAAGGGGCATCTATACCATCAAGTTTTTAGAACCGAAAGAAGGCAGAATCATGACACGCGTAAACCAGAAATAAGAGCTTAGTAGATTGAACAAAGCACTTCCTCATAGAAATAGTTTTTGCCGAACATTCCCTCGTTTTGTATGCTCATCAATATCACCAAGACTAAATTAAAAGTACTTGAACAAACCAATGTCGTTAGACACATAACATGATGAAAAAAAAGCTAAGCACTATGTTTGGCAACTATTAAAAGAGTTACCTGTGACTCTGTTCGAAACAAGTGAGCAAAATACTAATGAAAGACAAACATCATGATGCAGTAAGAAGTTGCATGCAGTTATCATCAAATAAAAGAAAGGATGATAAAATACCATGTCAATGTGTAATTAAGATGGTCCTGTGGCATCCTAGAGGTTCGAATTAGCATATTATGATCCTTTTGTACGGGATATGGACTTCTGGGATTGATATTTTCATTGATCTCTTCAATATAGAGTGCTTTCTCTGGAAGTCCACAAGCACGAGCAACCGCTGGAACATCCACATAAAACCACTGGGAGGCATTAGGATCGTTTGAGGGAACAAAATTACTAGGCTTCTCACTGCCACGTATAACACCAATTACTTCAACAGGGATGACAGATGGAATGTCCTCCTATCAGATTGAAAACATTATAATGTGATACACAGATATCATCCATTGGCATTGATGATGAAAAAAAAAAAAAAGTGAAGGAAGTGTGGTTACAACCTTACGACCTTCACTCTTAGTAGACCCCAATTTCCACCAGGAAGTATTAGTACTCTCTTGAGTTGAGGTTGGCATGCTACTAATTAGAGGTTTATCTTCTGAAGAATTCAAAGCCTTGTCTCTCCAACTCCGTGGAACCCATCCTCTATTTACCAGTATAGGACACTGCAGACTGCAAAAAGTTTTACTAGATGCTAAAGAAGCAGAGCATAATGTACAACTGATTATGATCGTGTAACCATGAACACATAATCAATGATAGTGATTATTCACTGAGAAAAATTCTGGTAGTGGAAACAGAGAATGTTGAGATAATAAACATTGTTCTGCGGATATATTACGAAAGCGACGGCCTTCAAATATAAATGAAAGTATTGATATTGTCTAAGGAGGATGTTTCAATTAAAATAAAATAAAAAATATCGTCTAAGGAAGACATTCCAAACCTTGATACACTGTTGATGTTATTGTGTTATAGTTAGTGAGTATTACAGGGTTTAAACTTTCAATCGTTTGAATGATAAAATAACTCGCTGGCACTTGGAATATTAAAATTCCTAAGTGCAATTAACAAGCAGATTTCCTTTTAGGAGAATGAAAATGAGTTTGGATAGTAAAACCAAACAAACTGCAAAACTATGGGACTGATATTTCTTATTTCATCACTAACACTAACGTTTAGAACAAGATAAATGAATATCAAGGTAAAGACTAGGCCATTTCCTATGAAAACATACAAAGTACAAAAAGTCATTGACAGCATTAATTCTTCTACAGTAAAATCCTGCAGTTCTCATGTTCTAATGTGCTGTAGAAAGGAAATGTGTCTCTTCTGTGAAGCACGGATACCATTATGTACAAGAAGACCATAACTATTTGACATTTAGCCATTAATTCCTGATGCCTTCAAATACTCAAGTTCAGAACTTAATACCTATAGCATTCTCATTCAGAAGTTGTTAAAAATACAGTAAAAGGAGAGTCTGCACAAACAATATCTAAGATCCTTTCTGCAAATGTATAAAAATAATTCTACCTTTCAGGATCACCAGGGACTGGAATAAGAGGAGTTATTACGTAGTATCCGTTTTCAGTCACACCAGAAATGCTTCTAGAACGTGGGCCCACGTAGATAGACTTCTTTTCATCAAAAACCCCTTTGCACTGCACTTTTCTGAACTCCAGCGAATCCGTGCTCCAAGTAGAATCCACGATTTCATTGCCCTTAAGAGGTACATCTGCAAGTCTACTTTGCCTGTAATCCAGCAACTTTATCTGTACAAGGAAACCACAATACCTATATAAATAAACAAAGACTTATAACAGATTTCATAATTATAAGACAAGCTTATTGCAACACTAGGCAATTCAAAATCCATGATCAAGAAATTCATTGCCTTTATTACACCCAAACATTTGCATCATTCAGTACGATTATTACTATTTGAACAAGACATCAGCCATATTAGTTAAACAAGAAGTGTCCTCTTTAAATACTGCTTTACAGGTTGTAGCATTACGTCCTCCAAAACAAGGTCATTCGAAAGTAATTGATTGATATTATCCAACACAAGTAGATGTTGAAATGTCATCTACAGAAGAAAATAAAGAATACTCTAAAGAGATTATTAAGTACAGATCAATTGGAAATGAAATCACATTCAAACAAAAAATTTAACCTTGTCTTGTCTTCTGAAGATTTGCCAAGTGCCAAGTCCAAACGTGATGGCTCCCGGTATGAAAAGCAACAGCTTTGACCATGTCGATCTGCGCCCTTGCTCTGAAATGCATATACATATATATTAGTTACCAAGAAAAAAGAAAACCCATTTTCAAAGAGAAGACCCCACCCAGTAAGTTAGTTTCGCATAATAGTAGTAGTATTGTAGCATAATTGCAGAAAATAGAAATCGAAGTAGAAATATATGTAAAACCTTGGTCTTTTTGAGGTAGAGTGGAGAAGGCAGCTGCAGACGTTGAGATTAGGGATGATTGTGGGAGCCTCTTTGACGGGATGGGGTGACCTATGCAGTGCCGAAGTTTCCTAGAGATGAAAGCCGTTGACATGTCGGAGTTGGTGAGGCTAACATCAAGTAGCCCACCTGGATTTATACAACCTTCCAAGGGGTTTCGTCTTCTATAGAGCGTGCACCTAATTGCAGACTGAATAAGATACCAAGTTCAACTTCCTAGATACAGTATTTATTAAGCAAAAAATATTAAGAATATGTACATTAATAGACAACGAATCATCAAAATTAAAAAAAAAAAAAAAAAAAAAGGTATGAATCAGGATTTAAAACTAATCACTAATGTAGAACAATGAGCAATAAATCAAGTGATTTTGCCCAAATTCATATTTTGTGTAATTCCTGCCCTAGATTAGATTACAGTTCTAGTAGTAGAAAAAAAGAAAGACAAACCTGGATGGCGGCGACGTGTACGAGTGACTGGATGGAGGCGACGTGTACGAGCGACTGGAGGCGACAGCCGGCGGGCGACGGGGCGGCAGCGGCGCACCGCAGGGCGACGAGACGAGGTGTCTGTGTGTTTGAGAGTACACTGTTTCTGTTTGTTTCCTTTTCCCGTAATAGAGATTATTAGAGATAGATAATTGAATATTTAATTATATCTCGCTCAAGTTGTCCATTTTCTCTGTTATTATGATGAAAAAAAAAACTAAGTTAAAGGAAAAATTGACCACTTTTTATTACCAACATACATATATACATATGACAATGAAGAAGACTCTCCACGTCATTTTCATTCCAAACATGCATAAACAAAAAACTAGAGATATTCTAGTTAATTTATGTGCTACCCTATTAGAGCATGTACATCGCGAGTCGAGGGGCGGTGTCGAGCCGCTCGACACACCCCCCACTCGACACACCCCTGTGTCGATATCACAGTGGGGGGTTCGACACCGCCCGGTATCGATGGTGAGGCGATGGCGAGTTTGAGCGCTCGACACCCCCCACGACTCCGCCACGTCGAAAAATGGGGACACGTGGCGTGTCCCCATTGGCCCTTCATTTTTTTTTTAATTTTCTGAATTAAAAAATAAAAAATAAACGGTAAAAAAATAAAATTTTCCAACGTATACCTTTATCTCCATCAACGGCTATATCCCATTTTTTCACTATATATATCCCTTCATCTCATTCATTCTACACCAAAAAAATTCTTTCTTCATCCATTCTTCCCTACAAAAAAAACTACTCTTTCACATCATATTTTGTGCAAAAAAATGGCCGACGACCAGTTTAATTCGTGGTATTCGCAAACTTTTGGTTCAATCCCACCGAACCAATCTTCAAATCCGGCGAATCCACCTCCCAATCCGGCAAATCCAAGCTCCCAATTCTCATCTTCTCCAGGTTTCGGCCAATACTCGGCCCCTGCAGGGTATGGTGGTTTTTCGCAGACGCCGGGTTTCTCCCAATTTTCCCCGTCGCCGGGTTTCTCTGCATTCCCTCCGGCCACTAGGTTCTCGCAGTTCTCACAGCCGCAGGGGTACGGCCAATTCCCCCCGTCGGCTGGATTTCCACAGTCGTCGGGCTTCTCCCAAGTCCCTCCGTCCTATGGCTTTTCGCAGTCGCCGGGCTTTTCACCTGCGTCGGGCTTCTCGCCTGTGCCGGGCTTCTCGCTGTCGCCGAGCTTCTCTCAAGTACCCCCGACATCCGAGTACTCCCAATTCTCGCAGCCCCCAGTGGGTACAGCTCGACTCAGACGTTTCAACCTCAACGACGACGACGACCATGTTGAGGTGGAGGACGAGAAAGAGGAAGAGGCGTATGGCGATTCCCACCAAGAGGAATCGGATGAACACGAGCAAACACCACCGCCCCCGCCCCGCCGCAAGGGGAAAGCTGTCGCGACATCAAGCACGGCCACTTCTCCGGCCAAGGGGAAGGGCAAGGCACGCCGCAAGGGGAAAGCTGTCGCGGCCTCATCCGACGAGCACAATAAGCCAGCACGAGGTCCTAACTACACGCCCGCTGAGATTGAATACCTCGCAAGGTGCTACGTTGACTTCGGGATGGATGCGATCACCAGCAATTACCAAACCTCAAGCGCGTTTTGGGAGAAAATAATGATT
This sequence comes from Schizonepeta tenuifolia, assembly GCA_029490685.1. Taxonomy (NCBI): domain Eukaryota; kingdom Viridiplantae; phylum Streptophyta; class Magnoliopsida; order Lamiales; family Lamiaceae; genus Schizonepeta; species Schizonepeta tenuifolia. Next base: position 76,211,859 of record CM055960.1, read on the forward strand.
CGTTTCAACAAGTTCATAGCTCCCGCCCACCCAAGAGAGAAGAGTGCGATGAAAAGCGCATGGGGCCGCGCCAAGAAATAGATCCAGAACTTCGCCACCATCTACATCCAAGAAGAAAACCAGCTCGGAAGCGGGGAGAACGACTTCGATCTATACACAAGGGTCCAAGATTTGTACGCCGAGAAGTTCAACAAACCGTTCCCGTATAGGGCTGCGTGGGAGCTCTTGAAGCATATCCCGACTTTCACCAACCCTCAGAAGCCAACAGCTCCAAAGCGGACGAAGATAAATGAATCCGGCGAGTACACTTCGTCTGCCAGCGGCAACGCATCCACCACATCCGCGAGCGATGCAAACACTCTGCAGGTTCGACCCGAAGGAGTGAAAGCGGCGAAAGCGGCGAAGAAGGGGAAGAAGGGCAAAAATGCGCTACGGGAGCAGGCGGCAGAAGAGTTGGCATCCCTCAACAAGCAATCGAGGGAGGAGTGGGCGTTCAATATCTATATTGCCGACACGTCGAATATGAATCCCGAGCAAAAGGCGAGGTACGAAAATGTTCGTCGCAAACTTGCAAGGGAATCAATTGGGAGGAGTAGTTGTCTTTTTTTTTTTTTTTTAAATTATTGTAATGTAGTAGTTTTTAATTGTTGTATTTTTTTTAATTAGTGTATGTGTAGTTTTTTTTAAATTCAATAAAATTGTCATTTATTAATTTCTGAATTTAATTAAGTTAATTTTTATAATATTTATTACAAATAAAAAAAACAAAAAAAAAAAATCTATTCAATCATTAAAATCACGTTTCTCAGTGCTTAGACCTATGTCTTACTCAACCTCATTGTAGTGGATAAATCAACCTATGTCTAACTCAACACCACCAATCATTAAAATCACGTTTCCCAATGCTTAGACCTAGGTCTTACTAGCACCCGTAGTACATGCTCTTAGTTTTGCACCTCATTTTTTCACCTTGAATTGTCTGCCTTCATTAAGTAATATTCATTAACTATCAATGATGAAGTCAAATTCTGAAAAACACTTGCATAATCAAAAACTGCATTGTGAGTGATATTGTTATCTGTTGTAAAGATCACATGTTCAAACCTTTGTTCTTAATCCACGCTAGAGCCTCATACAAACTCATTGTTTCTCTCTCTTCGACACGCATACAACCTGGTATTGTAACGGATTTCACCTCCACAAAAGCTCTCCGAGCATTTCTCAACACCATTTTGATCTCTGTTTGATTTGAAAAGGCAAAGAATGCCATATTTACAACATAATAAAACCAACTATTCTACAGATCGTGTCAACCTTTACAAATTAAATTTCTTCTATCGTGTTGTACACCTTGTACTAACCGATTTTGAAAAAACAACTATTCATTTAGAGAGTCACGAGCTGTGCACCTGATAGTATTTGGAGTAGGATTTTTATTGTTCCAAAGCTTGTCATTTCCTCCTCTCCATATATGGTATACGAGCATACACCACTTTGCACCTATCTCGTCCTCATTTTGTCTTACAACATTGAAAATGAGGTCTGGAAAAGAATTAACAACCTCAATCCCACGCCTCATAAACCTCCTTTATTCCAGCTACTTCCCAACACCTTTCCGATCGAACATTTGGTAAAACTTACAAACTTTTTTTATCATCATCATTAATTTTCGATCGAATAATAACTAAATAACTAACTTCGGTTAATATCTTGAATTTATTATACATAAATGTATTCTTAGCCCTCTCTCCCTCTTCAATTATATTAATTATTTACTGAAAGACATTTACTTTAATTTTGTAATATAGTAATAGTTTAAACTTTGTGTAGTTTTTATATATTTTTTTAAGTTATATAATTTTGTTATTTTATATGTATGTAATTTTTTTAATTTATGTAATAAATTTGTAATTTTAAATTTAAATTTAGAAAATTGTAAATTTTAATTAACAAAAATTTTCATTTCTGAATTTAATTTACGTAAATTTTAATTTGTAGTTTATGTAAATTTTTATTTTCATTTATTTTAATTATGGTTTTCAATTAATGAAAAATTTAGTTTTATCAAATTGTCTAGCTGTAGCGAAATTAAAATCAATAACATTATATTTTGACCAATTAAATTATACTATAGTTAAATTGAAAGTTAATTTCCGATCTAATTTGAACAATTAAACTCTAGGGTAGTGAAATTAAAACCCATAACATTATATTTGACCACCTGCGACTATGATGTAGTTAAATTGAAAGTTAATTTTTTTTTATTTTAATCTAACTAATCACACAGTAGTATAGTGAAATTAAAACTAATAACATATAATTTGAGTGTAGTGTAATTGGTCAATTTCATACTAATTTGATCAATCATAATATAGTGTAGTGAAATTAAAAGAAATTTGTACTTTTACCAATTATACAATAGTGTAGTGAAAAGTTAATTTCCTTCTAATTGACCAATTTCATTGGTTGGGCAGGATGTAATTAGTTTTGTAAAACTATATTTTTCATTAATTAAAAACATATAAATTACATTAATTGAAAATAAAAATTACATAAACTAAAAATTTAAAATTACATAAATGATAAATTAAAAAATTACAAATTTTAGTAATTAAAATTCAAAAATTACATAAATTAAAAACATAAATAAAAAAAATATAAAAATTACGTAAAATTTGAAACATATATTTTACAAAGTTAAGATAATTATCTCTCAAACAAATAACAGAAGATGATTAAGCTAAGAACTAGTGTATATCCCGTCGAAAATCGACGGGATTTTTTTTTAATAAAACTAATGAATTATTAAATGTAATACTATGTGATAGCATAAGTTAGATATTGTTCGTTAATTATTTTCTCCATTTTTACAGATATTTTTTAAAACTCTTTCACTTCTCAAAATCGATGTAGAACAAAAGTATGTTAGGCTCTTAAATAGATTTTTCCACGTAGATTTCATATGAAAATTGTAGTGAATCATTTTGACTGCAAAGGAAAATAAATTTTAAAGAGTGTCTCTGGAAGTGAAGGTGACGCTAAATTTCCTAAATTATGAAATTAACATAATTCTTTTGTTAAAAATTGAACCGCCGATTTGCAATTGACTCGTCTATCCCCATGGTTCTGGAATCGGCCCGTCTACCCTTCATGGTTCCAGTTCGGAACAGGCCCGTCGACCATGATGTAGGATGATTACATGATATATTGATTATTTATTTGACCAAATTATTTATTTGTAAAATATAATAAAATACTATCTCCACGGTTCTAGAATTGGCTCGTCTACCCTCCACGGTTTCAGGTCGGAACATGTCCGTCGGTCATGATGTAGGGTGATGCTTACTCCAATGAATAATAGTACATGATAAATTGGTTATTTATTTGACCAACTTATTTATTTACAAAATATAATAAGATACTGTTTTGGTTGGCAAAAAAATATATAAAAAAAATAAAATTATTTGCTCGGTCAACTAATAAATTGGTCTAATAAAGTTGTCTGTGAAACCAAATTAAAATTTTATAATAAAAATAAAAGTAAAGTATAAGGATTGTTAGCAACTTAATTCAATTTGATATATTTCATAATCATGTCAAAAAATACTATATTCTGTACAATTTTACTTGATAAAATGAAATAAAATATTAAAATGACGTGTTTGATGTTATTTTTATTGGAATCTTCATTATTAATGAAAATTAGAGAATTTAGAAAAATATATATAAAATTTAAAATTATAAAAATTGAAGGTCCCGTATATATTATTTAGAAGTTTTGTAGCATATATAAAATGTTAACATACATATTTCAACTTTCTTAAAGTGGAGTCCCATCTTTTTCCATATCAAATTTAAAATATTTAGAAATAAATTTGAAGATTTAATGTTATTAATTTATACTATATATATATTTGAGGAAATGCACCCAAATGTCATTAGCTGAAATGTAATATCAAAAAAGTCACTTGTTCAAATTTTATCAATTTTTGTCATATGCTTACTTTTTGGACATTTATACCCTTATAATTTATACCTTATTCCATCTTAGTACACTCTATCTCCTACTTTTTTGACTTTTATTTTTCTCTCTCTTTTTTCTCTCTCTTCTTCCCTCACCTCACGTCTTTCTCTCTTGTTTTTTTTTTCGTTTTCTTCTTCTTCAAGTTAATCTCTCTCTCAGCTGATCTCTCCATCGTTAATCTCTCACGTTTTTCTCTGTCGTCGTGGTTGCCATCGTCGCCGTCGTCGCCGTCGTCGCGCCGCTGCTATCATCGTCGTCGCCGTCGTCGTGCCGTTGCGTCGCTGCTTCCCTCACTGTCGTCGTCTTCTTCATCGTCGTCGTCGTCTATCTTTGTCCTATTTTTGCTGTGATTTTGCAGCAATATGATTGTGATTTGTGAAGAATTTGTTGTATTTTTTTTTAAATTCTGCAAATTTGTTTGCGATTTGCTGTGTTTTATGCTTTAATTTTTTTTTAGAAAGTGTTATAGTGCTTCAATTGTAATTTTCCGGCAATTTTTGGTTGTGGTGTCAAAGCTATGGAGGTAAATTTCCGGCGACTGAATTCTAGTTCTGAGTTGGTACGTTTTCTCAATTGCGTACTTGTGCGTACCGAGTTTACTTGGTACGCACGTACTGCGTACCATAATTTGTTTTATTAGTACACAGTACGTATTTACCATTACGTACCAAGTGTACTCGGTACGCAGTACGTAGTTTTGAATGCGTACCAAGTTTACTGGGTACGCAGTACGTATTTATTAATGCGTACTAAGTTTACTCGGTGCAGGTAAGGCCATCTTCTTTAGTGGTTGCTCATGGAGGATACTGGAAAGACAACATTTATGAGGGTGGTAGGAAAGAGTATATTCCTATACCAACTAGTGGTATAAGTTTTGAATCTTTATTAGCAAAGCTTGAACTTTGAATGAAGAAGGATAAGAGTATGTATATGTTTGATATAGATGGTTTAGTGCAGTCTCCTAGTGGTGAAACTATGAGAATGAAGATTACAGATGATTTCGAGTTGTCCTATTTGATGGATGTGTTGGAGTTTCCTACAGTATATGTGGCGGTTTCTCCCATGATTGATGAATCTCATAATAAGAGAAGTCTTTTAATTGATGGTGGTGTGCAGAATGAAGACCAGAACAATTTTGATGTTGTTTGTGATGAGTTGGGTTTTACCGGGATTGGTGAGAATGATGGCCATGATGTTGGTAATAGCAATGTGGATGGTAATAGCGATGTGGCGTATCAATCTCTTCACTTGTCACTCTTGTGTGGATGATTTGAGATATCACCCTGATCCTAAGGTTTCATCTAGAGTTGTTGCTGCACACCTTGGCCCAAATATTGGGGAAGATGGTTCGTGTCTTAGGCCAAAGAATATTCAATCACAGATACGAAGGGAACTCTCATTTGGCGATACGGATAATTCATTTCAGGTTTTTCTATCATTTTCTATATTAGTCTCGCGTAATTATTATTGGTAAATTTTGTACGATTTTGAAATTTCGTACCAGATTTGCAACTGTTTTACCGGTACACCTGGTACGATTTTACAAAATTGTACTCAGTGTACCGGTAATACACTTGCAAACTTAGTACGAAACTAATATTGCGTACCTAGTGTACAATGCTAATATAGTATGCTGTTACGTATTTCTAAAAACGTACCAAGTTTTACCAATTATCTTGGTACGATTGGTACATTTTTTTAAACACGTACCTAATTTGCATCTATATTACTGGTACATTCAGTACGTCTTTTCAAAAGCATACCAAGTGTGCTTTCAGTGATTATTTGTATTAATTGAGATAAATTTTTTCGGATAATTCTCAAGTTCTTATACATGTTGGAGCAGATGAATCCGGGTTCAATTGTGGACCTTCAGACTTGTCCAGACGGTTTGTTTTAATATTGTTACTTTGCTCTCTCTGCATGCATAAAAGCTTTTCGTGCATGTCGGCCCGTGATTGTCATTACGGCACACACTTGAAAGGGAAATACAAGGGCATTTTATTTATCGCAGCTACGAAGGATGCTAATGAACATATTGTTCCATTAGCATTTGGTATTGGTGTTATGGAGGATACTTCATCTTGGTTGTGGTTTTTGGAGCATGTTTGTCGGACGTTTGGTTGCCCTCTGGATTTTATGAAAGTTTCTGATCAGCATCTGAGCATCAAGAATGCTATTGATCGAGTTTATCCTGGCATTCCTTATGGTCTTTGTATGTTTCATATACAGGGTAACCTGAAGATTTGGGGTACTATTGTGACTGATCTATTCCATCTTGCTGTCAATGCTTACAAAGTAGAGGATTATGAGGAGTACATGAAAAATTTTGAAGGAGGCCTCTCGTGGTGGTTATGAAATGTTTATGAGTATTGGTCCTAGCAGATGGTTTGTTGCACAATGCCCCGTGCGGAAGTTTGGGTTTGGTACATCCAACGCTGTAGAGAATATGAATTCAAGACTTTGGTGAGCTAGAAAACTTCCGGCATGTTCTCTTCTAGAATATTGTCGTAATCTTGTGCAATCTTGATTCTTCCAGCGGCGCACAAAATCAGGATCTAGAAATGAAGAATTATCGGTATACGCAATAAGGGAACTAGGTATAGCTGTCGAGACGGGGCGCGTGATGAGAGTTGAACCGATATTTGATACGAAGTTTAATGTCATTTCTGGAGTAAAGAGCAATGTTGTTGATGTTGCTTCCAGGAAGTGTTCATGTCGGGCATGGGATCTGGACTTAATACCTTGCTCTCACGCTACTGCAGCAATCAGGTGAAGTTGAAGTTTTATGTGTTGGTATTATTTGCATATTCGTACCTATTTTACCAAAACATCTTAGTACACCTGGTACGCTTTGATCATTGCGTACTAAGTGTACCTGCTTATGCAGTTCCGATGTGGTACACATGGTACGTAGTTATAATTACGTACCAAGTTTGCTCGTCAGAATTTGGTACGCTGGTATGCTTTGGCTAAAAACGTACCGGCGTATCAAGTTTTGACGAGCAAACTTGGTACGCATTTATAATTGCGCACCAAGTTTGATCATCAGAACTTGGTACGCCGGTACGTTTTTAGCCAAAGCGTACCAAGTTTGCAAGTTTTGATGTGGTGCACCTAGTACGCAGTTTTAATTACGTACCATATTTTTCTTCGACGAAGTTTTAATTTTTACACATTTTTAGGTTTAAGAAGGAATCCCCACTGTCATATGTGCATGAATATTATTCTACTACGACGTTGCGTAAGATTTATGCTCATGATGTGATGCCTATTCTTGATAAAGATTCGTGGTGTGTGCAGCCACATGTTGCTTCAAAGATTGTTCTTACACCCAAGGAACCTAAGCAAGCTGGACGACCGCGAACAAAGAGGATTCCAACTGGATCCCATACTAAATGCAGTCGAGGGTGTTTGTGGTGTCATGAGAAAGGTCATTATATGAGTACACGCCCTCTAAGACGCCGCTTGATTTACCCGGAAGAAGAAGAGAGTAGCAACCAACCAAGCATCAAAACGAGAACCCGCAAAACGAAGAAATGTGGTATTTGTGGTGTTGCGGGTCATACTCGACAAACATGTCAAGATCCACATAGATTTGGTTGATAATTGGAGATTTATAGATTTTTATTAAATTTGTAGTGTTTATTAAATCCACATATGAGTGCATTTCCTCTTTTATTAATATTGTGCCAAATATTATTGTAAATATTGGTACGTTTTTAAGTAAATCTTGGTACGTTTTGTTAATTGATTACCTTGCGTACTAGAAAAACTGTTACGAACTTGACTAAAAACGTACCAGCGTACCAATTTTGGATGTGATACACCTGGTACGCATTTACAATTGCGTACCAAGTTTGCTTATCAGAACTTGATACGCATTATCCAATGCGTACCAAGTTTTCAAGTAAATCTTAGTACGTTTTGTTTAATTGTTTACCTTGCGTACTAGAAAAATTGTAACGAAATTACATTTGCGTACTGTGTGTACCATAATGCAAGTACATACTTATCTTATGCATAATATCAATAAAGATCAAAAATATACATAGCATCAGTAGCATATGTTAATAGTTATCCAAAATAGACATTCAAAATATACTAATGTGTATGAATTGACAAAACACTATCCATCCTGCACAAAATATTAACATCCATGACAAAATATCTATCCATCGAAATGCATGACTTCCGGTGTGACTTCGTCCGTGCTATGGGCATAAATGGTTCTTGCTGTGTGGTCTCTGTACTTCACCCAGTCTTCATCCTTTTGCAAACATCTTCGAATTGGTATTGGATTTTTTGAGATGAGCTGCTCCACATATTTAAGTGCATAGAGGCCACAATCATATCCATTATCTTGCTGGAATTTATTTCTCTTCGGGCCCTTCTTTGGAGGAAAGCATAATTCCCACTGGCCGAATTGTGGGTCTTTTATGTGATGCTCTCGGTAAGATCCAATAGCCTTCATGATTTGTGGCACCGTTCTTGTCATTGGCAGAAATAGATCTCGTCGATTATCGAAATGGTGTTCCTCAGATGTATGTTCTTTCGAGTCATAGAGAATTATCTTCTTTTTTTTGAGATCTACCAACAGGGTACCCCAGTGATCCTTATAGAAACACAATGCAACTACCTATAAAAAAAAGAATCATGGTACGTTATTATAAATGCGTACCATAAATCTAAGAAAATACAGTACGTTATAGTAAATGCGTACTGGAAAATCAGGTACACTCGGTACGCATTTATAATATCGTACCATGTTTACCATACATGCATTTGGTAAATCTAGTACGATTTTAGCAATGCGTACCCAGTGTACTTAGATTTATTATTACGTATCAATAAAATCGTACCTTGTCGCAGTCAACCCAAGGCCTTACGTTCTCCCCCCATGCTGGCTGAGCTCCTTTGGCAAACAAAAGCAATCTATTCATTTCATCTTCGGGGAAGACCTCTTCAACTTTCGGATTAAAGATCTTATGATCGTACGAATCAAAGGGATTGGCTCTCTTAGGTAGGTTGACCGAGTCGAACACATTCTCCACCATTTCCTACAAATAAGTGTAAGAAATATAAATATATATATGTTATCTGTGTAGAAGTATTACTGTAAACAATTAAAATTAGTCTAATTGGTTGAATTTACCATAAAATAACAAGATGTCAAGGCAATCTTCGGGTCAACTTCTCTCAATCCGGCCATTGTAGGATTTGCCATGAGAACAGCAAGGTAAGTCTCTATATGTTCTATGTCGAGCTGTCATGTTGGATCCATGATAGATTGGAAAAAGGTCTTGTCAACACCACAAAAAGCTCCGACATTCCTCCTATTTTCAATGAATAGTAGATTAATTAAACTTGGTACGCATTGAAAAAATCGTAACGAGTTTACCAATTAAAAACGGTACACCTGGTATGCATTGATAAGATCGTACCGAGTTTACCAATTGTACACTGGAACACCCGGTACGTTTTTACCAAATCGTATCGGGTTTACCAAATAAGAATGGGTACACCTAGTACGCATTGATAAAATCGTAACGAGTTTACCAATTCTACACTGGTACACCTAGTACGCATTTATAAAATCGTACTCAGTTTACCAATTGCAGAATGGTACACTTGGTACGTAATTTAAGAAATCGTACCGAGTTTTACAAAAATTCATGGTACACCTGGTACAAATTTTTGAAGATGAAAAATTTAACTTGCAGTGAAGCTTCCTCTAAGTTCAACCAATGCTTGAAGGTGTGACGGTCTGGTCGCACGTCTTCCGGCATAAATGGACTGCGTAGAGGTGGAGCTGGGAACTTCTTCGGATTGGCCTCGGATTCAAGATGCGCACCGAGGTTTGTTGAGCTGCTGGTTTTTGTGCTGTTGGAGCTTGTGGGGGAGGTGACCCTTGTGGTGCTGGATATTGTGCTTGTGGACCTTGTGGCACCGAGATTTGTAGAGCTTTTGGGGGAGGTGGCCCTTGTGGCACCGAGATTTGTGGAGCTGCTGGTTGTTGTGCTTCAAATTGTGGACACGGTGTGAATGGAGTAGCTGAAGCTGCATTTGGTTGAAGAATTTTGTCTTGCGGAGGCGTAAATTGATCAGTTTTCAAGAAGGTGTCCCACAATAAGTTGATTTGTGTGTCCGTAAATGGATCGCCTACCTGTTCAGGGGCCTGCTTGAATAAAGAGAAATATTGGTACGTTTTTTCGAATTTCGTACTAGATTTGTATTGTAAACTCGGTACACTAGGTACGTTTTGAACAAACGCTTGTGAGTACGCATGGTACGTTTTTATGAAAAACGTACCATGCATACGCGTGGAAAGAGGTACGATTTTATATATCGTACCAGGCGTACCCAATTACAATACACATCAATCAATTAATGAAAAATAATTCATCAAATATATTATAAATTCGGTTACATCTTCAAATAAACAGGAAAATAAATATTTGTTCATAACATGAAAAATAAAATAAAATAGATGCGATTGTTTATGTTATCACTCCATGAAATTGTTCAAATTTTGCTATGCATCAACTCAAGATACATCTTGTACCTTATCATCTTCTCGTGCTCCTCCCTCCTTCTCCTTGATCGTCTTGTCGCTTTCCACGGCTGCTGCCTCCATTTCCTCTTTCTCCGCGCTTCTCCTGTCGCCATCCACGGCTACTGTCTCATATGCTAGCACTTGCTCGATGGCGATGCTGTCGGAGTTTGCTGTTGCTTCTACTGCTGCGTTGTCGATGTCTTGGTGAGGAGAGGCTGGAGACGTATAATGTGCACTCGTAAAGGGTTGGACTATCCCTTCTTCTTGGAGCTTGTTAACAACATAGCTCACAACATCCTTCACGAGCTGCTTCCTATCATCCGATAGCCATGATATGAGCAGATTTGCTGCTGCCTCAGCTATCTCTCTCACCAGAACGACTCTTTCTAGCCCTTGCATTAAGGAAGCAAGGACGGAGGAACCGGTATCGGCAGCAGGAGTAGCGGTTGAGGTGGATGAAATGTTTGTATGCGGAGGAGGAGGAGGAGGAGGAGGAGGAGGAGGAGGAGGATTTTCCTCATCATCTTTGTGGGCAGCAGGTCCTTCATTGTCTTCAGGCTCTTCATCATTTTCACCAATATCGGCTGCTTCTCTTTTTCTTTTCTTTTTGGCATCGTTCGGATCATACTTAAATGCAAACTGGCCGAATTCCGAATCGTTTTGTAGAGATAGTCAATATGGTGTTTCCTTCTCAGTATTGGAGGCTTCAGCACCTGTTTAAGATTCTGACAAGGATACAATACGGTTAGAGAAACTGCCGGTAAACTTGGTACACTTGGTACGCAATTACAATTGCGTACCAAGTGTAGCAATTTTTTTAAGCAATATCAGTACGAAATTCCAATTGCGTACCGAGTGTACCTAATAAACTGCTTCTTTAACTTGGTACATTTAGTACGTATTTATAATTACGTACCAAGTTTACCAATATATCTATTCAAACTTGGTACACATTTATCACTACGTACCAAGTGTAGCATTTTGACACTGGTAAAAGTGGTACGTATTTGTGAATGCGTACCAAATTTTACTAAAATTATATTACATCTAAGAAGAAAACTTACCAATTTTATGTCTTCTCCTGGGGGGATTTCTGTGGCTCTGAGGAATCTGTATCTCAACATCCGAGGCAGTTTCTTCTCGGTGGACCTCAATGCCACCTTTCTTCCTATAGCCGGCACAGCCTCAAATATCCAGCCCTGTTTAATAAATAAACTTTTGTTAGTATGTAATCATATACAAGATTCAATAGGTTTACTTGGTAATCTTGGTACGTAATTATAAATGCGTACCGAGTTTACCAGCATTAAACTGTTATGTTTGGTACACAATTATAAAATCGTACCAAGTTTTCCAAGAGTTTATTCTTATATTTGGAAATCTTGGTACGATTTGCTAATTGCGTACTGGGTTTTACCAGTTTCAAACTGTTACGTTTGGTACGTAATTATAAAATCATACCAAAATTAACAATAAATAACAATTTTACCTATTAAGAACTTACCAATAAAGCGAAACTGCAGCCTCGGATGTGGTAAGCGATGCCGGATTTGTTTTTTTTTTTTTGTCTTCTGTGTCGATTGTTTTGAAACAATCGACAACCATTTGAAACGAGAAGCTGCCCTAGGGGAATTTCTCCCAAGCTTCCTCATCCTCAACCAATACCCATAGCATTCTCATAGCCCAGGACGTAGGATGCTGCCAACAGAATTTTCGCCAACTTCAAGTAATCGTCGGCGCTGATCTTGATTTCAGATTCCTTGAGAAAAAACTTTATGTTCTTGAATGGTGTCCAAACCTCTGCAGGGGTGACCATTTCGTTGCCGAATAGTCTGGTGTACAATGAGGATCGCGGTATGGTATGGTCGGCGTATGGGTTGAATTCTGCAGGGCCAAAATTCAGGCCGTTCACCAAAGCAAATTCTTGTCGGCTGAACCGCAAGAGCTTCCCCTCAACCTTGAACCATACAGCTGATTCATCATACTCAGGGAAGGATTCCACCTGACGAAGCACCATCCAATATATGGCCTTCCCCGATCGCATGTTCATGTCCTCCATCCCCATAAAGTGCCCGAGGCAGGACTGCTTCAGCTTATCCAACGTTGAGTTGCCACTTGCGGTGAGGCATGCTCGGATGTCGAAAATAAGTGACTCATAGCCATGAGTCATTGTCTTGTTTTTCAATTTGCTAAGTTTCAGCCTCTTGTATTTCCATCTGTTCTGCAATAAGAAAAAAAAAACAATTCAATAACAAATACATATTCACTGTTTAGTCATAATCTGCTTGGTAAAACTGGTAAACTTTTACAAATACGTACTAAAACTCCCGGTACGCTTGGTACATTTTTGCAAATGCGTACCTAATGTACTTGGCATGTAGGTACGCATTTTGCAAATACGTACTTGAAAATAATGAAACACTGGTACACTAGGTACGTTTTTCATAATGCGTACCAAGTGTACCTGTAGAGTAGGTACGTTTTTGTAAATAAGTACCTACATTACAATGAAAAACTGGTACACTCGGTACGTTTTTTAAAATGCGTACCGAGTGTACTAGAAACATACTATTTTTCTTGGTATGTATTTGCGAAAATCGTACCAATTTTAACTAAATAAGGTCATATTCAAATGAACCGAATGCAAAATACAGCATGCATAAACAATCTCAGATATCAAGAAGAAGTTATCCTCAATTTCAGAAATTATTACAGATCTAGAATTATCGGTACATATTTCACAAAACGTACTCGGTGTAGCAGTACAGTTATCCCCCAAAATTACAGATCTACAAATCGTACCCTAATTTCCATTCTACTCAACAAACTAGGTACGCAATTGACATTCAAAACATAGTAAAACCCGCGAAATCAGAGAAATCAAGTGATAATCAAACATGCAACCACCGTAACTTTCAGATCTGGAAAACTTACTGGCAAATGCTCAAAAACATCTTCTTCCCCGGCTTCGTCTTCTTCTTCCTCCTCTTCGTGCGGCGGCGGTGACTGTTCTTCTTTCTCTTCCCGCGGCGGCGACGACTGTGCTTCGGGCTCTTTACGTGGCGACGGCGACGACTGTTATTCTTCTTCTTCGCGCGCCGGCGTGGACTGTGCTGCTTCTTCGAGCGTCGGCGTCTGTTCGCGCGGCGGCGCCTGTTCGAGCGCTAGCGGAGAAATTTCGGTCCTTTTGGACCTTGTTTTTGTCGGGGTTTTGCTCTGCGTCGCAGCTTTGGTAGGCTTGCTCGCGGCGGTTTTTCTCGGCTTGATCGGCGCGGGTTTGCTCGTCGCTGCAGCTTCTAGGCTTGTTTCCGCCGCTGGTTCGGCGGTTCTTAGCTTCTTCGTCCGCGGCGCCATATAGGATTCGGTAGTACGAGTTTCACGGCGGAGAGTGGTTGACGGCGGAGATAGGGTTGAGAGCAAGAGGAAGCGTCGCGGCTGAGAAGAAAATGGAGAGAGAAAAAGCGGGAGAGAGAATGAGAGGGAAGAGAGAGGAAAATGAAATTAATGTTTTTTGAATATTAACCGCACACTACCCTATAAGAGTATTTCAATTAAATTGGGTACAATTTTACCCAATTTTTTGACAAAATTTGTTATTACCTTGTACCCTAATGACATATCATCATTTGTCTCTATATATTTTGATATATTATGAGCACTTACAACGGGGATCGGGGTCGAGGGAAGATTGACTCGCCTCGATCGACCTCGCCAGGATCGATCCCCGGGGTCAAGGGAAGATTGACTCGCCTCGGTCGACCTCGCCAGGGTCGATCCCCGTTGTGATGGCGTCCACAATGGGGGTCGACAGAAGGGGGTCGAAGGTGATGTCGAGGGATAAACACCCCTCTCGACTCATTTCTTCCCCATTCGTCCCCCTTTTTTAAAAAAAAAATTTGAAAATTTTCAAACGGTTTATTTCCAAATTTCCTATAAATCTCACTCATCTTTACCTCATTTCAATCATTGTCAATTATTGGATATACCTAGGTCTATATATCAATCCCATTATCAAATTTTCTACCTAAATCTATTATATAATATAGAAAGTGAATATAATAATATATATTATTAATTCTAAATTTAAAAAAAATCGAGAATTTAGATAAATGAGAATAAAGAGAATTGAAGAGTGCCATATAGAATTGTTGTAAAGTCGTTTTCGTTTATATAATATATAGATAGATAGATGTATTTATATATATTTTACACAAGTTATAAATTATGTTTCGTAGATTTTAATTTTACAGGAATTCCATTTCGTGGGAACATTGCAACAGTACAACAATTAATATTATTAGTTTTACAATGTAAAGTTCATTGAAAAAACAAACTCGGATCATGATTTTACCTGCAATTAACCCAGGTTATAATCACCAAACAATCAAATAATCCTTTTAACGATGACTGTTTTCCAGGTTTGGAGCAGATAAACAAATTTGGGGCATGCTAAAAAGGTAAAAACAAGACTTGGAAGATAAATAAACAGTTGCATAGGCGGAGGGTGATGCTAGGACGAGTGCAGATACAATGTTAGATTTTCTGCTTCTGCAGAGAATAAAAATACTTTTTTCGACATTGAAGAAATGGCCTAAGAAAAAAATCGATCATCCTTACCCCCAATGAAAGAAAAAAAGAAAGAGGAGTTAACAAGTCTAGAACTACCTTGTTTTTCTGTTAACCAAGCAAGCTGATAAGCCATGTTAAAAATACATCATCTCTCTACAATGAAGATTATCATCTGGCTTTCTTGGGAGCATGGCCCGTCTTGCGCTTGTGACGACTAAAATCAGACACAAAACGGAAGGTCTGTTCACACCCAGCCTCTGTGCACACATAAGGACGAGCCCCTGTATGAACTCGAATGTGTTCAGTTCTAGCCCATGCCCACTTGAATGACATCTTGCACCCTTTCCATGGACATTTCAGAGGGCGATCCTCCATGTGAACACGCCGATGCTGCACAAGATATTTGTGAGAGAAGAATTTCTTTCCACATCCCTTCACAGGGCATATGTTCTTTTTATGCAAAGAAAGCTCCTGCTTCGTGCAAAAACTCATTGTACATCCCTCCATGTCGCATGCATACTCTGCTTCCTCATCCCTCTTTTTTCCTTTGTTAGAGCTGGCCAGGACCTTGCGCGCAGGACTTTTCTTAGTTGTCAAATCACCTTGTTGCTTCTTTACCACGACTGGTTTTGGTTTGCTCGATCTGGCTCCCGACTCTTTGGAAGGCTTTTTAGTTCTTTTCCTGAGTCGTGTGCTAGGCCCACCTTCCATCTCATCTTCATTGTGTGAGTTTAACTCTTGCTCCTTGGTTTTCGTTAGATTCTTCACAGCATCAGGAGTCTCAACTTCCCTTTGCCTCGCTCTCAGTTTGCTCTTTATCTGCTTCCAAGATTTACTCAGAGGATATTCTTCTGTAGAGTCATCTTCAGCTTCAAGATTCTCTTTCTTCAATCGCTTGGTTCCTCCATGCCTACTCTTAATTTGCTTGCAAGAGTCACTGAGTAGAGATTCTTCAGAAGATTCGCCTGGATTTTCAGCCTTGGGGAAATTCTCTTCTTTCACCATTCTGGATCGCTTTTTTCTCTTAAATTGCTTGTGGCAATCACTGAGCAAAACACCCCGAGTTTTTTCTGATTTTTCAGCCTCCAAAGATTTTTCTTTCATCAGCGAGCAGCTTCCAGCATTATTCGTCTTTTTTCTACTAGTTTTGCGAACTGTAGGCAATATGCCAGCAGCTAGGCTGCGTTCTGATCGTCGTCTGACATATTTGACGTCAGGTTTGGTCCAGGAAGCAATGGCCGAATCCTGCTCCTGTTGTTGTGAATTCTTGTTGACCAGCAGTGGATGAGCCTGATTTGACATCCAGACTTTCCCACACCATTTTCCCGCAACAATTATCTTCTTTTGCCTGCCTAAACCCTTTCCTTCTAGCTCACCCTCAGATATTGAGCTATCAGTCGGAGAAGTGCGTCCAAACGCATTGTATATTACAGAATTGTAATGCATTTGTTTACTGTAAAGAGGAGAGCGGCTAAGATTGGCACTATAGAATAGGTTGAGGCCCAGTTTCACAGCCCAGTCTCCATGGCCGTGTATTGCATTCTCACTTTCTAGAGCTCGGCGTATAGTTTCTTCATCCTCATCAGTTGCCTCCCGAAATGAAACTTCACTCCAGATATAATCACTTTCCAGTTCTTCTGCAACTTTCTTAGCCTCCGATTCCAACTTCGGATAGTCTGCGAAAACATTGAAATCATGGGATGCTCAAAAAGCTCGATGAAATAAATAAATATAAAAATAGTCTGTTGACAACGAAGATATGCCAACACGAACATAAGAATCATGTTAAATAATAGGACATCACCACCATAACTATCAGCAAAGGTTCCATCACACCAACTAATTATACATGCTCCATACTTGTTTTTTTGCCGAGTAAAAACCAAAGGTTTCTCGTTGGTCAGAAGGAGTGTATTTTTCAGTTTCATTTGCAATAAGAATATTTTACCACTTTTGTGAGAGAAGCATATTCAGACCGAGATATATTTGTATGGCAGAGCATAGGAAAATGTTTAGGCATACATTCACATGTAATCTAAAAAATCTCACCTGGATGACAGACGAGAAACACATCGGCTCCACCAAACTGACTGAGCCACTTTTTCACTTGAATAGCATGCTGAAGACAGAAGACATGCAAACGAGAAGAATCTTCATCAAGTCTTGAAGCGAAAGGCATAGATGTGGGCTCTCGTGGTGCTAAACCAATTCTAGGTACTCCTACAGCTTTACAAGATAAAAAATTTGGGATGTCAAGTTCTGTCTGATGTCTACTAAATCTACGGGTTAAAGAATTTGACTGAATCATCGTAGAACTATTTGTATCGATTTCATCAGAAAAATCAGAAGTTTGGGATTCCCCATCCTTTCTTGTAGCCAAGGCTAGGCCAAACATTTCACTAGATTCCGAAGTCCGCAAGGAAATTTCCTTCTTGCAGTTGATAATTGGTTCAGTGTTCTCACTAGCATCTCCATTTCTAGAGTCAGCAGATTTACTAGTTCCACAGCCTTCAGCAGGATGATTCGCCTCATAATCTTCCTCCTCAGAGTCCAATGAGTCACCATATGTTAAAGCTAGTAGGCCAAGTGATGAGGGCTCCTTCCCCTTATCCACATATTGAACATGATCGGCAGGAAGTCCTATATGCATCAATTCTGTAAATGAACATATGCAAAATACCAGCAACAATTAGTTGCATTTACATTGTATTTATAGTTAGTCAAAAATACGCTAAAATAATATTTTTTGACATCAAATGCAGAGCAAGAGCAAGAGCCTTCAGATCTATTAAAGCATGGATAATCATAGCTTAATTTATGGGGTACTTACATATGTGATGATTAACTGGTAATGTCCAGTTAAGCTTATGGGAGCACATTAATTATTCGAGTTTACTTATACGACGAAGCACATATTTGTATCCAACAAAATATGCTCTAGTATTTTCATGTATACAAGAACAGAAATCCCATAAGCAAGTACAAAAAATGACCACACTCTTGTACTAACCATGAGATAAGCAAACAAGAATGATATCTGAAAGTGTATTATACATTAAATCATAGAAGGTTCTTATAGAATTTCGTATGGAACATACCTAAAGAATGATTTGTGTTAGAACCCTTTGCATCTCTAAAGTGATTGGGGTCATTATCACTCTCTCCCAAATTATTAAGTATGCTGCAATCAGCTGACATTAGGTACTGTGCAGTTGCTTCCGTCGGTTGAACAATAGCCACACATGCAAAACATAAAATCCCACAAGTGACACATGAAAAAAGTCCCTGCTGACATTGAGAAGCTTTCTTTGATTCAATGTGTGTTTGCTCTGCATGAGGAGTTGGAGAAGGAATGTCAATACCAAACAGAGAAGAAAATGTTCTTTTATTCCCTACAGAGTCCCTCGCTTGTTTTGGGCCCTGCTTCCTGTCTACTGTAAATTCATCATTGCAGCCTGTACTCCTCAACTCAAGATCGAGACTGCATAAACTGGGGAACAACTTGGATTTGGCTGTTGACTGAATCCCACCCATCATATTGGAACGAAACGAGTGACCAAGAGCATCTTGGGGAAGAAGCACAATAGATGATCCTTTCCCAAGAATATTGAGCATATTATTGTTCTGCCTCATGTCCTCAAAAAATTGTTCTTTGATCAACATTTCTCCTTCACCTCTCTTCCTATCCTTTAACCGAGAACTCCTCGGTTCCATTGCAATGCCCTTTGGTACTCTGCATTACATATGCCCAAATGAAGAAGCAATTAAATTCACACTTTGTAAATGTACAACTTTAGGGAACTTTAAATTCATGTAATAAGTGGGATCATGTAATGGAGACTCTCTAAGATGGAATGGAACCATGAGTCAGGCAAGCTCACAAAGATAGAGAAGCAGGGATACTTACAAAGAATACAGTGGTAGTAAGATAACAAAATGATTTTCAAACATCTTCCTTAGGACAAAAGGATCTCAAAACAAGTCAAAGAATATGCATACAAGGCACTTCCTTGATATATTCAACTTGCTATATTATATTGGCTGTATAAATGAAAAACCTTCTACATTGAAACAAGAAAAAGTTATGTCACATATAATGATGATTGACCTAATGCAGCTGTACTCGGTATCATTCAGGTAGTTAAATACTTAAATCCCAATGTATTTAGCTCCTTCTGCTTGCATTTCAGTGAATTTATTATGATTATGTTATCTGCTTAAAAGGAGCCAGACCATAATTACTTGAATTTACATAACATTTAACATTGATATATTGGAATAGACTTATTATTTTGATATTTACAAGGTTCTTCCAAATGGATGAACAATACAAGTAGAGAAATATACATTTTTCCAAATTCTAGAAAATAAAATCTTGACCAATGACAATTGGTTTCTAGCAAATATACACTTAAAAGGTGAATGAAGGAAATCCTTATTGCTAGGATCCCCAAAACGTAATATCCAATAATCGACTGCATCAATAGAGTAGACACAGTCATTTTAGAACATCTTATTCAATAAATATGAAGGTGAACATAGAAACTAATTTTAACTAAAAAGTAAACAGATTGTAATGTAAATATGACGATGAAGTATGAACCAATTGGGAACGTAGAGGACCCAGACACAATAATACTGAATAAATCCCAGAAGGACCTTCTGGAATAACCAGAAGTGTTCAGCAGCTAATGCTCGTCGAACAAGATACATATGATAACCTAACACGATTGACACAAGAAGTCTGTATTATTTTTTTTACAAACTGTCAAAACTTAAAAGCACAATCTTGAAAATTTTCAGAATAGATATATATTAAGAATAATATTGCTAAACTGGAACAATAAAGCACCCACTTTCAAAGAGACAACAAACCTCGAGCATAACGAAAGGGCTAGATCGTAGAGCAACTGAAAATGAGAAACCATTGGAGGACAATTAATAGCTGCCCTACGAATTGCAGCTTCTTTTGCAACCCTCAACCATTCAGGAGTTGCAATATTAGCAGCTTCTCCACAATTGAATCCTAAAATTGAAAAGATCAAATCACACATGTTCTTATCATCACATATTTTGATATCAAATAATAACTTGTTTATGTACTGCGAACTTGATGCATAACTAGTGGAACGGGACAAACTGTTATGAGTGCCTTACCATGACTGAATCCTGAGTGATAAGCCCTTGGGAATGTCACAACAAACTCTCCAGCATTTTGTACGAGCCTAAGTCCACAAGGGAACATGTATAAGTATGACTCGAATGCAACCAAAGACTGAATGAACTATGTATATATCATGACCAAAAAGTGATAGGGATCAACCATGCCTATTATGTTGTCAATTACTTTTTTTTTTGTTTTTGTTTTTGTTTTTGTTTTTTTTTTTTTTTTGAGGAAATGATTGCATTTATTTAAGGGTTATCCGGGTACCTTTTGGGCTAGTCAAGTAATGGACTGTCCTTGTGTCGGAGGTATCAGGTAGTATATAAATAATAAGATATGATGGACTCATCTAGGTTAGCAGAAAATCAATGATTTAGTGGGCAAGCAGTGAGGCTATGTTAGGCAGGCCATTTGGTCTAGCAGTAAGGATTCGCTAGAAATGCTCATTATTGTTTCTTTGTAAGAACAAAGTATATTCTTTTGTTGACAACAAACGATTCACAGAAATATAGTAGCATATTATAGTTACCTGCAGCAGGGAACACCAGCATTGAGAAGCACTTCTGGGGACATGACTGTGGTCTTCTCACCAAGAGTAGCGAAAGTAACTGAAAGAAAAATGCACTGGTAAAAGTCATAGGGAGATTTAAAACAGAGCTCCAAACACAAAACAATACGACTTTTATATTTTATTTGTTAGTTATGACCCCAATTTCATAGACCTTCAGAGAAAAATCAAAAGAGCAAAGAGCAGTAAAAAAATTGTTACACATGTCAAACATCATGAGAGCCATCTGTAATTCAATTCAGTGAAGCTAGAATTTTCTAAATTACTTTCATTTAGACCTTGATCAGATTTTTTTTCTTTGAATAAAGACCCTGGTCAGATTTAATTGAACAGAAAAAAGGTTCTTAAAGTAAGATAAAACCCAAAACTTTAGCATTAATCAAGAAAATTGTTTATCAGTGGTACAGCTAAAGGAATATTAAGGCAACAGAGCCCACAAGCTCTACACATCCCACCCGAAATTTATGTAGTTAGAATATGCGATCAAATGTTCTAACTCATAAACTATAAACGAGAACGTGCATAGTGCTTCTGATAGAAATTCAAATAAATAAGGAGGATGGTCAGGGCTTGCAACTAGATACAACTGCTGTGAGTCAGTTGAGGAAAAGGATTCAAATATGCCAAGTTATCCAGAGGTTCAGCCCAGGAGTCCGTGGAATGCCTATTGGAGCTTAAGAAAAAGTTGCTAGTCCAAAATAGAAGTGTTTGGACTCTAATAAGTAATAAGACACAAGCATCTCGATTCTCAGTTTTAAGAACTCAAGATAAAAGAGAAGGTAATCCAGCATATTACATTGGATAGATTGTCTGAATATATTGTCCTAATTATGCGCGAGAAACAGAATGGTAAGCGTTTTTTAGAGACCACAGAATTTGGAACTTGAGAAAATAACTTTCCTAACAAAGTCAAGGAAGAGCATGTAATCACTATTGTCAGTTTCGTGAGTAAAATGCTCTTCCTTGACTTTGTTAGGAATTATCTGTCCTGGTGAGCGGTGACCATGTCAATGCCTAAGTATATAAGAGGATGGGGAACATTAAATTCTTAGATTAAAGTTTCTAAATCCTTTAGCATTTCCAAAAAGTTTAGGCGCTCTTCCACACTGCACTTTCTGAATTCGGTATACATTGAATTCTGATCTGGTTAATCAGGAAACAATGACAAGTAGGAGCCTAGTCATTTGCATTTTAAGTAACATTAAATTAACACATAAAAAATGAAACAGAAATTGAATAAAATTCTATTCACTTTCTCCAAACCAAGCTGATTAAGCCTTACTACAAAATCTACCAATCGAACATCATCTTGAAAGTAAAATGTAACACGAAACATCCCATAGCAACTGAATGAAAAAGCTAATTTATCTGTCAAATACCCCAACTCAGCATTATTAGATATGTAATAACTGATATACTATCTTGTATCATATGTTTTTAATGCAAGACTAGAAGCACATATGCGACACTATAGTCAGCTACTACTTAAAGTTACTATCTCAACCATTTTACCTAATTTGCGGATATTATGGTAATTCAATGCAACTGAAAAGCAGATACCAAATCAGCGCGAAAAAATGATGTAATTGTTCTTACCTAGAGGATTGATCTCTCCACCATATCCATGCTCCCTAATTACTTCCTCAAATGCAACAGCTGCCTCCCTGGGCACACCATACCATGTCTTCCCGGAGCCGAGATGTAGATAGTTCATGCTGTGCAAGTCATGATCTTCAACATGCCAGGCAAACCAACTAAACATCATAGCAACGTAAACCATCGGTGAAGTGACGCCAGGTATCTCCTCCTTCATGAACCTGAGCAACGACAAGCTCTCCCTCGACAATCGCCTCATATTCCACTCAGTCTCCCCAACTGTCGTCGCACCCTCATTCCTCCTCCCACCACTCTTGTCCTTGTGCACGACAAAGGCCGACCCGGGCATGTCATTCGCGTACTCCACAGAAAGGGGCTTATCAACCATGGCATTCCAATAGAGGGTCTCCATTTCCAAAGCACTCAGGGCCTTCTTAGCATACTTCTTGAGATAGTTCTTCTCGAAATTCCTGGCCTTGGCTTCGAATTCAGCAAGGCTGTATCTTTCCCCACTCTGCCACACGGGTTTCTGCACGGGGCGGTGCTTCCGCGGGCAGAAGCCGATCTGCTGCTGCCGTGTGGTGAAAGTGGGGCCCGATTCGGACCGAGCAACAAGGGACTTATTCAAATTGGAAACAACAGTTTTTCTGGGAGCAGCAGGCACAGGGGGAACTATCTTACAGATACCATACTTTGAGGCCTCTTTCTCAATCTTAAAAATGTAGCCAATTGGATCTTGAAACTCAGCCAAACTCGGGTGATACTCAGGGGCCACCGCCATCGATTTCAGCCATGGAGGAACCTCAATATTCCCACAAACACTCGCCTCCACTGCCATTACCAACCGACCCACCCACCAGAAGCAACAAAAGAAACAATTCACACACACTCACCACCAAACAAGTACTCACTCAACATTTGCATATGCATGCGTATACAGGAGAGATCTGAGGGGTTCATGAAGGAAAACAACATAAATATTAGTTCAAAATCTCTAATGCTCAATTTCTTCCACTTTCTTGGGGTGGGGTTTTGTTATTTCTTTAGTGGCCTTTGTTTGTTTTCCTCTGTTTTCGTTTGGGTTTTCTTCCTTTCCTCTGTCTTTCGGTTTCGGGTGAGAAATGAACAGAGGAAAGAGGGGAAGTGAGAGAGAGCGATTGTAGTGACGTTGGGTAAAAGGGTGAGACTGGGGTCTGGGAAGCGGACAGTGGTTTTGAGGACTCAATTGACCGTTTTACCAGTGGCCCCCTCGTTCTTACTCTTTTATTTAATTTAATTTTTTATGGGTTAATATCAAATTTTGGTAATTTTTTTTTTTCCTATAAATTTTCCATTCTTAATGAATTTTAGATTAATTTTTATTTTCACAATCCTTACTTTCGCTCAAATTGTAGTTGACATGTTACGTATGTGGCAATGCTTTTGGTCCGACAACTTAATTAAACTAGCTTATAACCCATCGAAAATCGACGGAAAATTATATTAACAAAAGTTAATAAAATTATTAGAAAGTAATAATATCTAATACACTAAGAAAAATATTATTTAATAATTTATTTTAGGGTTAAATCATTGCAATCTACTAAACTTACTTAAAATTTATATGTTCTTGAACATATTTCAAATTCAATTAAAAAGTAATTTTACCAATGTTTATGTCTCATACCCATATAATTATGTTTGTTACAAATTCAAATCTAATATATTCTCATTCATTTGGATAATTTTCAAAACTTTTATTTTCTACAAAACCGATGTAAGTAAAAATATATTTCTCTAAAAAGAGATTGTCCCACATCAATTTTGTATGAAAATTGAGGCGAATCGTTTTTATTGCAAATATTCCTTGTCCCACATAGATTTTGAAAAGGAAAATAATTTTGAAAATTGTCTAGAAGATGAAAGTGACCTTAAATACCCTGCATTATGAGCAACATAAGATTAAGAAAAAAAATAAGATCAACCACCACCGCTTCACAATCATCCCGTCTACCCCGATGGTCCGATACGGAACCAGCCTATTTGACTACAATACTGATTTTATATTATATAAATAATCATCTTCCAAATATATTCATCGAAAAATTAATGATGACATTTATTTTCTTTTTTACCTGAAATTAATATTTAATTATATAAATAGCTATCTTCCAAAAATATTCTCACAATATTTAATAGAGTAATGATATTCGGACACACTGTGGCCAACCACACACGTGAAAAAAAGGGAAAGTTGACTATAAAATGGAAATAGTGACCTTTACCCCCTAGGGTTTATGCATTCCAATTAGGGTATATTTCCATTTTCAAAACCTATATTACTATTTTTAGCGTGTGTGGCTGGCCATAGTGTGTCCGAATGTCATTACTCTATTTAATAACTAAAAATTCATACTAGTATTATATAAATAATTATCTTTCAAATATATTCACAGAAAAATAAATGATGACATTCATTTTCTTTTATAGCAGCTTTGACAACAACTTTTTTAACTGATAATAGAATTTCAAGAATCGTTTCACAACACATTTGTTAGTTTTTCCTTATTTACAAAACTATACGTAGAGTGATTGTGATTCGAAAAATTATTTAGTCAATGATATAAGATAAAAGTTGACCATAAATATTCTTAATTTTATGAGTTCATAATATATATATATATATATATATGTGTGTGTGTGTGTGTGTGTGTGTGTGTGTGTGTGTGTGTGTGTCCCGCCACTACTGCATTGGCCCCTTTACGCGCACAATTCTTGGTCGAAATTGGCTCGTTGATAAATCGTTACTAATTATGATTGTAAATTATGCAAAGTTAGAAACCCAACTACAAATAATGTAAAAATCAATTCATAGATGACGATTTTAGATTTTAGAAAATACAAGAAAAAATGAATAAAATGAACAATTTAAAATAAATAAGAATAAAGAATAAAAATATGACACGTGAGATCCCGAGTTGAGGTACTCATCAGTTGGGAATTGGTCCGTCTACCTAATTAATTGACAAATTAAAAATTAATTATTTTTTATCAAATTAAATTAAAAACTATTAGACTATTTCAAAATTTAATTCGGTCAACCAAAAAATTAGCCAACTTATTTGGAACCATTTATTCGGCCAACTAAACTAATAAATTGGTAAAATTAAATTAAAATTAAAATAAATTATAAAAATATTTTTATTTATTTGGCAGACTAATAAATAAATTGGCCAAATAAAACTGGTGGATAAAAAAATGAGAAAGTACACATTGGTTATAGGTATTTATAAATTTTTCAATAGGTGAAGTTTCATTGAAAAAC
This sequence comes from Schizonepeta tenuifolia, assembly GCA_029490685.1. Classification (NCBI taxonomy): domain Eukaryota; kingdom Viridiplantae; phylum Streptophyta; class Magnoliopsida; order Lamiales; family Lamiaceae; genus Schizonepeta; species Schizonepeta tenuifolia. The sequence goes on from CM055960.1 coordinate 76,237,640, forward strand.
TAATGTGGGACACAAGATTTTACTAGATATTTAAAATCTATTATTTTACATGTAAAATTTCAAAAAATTGAGAATTTAGATAAATAGGAATGAGGATTAAGAGGGTACCAACTTAGGATTTTTTCAAAACAAAAATCATTTTCCTTTTAGTAATATAATGATGACTCTCATTTTTATCTTGAGTGAAGGACCCATATATCAAAACCCCCCTTAGATTACAATAGTTGTCGAGGAACATAATATGGTAAAATTATAGCCAAAAATGTGTTTTTGGGACAATTATACCCTTACTACATTGTACAAGATATTTTCAGTTTTGATAAAAAAAAACCGTGCATCCATTTTCATCCCCCACTTCTCTCATTTCCCATCTCATATTTTCTCTCTATAAATAGAATTCTCTCAGAAAACCTACCCTAAAATCGCCGCCCCCCACCAAAACTTCCATTTCTCCCCTGATCTTCGCCGCCGTCCCCCACCAAAACTTCCGCCACCGCCGTCACCTCTACCCTACTCTCTTACTTTTTCTCCATCTTTCCCCTCCCATTTCCGCCCTCCATCCATGGCTTCCGACAGTGAAGAAAGCAGATTTGTCGAAGAAGAACAAAGCCCTCCGTTTGTGGACGAAGAACAGGCTTCTCCGCCTGTGGATGAAGAAGAAGATGCCGGAGAGGAAGAAGCCGCCGGAGACAAAGATGCCGAGGGAAACGAAGAAGGCTGCGGACAGGAAGAAGCCCCCACCGTCGATTTGGGTGGATCTGAAACAGAAGCCCTCAGCGACCAAAATCACTCCGATTCCGGTGACAGTGCAACACGAGAGAGGAAGAAAAAACGAAAGCATGATGAAACCGGCAAAATGCAACTGTCGAAGAAGAAAAAGAAGGACGAGAGGCAAGACAAGAGAAAGGGGAAGAAAAAGGAAGGAGAAGAAGAAGAGCAGGAAGAAGCCGCCGTCGACAGTGAAGCAAGCGAAGGTGACGATTTCGTCAACCTCTACGAGAAAGAAAAGGTAAAATTTGAATTTCTCATCTCCGGGGGTTGATGCGAATTGATAAATTCTTCCGATTTGTGTTTAGAACTTCTTCGAATGTCTAGATCTGGTTTTTGGTTTCTCATATTTGCTTAAAACCCTAATTCGCAACACGTTTTTGGAATTTCGGTCATAAACTGTTGCGAAGTTATAATTTCGCAACATTGTGGATGCCTCTTTGAATGCGTGGAATCTGAAATTTATATGTGTACAATGTTGCGAATTTCGCAATTCGCAACGCTAATTGTGTATAGTGTCGCGAAATGTGAAATTCGCAACTAACTTCGCATATTGTTTCGTTTATTTGACGTTGCGAAATTATAATTTCGCAACATTTTGGATGCCTCTTTGAATGCGTGGAATCTGGATTTTATATAAGCATAATGTTGCGAATTTCCCAATTCGCCACACTAATGGTGTATAGTGTTGCGAAATGTGAAATTCGCAACTAACTTCGCATATTGTTTCGTTTATTTGACGTTGCAAAATTATAATTTCGCAACATTTTTTATGCCTCTTTGAATGCGTGGAATCTGGATTTTATATGTGCATAATGTTGCGAATTTCCCAATTCGCCACACTAATGGTGTATAGTGTTGCGAAATGTGAAATTCGCAACTAACTCCGCATATTGTTTCGTTTATTTGACGTTGCAAAATTATAATTTCGCAACATGTGTTACACGTTCTGGATTACTGAATTAAACCTTGTAAACTGCAGATCAAATGGATTTTCAAGCGCAAGGATATTGCAGCAAAGCACCACCGGGTAATGCTAAATGGAGGTGAGAGCACAATGAACGACATAAGGTGTGTCCTTGAAACATTTGGGAAAAAATCTATCCAAGCCTTGACGCAATCAGCAATTGGGGCATTCATGAAGCTCCCCGATATTGTGTCTAGATCCGGCAAAACTTTACACTTCATGATTTCTCGCCAAGTCAAACCGGATCCGGAGGTTGATGAAACAACTTTATTTTTCAAGGTCCAAGGGCGAATTCTACGATTCTCGCGGGTAGAATTTGCCTTGGTTTCTGGCCTCCGTTTCGGACCTACCCCTCCAAATTTCGACCCATACCAGCCCCATCGGATACCAAAGAGTTCAGTCTTCACCAAGCTAATGGGGGGCAAAGAAATGCTCATTTCCAGTGTGAGGACAAAATTCATAAACAAGAAGTTTGAAGTGAAAAAGGTGGAGGTAAAGGGGACTGAAGTCGACTACCTCAAGTTGGTGAAGATTCTCTTATGCTGCCTTTATGTGCTTGGACTCGATCCAAACAAGATGAAGGTCCCACTGTGGATGTGGGCTTTGGTGGAGGATGACGAGGCTTGGGAGAACTTCCCGTGGGGGAGCCACGCCTACCAAATACTGATTGAGAAGATTGACGCGGTGACAAATAAGCCTGGAAACTACTACCATCTGAATGGGAATACCATAGCATTCCTGGTAAATTTTGACATTTCGTATCATTTAATTTTATTTTCTGTTACGAATTTAACAATTCGTATCAATGACGAATTGCTACTAATGAGAAATTAAAATTCAGGCTTGGATACATGAGGCAATACCGCCTGTTGGGAGGGGGATTGGAGGCAAGGACAGTAAGGAATTTATACCTCACATGCTGAGGTATAAATATATGATTGCAAAGGGAATGGTGTCGTTCAGTTCAAAGGTACAAATTTTATTTTTTTCTAATGTTCCGAAAGTCTAGTTTCGCAACATGTGTTGTTGCCATTTGTTTATTTCGTATCAGTTCTAATTGTTATGATTTTGTTATTATGTTGCGAAATTAGAATTTCGCAACATGTGTTGTTGCCCTTTGTTTATTTCGTATCAGTTCTAATTGTTATGATTTTGTTATTATGTTGCGAAATTAGAATTTCGCAACATGTGTTGTTGCCATTTGTTTATTTCGTATCAGTTCTAATTGTTATGATTATGTTATTATGTTGCGAAATTAGAATTTCGCAACATGTGTTGTTGCCATTTGTTTATTTCGTATCAGTTCTAATTGTTATGATTTTGTAATTATGTTTTTGTTGTTATGTTGCGAAATTCTAAATTCGCAACGTATCTTGTTGCGCTTTGTTTACTGCTTAACATAATTATTGTTGTGGTTTTATAATTATGTTACGAATTTTCAAATTCGTAACATTTCTTTATAGGATCTGGTCCCGGAACTTAAGCCCACCAAAAAGGAAAAGGATACAGCATTATGGAAATCTCTTGCTAAGGATCCTGAAAGGATGCCATTTGCCTTTCAGAATGATCCTACTGACAATATGAAAGGGAATGTGAAATGTGGACTCTATGCATTGAAGTATGTGGAACAGCTCCTGTCGAGTACCCCGATGCCCAAATGCTTCAAAAAAAAGAGGAGTACGATCATTATCGCGACCACATTGCCCGAACTATATTTGCTCACAGCACGGATGAAGCCATTCCCATGGTATTGGAGAATAATCCTTGAAACAATACTTTCTGTGACCTTTTATCTTTGCTAGCTGCACATATTTTGCTCAAAACAATTCCTATTTTGTAAAGATTTAGTAGCACTTACGGTAGGTAAATATGCAACTGTTTACGAAATTGCAATTTCGTAACTTTATCGTTTGTATCGAATTATTAATTTCGCAACATGATTGGTTGCGATTTGTTTATATCGTAACGTAGCTAACTGTTATTATTTTATAGCTATGATGATAAACGAAGGAATAAGCACAGCTAGTTGCGAATTGCACATTTCGAAACACCATATACGAAATGTGTAGCGAATTGCGAAATTCGCAACATTATACACATAAAATTTCCAAGCATTCAGAAAGGTATCAAACATGTTGCGAAATTATAATTTCGCAACGTCAAATAATCGAAACAAAATGTAAAGTTAGTTACGAATTCCACATTTCGCAACACTATACACCTATAAATTCCAGATTCCAAGCATTCAAAAGGATCCTCAAACATGTAGCGTAATTGTAATTTTGTAACTTGAATTTAACGATAATCCATAAAAATAACAAATTCAATTGTTACGAAATCAATAATTCGCAACAGACCATAACGATAATACATAAAAATACAACAGTAAAGATACATAAACAATAAAAACTCAACTTAAAAACTATCAACCAAATCTATTTGGGTCTTGACACGTTAAACGAGTATGCCTCTCCACGCCGCAAATCCCACATTTCTTCTTTTTTCGAGTCTTGGGTTTATTGCTACTCACTTCCTCATCCCTAGTAATCTCTTCTAACACTGTAGTGCATGAGTTTTGGTAATGACCTTTATGATGACATCGAGAGCACACACGATCTCCAGATTGAATCCTCTTCTTTCTTGGTCGACTAGCTTGCCTAGGGTTAGGAGGGGTGCCAACAACCGTAGAGGCAACGTCGTCGGGTGCAAACCATTCAGCTTGATCCGGGATTGGCATCACTTCACCAGCATAAGTTTTAAGCCACGTCTCAGTCGAGTAATAATGATGCACATATGAAACTGGGGCTTGTCTAGCGAAACTGCAAAAACAAAAACAATATTTCAGTTACGAAATGCATAATTCGCAACAAATAACACCAGACAATATGGTACATATAAAACTAATGTTACGAAATATCACAAATTCGTAACAACACATCTTACGAAACAACAATTTCGTAACAACAAATGTTATGAATTACATAAATTCGTAACAAGGAATGATACGAAATACATAATTTCATAACGAAAATAACATCACCTTATTGCTGCAGTGGCATGAGAACAAGGTATAAGATCAAAATCAAATACGTGACACGAGCACTCTCGAACAGCAAGGTCAACCATATGGCTGTGAGATCTAGAAATGACCTTGTATTTAATCTCACTAATAGGTTCAACCTTCATAGACCTCCCCAACTCAATAGCTTTCTCTAGCCTCTTGGTTGCATACTCCGATAGCTCTTGGGATCTAGCTGCAGCCCTGGTACGACGCTTAAAAAACCAATCTTGACATAACTTCCGGACATACTCAAGTAAAGAACACACTTGCAAAGATCTAGCCCATTTAATTCTAGCATTCAAAACCTCTACTGCATTTGATGTTCCAAAGTAGTACCGGCGAACAGGGCATTTGCATACAGCCCATCTACTAGGGTCAAGATTCATAACCCTAGCATGTGCACGAGGAGCTGTCTGTTGCAGATTTGCCATGTATTCCTCAAAATCAGAATACTTATAACCCGTTGCTGCAGCGTGGAAAATATCGGTAACAAAAGAGCCATAACCCCATTTCTTCATGTTAGTTTGTATATGAAATGAACACAACCCGTGGGGGATCCCTGGATAAACCGAATCCACTGCATTCTTTATACTCAAGTGCTAATCAGAAACAATCAAAAGATCAGTGGGACAACCAAATGCATTACGAATTTGGTTGAGAAACCAATTCCATGATGAATAATTTTCTTTGTCCCTAATCCCAAAAGCCAAAGGAATTATCTGTTCATTAGCATCTTTTGTTGCAGCAATAAACATAATACCCTTGTATTTTCCTTTCAAATGGGTTCCATCAAGCACAATAACAGGGCGACACGAACTAAATGCTCTTATACATGCACCAAGAGCAAAGAAAATAGATTGAAATATACCATCATCACGTGTCTGTAGATCCACCGCCGATCCCGGGTTTAAGTCCTTTAGCATATAGAGGTACGTGGGCAGCAACTGAAAATATCCAAAAAAAAAATAATTAATACAAACATAGTCATAAATTCGTAACATAATACATTACGAATTCTGAAATTCGTAACATTATACACCTAAAATTTTCAGATTCGAAACATTCTAAAAGGCATCAAACATGTTGTGAACTTATAATTTCGCAACTTCAAATAAAAGAAACAAAATGAAAAGTTAGTTACGAATTTCACAATTCGCAACACCATATACACAATGTGTTGCGAATTGTGGAATTCGCAACATTATAAACCTAAAATTTTCAGATTCGAAACATTCAAAAAAGGCATCAAACATGTTGCGAAATGATAATTTCGCAACGTCAAATAAACGAATCAAAATGCAAAATTAGTTAGGAATTTCACAATTCACAACACCATATACGAAATGTGTTGCGAATTGTGGAATTCGCAATATTATGCACCTAATTCGAAACATTCAAAAAGGAATCAACATAGTCATAAATTCATAACATAAACATTACGAATTCATAAAATTCGTAACACTCAACATTACGAATTTAATAAATTCGCAACAACATATATCAAACTTAAGTACCTGGAAAGACTTGTCTGCATCACCGTATGATTGTTTTACTGATTGGTTCTTCCCAGCCAACGCAGTTCGGTACGTCACATGAACACCATAATCCCTTAACAACTTACCTTGAATATCCCGAGGCCTAAGAAAGAAACCATCTTCAGTCAAATTCTCAACAAATTCGGCAGCTACGACTTTAGAAGAAACCTTTGGATGAGGATGATATCTCAAATCAATTTCACAATTGTGAGGTCTCCAATGAGTGATTTGTCAAGCCTTGCCCATCGCAGATGCTCGAATAACAAATTCACATCTATCGCCAAATTTACATAAGAGATGATAACGACTACCACTCGAGCACTGTGTCACATACTCAACATGATTTTTCATGTGATAATTCCCAACAGTTGTTTGCATTCTCAACTTGTCACGAAATATACCACCAATCACAAGCTCATTTGTCACTGGCTCAGAAGGTATAACGAAATCATCAGATGCAATAGAAGCTTGCTCCGCTGCACCCGGAACAATCCATAGTGCAACCTCTTTCTTCTTTTCCTCATTAATAATTGTGTTAGCTTGATTATGCTCACCTCCACTGCAATAATCAGTCGAATCATCACAATCATCATACACATCATCCATGTCATCAGATTTACTATCATACATTTCATCACCATCATTCTCAAAATTGGATTCGTCATTATCAACATCAAACTCACACTGGATCTTATTTTGCAAATTCAAAACCTTAGTATTTCGACATTTCCTACTAGATGAACATGCATTCATTCTAGGATAAACCGTGATATATACCGTAGGCAAATCCAACAACCCCAACATACTAGACAACTCAAAGTCATCCGTTATCTTCATTCTCATAGTCTCCCCTACAAGTGACTCAACTAAAGCATCTACATCAAATGCATACACGCTATTCTCTTTTTTCAATCGCACCTCAATCTTGCTCAAAAATTGTTGAAAGCTTATACTAGTTGGAGGAATGGGAATATACTCCTTTCTCTCACCTACATATATATTCTCATCCCAATGCCCTCCATGCACAATAATTAAGCACGATGGACTCATCTGCACAAAAGCAGTAAGATTTAAATTAGATACAGTGTTGCGAAATGAACAAATCGTAACATAGGAGGATGTTGCGAAATTCAAATTTCGTAACGTCAAATAAACGAACAAAAATGCAAAGTTATATACGAAAATCACAATTCGCTACACAATTTAACGAATTGTGTTACGAATTGTGAAATTCGCAACATTATACACATAAAAATTTAATATTCGAAACCTTCAAAAAGTCTCAAACATGTTGCAAAATTGTAAATTCGTAACTTCAAATAAACGAGCCAAACTGCAAAGTTTACAATTCGTAACACTATATACGAAAATTCGTATATAGTGTTACGAATTGCGAAATTCGCAACATTGTATACGTAAAAATTAGTTTGCACGTACGAAATACACAAATAGAAATAAAACACATACGAAAACAACAAATCGCAACATATAAAAATAACATACAAGCATGCAAGTGAAGAAGCTTCTTCAATGAAATTCAAAACTCAACTCAAAATCGAAAAAGCTAACCAATCGATGACAAAAAAAGCTACAACACACCTCAACGGAGGCGACGGCAGGGCGATAACTCAACGGCGGCGACGGTAGCGCGACAGCTCGGTAGCGCGACAGCTGGGCGGCGACTGCAGAGAGGAGGCGCTGCTGCTCGGTAGCGCGACTGCTGGGCGGCGACTGCATAGCGACGGCGGCAATGGGACGGACGAGAGGCAGTTCGACGGCGGCGGCGAGAGGATTTGTTCAGATCTAGGGCTTTTTGACAGGAAGAAGAGAATGAAAAATGAAGAAGAAAGAAGAAAGAAGAAAGAAGAAAGAAGAAAGAAGAAAGCAGCAGAAAAAACGAGATGGATGAGAAGAAAGAAAAGAGAAAAAGGAGAAAAAGTGAGAAGAAGGGGATTTTTGTCCCAAAAATACATTTTTTGCTACAATTTAACCATATTAAGTTCCTTGACAACTATTGTAGTCAACCTAGTCAAACTGGCTATATGGATGGATTACCTCTTTTATCTTCATATTCCGCAGTTTAATCTCAGAATTAACATATTTAATTGTCTTGCAAAGGTTTAGAATAATATTGAGATGGAGTTTTCTCCATATTTCTTCTATTAAGATAAGTGTCGTCTCCTTCAAAATTTCTCCATTTATCTTTTTTCATTAATCATTTTTCCCAAACTAATTTTCATATGCTAATATCTTCGTGTTTGCTAAGAGCATCCATAACCCTTGCGCCTCTAGGATTAGGGCCCAACATTGCGTCTCAATGTTGCAATGCGGGCCGTGATTCAAGGGGGTGATGAAATTGGATACATGAATTAAATGTTTCACTAATTAAAATATGAAAATTGTTAATTTACGTCCAAAACACAAGTCGGGATTGGAGAAAATTATTATCTAAAAGATGTTATTAATTAATTGAGAATTAATTTAAAAAGGTTTTATTGTACTTTGGTGGTAGGACAATGATGGAAAATAAAAAGTATGAAAATATTATTATTTCAATCCTTTTATCAAATACCACGTATTTCTAGATTGGAAAAAAGAAAATTAATACATAGTCTCCCACCCACTCTCCATTTTTATGTTTTTTTATCCATTGAAAAATATTATCACACCTATCTCAACTGGTTAATATTTACCACAATTGGAGAGTAAAAGTGAAAAAAAAGTTGCATGAAAGATTATCTATTCTGCAAGGGAAAAATTAACAATCATAATAAACGTGTGAAATGATGGCAAAATGATGAAAATATTTGTATTCCACCTTTTTCTATCAAAATAAACACTCTTATAAAAAAAATACTCCCTCCATATCTATTCATTAAACTCATTTTGCCTTATTTGGAGGTATCATTTCATTAAGACCATTTCCTAAAGTGAAAAACTATACGAAAATACCCCATTATAACTCATAAATTACCACATATGTTATTAAAAAGCTACTAAATTCATTCTCTCCTACTTGATGTGACAAAAATACCGCTAAAAAATTACTTTATTTTTTCTATTTTATTATACACAACTCATTTTCTTAACATGCGTGCCCGATCAAATAATCTTAATGAAAAAATAGAGGAGTAAGTACGATCAATTGCCGGTTAAAAGCAGTAAATGGTTATAGCAAAAGATGTGCAAGAAGCGAACAGTAATTAAAGCAATGAAAGCACATTAGTAATATCTATTGATATTTAAACGCATCCGAATAACAAAACGGGTCGAAGATATTGAACCAAAATTCGAATAAAAACATAAAACTAGAAAGAACTAATGATACATTTATATATACAATAATTTTACAACGCTGTATGCTACCCCATCCGTAATTTAAAATTAACGAGTATAGTTGAGTTCTTAAAGGGAAAATCCACCGGTGGCCTATAATCAAAATGAAGAAGCCTCGATATTAGCCTTGTTTCCAGCAAGAATGAGAGATATCTCCAATCCTCGACTGAAAGCTTGGTTGAAGAGGAGCCGCGACTGGAAGGTAGAAACAAATGGGAACCAAGACAATATAGCAATTGGGGCAAAAATTAGTATACCCATTCCTGCATCATACATTCTGGCAAACTCTTTCACAGAATCCCAAAGCCCTAAGCTCTTTACTATCCTTTTCCACGTAATTGCCAACTACACGATTAGTCAATAGAACGTATAAGAAAAATGTCCGACAAGAATAATAAATGTAAATGTAATAAAGAAACAAATCATCAATATTCGACCTATAACAAATAGTTTAGTCTTCAGAAAGAAAATCTATCATACGATCAACAAGTTGTCCAGAGCAATAAATTATCACTGGTCAAACAACCTGACAATTTATGTTTACGTATTAAGTTGATAACATAGGATACAAAGTCAGGATATACGTTGTTAAAATCAAAGAGCAGATCATTTCATAATAAGAAATTAGCCGGTTGCTTTTAAGTATGCAACTGCTTTTACATCAACAGAAGATCAAAACCAGATTTAGATGGAGGTCTATTTTTGACTCAGCAGTATGTTTTATCAAGATCTATTTTTGACTCAGCAGTATGTTGTATCAAATTATAATTACCATGATGTATGCTTTGCTTATTTTAATCAAAGAATGGATGAAAACCTAGCATTCCGTTATGACTTCTACTTACGCAAAGAATGAGCCATCCAGTAGGAATGAACGCAAGGATGCTAGCAAATAAATCTGGTACGGAGAGGTCTGTGAACAAAACCACCAGGCAAAGAGCTACGATGAGTCCAATGGCCGTCACTCCTTGCATAAACCGCAGCACTAGCTGGAAATTAGTAGACTTTTTAGGACTCAAAGTGAATATCTGCAAGCAAATGAAGAAGAGCAATCAGCATTATGATTTTAGCAAATATTAAACAGAATTCAATCAACACAACAAAAAATGATGAACCTTGAAGATCAGAACTATTCCAACCAGTACAACCCAGGAGAAGCCGTACACCTAAACAAATTTAAACCAAAACAGATGAAGAATTAGTAGGTTGCAAAAATCAAAATATCGTAGCCAAAAAGCATATTTATGTGTGTAAATTCATGGTTTCGGTTTGATTCAAATTGTTACGCCTGCAGTTAAGTTCAGAAACAAGTCTCCATTGATACAAGTTACCAACAACACTGAGCATAGCAAGATTTTCTAATGTTATAACATGATGCTTGATTGAAGTAAAGGCTCCATGAATATAGAAGTCCTTATCGCATGAGAAGTAACCACATAAAGGAGGAAGCTAAACTACCAAAGCACTTCTTTATTCATATAAGTTACTATGTAATTCGTTTACCTATATTTTATACACCAAGGAAAAAACATATACTCCGTCCGATCTACTCATATTGTCATCCTTTCCTTATTTAGGTGTCCCACTCATACCACAAGGAAAGTTTTAACCCTTCAAAATCCTCCAAAACTAATGGGGCTTACTCACTTTCTATCTTTCTACCCTTATTCTGAATCTTTGTGTTGAACGGTAACATGACAATTTCAATGGGTGAGAGGAAGTACATGTTTCTTTTCCTTTCATATTGCGCAGTACAATACCTAAAAAGAAAAAATGCCATGGCCAGGCATGTTTTGTTGCTGAAGCCATATTGGCATTTCTTCCATGCATTGGAAAATCTTGCAATACTCCTCAGGATATCAAAATTACCAATTTTAGCTACTTTCATCCCAGATAGCAACAGAATTTTGAATAGGAAGAGTAACATTACTTCCTACTACGCCACAGGGCTTAAAAATGAGAATTGGCAATGCGTTGAGGCTGAGCATTATTAGCTAAAGGTATCAAATTAATGAGACTAGACACCATCAATACTTCTGAAAAACAAACACAAGATGTGACAATAAGGCAATTCAAAGAAAGCATACCGCAACTGAAGTGTGGCTGCCGGTAACATGGAGCTTGTATACAATGCCATACTGAAACATTATAAATCTTAAGCTCAAAATTGTTTCAAGAATACGGCCTCGTAGAGTTTGAATATGCATCTGTAGACAAGAAAATAACTTATAAGGAAGAGGAGCAGTCAGACAACTGAGAGAAAAAAAAAAAAAAAAAAAATGTAGCAATTTCGACAGACAGTGAAATACACCCTTATGTGGGGTACCACAAACTGCCCAAGTAATACAGTGCTTTTAAAAAAAATAGCTTAAAAATTCATTTTAACAAGACCACCAAAAACCAAGGTAATAAAAAACGAAAAAGGTTACTGGAAGATTCTAGTCACAATAAACCTGCTCTTCATCCCACCAAGACTCCCAGCTATTATCCCCTTTCACACCAACTCCCCCTTTGTACATGAGCCAACTAGTCCAATCATCAAAATCTTCTACAGTCCTGCATGTTATAGTCACAACTTCTAAATAAATAATAGACACCTGCAGGTATTCTGTTCTTAAACTCTTCAATTAAAAAAACAATCATATAGACGCAAGCCTAAAGAAATTCACCAAAACTGATTGAAACTTACTTCTGCCATTCAAATCCAGAGGGATTGAATATATAAGGTGCGAAAAGCCAAGAGATGACAAGAAACCAACTGCTCAGAGTTATCAAAACAAAGGAAACAGCACCACCCTCTGCGAAACCATACGCAAGGTAAACTATAAGAAGCAATGCGACTTCCAGCCTGAAATCAAATAATATTAGCCAGTTAATTTTTTAAAATATTGACAATAATATAATTATTAACAAAATTCTGTACACATACAGATTACATTTCAACCACATCACAACAAAAGGAAAAAAAAATCATACGCAAAACCATAAGCACTTAGATCAATTAACAAGAATGTGCGTAAACACATAAATATCTCATGCACGCCAGAATAATTAAAGATATACTTACGCCTTGACAAAATGACTTCGTGAGTAAAGTCGATAATTTTCAGCAAACTTGATATGACGAACAACAAAACCTCTGCCCGTTGCTCGGTACTGGCAAAGCACAATTAAAACCAGATTAACATACTGACACCTACGTGGGCATAAAACTTAACAAACATTACAGCTAGAAAACTCAAATACCTTTGCACCTCCATGAAGGATAGTGCGCCCAAAATAATGTGTTCTTGTCCCTAAGGAAAACGTAAAGAACACCGAGCACAGCTGAAACTGCATCGTGATAAAACTGAAAACAGCCTAAAAAGGAAAAAAAAAAAATTGAGGCACCTTAGCAATAAGTGATCTTTAGAATCATACCAATGGTAATGGATTATTACATTATAATAACAACACAATCAATTATCATCTTACAGCATTATTCAAATTGAAGCAAAATACGATAGTGTATCTGATCACGCTTCAATTTGTAAAATATGAGGAATTTCATAAAGTGTTCAATTTTTAAAATATGAGAAATTTCGTAAAGTGTATTTAACTATTGACACGTACCTGCAGCAATCCTAATTCTAGTATAAAACCCATTATCATGGGCACTGCAGTGAAAATACCAATTTGGACCAAAAACTGAGCATTCAGGGCAGCATCTAATGCTGTGTTACCCAACAACTCGGCTTGCTTTGAAATTCCTTCATCAAGTCCAGAAAATGCCTGAGAAATAAAAGAGGGAACCATACATAATATAAGTACATTTTAGTGTTTGGCGAGGAAATTTAATGCCAATGCATGCTTGTCTAGGAATAAAGGCTACAATCTATGATAAGGGACGCATCTCTTCATCAACTGGGTTCCAATGGACCTGGTCGTGTCATTAATAAGCTTCTAAGAAACTCATTAACTCATGCCCAACTGTTAAATCTACCACCTAGTTTATCTTCAAATGGCGGAAAATATTTTTGTACAGGCTTCATTGGATTTTTCTACAAGTACTGCGTTTTCAGCCTAGACGGCTGCAGTTGTCCACTTAATTAGGTTACACCTCAACTACAGCCTTTGCAAGTCACTTTTTTATAGATTTTATCTAACAAAAAAGATAACTAATTAAGACTAAGAATTAAATCAAATCATTTATATTGATCAACTTATAAAATAAAAAATATTTAAAAAAGAACTACAGCCACAAATTGTTTTACAGATTTTATGAAAACCAAATATGTTGTGAGGAATATTCTTTTGCTAAATCAGGATCTCATAAACCAAAATGATGAATACCATTAATTTCGATCCGGTAATTATTATGATTTTTAGTTTACAGTTTATTTTATTAAATTATCTAATACAGAATAATTAATAATAATTATAGAAGTTGTAATTATTTTTTATTTGATTCTTATCAGGCAGAATTATATTGGTAAGCTATCATTTTTGTGAGTTAATGGAAACACAGGATTAGATACATACAAAAATCCTGATTTTGTGGATAAGCCTCAACTTATTGAAGGACCAATACAACAGATGGCCCCTCAAAATCTTCATAAAAACGTATTTGTGGGATAATGGAAGAATTAAAAGTATTATTGTAACAAGTAATAGGAGTTTACCAAATATGCTCTTCCATACAGGAACACGTATACAGTAAGAACAGTCATCTGCAAAGAAAACCAACATTAACAAGATGGTTATGCAAACTTTGAGGCACCTATAGTAATGATTCAGCAAAACAAAATAAATAAACATCAAGAGCATACCATTGTGCAGACATAGAAACCAACAGTCGTGAAAAAGAAGGATAGCATTCTGAAGAAATCAAAAAGTTGGCCAAGCCTGTATACATCCCTGCTCAGTACTTGTTCTCCATTCCCTCCAGCAACTTTGCCTTCAAACAAGGCGATTTGGTTCAACCCAACATCTCTCCCCTTTCCAACCTAATCAGTGAAAGCATTGAAAGAATAAGAGAGGTATATTCTACCACTAAGGGCATTATGTTTAGTTGCAGACCTGAATATATTCGTGGTGGGTGATGTTTCCCTGTCTTAGTGTAGAATTGAACCCTGAAATTGTGGAAGAGTAAGAGCACAACAGATGAGTGATTTCATATGCTAGGTTCTACAGGAAGATGTGAAGCAGATGTATATCATCAAGATGCACAGATTGCTGAAAGGTATGCTATGTGCTTTTCTAGGTATCACCGTACCGTATCACACAGTAACATTAATTAGAAACAAATAAATAATAACTATGAGTTTTAAAGTAAGATAATGAGGTCATTAAGACCACCGAACAAGTAATGGAAACAATATTATGTATACAAGGATTTGACAGCACGAATAACAGCCATATTATTCATCAACTTATCCTCTACTTTCTTTATTCTTCCATCTACTGATCTTTCGAATCCAAAGGAACTAAGTTCTCACCTTGTTCCATTCAACACAAATAACAGCCATATTATTCATCAACTGCTCCTCTACTTCTATGAACTGGACATATTTTGCAAATTTTGCTTATGATTATGATATAGTATATGTTTTTATATGATTTTGCACTACATATTCAAATAGCACGCAGCGCAATGCACGATAGCACTACGACAGGTTTGCACAATGTGGAGCGATGGACGATTAACAACTATGCTATATGCACCCCTAACTCGTCAAGATCATTGCTGACGTTATATTTATCATCTAGGAGGAACAATAGACCTCTAATTTGAAATTTCCTTTTGTTATCGATCCGGGTGAATGATTCGGGAATTATGGTGGATCTCAGGATATCATATACCCGTGTTATGGAAAAACCATGTTCCTGTGAGCGGACCGAACGTCTCAACGTCATTGCAGAAATTTTATAATAGCTGTCACAGTCTAATGGACAGATTCATAATGTCCACATTGGGAATATGAATAACCCATATTGTGATGGGTCAAAGTAATCAAACCAATTCACGAGCAGTTTCAATATTGTTAAAATTACCTGCAAATATATCTTCACTAATATTGATTACTCGTGATGCTTTACTAATGCCACCTCGAGTAACATGAAAAATTCGGTCAAAGACATCTGGATGTCCGTAGTGCATTCGGACTCTGCAAAAGTTTTTATCATGCTGTTAAATATAGGAATAGACATTAACTCTAATACTCTGAAAGCGATTATTATTTAAATTAAATTTACTTAAGAGGTTTCGCCAAAACACGTTGACCCAAGGTCACAAAACTTGTCTCTTGGTTGGACATGAACCAGGCCAAGGAGGATACACTGCATGTCAAAACACAAGAAAGGCATTTAAAAGACTGGACGTGACTGAAAGGAAGAAAAGGGTGTGTGTGTGTGTGTGTGTGTGTGTATGAGTGAGTAAGACAGAGAAAGCATTTAACCTTCCAGTAAATACATGCTCTCTGACGCCAAGAATTGTGGGAGGCCGAAGACCGTGGTTTCCTCGGAATTCCTCAAGGAGATTCCTCATTTTCATTGCCTCCTCAAGGTAGTTGTCCTGAAACAAGCAGATGGAAAGGATATCTGAAGTAAGACTAAGTCAACAAGAAAGAAAGAATAAGTAATGCAACCCACAAAATCGAGTTATCAAAATGATGAGTATCACAAAGGGGCAATTAATCAGCTCTGTCCAAACCCCTCTCTCGTGCTCTCTCGCCCACAGCAAGTCTCCGGCGCTCCAAGGAAGCAGTAGCAAGAAAACCCAAATGATATTAATTATATATTTAATGTTTATGGAGGCTTACACCTCGGAGCGCGAGGCATAATACTGCCTTTCAAAACCTTGAATTAAAGCTTCAAAATCATATATGGACTCTTTGAGCAACTTGGGTTAACAATTTTGGCAAAAATTGAGCCCATTGTGCCTTCGAAGCACTACAGGGCCCTACCCCCATGGGCTTGGGCGTTACACATGAATTAAATTCTTCTTATAAAAGGAGACTTTTTTATTGAACTTTTTTTTTATAATAATTATCACTCCAAGACCAACTCCTCAATCAAATGACACATCACAATCTCACACCAAATTGAACCACCCATCCATTAGTTAGTACCTCAAGAGTAAGTGAAGTATGGTACATCAGTACCAAACACTATAAATTTGGTTAACACAGAACAGTTCAAAAGCAAGAAGCTCCTAGACTACTGACTGTGCCCTAACAGCATATGCATATTCAGATAATATTTATATACAAAACACTGATGGCATTGTAATTTGAAAGAAACCTGATTCATGTCAATTGTTTGAACAGCTTCTCCACGAGTAAAAATGATTGCATGGTTCTGATTTTCAGGTTTCCCTTCTCCAAGCTTAGGGTCTCCAGGAAGTTTAATAGAAAATATTTCCTGGAAACAAACACAACTCAAAACCCAGCACAAGAATATGAAACTGTGAATAAAACAAAACAGTTTAGTCCAGACATATACAAGAATTCAACTTTAAAAATATGCAACAAAACAAAAATGCATACCTATCTTTTTGTGTTAGTTTGCCCAAGTAAGGGCAGGTAGAGAATATTCAAGAAATTCAATAGGATGTCACAAGCGCAAAAAAAAAGCTTCAGCAGAACTTTGTTTTGCTTGTTAGTGGCGCAGAAAATGCAAAGTATCAAGTGTTATAGGTAATTAGGTATTCACTTATAAAGTTAAGCAGAAGCAACAGGAATGAAACTGTATTGATAATAAGAAAACCACCCTTCAAAATACAAGGTTTACAGGCAAAACCTGCCTCAACCAAACACTCATCTCAGCTCAACAAATATTCAAGATACTACCTAATCCAAGAATCTAAATACTTATGTCTCATATTTCTACGGCTCGTGCAAAAGCCTTATTCCCTACAGTGTAGCCGAAAGTGCTAAAGGCAACCAAAAATTTCCACATACTGTATTAAAAATTGAACCAGAACGGAATCGAAAGACATGGAGACAGTAAACTTGCTGATCTGGTCAAGTTGTGCGGTAAGACCAAATAAATTTACAGCCATGAGTTGACAAAACCAAGCAAGTAAAATGCATCCTAGATGAACGCTAAGATATACCATAAAGTGTATTAGGCCAATACACTTGGCGGGGATTTGGGGAGGCTAGGCGGTCAGGCATGGGCCAGGTACACTTCTAGGCATAATGATGCACTTGATAGCTGTACTTCTTTACTTGTTTTGACAATAAGAATTTTCTAGTTTATCTTGGTTTAAGCACAAGAAAGAAAACCACACAGGACTATTACGTCCATCGCCTTAAATTGTTGCATAGCACAAAATGAAAACCCTACATCTTATAACTGGTAAGCCCCACACAAGTAAACACAAAATCATAAGATTACACAAAATTTAAATACCAGAATTAATGTCCACAAGAGAAAGGATAAGAGGACACATTTATTTAATTCTTCTCAATAAGATGATCTTTTCACAGGTGGCTGAAATGTGACGTTATTGAAGGATTATGAAATGTGAGGCAACTAATCAACATACATCCAATAATGCAGTAACATGCGAAAAGGCCCAACTACAGAAAGAACAGGGTTTCTGATTCACCAAGGACACAAATAAGTTTCCGATGGAACAAAATGACAAAACTGAGCTTGATGTTCAAAACCTAACCTGATCTTTCCCATGCACGTCAGCTTTAACAAGCTTTGAATAAAATTCTTTAGCAACAGTTCCATCAGGTTTACCAATCTCTTCCACATGTATGAAAGCAACACGAAGCGCCTCATTCCTGGTTTTGACCAAAAACCAAACGCACACATAGTGAGCTCCTCTCCAAGTTGGGATCTCAATGAAGTCTCAGTAGACAATCAAATACTGATGCTAAGCCTCATAATTTGTTTAAATACTGGATACATAAAGATCACAAATTTTCTAACATTGTAGCTTAAGAGACTACTCAATAAACCTAACTTCAAGGGCAGTAGGATACAACATCTCACTTGGCATCAAATTTACTCTACTCTAGCATCTGAGCTACCTGGGTATGAGACACTATATTCCATAATAAATAATATTCTTTCCAAAACCACCCAATCAGTTTGAGGAGTATTATGAAACAAACAACTAACTCAACCACTACCTGCAAAATGTACATTTTTTTTGTAAAAACAAGGCTATTTTTATATAACAATGCTTTTCCTTATTCATGCTTTTTTCAATAAACAATGATGCTTTTATGAAATCATCTTTTTATGTACAACATTAGATAATACAAAGATCAAATATCAACAATTCCCATAAGAGTAATTGTTCTACATGAACCAATTCCTATATATATATATATATATATATATATATATATATATATAAATGAAAAATTGTAAACAATAGCTTAGAGTCTTTATATGTAATCTAACTGCAGAGCATCTTTGGTTCAGAATGCACAAGACACCACTCCTATGAGCAAGACAAAAATGGCACATGACATAAAACTGAAAACTCAGACCATACAACCCAAAACAAAGATAGCAAAACATAACACAACCAATATGCCTGTACGGCTGTATCCAGGCAGAATATACGAAAGCGCCAATATAAAAGGCAGACCTCTGTAGCAGCAAAGCAATATCAGCAGCCTCGGGAGCTTTTCGCTGCTTTTGTTGCCCATAAATTTGGCAGGACACAACATAAGTGAACTTTATATCAGCTTGAGCACGTGCTTCACGTGACAACTCAAAACCTTCACTTGTGAAACTTGTCTGAGAAGATACATCCTCTGCGTGGTAGTTGACACCCATTATGTATATTATACTTTCTCATTACCAAAAAAATCAGGTTGTTTTAGAGTATTTACCATCTAAAGATCTTTTCTCTAAGTAACTCTGAAGCATCAGTGCCCTTCTATAGTACATCATACCACGCACTGCACAAAATACAAGGAAAAACTATCAGAAGTGCTACAAGGAAAAGAAATTTCGAACCTCCTAAGGTTTTCATGTAATAACTACTAGTAAATAGTTCACTGCTGAAAAAGAGTTGCAAAACCTGTCCGGGCCAAAGTCTGCCCCCTGTAAGATGCCCAAAACCGAAGTTCTAAAGCACTAGCTGAACTTTCTTGAAGTTCAGCATCACCACTATCACCTTTACCAATACGTTCCAAAAAGTTCTCCCATTCATCTGATTATTAAAACAGATGTCAGTGATATTTCAAATTCCAGCCTCAAAACAACCTAGTAAAGACACAAACTCCACGAAGATATTTTCAGAGTTAAGATTAATTGATTGTTTCATTAAATGCAATTGGCATTTTAGTGGCAATTGGCCTTGTTACAAATACGTATACCGAAGTAATAAAGAACCATTTTTAACAGATTCTGCAGCACACTTCTATGATATATTACTATTAGAGACAAAACTGACATATTTACCAAATTCATTGAGCAATTCCCAATGATGATAGCAACTTATTTGAACAGTAAGAAATTTCTATTTGATTAAATGTGCAGCATGAGGTTTGAAAACAACAAAACAGATTACAGTTTGGTGTAACAAAAAAAAAGGTAAAAAAAAAAAAAAAGAAACACTTTAGAGGTTGGAAAACTTTTCATAATATTTGCTCTTATAAACAGAAATCTCAATTTCGAAATCCGACTTAGGTTAGGAATGGAGCACTTTATGATGTATGAAGGGTTTGTACAACTCTTTACAGAAATAAGCTCCTTGATAGTAGCACTAGTCTGACGTAAGCCATGGTAAAAATAATACATGGATAAGTAGAAATGCTTTGGAGAACTTCTCCGCCAAACATAGGCATTAAACCAACAGGGTGCAGTTAACACCGAATAAAATATGACGAAACAGTAAGAGAAAACTAAGCAAGAGTAGTAGGAATATAGTACTGCAGCCATTCTTAGAGTGAAAACAAAAGAAGCAAGACGTACAGGTTACAGCAAACATTAAAACTATGGAAACCTATATCATGAAATGAAAGATGGCAGGAAAATCAATTAAGTTACAAACCAGGAAATATTTTCTGTAGATAGAAAAGAATTGATATTCCATCTTCATTTTCAACCCGCAACTCGGAGTTGCTGTAAAGCACTGTTTCGCTGTAATACGGCGTGAAGACACTATTTTTAAAACAAATTAAGCAAGGCGTCAGAGAGGATTGTTGGCCAAACTATCATGATACAAGGAGATGTTTTACAGCACTAATAGAACAGCTTATGGTACAGACAGTAACCGAATAGTCATAAAAGAGTATACCAGAATGGCATCATTTCACAAACAGGCTTGGCTTGGGGCATGTTCATAAACAATGAATTAGTGAAAAATTGCAATCTTCTTCTTGCTTCAAGATTCTTAGGTATGTTAGCTGCATTGTCCTTCACTGTCAGAAGTAGATGCAACCTTTTCACCTGCTCTTTCTGTTCCCATAATACATAAAAAATTAGTAATAGTAATGATAATAAATATTACTAATATACTGATACCCTCACAGTCTAGACTCAAAATGAAGTGTTAGGGAACCAGAGCTCACAATATCAGGATCCTTCGGCCACTCTATCCTTGAAAAGAGGCGCCCCTCATTTCTAGCCCTCAACAATATATGCCATGTATCAAGCTGCTCCCTGAAGAAAATAAAACAAACACCTCTTAATGTATCAAAATTAGATAAAGGACTCAAGAGGCCATTATGAGAGTTTTTTCTACCAAGCTTACCTCAAATCAGGCGACAATAACTCATGTGTGACAACATCATAAAAATCATACACAGCCTTAGCTGCACCTTTTGCAAGTTCAGGCGTAGGGTTGCGTGTCTATACAATATAAAAGATGTCACCACAATAGCAAAAAGAAAAGGAGAAGGAACATAATTTCCAGCAATGAACTTATTAACATTTCCATGTTAAAAATCATGAAGCTATGTAAAAGAATCAAAGACAAACAAATATTATTGATAAAGCATTCAATAAGAGATGAAAACTAGACAGATTTCCAGGAATCGAACATCTATGAGAACAGGATGGCATCAGCAATTTTGAGTTGAACACAATAACAAAAGCTAGTAAAGAGAATAACGAGGCAACATCATTTAATTGTGCAAGGAAAAACCCATGCCCTTGAGGTGGTTACTTGCAGTAGTCAAAGCAAGCCAGGAACAAGATCAACAATTGCAGTATTGCACAAGACAAGTTAATAGAATACAGCATTCAACAAAAAAAGTTGAAACATAAACCCTTAGTTTATATGTTTCATCCTAAAAAGAGTCCAACAAAATTATCCTTACATTATTTCCATGTTCAGATTACCTTAGGTTATATGCTTTTGAATTAAGAGGGTGCTATGGCGTTATGATCCTTTTACTGAGATTCATCTATGTAAGTTACAGTCCAAAATCACTATAGGACGTGAGTTTTATCTTGTTCATCTCTTTGGCAGCTTTCCTTGGGCACACGTTTGGTGTGTAAACTGTCTCATATTCCATCATTCGATAAAAGTTAACTGTGATCATGCTTCCACCCATTGCTTTTATAAAATGTTGTATTTGTGTTTGGTTCGTAATAGGTCTGCACCGGGAGGGTTGGAAGTATACGCTCAGCAGCTGGCACAATTATAAAACAATGGCAGTTTAGAAGTTAGAAGTTAAATATTTGTTTTAAGTTGGGGTTTTATGTCTCAAGCATGGGCCTTAGTAGGAGTACGTAGTATTTATGTTACTTTCCTATGTAAATTAAAAATCTTTGGATCATTGGATTTTCAGCATATAGCTGGGGCAGAACATTCAGCTCTGTCGCCTCAATTTTGAGGCGGTCTTATTGTTCATAATATACAATCTTATTTCCTCATGATCTTAACTCTATCAGTTCATAGGCTAAAGCATGTATAAATACGAAACTGGTTTTGGGATAATGGCAAGCAGTTTTTATGTTCAGTTTTTTGGCCTAACGCTTGGCAGGTTACAAAACCTGCAGAACTTGTTCGCTGTTTCTAATCCTGTTCATTACCCTAAAAATCCTTTCACTCTATCTGTCTATCAGATGCACCATGACAGACAATCATAACTCATATTCCAAGCTCCATTATACATGTACAAATACAGTACTGATCTTCCTAATTCATAGAATTTCTTTTTACAGTCTAGTTCCTCATAGTTTCCTCGAAAGTTATAATGTGATTAGGAGGTAAAGAGTATATCAGGCAGAGTTCAGATGCAAAATTCTCAAACAAACTTTACATATCTCCCAGAAGAAGAAAGAGCACTTGTTAAATTTAGAGCAATGAAATGTAAATAATGTTCAAGGGAAAAGAAAATACCAGTAGCCCAGTCAAAGCTGTAAATCTAGAGAGAACCACAGGAAGCTTTTTAAGTGATAAAGTAATGACTAGTGACCCTTCAGATATACTGCCATTGATCTCACGAAATACTCTTTCAACCCTGCAATGAAACAAACAAGGGCAAACAATAGGATAACACCATGATCCTAAATTTTACAGACATAAGAGACCCAAAAGTCAATTCTAGAGAAGAATATCAAGACGTCTCACCAAAGTCTTCCTTCTCCATCAACCAAAGAGTGCATAATTTTTTCAATACTTGAATAACACTCCTGAACTGCATACGCCATGTACTCATCTTTGCATATCCTGTTCCATAGGTCAGCTTGTGTGTCTTTGCAATCCAAAGCTAAATCAATGGCTAGTAAGATCTAAAAATGGAAAAGGTAGCAGATACTAAGAGTTAAGAAGACTATATTAAAATCACTTAGAAACCTAAGTAATCAAGACAGGCGATGAAAGAGGCAAGCACCTTACTGCTCAGAAGAAAAAGTGGCCATTGAACCAATTTCAGGCTTCCAGTGTTACTTGGCATTGAAAGTAGGTCCATCTCCCTGAAATTATACATTATATTATTCCATTGCAAGCAAGAGATTTCTGCTCAGAAAGATATAATATACAGTAAGATAATCTGACAACGGAAGCCCAAATCTACCAACCTATTACTAATATAATCTTCTTCCCGCAAGCTTCTGATAATTTCATTCCAAAATGGGGAAAATGTGGCAGCGTAGGTCTTGCTATTGTCATGAGAACTCTGGAGACAATATGAAGCAGTAAGTATCATATGGAAAACAAAGAATACAAGAAAATAAGTGCATCAGAACATCTCCTGGAGAGCAATATACTCTTAATTTGAGCAATGGACAGCACAGTATAAGCCACCTTATTTATCCAACTAGGTTGAACCAGTCTGAATCTTTTGGCGTACGTGAATCCCGAACTCCATCAAAAAAGAGTGACAGACCTTATGACTCAACAAACTCAATTGAACCTTGACATTACACCTTTAATTTCATACCAACTTTACTTTAACATCAATTTAGTAGCATCAAGGGTAACTAAAATGTTTTAATAATCAATATAATTAATACATCTACAATATTGTCCTGGAGTTTAAACCTTTCACAAAAATGTCTCAGTGATTAATTAAACTATAACATTTTGGTACAATGTTTATACAATGTAACAAAAGTGTCCCTAGTCAAATTTTCTGGTACTAGAAAATAGACGTGTAGCGCCGAAGGGTGACGTCGATCTCCACTCACCACCTCGCTTAAAAAGTGGTAGTTTTACTGGAAAATTAAAACTTGAAGCCCACATTAGAATTAGCTCACATTTTTCGATAGAAGTATAACTCGAGCTACAGCAGGATTAGTTCATATTTTTTCCATCAACAAGGACAGTGCAACTTGTAACAGCATATTGGAGCCCACTATATATTTGTATATTCTGTAATTGCTAACAGATTCACATGCAACGATAAAAATATAGAGGAGATCATTTAGGTAACGTTTTCAGGCAACTAATTGCGGTCTTTGGAGTTTGGACAACACGAAATAGAAGTCTAGTAAATCTATAGGAAGCTTAACTCAACCAGCAAAAGAACAAAGAACCAAGTGCCCTGAAACGTGTTAGTCTGTTTAACCAGGTTACACCATGTTTCAACCAGTAGGAATTTTCCCTTATAAATTTAACATGACAATTCAGGCAACTATGGAAGCCATCTTGACATGATGAGCACTGCTCCAGTGTCTGGTACAATAAATTGTGTTCTAGACTACAGATATGGAAAATTTATTAGTTGATCGTAAGATCTCAAGTTTATACAATTTAAATTCATTGGATAATGCCTTCAAATTCATTTCCATCACATGTGCTCCTCTACTATTTCTGCTCTAGTTTCTTTAGAAAAAATGATCCTGCTCTGTTGTTCTCTTAGATCCCACAGTTCAAAAATAATATCAGTCTGCAAATCCCCAGCAACTTCTGCAGAACCCAAAACCTGGATCTTCAGGTGAGAGATGGGACAAAGCTTAACGTACCTATATGGCTATATGTTGTCTTTCCAATTATTCTTGGCACTTCAAAAGAAAAATGACTTCAAGCATAAAAATTTACAATTTTTTTTTATTTTAAAATTGCAATGCTGTTGCAGACATTGTCAGAACTGACTCACAGTTGATATATGCCTAGAAGTTATTGGCCACATAAATGATGGACTAGATTGAAAACTGACTCAGCTGTCCTAGCTAGGGATGATTATGCACTCCTTTCCTAGCCATTCAAGGCAAGGTTAACACAGTTTCACATCTAATTGATTGTAACAGAAATGACAATAGCAAATCTTTTATGCGCTCCTAAAACAACCATTTGAGTAGAACTCATCAAATTTCAATATCAAAGAGGCCATATAGACCACAGTGTGTATACATTAACATGAAGTAGCAAATCAAAGTCAAACTGCTAGAGAAAAGGTCAAAAGTTTCAGATGCACTGACCTGTGATGATTCTCCATCAAACGGCATCCTAAAATACCATGTGATAAAATGTCAGAAAAGTTTCTTACTAGAACGAGAACTTATTTGTGAATTTACCTTTTGATAAGTGGAGACACTAAATTCGTCACAAAAGCTCTTGGAAAACTTTCAAATCGCTTGTGAACCATTTCAATTGATCGAATCTTCAAGTTGATTATTAAAACATAAGATAATTACGAAGAGTTTATAATGCATTGATAGAGTGTATAGCTGTAAGGAAAAATTCACAGATGGCACAGACTGGGACCCGTACCTCCCCTAAGCGAGCCCTCGCTCCCATCACGGCACCATAAATTGCAGATAATAGAGTATACCAAATGTGAATATCCATAAGATAGATCTGGCATAAAATGGTGGCAAGGAAAGAAATGATCAGATCAAATGTATATCAGAATTCAAACAGCACACATTACCATAAATAGCACATAAATTCCAAACATTTAATAATAAATAGAAGAGGCTAAGATCCTAAAATTCTGGCACATGGAACATCCGAACTCCATTACTGAACTTAAATCTTAAAGGCTACTGAAGTTGGGCATAAATTCATTTCTGCTTCATTGGTAGGCCATTAGAAATGTCATTATGGTTTTACCAAATATAGACAGCAAGCAGGCTCACTGGTGGCCACGGAGGAACAAATATGTTCATCTACTAACAGATAGGATATATATATCAAAGCTAGACCTTCCATCAGGAAGCCACATAAAATTAAACCAGGAGAAGATTGAAGTAAAGCGTTGATCAAATTTCAGTTTTATCTTATATCCATGTTAGAGAATTAAACAAATATTAGTTGGAAATTCGCACAGACTTAACATCAGAGTTATGAACATTATAAATAGTTGCGATAAGAGAGGCCAAATGAATCTTCCTCTGTTAACTCTGCTCATGAATCCAATGTCAGAGAGGACCAATAAAGTACTAAATTTAAATGGTATCCAACACTCACAGCTATTACGGGGGCCCATAAGCTAGCAATAGTCAATACATTATTATTGTCTGCAACAAAAACCAAATAACAGAGCATCAGCTTCTTGTGTAAACATTTTTTGATCATACTATCCAAAAAGAAATTACAAAACTTTGAACTCCTACTGCAAAAATGAGTTATGCAGGAGGAAATAAAAAATAAAAACTTAGACATCTATTTCACTCAATAAAGGGTTCCACATCCTCATTTCTTCACAGACCAAGAAGAGAATTAAGCTCCTAATTTTGCTTGGAATATAATTTAAACATCCTCAATCTCCTAGAAAAGAAATCTTGTGCTCATCTTATCGAAACAGCACCTAGAGCGGAAAATGTATCACGTCTATGTTCTAAGTCAAAAAATGAAAAGAGTCTTTATCAAGTTCATATTTGTTAGTTTTTGACAAGTAAGAGAACCTCTTACGCTCAAGATTGTTCATTTGATCACCACACCAGCAAAGGATACAGCGGACCCCCCAAAAACAATAATTGAACTAATTAAGAAGCAAATTAATTTCTCGGAAGTCTGAACTACCAATATACATTTCTATACCATTAAAGCACAGGAAAGAATGCAAGTAAGAAAAAGAAACATACTCTTTGATATAAAATCGTGCCATGAGTACTGAAGCCGCGGTAGTTTTACAATTATATTAGTAGGCTTGACCAGAGGCCTAATCTGTCATTACCAAAATTTTCACTGATTTAGGCAGAGCAAAGCAATAGCATCCTAATTTTTAATAAATTTCTTAGAAGAACGAAGAATGACTTGCCTGTAGAAAGTAAGCAAAAGGAAATTTGCAAGCAAAGATCACCAGCCAGAAAAATACATAGCTGCATAGTGAAAACATAACAAACTCAAAAAAATTAGCATACTATTTGTATGTAAAATATGAAGAGTAGCAATGTTGGGATCCTGATAGTATTCCAAAGTATATCCTACACAATAAAAAAAACCGTATAGATAAACGGATAATATTAGTAGCGGTGAAGCTAATTGTTATGCCTTTCAATTCCCATCATGAATGCAGCATTTGTAGTAATGACATGTAATGACCATTTTGAGACCCATTTAGTATATCTTACAGTGCTACACAACGACAAAATTAATGAAACCTATTTCAAAAGATTAAGCTTAATCCTCTAACAGACACTGGAAATAGACATTGCTACAGTAATCTTCATTCTCGAGCATATTACATCCAAACTCCAAAGATTCCTCAATCTAACCTTCTTAAAGAATCCATATTATTGCTACCATATCACATCCTAAGGTTCCTCAAAATTCTCCTAATTTGTTCCAACCTATAAGACCAACAAAACAAGTGGACAACAATATCCTCTACCCATGTTTGCTAACAATGCAACTTATATCCACTAAATACATAGATACTTTTACATGAAGTTGGTAATAATCAAGAAAGGCATACCCTCCTAAACTAAGCAGCCATAGTAAATTAATCATTTATATAAATGCATAAAACTAGGCTTGAGAATCTCGAGTTATGCCACATAAATTTATAGAGCAATTTGTTTGATTCAACAATTCAAATTTAGTAGTCTTACTTTTTACTTAGGAAACCATATATATTTAAGAATTTCTCCCATAAAACATATGCCACACGTGACAAAAATACAGCAGAGTACCGTAAGGGGAAACTCATTGACCAAAGCAATCTGAAAAATATATGAGAAATATTAGAAGGCCAACAGGCAGTAAAGCAGAAATATGGGCAAACCTCATATAGTCGGTGGTCTTTTCAACAAGTCCACGACCAACGAAATAGCGTTCCTGAAATTAAATGCAGAACTTGTTAGTAGAGTTTACTATCCAATTGTTTTATAGAGTTCAAATTTCAGATTAAAAGAGAAAAAATAAAATAAAATAAAATCTAGTTCACACATGTACAGAAATCTTAACCATTTTGACATCGAAGAGTGCTAGATTGTGGTTAAAACAAAGAGGATGTTCATATAGTGAACCAAAGGCAAGCAACAAAGACATCTTAGATTTCTTATAGACCTTGCAAAAAGGATGCAAAATAATTATATCTGTAAATAATAGCTAGTTTTCACACCGGTACCAAGTACATAAAGATGGTTTTTGTATAGTGGTTCTATTATTTGTCACTATTATTCATTTTTAGGTTGGTTTGGATAGACAAGATAAAGATCATTTGAAGAGCTAGTACCTCATAAATCCACTTGAAAAATTGAAAAAATGGATGCTCAGACATTTCTGATAGCCTGTGACACGAAGGGAATTTGAGCAGCAGGGCAAATAGTATACGCACACCAGCATATACTCCCAATACTAGGACATAAATCCTAAAATAGAATGAATCTGAGGTGTTTTTGTTCCTTTCTTCCAACAGTTTCCTGAAAACCATTAAGGTTATTACATTAGCAACAACTATTATAGATAAAAGAACCTTCAGCCACTGAAAAAGTACGGACTCACAGGTACACATAGAGCACAAACGCAGAGCTCAAGCCACACCAAAAGAACCGGATAACAAGCCTTGATATAGCCATGCCACGGGCAGTAGTATAAGCCCCAAACATTAGTAAAACATCTAGACCACCTAATACCAAGCAAGAAGCTACTTATAGAAAATCAGATGGCAAAGGAAACTAGAGACATCAAAGATCATCTAAGGCAGAAAAGAAAGACAAAAGATAATGTAATGGCTTACTCTCTACGAAATTCATTACAGCAAATGTCGGGCCAATGCTAAGCAGTGTTTTAAAGGTATTGAGATTAAGTTTGCCATCGTTGAACGCAACAATAGCTAGAGCCTGGTAAAACGATAAGGACGTAAAAGACAAAGAAATGCATACTCGGCAAATATACAGTTGAAAGACAGCATTGCAGCTTTACCTGAAACATTACAACCAAAAATATCCACAGACGATGGAAACTCCGATACAGGTGAAGAAAAGTCCGATGTTCAACGAATGAACTTTTACCTGTCTATTTTTTGACGAGAAACAAAAGAAATTGAGATAATAATGAACAAAGAGCATAGACAACGCAATGAAATGAGATTTTATAATTTCATTGGAGAAATCAGAACCAACCCGTTTTCCTTTTTTCGGCTTCAACAAAAAAGAAGAATTTGGATTCATAGGCCAACCCAACTCGAAGCAAGAAGGCACCCTGCAAGTGAGCTAAAAATTGAAATTCAAAGTAAAAGGAATATCCACGACACACTTGGACTGATTACAAAGAAGAATGTACCAGAAATACTCATTGAAGTCATCATAATTTCGCCATTTTGAGTGTGCAGCTTTTCCATTATTATTTTCATCAGTTTCCTGTTGATAACAGAAATAGTGAGTGATGCCAGGAAAGGAGAAGCAATATTAAATTCTGTTTTAGAATGGCGATAGGAAACTGTTACTACTTGCCAAGCAAATAATTATGTCTAATGATATGATCTAGTAAAGACTAAACACCCCCCAAAAAAAGCATGCAATGTATAGAAGAAGGTTTGTGAATTTACTGAAAACTTAAGAAAATGGATCAATCAAGTTATTTGACACCAGGCATAGTGTGCCTCACATTACAAGCAAGCCACTGAGAACATTTCTAAGGGCAGGCACTTACTTTTCTTATGGTAGCATATATAGGACAAATGATTTGATCTAGGAAGGCCACGGAACCATCTTCACTTGTACAACTTGCAGCACGAGTCACCACCCCATGATCCAGAATTGCATCTAACTCCCTTGCCATCTATACAAGCAAAATTTTATAATATAGCAATTTTAACATGATAATAAAATGATATGAATTTCTGTCTACTTTGATAGATATATAAAAAAGTGCCGACATTACATGCACTGGTAAGTTAAAGCAATTCTATAATTCAGTAGTTAAAGTAAAATATGTAAAACTGCATTCATAAAATAATTTATGACTTTTGGAACCATATATCTCTCCAGTGATCAATACATTTGAAAAGCTTCTACTTAATCTGCATTAAATTTGCAAACAGAAAAGACATAGGTCCTCAGAGAGACCTTTGTCTAACTGATGGAAGTACTTATGAGTTAGAAAGACTATTTATACTTGACAATTTATACTAAAAGTGGTTTGATGTGAGAACTTTTCAGCAAATAAACCCCTACTTACATTGAGTTAATACAACTGCACCCTCAATGCCTTCAACTAATGAAATGTAGTTCTTCCATCCAACTAGTTTCACGTTTATTCACACTATCAAATCCTTCTTAATTTAAGTATATTAGGAAAATAATAGTTTTCAGTGTTCTATAAGTTTTATTTTCCTTCAATTGTACAAGATCTATATTTATAATTAAACTTAAAAAACATATTTCAGTTATGTTACTAGTCTAAGTGATGCAGATTATGCATATATGTATATGTACGATAGTGCTTAGCTGTACATAGACATCTAACATCTTATAATATAAAGTTAATATTGAAGTTGAATTTATTATCCAATATACTTCATACATTAAGTAAGGACAATTGTCAAGTGCTATAGCTTTAATTGAACTCGAACCTGAAACACACTAAATGTGCACGTGCTTATATAGTTGCAGTAATAAGAAGAAAAGAAGTACCACATATTTGTGTACTTATTCCTTAAGAAGCATAAAATATGTTTCTCAAATTGTTTTCTTCAGTAATGTACATATACATTTTGTAATATTATGGTGACTAGCTTGTCAGAAGTAGCTGGAAACTATGAAGCAATAGTAACAATCTCTGGTCAATGCAAAGCAAGGAAAATGTCACAGAAGTAACATGGGATATACAAAATACATATTCTTCAAAAGCAAAAATCAAAAGAACACCAAACTCCGAAGAAAACAGCCACATGGGCAACAAAGACATACGTGGTGAAAAATGTAGCAGATGCATTCAGGAAGAAAACGGATGTTTGCAGCTTCACCCCATACACATAAATACAGTGAAATTAGGAAAAGCTTCCTCTCCCTGTTAATGGCTTCCAGGCTACAGGGAACAAATAGAGAAGTCAGTTCATGAATTCTCAACAGAAGTAGCAAGATGCAGCAGAAACAACCTGTTCCATACAATGCGTATCCGCAAATATCTACACCATTTGATGTAATTATCTAGGACCTTCAAGAAGACCTCTCTTATAGCTCTTTCATCTAGTTTCTGCAAATGAATACAAATTTTTTTATTAGCTGTCATGAATAATGGCTTTTTAATACCCTTAATTGGCCTTCTTCAAGTGAACCTAATTAAAGCACTAACTGGATCGGCCTCAACTGGAATGCCAAGTCGCGACTGTGTGTTTGCTAAAGTAAGCACAACATGCTCACGCTGGTTCCTTATATTGTCTTTCTGCAAAATATGAAATCAAGCCACCAAAGGAAGAATGTAAAAAAAAATAACCAAAGCCATAAAAGCTAAATATTAGTAAGCAAGCAAGCATCAGACAAGCTACACTCATGTAGAAAACCTTTCATATGCTTAAAACGACTACCAACAGATGACGACTCAATATAGCCTTTTGGCCATCAAAAAGAAACTAGTTGACAAAAACTGATCATTGCTATTTATCAAATCCAAAGGCACAGAACAAATTCTTCATATCTTACTAAACTATTTTATTAGAGAAAACGATCAATTAGAATTAAACAACACCTGAAAACCAAACACATATTCTAAGAGGTCAAACATATCCAGATCCCGTTGTCCAGACATTTCAAAATCAGCTGGAAGTCGAGGAAAATGCTCAGTATATCTTATTGCTGATATTGCACCTCTGACCTGCAAAGAAAGATCATCACATCAAACTAAGATTCAAAGATCTAGAACACTAAAATCACACTCTGTCAGAAGAGAGATCATTACAACATCTAATCAAATACAGATAGGGAAAAAGCCATTAAAAACATCAAGTCAAAGAAACAAAAGGTCACAGCATCCGGTATCAATGATGTGCTTTCGCATGGATAACCATTATCAACAAAGGCTATTTTGTGCTCCAGGCAAATGTCTTCAAAATTTCAGGAAAAAAGGCCAATAGATAGCTATCTATTTATACAATTAACATAGACTTACTTCAGGAAAGTACCCAATAGCATTGGTTAAAGATGGTGCTTCAAGAGGGACAATATTGTATGGGATGAGTTCACCCGATATAGTTGCATCTGACTTTTTCATCCTTCTTAACTGGAATAACAAATAAAGAAGAATAATAAGAATCAACCAAGTAGAAGGTTCTTATTGACACACTTCACCAAGCAAGTTAATTCTATTCTGAGCTCTTTATTAATAAGAAAAGAGCATATAAACCATTAAATGTATAACAAGTGAATATTGAAACTTTCATTGCTCTGCACGAGTTCAGAACATGGGAAAGAAGGGAGTACCTCTTCTACAATAAGCCTTCCCACTCCACTTGGAGCTGCATCTTTACTAAGGGCCTCCATCACCTCAACCAAAGCCCTCAGCGTAGCAAACACCCTTTTCATTTTTGTGAATCTAAGATCCAAGCTAAAAAGATAGAGAAGCACAGGCAAACCAGTAAGGCATTTTGTACAGGCATTAGAATCTATCTTAATATCAGGAAGACGTATTCATTTATTAGGAAGGCT
This sequence comes from Schizonepeta tenuifolia, assembly GCA_029490685.1. NCBI lineage: Eukaryota > Viridiplantae > Streptophyta > Magnoliopsida > Lamiales > Lamiaceae > Schizonepeta > Schizonepeta tenuifolia. The sequence continues at coordinate 76,270,749 of CM055960.1, forward strand.
AACGTAGTGCATAAGCAAACGAGTGAAACAATGTAAAACTTTTTTGTGCTTCCCTTCCCAAAGATTAATTTGAATCTGATACTACTATGCTCTGTAGTACCGTACCATAAAAAAAAATTATTTGCACAACACGCCAGTGTGCAAATCCACACACAGTTAATGTTGTAGATGCCAGATATTGAGAACAATTGACCAACTATGTCCTAATATATACTTTTAGTGCTATACATCCAAAGAGAAAAAACAATGTTGTCTCAGTACACTTGAATAAGAATATGGAACATGAATAGCAGCACCAGCAAGGGTAAACTGAAGATAGTCAAATGAATGATACATTAAGCACTAAAGAACGTACTCCCCAATATTAGCACTATAAGTGCCAGATTCCCGCCATTTCTGTTCCTCTTTCTCAATGTCGTCCACTCTGTGCCGCTTTTTAAATCGATTATAAAAATCCCATAACAGCTCAATATCATGATTACGGTCTATTGCGCCGCCACCTTTTTTCGCAAGCTTTTGCTGCATCACAAGTAGAGTTCATTCACTGAGAGAGCGACTAAGAGTCAAAAGAGTAGCAAACTGGACTGATGTATGAGCCAAATTGCCCAAAAAAGCCTATGTGTTGCATAAATAAACAAAATGAAAGTAGTACACATCCTCAATCTTTAGATGCACAGCTGTTAAAGTTAATAGAGAGGTGGAAGCTGTCAGATTTTAGCAGTGGGTACAATACAACTAATGCTTAGTGTGAATAAATTCTCATTGTTTGTATATAGAGATACATACTGATGTGTGAATCCAAAACCAATTTCTTTTCCTTCCTGGGTAACAATTATTTTCTCTAAAATTTGCCTGGGTTTTGAAGTTTTACTTAAATAAACAGCATGCGCAAACATTAAATCTTTCACTGTACCTTAATCACGGACATTAACCCAGTCTTAAACTGAAGAACACCTCTACCGTCACTGCTGGGGTCCAGATTTTGAGCCATACTATATGCCTGCTCGCATACTTGACAGAGAAGAGGAAATAAAATAAGGAAGACATCGAATTAAATTTTAAATTACTGAATGACAACTGTCCTCTCATTTTTAAGGAGTAAATATTCAGCAGCCAGGGAAATCAAAAACATTCAGACTCATCTTCATATACCACTTGGAATAAATGAAATGGAACAAAAAATCAAGAACAGTAGAAATTCATTACTGAATCTGAAAAATAGAGAATCCAAACAAGGTGAGTTCTCGATCCTGAATCCACAATATAATGAAAAGGATGTCATTTCAACTATCACGTTACCAGAAATCATTTCCTATTAGTCCAAACTTAAACAGGAAGCTGGGCAAGAATAAATATATAAATAAATAAGAAAAATGATGAGATGTTGAAATAAAACAAGCAGAACCCTCCGTCCACTGATCCAGCAGCTATCTAAAAATCATAATATGAGCCCGTAATTTCTTCAACTGAAACAATCAGCTTATGTCATCACCGCACCTATCCCGCCTTTAGAACCAAAAACCACACAAAAGCACTCTCTCATAGACAATTGAAACAATATGAGACTAACATAGCTTCATATTAGATAAACCATGCCCCTGGGTCGTCCTGATCAGTGCTGCCTAACTTCTCTGAAACCCCATCTAACCCAAACTAGACCTGATCAGAGCCCGCAGCCTACCGCCAACTTTGCTAGTAGCTGCAGTTTTAATTTTGAGCTTATATATTAAGAAGATCGTTGAACAAAGGCCCCGCATGTTCTTTTCTTTAATAATATTATAATTATAATTCTCCAAAATCTATAGAAAGCAGACACCCGCCAACTTCTACCCATGTATATTCATCCACCTTCATCAACTTGCACTAACGGGGATCTGCAAATCAAGGCAAATAGACAACTACTTTGACGCGTAGTATCACATCATGCGATCAAATACAACTAAGCTTGGACTGATTTCTAAAACATATATTTATTTAGATGTGGTATTTCCGGCAAAGGGGAAAAGGCCACTCGTTACTGGCATTGTATCCGAATCTACAAATGATAAAGCCGGCGCCCTAAGTTACACCAAGTTCTCAGCAACATAACATTCCACTTTCAGGAAAAAAAATCACATTCAAACACATTCCATACAATATCTAATAAATATTACGAACTGATGCATAACAACAAACTGTTAAGAGAGTAAGAGCAATTATTTCTTTAACTTACGTATTCTAGCAACATTGGGATCTTCCGACTGAATTTCATCGGCAGCCTGCAAAATCGCGTTGATGTTGGTGCTCCGTTGAAGCGAGTCAGGCACGGAGCCGGCGATGCCGCTGGGCGTCCGCTCGTGGCCGGCCCGCAGCTCGCTCCGCAGCACGGCGCGAACCAGCCTTTCCCAATTGTCCTGAACCCTAGCCATGATTCAACTTCTGCAAACGAATCCAAATCGCGAAGATCTAGCCGCAGTTAAACGAATGTACGATACTGGTCATTTGCAGATGTCGGAAGTGTGGAATTGATCAACGGCGTCGTAGGAAAAACGAAGGTTTGAGCGGAAGATTTTATTTCGTAAACCCTCAGAGCCTTCCTTAATCGAGAAGGACCTGACTGACGCGATTCAAATATTTGGAGTTACGTTGACACTTGACCGTTTTGAAGTCCAAATACTAAAAAACCATCCAAAGCTAGTAATTGCTCACCCAAAATTTAAATGTGAATAGTTTTTTAGCCTATTTTTGTGACTAGTATCCCGAATTAACTGTTAAAATAGGATAGGTCGGTGTTTTCAAAAAGAGGAATACTATTATATGTTAAGAAATTTAAAAATAAGGATTATGATTTCCATTTTTTTCATTTTTATTTTTATTTGAGGCTCAAAATTAATTATTTGAACTTTTTAGAGCTTGTTGCTGACTTGTCGTGTCATGTCCTCCTTTTAGAAAATTTTGTCTTTCCTTTTATTTGTTACTATTGAAAGAAAGAAAGAAACCAATTTTCAAGACCAATTATTTGTCACATTTACAATTTAAAATAAAAATAAGGACTTAAGATGAAAAAAACTCGTCGCTTCCTTATTTTTATTTTAGGCTGCAAATGTGGCAAATATATGATTTCTTTCTTTCTTTCGATAATAACAAATATATATGCTCAAAAAAAATCAACAATACCAAAAAGAGGGAAAAAATTTGCTAAAAATGTGACATGGCACGGCCACGTCAGCAGCGGGTTCTAAGTGTCACTAAAAAGCTAAATAATGGTTTTGGCCTGAAATAGGAATGTAAATCCAAAAACATTGAAGTTATAGTCCTTATTTTCAAATTTCGTAACATATAGTCCTTATTCTGATAACACTGAAAGTTACGATCCTGTTTTGACAATTAGCTCCTAGTATCCCTACCATGCGTGCAAAAACGAAAATTTATGATTTAAATGGGAGAAATTTTGAAATAGCTATATCATGGTCAACGTTTGCAATTTCGGATGCAATTACCCTTAAAGAGAGCACGAGTTGTGGGTCACGGCAGGTACTAGGATTCTAGGATGATTTAAACAAAAAATCTTATTAGTCTCAATCGTCTCAAGCATCGTGGTACAATTAAGACGAATGATAGTTCAATAGTTCCAAAATGTGGTCTGGTGCATTATGGTATAATTGAGACGAACGGTCCAATTAGTTTCAATCGTCTTAAAATATGTCATGTTGCACTATGAACAATTGGGACGAATAGTATTTATTTGTCTCGTTCGTACCATATTGTGTACAAACCTAGATTTTATCAACATTATGCAAAAAAAAACTTAATATAGATTAATCGCGAAATAGAACGTATTGCACGGCGGTAATGACAAACAACGGTGATGGCATCGCACATCTAAAGAAAAATAGTGTCTTTTCACACAAAAATTTCGATGGCATTTTTCTGGGGGGAAAAACAAACGCGCTTGGAAGTGTGCACCAATCAACCACAACAGCAAGTTGATTAGGAAAATTCACAATTCAAAATTATTCCAAGCAAACAACGATTGGTCAAATATTTCACAAGTCAAATAGAGAGAGAATATTATACTCCCTCCGTCCACGAATTTTGTAACTAGTTTTTCTTTTCCGTATGTTCACGGAGATTGTAGCTAATTTTCTTTTTTTCCATTTTAGGGTATGACCCCACTCACTATCTTGCTTTTATCTCTTTCTCTATTCACAATGGCGGGTCATTTTCTCCACTCACTTATCATGGGAGTTCGATTTGATCTTGCCCATTCTCTTGCTGACAAACATGTACTACTCTCATGCGCACAGCTCATTGCACTGCACTTTTCTTGAAATCTGCTGTTTGGGGAGGAAAATAATTTTGTGTTTGTTTTGTTGATGGATTGTTTGTCAAAAGGTGGAGATTGTTGTATGTGATTGCACATTTCATTCAACAGTATCTCCACTTAAGTATATTTATGATGAAGATGAATAGGGGTGAAAGTATGGAAATCGGGTTTCCGGGTTATCCATATCCTACCCGTACCCAGTCGGGTATTGGGCACTCAATACCCGTAATTTGCGGGTATCGGATGGGTATGGGTATGAGATTTTTAGAAAATACCCTAACGGGTATACCCGTTAGGGTATTGGGTACCCGGTCAAACACCCGGTCATTAAAATACAATTATTTATTACATATAATTACTAATTTTATAAAATAAATAATAAATATATTCATTTTTAAGCTAAAACCTAAACCTAAACATAACTCTAAACATAACCTATGAATAACATATATTCATAGTAATTTACTTGTTGAACTTAAATGTTTAAACTGCGTTTAGTATTGATTTGTTGTTGTCGTCTAGTTGTTGCTATATAGTTGGTTATTAATTTATTGTTGAAAATTATCGAAAAATCGAGCGGGTGAAAAATTACCATATTTTTATCTTTTTTATTTTATTTTCTAAACGGGTTCACCGGGTACCCTATACCCGAGTCAGGTATACCCGACCGGTATTGGGTACCCGTTCGACTAAAATAGAAAAGATATGGATATTCATTTTTTGCTTATTTGAGTACGGGTACCTGCAAATGCGGATATAGGTATCCACAGGTACCCGTTTAATCACCCCTAAAGATGAAGATGAAGAAGTAGTGTGAGATACAGGACCTGAGATAGGCTATTCATTCAATTACGTGAGGTTGAACCAATTATTATGGATTATTTTAGTTGGGCTGCTATTAATAATCTTTGGCACATAAATTTTTGCAATATTACTACTGCACATGTGTTTCTGATATAGTTTATTTACTTTCGTAATTTTTTTGTAATTCAAATTAACTGATATTTGAATTATTATTATTAACAAAACATGTAATTTGTGCACCTCTACTACCGATCTTATATGTCCTTCTCCCTCTGTCCCACGAAAATTGTCTCCCTTTTCTTTTTGGGTTGTCCCACGAAAGATGTCTCCTTTTCATTTTGGGAAATAATTAATCCACTAATACCCAATATTAGCCCAATAAGTCAGACCCACATTACCCACTAAAGGCCCGTTTGGTAGGGGTATATGGATATCAGATACGGGTATCAAAATAGCCCATATCCATATCATGTGTTTGGTATATCATATATGAATATCATTTTGATATACTTGATACCCTGATATACTGATTTTCCACATTCTGAATCCTAATTTTTATGCCGGTATCGTTCGTATACCTTTCCTCCTCAACTTTTCTTTTCATTTCTCTCTCTTTCCTTCCGTCCTCAACTTCTCTTTTCCTCATCGGAACAAAAATGAAGAGGCCCAGAAAATCACCACTGCCAATGTAAACACGAAATGAGGGAATTTCGCGAATAAGTGATGTCAGAGCTTGAACAATCAATGGTGGTAGGAAATTATGTGTCTATTTATTTTTGATAATGAATCGAACAATCCAACGATAGATCCTTGGTGGAGTAAAGAACGGGTTGCCGTCGACCCAGAGAGAAAATTGAGGCTTGAAATATCGCCGAGGCGGTGAAGGTGGCGGCGAAGGCGGTATGTTTGGTGGTGGCTCGTGGTTGGATGAGGTAAATCTGGTAGTAACTTCGTGGGTGGAGGTGAAGAGGGTAGTGATGGTGGCAGCGGCGATGAGGTAAATCTGGTGGTGGGTCTGTGGATGGTGGTGGTATTGGCGGCGGCGGCGGAAGCGGGTGGAGCATTAGAGGAGGTGGTGTTGTTTGGCGGGTGTGAATCTGGTGTAAGTTGGGAGAAATTCTGAGTTTCAGAACTAGAAAGCTGGTTGTGCGAAACTAGTGCTAAAGTAGTGGGTGGTGGAGGAGAATATGGAAATGAGCAGGGATGCGACGGAGTAGCCGCGAAGGGAAAAGGTATTGACGGCGAGGAAATCAGAAAATGGCTGTGGGAAGACAATATCGGCAGAGGAGGCGATATGTCTGTGAAATGGGTGTGAGTTGACGGATTGAGTTGGGGCGACATTTATTAGTGTTGGGGATGGTTTTGTGACATGAACGGAGGTGACCGGAAAATATGAGTTGCTGGTTTGGTTTGGTTTGGTTCTCTTGTTAATAAAGTCAACTTTTTATTTTTTATAAAATTTTAAAGTTTGATATCCATCGAGCATATTTTTGTACCAAACACATATATCGGATATCAAATTGATACTCATACCTCATATCTAATATCTGATACCCATATACTTGTACCAAACGGGCCCTAAATAATCTAAACCCTACCCACTACACCAAACCTTACCCGCTACACCATATATTATATTCAGTTTCCTCACTTTCTCTCCCCCGCTGTACTCTCCAGACTGTTTATCTCTATCTCCCTCTATACTCGTCTCTCTTCATTGCTGATTCCTTTCCACCATTGCCTCCGTTTGATCGTCTGTTGAAACCAATTATTGAAAACCGATTTATTTTTCACCCATGAATCAATTATGGATATCTAACAAACACATACACAATCCACACCTCCTACGTATTTAATTACAATCATAGGATGTTCGTAAGAAATACCTACAAACTTGATGCACAACGACTCCAGAGTGATCTTCCGAACTGTTCCCGGCTAGAGCTCAACGATGGATGGGATCGACTTCAAACTCTCTCTCTCTCTTACTGTAGGCATCGGCCTCCTCTCTCTCACTCTAGGATTTTGTTGCTTTGAATGCAAGTTAGTAATGAGTCTTATGAGACTTGTATTTATAGATAAATAATTGCCCATATTCATTAAACCTAGACGACCCTAACGGGCCGTAGGAGATAGGCGCTTAGCCCACTAGAGACACAGACCATTAGGCTAGTTCAGGGATTTACTAGCTTAAATAAGATTGGTCCGATAATATCCGATTTAATCTATTCAGTCCAGAATATAAATCAGATATAAATATTAATTCATTCCACTAAAGAATTAATACTGACTTACCCTCTTATTTATTTAGTTGAGTCGGGGCTAGTATTAGACTTAATTAATCTCCGTATTTAAGATTATCGAATATCCATTAAATAATTAATTACTCCTGACAACAATTAATTAATCAATTAATTATTTACTAATAAATAATTATCTCGAGTGCTACCACTTAAACTTATTATTATACTGGAAATAATTCCATATGCAGGGTTTAGTATAATAAATTTATTAAGTTCCTCGAGAGGATATCATCATCACATTATTCATAGGACACGGATCCTTATTGCAGCTTTATCAATATCAAACAAGAACTGTCATTCCCCAAAATACGAAATTTCAAGCAGCTATTAAGTTTTCATTTATAATAGATCAAAGCAATAGTCAGACACTTATTCATACTGATAAGCCCAATTAAGGTTAAGACTATTTAAGTCACTGAGATCTTTAATTCTTAATAAGTCAGAACAAAGAATTAATCTCACTGTGATCCTTTCAATACGATTAACGTACTAGCATAAATAAATAGTCAAGATAAACTATTTAATACTATTATGCTACAATCTAAACCAACAACTCGTCCAAGTTGTCTCGATCGTGAATATTAGTTTATATCTCGTAAGATGCCGATTATATAATCTTCTGTGATCTGCAACACACTATATAATCTTTAATATTGAAATAATTGGACAGATAATTAATATGCAATAATAAACATTTCAGATAGAAGAATTATAGTGAAAGAAATAACAATTGTATATAAGCAAAAAAGTCTTGCTTTCGTATACAACCCTTCAATTCTCCCACTTATACTAAAGCAAACTTTTAGTACACAATGAGACTAATATTCATCTAACAATCTATTACAACTTTCTCCCACTTCTTAGTGTGGGAGGAAACGCAACCCCATGCCTTCAACATGTCTATCAAAGACAGCAGCTGACAGACTCTTTGTAAACGGATCAGTCAGATTATCAACTCCTGCAACTTTTTGTACACATCCACATTGCCATTTTAGACAAGCTTATGAATGTAGTGATATCTTGCATCAATATGCTTAATTGACTGATGAAATCTAGACTCCTTGCAATTCGCAATTGCAGCCTCGTTATCTCAATAAATCGTGATACCTCTAGGCAAACTAGGAATCACATCAAGCTTCGCCAAGAAGTTCCTAAGCCAAACAGCCTCCTTAGCAGCCTCACAAGCCACCACATATTTGGCTTCCATTGTAGATAATGCAATGCATTTCTGCTTCACACTTCTCCATACAATGGCTCCACATCCTAGCTAAATACATAGCTAGACGTAGAATACTGTTGATCTTAATATGTTTGATAATCAGCATCTACATACATAACCTACTGAAACCAGATCATCAGATTGATATACCAGCCCATACTCTTTAGTCCGTTTAAGGTACTTGAGTATGTGCTTTATAGCAATCCAAATCCTTTATTTAATCATGTCTTAATCTTCGATAGTACATTCACATTATCACTAATGAGCAGAATGTCATCGATATAAAGCACTAGAAACACTAGACTCCCATCAATACATACCCGGTAAACACAATGTTTGTTCCAGGAACATGAAGCCTGCTTAAGTCCATAAATGGACTTCTTTAGCTTCCACACAAGATGCTCTTCTCCTTTCTTTATGAATCCTTTAGGTTGCAGCATATAGATGTCCCTATCTTTCTCAAGATACCCGTTCAGAAACGCAATTTTGACATCCATTTTCCAGACCACGAGATTCATGTGAGCGGCCATTGCCATGAGAGTTCGGATGAACTTAAGCGTGGCTACTGGCGAAAATATTTTATCGTAATCGATTCCCTCTCTTTGGGTGAAATCTTTCGCCACTAGTCTTGCCTTAAAGGCCGTAACCTTTTCATCCGGTCCTCTCTTTCTCTTGCATACCCACTTGCATCTTATGGCTTCACAACCCTCAAGAAGCTCGCACTTCTCATATACATCCATGGCAGTGATAGACTCTCACTCAGAAATCATACACGCTTCCCACTCAAGAGCATCCAGATCTGCTAACGCTTCAGAGTAAGTCCAGGGATCTTCTTCGATCACCACTAGTTCTGATGAATCCATAGATTCATTAAGTAGAGTGTATCAACTAGGCAACTTTCCTTGAGTCACCCTCCCACTACGATGAAGCTCTATAGCAGATTCAGTATTAATGGTTTGTGCAGGTTCCGACGATTGCTTGTCTTGCACAACTGAAGCGCTAATCACCTCCTCCCCTCTAACTTCTTGAAGTATGACATCGCTTCTCTTCCTATGGCCAATCACATAGTCCTCTTTCAAGAATCTCGCGTTAGTGCTAATAACGACTTTCTGATCCTTATGACAGTAGAGATAGCCACCTTTCGTTCCTTTAGGATAGCCTACAAACAACATCACCTTGGTTCTCGGACTCAACTTGTCATCGTCTTTGTTCAAAACATGTGCTGGGCTACCCCAAATCCGGATGTGGTTAAGACTAGGCTTACCCCAGACCACAACTCGGACGGGGTCTTATGCACTGACTTCGAGGGAACCAAGTTTAGCGTGTGAGTCGTTGTTTCCAAAGCATATCCCCAAAACGAAATAGGTAGATATGCATAACTCATAGAGCAAGTTAGTAATGAGTCTTATGAGCCTTATATTTATAGATAAATAACTGATCATATTCATTAAACCTAGACGACCCTAACGGATCGTAGGAGATAGACGCCTAGCCCACCAAAGACACAGACCATTGGACCAGTTCAGGGATCTACTAGCTTAAATAAGATTGGCCCGATAATATCCGATTTAATCTATTCAACCCAGAATATAAATCAGATATAAATATTAATTCATTCCACTAAAGAATTAATACTGACTTACCCTCTTATTTAATTAGTTGAGTCGGGGCTAGTATTAGACTTAATTAATCTTCGTGTTTAAGATTATCGATCCATTACATAATTAAATACTTCTGACAACAATTAATTAATCAATTAATTATTTCTGTCTCACGACGTTCTAAACCCAACTCACGTACCACTTAAATCGGTGAACAACTGAACCCTTGGGACCTTCTTCAACCCCAGGATATGATGAGTCGACATCGAGGTGCCAAACGACTCCATCGATAAGAGCTCTTGGGAGTCATTAGCCTGTTATCCCTGGCGTACCTTTGATCCGTTGAGCGAGAGCCCATCCACACGGGACTCTCGGATCACTATGGTCGACTTTCGTCTCTGTTCGACCAGTCGAACTCACAGTCAGACAGGCTTATACCATTACGCTCACGAGCAGAATCTTAGCTTGAGCCTACCTTCGCACACCTCCGTTACTCTTTAGGAGGCATCCGTCCCAGATAAACTACCCACCTCGCAGTGTCTCGCCTCCCCCCGAATGATCGGTGCGGCGGTTAGGCATCCTTAGACGAAAGAGTGATCTTTCAGGATTGGTCGTTGTGTGTCACCACCTCCCACCTTTCCTACACATTCGATCAAGGTTGTCACTGCGAAGCTATAGTTAAAGTGCACGGGGTCTTACCGTCCAGCTGTTGGTACTCTGCATCTTCACGGAGTGCTACCACTTTAACTTATTATTATACTGGAACTAATTCCACCTGCAGGGTTTATGTCACAGCCCGAAATCCGGTGTGTAGGAACGACCAGATTCCATTGGAGTGTGAAGGTGAAACCATCAAATAAACTCGACTCAATCAAGAAATCATGCTCGAGAATGAGGGTAATCGATAATAAACATTATCAAATATCAACAAGCTTTCAAGGGATCGGCTTCAAAATATAATAAGTGTTTTAGAAATCCTAGTCAAACAGGAAATAGTTTCGAGCATACAGTCAACGACAACAGAATAACAGTGTTGCAGCGGAACATAAACAACTACTCAAGTTCAAAGGCTATATATATGAAGACACATAACCTTAAGCCAAACTTCCAAAATAGATTTTTATTAACAATGAGTCGCTCAAGCACACCACTTCTTCCTCATCCAAGCTAACCTGCACGTTTTAGAAATAACATGCAGGGCGTGAGTACTTCGTACTCAGTGAACACATGCCAAAAATATTTAAAACTCTGCTCATTAGAGCTATATGATTAGACTTGCCTCTTTTGCTGCATCACAAGGGTTAAATACATAATCGTTTAAAAACAGTTTACCACTTGTGACAGCCATAAAAACATTTTCATACTTTTCTGAAATCGTCTGCAGACATTTATACTCAAGTATGAATCAATCTACAACTGATTTTACTGTGGTGTCGAGAAGTAGGCCTCCTTCTCGAACATCGTGACCAGCTATACCGAAGTAAAACTTACAGTCACCTAATGCATGCATTGTCCCGTATCTTACAGGACCACTATCATGTGCGTCCACAGGACCTGTATCCCATGCGTCCACAGGACCATCAATAACTATAACACGTAGATGATTGCATACCAAAACATTTAGAACATTTAGGCAAGTTAATCAATTTGAAAAGCGCACGCAGTACATAAATAGTAAGCGCATTCATCATTTGATTTTAGTTCAGAAAGCCCACCTGACTTCTGGTATTTTGGGTCGAGGTTGCTTACTCTTTATGCTTCCCAACTACTCGTTAGTCTCGCTCGGCCCTTCATGAATATCATCGAATAAAAATGAGATTACTATCTCGTAAAACGTAAAATAGACTTAGTGCTCGACTGAAGGACTTCTACTCGACTCGGGTCTTTCTTAACTTAATTAAACTTCTCTACCTCGATAACTTTCTCGATTTCTCGGCTTATCGTCTTTACTTGGTTTCTAATAATTTCTCAAACTTAGATTCTCGTTACTTCTTAAACTTCATGTAAATTGATACGTTACTAATCAAATCGTCTTATCTTCATGAATTTAAGTTATATGATTTCAGCGAATCATAACATCACATCTCAACTAATAGCATCACACATCATTCATTCATAGTTGAGCAGTTATCTCAATAATCAGACATTCATGTTGACAATCAAACGTTCACTTCAACGTTCACATCACAAACATGTACTCACATCATAACTCAAACATCGTCATCATACTCAATCACATAATCACAATCTAATATTGAAACTTCAAAAATACGTCACATCTTAAACACAGTCTCATATTAACTCATCATTACTCGACTTTTAATATTTGAAAACTTATAACTTCAAACTCTAACGAAAATCATTTTGTTAAACTCAAATAATAATCATTTTTGAATTAAATATTCAAACTCATATTTCGTATTTTTTTTAACTCAAAAATACGTCTTTATCACTTGAAAATATGTATTCATATACATTATCATTTTCTCTAAAATATGTACTTATATACATAAAAGATACGTACTTATATTCGTATAAAATATGTGTTAATACACATACGAAATATGTAATCATATACATACCAAAAATGTATTTATATACGTATACTACTTTTCTCAAAATACGTATTCTCTTACGTATTCAATACTCAACTTATACTTTAGATTAAAATATTCATTATTTTATCTTTTCTTTATTTAAAACTCTATTTTCGTTTTTATTTTATAAAAACTCGGTTTTTCGTATCGAAGCTCTACTGCTCGATAACTTCTACATTTTAACTCGTTTTTAAGCGATTCAAAAAGCATAGTTGCTTATTTCTACTCAAATAATAACATCGAATCACTTAGCACGTTATATGACATCAATCATTCATCATTTTGTAAACAGAATTTCATTATTTTCACATAATATAAGATTTTCTCATTTTTCAATTTCTAACACTTACATGCTCGATAAACAACTCGTTTAAAACACTTAAGCATTCATAGCATTCATAACATACTCAAGCATATCAACATCACGTAAACATTACGTTAAATTTCACATTACTCAAATATTTTCATTTTCCATGAAATTATTCTATTTAAAATAATTATTCTATTATTATTTTAATAATAATAATTCTATCAATTTTTCGTTTATCAATCGATTTCTATTACGAGCATTCTAACTTAACTCATATTCAAAACTTCTAATTCATTTCTAATAGAAAATCTCATTTTCTATTATTTCTCTTTTTAAAACTCAAATATTAATATTAATATTTCTATTTTATTTCTTTCATTACTGATCATAAACTCATGCAATATATATATATATATATATATATATATATATATATATATCTCGAAAATTCGAGAAAAATTCTCATAACTCAATTTCATCTCAATTCATTCAAGAATAAACTTATCATGTCATTTTCTTCTTAAATTCCATTTCTATGAAATTTCTCTTAACATATATATCATATTTATATTTTTCGAAAAATAACAATAACTAATTATTCTTCTAATTAATTTAAATCATCTTTAAATCTTCAAATTTCTATCAAGAACTTGAAGAATATATCTTCAAAAACTCATATGTTCATCAAGAACATCATATTTCATTTTTCTCTATTTTTCTCTATTTCATTCGATTATTAGCTCATTAAAATCAATAAAAATTACTAAAAATCATATCTTCAAATTTTCATGCTAAAAATTTATTCAAATTTTTTTAACATATCATAGCATCATAATCTTCATCAATATCATCATATTTCATCAAAAATCAACATAAATCATTTTTCTTCATTTCTAGGCATAATTCAAAAGAATAAAGATATCCGGCCACACTGTGGCCGGCCACACGCGTAAAAAAAGGAAAGTTGACTATAAAAATAGAAATAATCATATTTCCTCTTTAGGGTTTATGCTTCTCAATTAGGGTATATTTCCATTTTAAAAACATATATTACTATTTTTAGCTCGTGTGGCTGGCCACAGTGTGGCCGAATATCATTACCCAATTCAAAATTTTCAAGCAATTTCAAAAAAATTCATATCTCATCATAAAACACATCTAAAATATATTTTCATGTATCATCATACTTATAAACATCATCAAACTCATAAAATCCAGAAATTATATTTTTCCCATATTTCTACTATTTTTAATGAATTAAATTCGTTAAAAATCCAATAAATTCACCAAAAATTCACATAAATACATATATGCATATAAATCACATGAAAAATAACATTAAGCATATATGATCATCAAATCACGAAATAAACACCAAAACTCATCAAGAAATCATTTTCCCTTTTTTTTCCACTTAGCCGATTTTTAGGCTATAAACCTATCTCACGATTTTCTTCATTTTAAATCCTATATCATGTTTTAATCTTTGGTTTGATCATCATCTCATCATCACATCCTTAAGGTTTGCCTAAGTATAAATTAAACATTCATGCTTCCCTTTCTTTCTTGGTTTAGATTACATATATACATAATATGAATGAATGAAATTCATACTTAAAATAAAATACTTTAGCTCCTTCTTGGCTTGGCTTATTGGATGCTTGGAGAATAAATAATGATGGATTAGCAACTCTTTTCCTTGCATGAAACAAAACACAAGGAGATCAAGAACAAAAATAAGGAACAAACCCTTATTTCTTCTCCATGAAAATCGATGGAGATGATGTATGATCTAAGCTTGTTTCAAGCTTGAAAAGAAAGGATTAGGTGGAGGCTTACTCTTTAGATGATCTTGAATACAAGGAAGATGATCACATCAAAGAATCCTCAAGCATGTAGCATGATTTCATCAAAGAAACTAGGTTTAGCATGAAGAAATCTTCGAAAATTGCTGCTGCGTTTCAGCTGTGATGATCGAGCTATGCAGCTGGTTTTCTTCGAATTTTAGGGCAGGAGATGATGAAGGAGATGAAGGGAAGATCTCTTGGTGTTTCTGGTGAAGTATATGAGGTGTTGAAGGTGATAAACATGGAGATTGAAGCTGAAATTTGCAGCTTTGCTGCTGCTATGTCTTTCTCGGCAGAGAGAGCTTTTGAGAGAGAGAAATGGAGCTTGCTTGTTGCTTGTGAGGGAAGAGTGATGTGAAGTGATATATAGATGAAGTGTAAGATAGGAATACACATGTAGATGCATTTAACATGTGAGAATCTTACAAGATTTAGTAAGATTAGAGAGAGAAGGGAGAGAATCGAATGAGAGATTTGAGAGAGAAGTAGAGTACCTCTCTTGGATGAATGAGAGGGAGAGTGGTGCTCACTCTCTCTAATGAGAGTGTTAGAGGATATTTTACTACTATTTTAGATAAGCATGAGATTTTTATCTGTTAAGTATACCCGAAAATGGAAGTTTTCCGGTAGAAAATATCCTCGTCATTTTATTTTATTCCCTCAATCCTTTAACAATCTTTCTCGTCTCTTTCTCGACATCTAAATTCTCTCTAATTCATCTTATATCTCTCAAAATAATTTAAGGAATCCAATTATCTAATTTTTATGCTATGATTCCTTCTAACAAATAAGTTCGTAAAAACTGCTCGATTAAACGAGTCGTCAAACAATTTATTTTTAAACCTCACTCAAATGATCTCGGAAAATTCTCCGACTTATCTCAAAGGTCTTAAAATAAATTCTAGATTCTAATGAAACTAATTAGGCTAAATTCAGAGTCGGTCGATGAATAGGGATTTCTCAGTTTACGTTACTATTCATCTAAAAATAAAAGTTCTCAGAAACTTTCGAAATTCATACTCAAGCTCAAACTCATATTAATAAGCTCAATCAATTCATCACATACTCAGTTCGAATAATCGAAACGAGAAAAATCACATTAAAGCACATAAGGGCATTTTCGTCATTTCACAGAAAAATTTTAGCACTCCAAAATCATCATATAAGCATATTAATTTAATTAATACGCACTTAGAAACTTAGAAAAGTTCGGGGTATTACAGTTTAGTATAATAAACTTATTAAGTTCCTCGAGAGGATATCATCATCCCATTATTCATAGGACACAGATCCTTATTGTAGCTTTATCAATTCAAACAAGAACTGTCATTCCCCTAAATACGAAATTTCAAACAGCTATTAAGTTCTCATTTATAATAGATCAAAGCAATAGTCAGACACTTATTTATACTAATAAGCTCAATTAAGGTTAAGACTATTTAAGTCACCGAGATCTTTAAGAACAAAGAATTAATCTCACTGTGATCCTTTCAATACGATTAACGTACTAGCATAAATAAATAGCCAATATAAACTATTTAATACTATTATGCTACAATCTAAACCAACAATTCATCCAAGTTGCCTCGATTGTGAATATTAGTTTATATCTCGTAAGATGCCGATTATATAATCTTCTGTGATCTGCAATACACTATATAATCTTTAATATTGAGATAATTGGACAGATTATTAATATGCAATAATAAACATTTCAGATAGAAGAATTATAGTGAAATAAATAACAATTGTATATAAGCAAAAAAGTCTTGCTTTCGTATACAACCCTTCACTGTCGCTTTCACCGCCGTGATGAACTTCTTCTCTGAATATGCTGATTCTCCTCCCCCAAAAAATTGCGATTGTTTCCAATTGCTCATCGATACTTTTGTTCCGGAGACTCCACCTTCGTCTTTGGAGTTTACAGCCACCGGAAAAGGACAAGACCTGAGCGGGTTGGTGGTTCCGGACACCGAAAAACAACTGGAGGTCGCCGACGCTTGGATCAGTGCGATGAAGATCGAAGATAGGTATAGAGCCATGAGATCCACTGTCGAGGCGAGACCCATCATCCTCGCCCCATCGCCGCCGTGATGAAGAACAAAAGACGCCGTCGGTCGCCGATTCTGAGCGCTAGAGTTTTGGCTGCGGAAAAGGAAGCCCACTGTGCAGAAACTGAGATTCCGATGATGGGGGTTTTGCTTCCTTGATTGTTCCGGGTGAGATCTATCCTCGATATTGATGATTTGGTGGTTCTATGTTGATGATTTTGTTGAGTTGTGGTTCTGTGTTGATGATACTGGAATTTTTTTATGATTATGATGAATTCTGAGCGCTATTAATGTTGGAAACATGATGAATTTGTAGGATTTTTGATGAATTGCAGTGATGATTATGAAGGATTTGTGTCTTGATGGATTTTGCGAGAATGGAGTACAGTGTGTCGATGGAAACATGTTTGTGATGTCGATTATGGAATGCATCTATGATTACAACAATTGTATGAGATGTTTGGCATAAAACCATAAATCTTTTCTGCTTCATTTGCAATTGGCATGTGCATCAGTTTACAAAATGCATGACATTCTATGTGTTTACACCTAAAACATGGTCAAAAACTGCTTACTTACATGTTTTCAAGGCATAAACCAGAGCCCCTGATCTTCCCCTGATCTATGTGCAAAAAACCAAAATCAAAAAGTCTAGTTGCTCCTATACAGCCCCTTAAACTATTGCATTGTCTTCATGTAGTCCACATTGCTCAATGAGCTCTTCAAGGCCATCCACTGCTCCATTCTCAATTAGGAAGTAACAAGACTCTTGAACAAGATCTATTGGTGCTTCTAATGTGATTGGAAGCAGTTCATGTCTGTCTAGGTAGTCCTTTTTCATATGTGGGATTTTGTAGCAGTTGGCACCCTTCACTTTCATCACTTCCAACGTGCATGATTGAAGTGTGAGGAAAATCTTGTTCAACTTTTGTGCTTCCATTTTTTCAAAAGAATCCTGCATTGCAGTCACTAAATCCTGTGCATTATTACCAACTGATTCATGTTGTATAGATTGAATAGCTCTGAACCACCCTAAATCATTAATGTTCATATCCGGAGAGTTTGGTGGTTGGTGTACTATCCTTATGTCAAAGCCATTTGAGGATGCAATTGCTTTGAATTCTGGGTCATCATCTTTTATATGAGGCCTAGCATTGTCTTGTTGGATATAAATGACCTTGCTTACACCTTCATGCCATTTTGCTTTGATTGCTGGTACAATCTGTAGTGAGGATAGTGCATTTATTTATCAATAAATGCATGTGTACGGTGGTTCATGGGTCTGCTGTCTACTTTTCAATAAATGCAATATGAATGCACATGTACTGATTGCTTCGATCAATAAATGCATGTATGTGATACATGGTTCAGAAACATGTTTCTGATTACTGCCATAGTTATGCTCTGTATTGGCTTCATTTCCAGTGTGCCTGCATCTATGTTCTTTGAGCTTCTTTTTGCTTGAACCATTTTTATGAAGGGGAAGATGCCTATTTTCCTATCAAACAAGACACTCCCATCTGCATTAAATATTGGCCTACACACTGCTGCCATGAACATGACTTTTTCTATGAATTTTTTGGATCTACAAGTCCCGTGTGATTCTGCCTCTCCTGGTGTGATATAGTACCTGTGTGTGGTTCTGGTAATCTGGAACCATTTCTCATCGATGTGCACAGTGTTATGCATAGTCTTGAACTTTAAACCTCCATCACCTTGGTCAAAGCTTAATGCCTTAAGTGAAAAACTGAGCCTCTACAATTTATTTGAAGCATTAAGATCTAGTTTGATGGCTAATGTGTGAGCTTTGATCAGACCTGCAGAAATCCATCTATGCACTGTACTTTTTTTCACATTAATACCACCTACCAAACCTCTAACTGTTGATCTTTTGGAGAATGGAATGCTTTGAATCTCCTCTATATTGACTGGAATTTTCTGCTTCTTGCATATGTCTTTCTACCACTAACTGAATTCATGCACTGATTTCCTTCTTGTTGTGCTTTTGCTGCAGCCCACCACCTTGCCACAGTCCTCTTGGAGATCCCAAATTTAATGCTAGCTTCCAATATCTTTCCTTTGAACACTTTTCCATGGATGCTGTTTTGAAGAAGGAAATGAACCACAGTGTTCCTCTCATTTGTAGATAGCTCCTTCATTTTCGTAATTTTAGTTGTAGTGGAAAATGTTGAAACTGGTCTCTCCAGTGTGTATTTATAGGCAGCTGATATAGTAGTGTATGTAGAGGGAAAATTTGACATTTTGGGACAAAAACTATGAATGAAAAAATTTGCCACCTTGCTTAATTTCCAGCGCCAAATTTAATTTTATGTATTGCATAATTGATCAGCTCTGAATCTGCCGCCATTTTATTGTGAAAATTGTTACCAGCTTTCATCGCACATACCACTACAATATTTTATTCCTTTTTGAGTTAGTGACTACAGTAATGTTGTACTGTAAATCACTATTGCACACCTACTACTATATCAATTAAATACTCCACTAAACATACTCACTACCCTTAATTATTTTCTCCTTAATTCACGTGTCAAACACAAATGAGACAACTTTGGTGGGACGAAGGGAGTACTAATTATGGTCAGCAAAATAAATAAATATAAACTAATGAAACTTTTGTTAGTTATTTCTTCATGTTTTATGAAAATATTGGAATACATGTTACATATTTTTGGAAAAATGTATATTTCGTAATACAAAGTTGTTTTTTAAATTATATGGGTGAAATTCTTAAATTTCAAAATTTGAATGAAATTTTGTTCTTAATTTTCAAATAAAAAGTGTTATTGAAACACTAATTAATTATTACATTGTGCAGTGCAATGCGCACAGGTAAATTTAGTTAGGGTTAAAATGACTATTTTAACTTGTTCCCTTAAAATATATTTATACAAATACATAGTACATCCACAAGAGTTAAAAGCGATATTTAACTAAATTAATAAATTCAACTCTAAGAAATCACAATTCACAAGGACTTTTTTTTGAAAACACACGAGTATATGGATTCAATGCATAATTGCATATTATGGGTGGAAACTTTGTTTTTGTAATTATCAATATTTTATATCACACCCAATGGAAAAAAGGATTACAAGAAATTAACTTTATTTTTTTGGTAAGGTAAAAGAAATTTATTAAATTCAAAAAAGAGTACAAGAAATTAACTTTTCAATTATTAGCACAAAAATGTAGGTCAAAGAGTTGTTGAATTAATTAATAAGGTTGAAGAATGGAGTCCCAATGCATGTCATAATAGGTCGCCCCCAATTTGAAGTAGTAATAATAATTATTTCCACCGAGTAAAGCAGCTAAGCATTAAGGCAATAACATGTTTGTCTCAACTACTCCGATGAATCCCCCATTTATTCCACGTCACTTCACTCTACAAACTTCACCTTTGCCCTTAACCAAACACACAATAGACAGACGGTTAGGACGACAGAATAATTAAAACGTTAGATGAATCACAAATAAATGTCCATCACCATTCATTTCACATGTATCCGAACTAACCAATATGATTCATTAATTACATAAACCTTACCTTAGATAAAAACTCCATCCACCTAGCTAGCTAGTTAGAGCCGAACAAGAAAAAGAAGAAATCAATGGCAAAGATTGGCCCTCCTCTCACCATCCTAATCCTTATCACCTTCATCAGTTATGCAGCTTACGCCGATCACCCTCGGCGGCCTTTCAAGAACGTGTACGCATTCGGCGACTCCTACACCGACACCGGCAACACCCGGTCCAACAGCGGCCCCAGCGGGTTTATGTTCGTCTCCAACCCGCCATACGGCAGCACATTCTTCCACCGCCCCACCAACCGCTACTCCGACGGCCGCCTCGTCATCGACTTCGTGGCGCAGGCCTTGTCACTCCCCTTCCTGCCGCCTTACCTCGCCGACAAGTCACCGCGGGCGCCGGGGGGCGTCAACTTCGCCGTTGCTGGATCCACGGCCATCGTGCACAGTTTCTACGCCAACAACAACATATCGCTCGACATTACGCCGCAGTCGATCTCGACGCAGCTGGGGTGGTTCGAGAAGGTTCTGGAAGGGAGTGGGTGCAGAAACTACAGCAGCACGCCTAAGGAGTGCGCGGCTGTCTTCGATGACGCCTTGATTTGGGTTGGTGAAATTGGGGCTAATGACTACGCTTACAGCTTTGGATCGTCTGTTCCCGCTAATACCATCCAACAACTCTCCATCAGTAGTGTCAATTCTTTTCTTCAGGTAATGCCATTTTGCTTCTTTCTTGATACGTATATCCATCATCTTTCATATTTTTTCACTTAATTGGATCTATAATATATATTCTCATGATCAATCATGTCGATAAGCATAATTAAGACCTTATCTAGCTAATTGGGATTCATGCATGGAATAAACATAAATTCTAGCTAGTGTTTTCTTTTCTTAAACACTGTGCTTAATGAACCTCTTAAACGTAATTGCTTGATTTCGAATTGTACTAATTTATCGTGATCCCCACCCCCCCACCCCCGTTCTTTTAATTGTACGTGATCCCTTACTAATGAACCTGAACTTAATAGTCTAAGTTGTATTATAATCAATAACTTCAACTAGAGTCCAAATTAGGGTGCGTTTACTTTGATAGAAAAGGATGAAAAAAAGACTATTTTCTCTCATTTTCTATCTTTTTCACATGTTTACTTTGATAGAAAATTTTCTCCGGACAGGGTGGATAACTTTCCCGGGCAACCCCTTTTTCCATCATTTTTCCTTCAATGCTGGATAATATTTTCTTTGGTTAGTGATGTAAAAATATTTTCCAATGAACAAAAGACATAAAAATGGGAAGGAGTGGGGGACCATGTGATAATTTTCTTTTCTAACCTAGTAAACATGCGATAAGAAAATGATGGAAATATTAATATTTTCTCACCTTTTCTTATCCATCATTTTCCAATAGAAAAATTTCCAACAAAGTAAACGCACCCTTAGTAGTCTAGTTATACGCTTTAATTTTACAATCATTAATTAGTGAATACTCAATAATTCAACTAGAGTTTTAATTATATAATTTTTAATATTGAATTTGCAAAAAAAAATATTCACAATTAATTATTTAATACTTAGGACATTTAATTTTTGAGAGATTTAATTTTTGGCAATTATTTTGAATTAGAATTTCATCTATAACAATTGTATAGTTACAATAAATATTTTTAAAATTGTCTAAATTAAAATCGAGCAAGTGGGGATAAACTATAGAACATACTTACTATCTGAAACAATAATTTGATGGGAATTGCTATTATTTCAATAGTGGTTGATGATGTCCTCAACGGCAACGGGCCAGGTATCCAAGCAGTATATGCTTTAGTATGTCAGCACTGAAATGACACATAGCACATATGCACAAAACATTAGGGGGGCAAGGGACAAATCCTTGGATTTAAATCCGTTTTTTGATATCTGGATCTCAAAATTTTGGACTCGATAGATCTGGATTTAAATGTAAAAATAGTTCTCAATCTGAATTATGAATTTTCAAGTCCGGATCCGACCCAAATTCAACCTGTGGATCTATATATAGAGAGTATATTTATATTTATATTTATATTTATATTTATATTTTCAGATTTTTAGACCCAACGAGTCTGAATCTAAGCAAAAAAAGAATCTAGATCTGATCCAGATCTGGCCCGTTGTCATCGCTAATGGGGGCAAAATATCAAAGTCTCAAAGAGGCCATGGACCCTAATCTAGTTGCCCTGGCCAAAGATTACGGGTTTGAGTCAACCGTCATACGATCTTTAAATTTCTTGTAACGTTGTTAAAAAAAAAAAATATCTATACTTCGCATGATATTTTAGATTCAAATTTCCAAAAATAGCTAGTTTGTGGGGCAATATATTTTGGAGTACATGAAAAAACTAATGAGATATAAAAAATTCTTGTGATGCGAAGAATCGCTTAAAATACTGAGGATGAAAAATATGACATCGTATATATACAGAATGGATCTTAAGACTACGGTATTTATGTGCAACATTTAAAAGTTAGTTCTAAATTTTAAAGAACATATGCATTATGTTAGTTAACCACAAATATAACATTATTCATATGGTTTCCATAAAAACGAGCATTGTTTTTTAGTTCCTTGGCATGACAACATTTTGAGATTAAAATAGGCTGCTATGCGATTTTGGCTAGAGAAGAAAATATATATTTAGTTTTGTTTACACTGAGCAGGCGTTGATGAACAAGGGTGCCAAATATGTTGTAGTCCAAGGCCTTCCGCCAACGGGGTGCCTAACATTGTCTATGTACCTAGCTCCACCAAACGACAGGGACGAAGCAGGGTGTGTGGGGAGTGTAAACAAGCAAAGCTACGCTCATAACACCATCCTCAAATCGAAACTCGATGCATTAAGAAAACACTTCCCGCAAGCAGTCATAGTCTATTTAGACTATTACAACGCCTATCTCAGAGTGATTAAGAATTCGAGGAGCTATGGAATCAACGAGCTTTACAAGGTGTGTTGTGGATACGGTGGTGGAACCTACAACTTCGATTATGCCAATGCTTGTGGTTCGCCTTCCTCCTCCTCGTGTGCCGACCCTTCTCACTATATCAACTGGGATGGAGTTCATCTAACCGAAGCCATGAACAAGGCCATGGCCAATGCATTTCTCAATGGAACTTTTTCTCAACCGCCCTTCAGTTTTATGTTGAGCAAGAAACAAGAGAGATCAGGGTAAAGAAAAGAGTAGCTTTTTTGAGGGATATTTGTGTAATTCAATTATGAGTTATGTTGAGGGTGTTGTTATGTTTTGGGGATATTTTAGGTAGTGTCAATTGAAATGGGACATTTCAAATAAGCCAATGAAATCTATTGAAATGGGACGGATGAAGTACCAAAGATGAATCAAGATTGCTGCCCTGCTGGTAATGTTTCAAGGGAAGCAAAGAGTAGTGGCCTTTTAGCAAATCGAATCTTTTTAATTTCTTTCTTTTTTGAGGGAAAGATTAATGTTTTATTAAGAGCAAATACATGGTAAATGGGAAAGATTAATGTTTTATTAAAAAACAATATAATAAAGAGAATAGCTAGGGTGAACTCAATTCCCTTTTCTCTGTCTGAACCAGCAAAAGATTCATCAAAAATCAAGAAACAATTAGCAACCCTTCACATTTCAAACACAACCGCCATGATTCAATGTAACAGCTTTCAATCAAAACGAAAATTGATCTTTTACAAGACACAAAGTGCAGAGGTTAAAATTATAACCAATAATCACACAGTTAAAATAAATGAGTAACTAATTAACTTGGATAAACAAAGATAATGATGAAATTACATTAACACAACTCGCTCCAGTTAATGAAAGTTCTACATAATTAAGTTCTCATAAACTAAAGAAATGCACAAGTTCCCTTGAAAGTTCCAATTGCTTCATGCCTATCTCTCATGGTGACTTGTGCACCTCGCAAAACGCAAAGAGAGAGAGAGAGAGAGAGAATCATCCCATCCCCTCAGCTCAGATGATTTCAAGATTTATATTATGTGAGGCTGCGGCGGCGGAAACTTGATTCTCCTCCCTCACAACCATTCTGCTCTTGTTGACGAGCCATTTCATGGTATCCACAGCATAATCATACAATCCAAGAGCTACGTACATTCCAATCCCTCCAATAATCCCATTCGATATGGAATATGTTAAAGGCATTAGAATCATAGTCACAAAAGCCGGGACTCCTTCCCTTATGTTGTCCCACTCTATGTCTTTCACAACTTTGATCATCAACACACCAACCATCACTAGAGACGGCCCTACAGCCCATGGTGGCACACTTGTGATCAACGGCGTGAAAAATATAGATAATCCGAAGTAAATCCCGATGATCACGGCCGTCAAACCAGTCCTGCCTCCTTCTCTGATCCCAGCCATCGATTCCACATAAGCAGCGATTGGAGATACTCCGAGAGCGGACCCCACAACCGTGGCGCCCGCATCTACCATGTAGGCCATGTATTCCCCCTCAAAGGCACCCTCTTCATCCACAAGCCCTCCAACCTCAGCCATTGTGTACAGTGTGCCTGTGGCTGCCAGCACGTCAACGTACAACAATGTGGCTAAGGCCACCCACACTTGAGTCTTGTTGAAGTTAGTGAAGCTAATGGCACCAAAAGTGGATTCAATTGTGTGAAAATCTACCACTTTTCTGAAGTACGCATAGCTTGAGTCTCCAACTGGGGTGTGGGGGAAAATTGTGACAGAAGTGCCCCTAATCCATGAAATCATTGTCACAAAAACCATGCCATATATCATGCTACCTTTTACATCTTTCATCACCCCATAACACATTATCGCAAACCCCACAAAGCCAAGCCAGAATGTTGGGCTCTGCATCGTTCCCCCAATGCACTCACCAGTTGTTGGGCTCGTGTCCCTGCATGCAGCAAGCGTTACCAAAGTCGAAGCATCGGGGCCCACCAGGCCCACGCCTTGCTGGGCCTGGAAGCCCACGAACGCGATAAAAAGCCCGATTCCAGCTGCACAGGCCAGCCGCACGGAGCTGGGAATGAGTCGGGCCAACTTGGCCCGTAGGCCGAGAACAGCAATGGCCAGAAAAGCTCCGCCTTCGACTAAGACGACGGCCATGGCGGTCTTGTACGACATAGGGCCGGAACCGTGGAAGCCCACCATGTTGTAGGCTAGATATGCGTTGGCACCCATTCCCGGGGCCAGGCCCAGAGGTAAGTTAGCCAACAAACCCATGGCTAATGATCCAACCATGGATGACAAGGCAGTTCCGACGATAAGATCGCTCTTTAGCTTAGACAGGCACTTGTCGTAACCTGCATTAGGCTTTAACATGCAGTCTGGACTAGCAGCAGCAGTTTGGTTTCCGGCGGGCGAGCAATCTGAAATGGAGCACATGCCGCCGGAATCCGCCAGGATGGTGGCGTTGACTAAGATTATGTAGGCCATTGTGAGAAAGGTAGCGGTGGCTGCACGGAACTCCCTAGTGAAGGAGCTCTTTCTGCCCTCTAATTTGAAGAATTTGCCAACTTTGCTCTTTGATATTGTTTTGTCTAACCCTTTTTGCATTTCTTTCCAATCTCTCCCCATCTCTCACTCTCTCTTTCTCTTTCTGTAGTGCAGATTGTGGGATCGATACGGTGGTAAACATGTACTAGTATTAGTATTATTAGATTATATAAATAAATTATATATGGAAAACTTTAAGGATTTTTGTGCCCTATTATAGTATATATGAATACTTGGTAGCTGTATTAATATTAAATTATAAATATCGAAAACTTTATAAGGAATTGTGTGCAGTATTATAGCAGGAATTAATCTTTGGTAGACGTGATTATCAGTGAGAGGGGCATTAGAAAACTAAAGGCAAGAAAAACAATAGTGTCTTTTGAGGAAATTTGAATTCGTGCTAAAGTTGGTAGGTATAATTATGGCACCTTCTTATATTTGTTTAATATTCATACTATATCTATAATGATAGATTCCCATGTATTTTCTTAGACTTTATTACCTTTAGTGATCAGATTTTGGTTTCCCACTTAACTTGCTTCCGCCAGTAATTTTATAAGCCACAAATGGTGAAAATGGTTTTTTCTTGTTTTTCTCAAGTATAAAACAAATAAATATTCAAGTAAAAGTAGTATCAGTTGTTACAAAAGGATCACATCACACATAGAGATTAACGATGGATCCCTAACAGCAAACCTTGCAATTCCATGAGCAGACCTATTTGCTCATTGAATTAAAAAAGGAAAAAAAAAAAAAAAACAAATTAACAAAATAAAAGAAAATGATCAAATTAATAACAAAAAGGAAAAAAAAATTGGCTTTTCTATTGTTCTGTTTTCTTTTTAATTTTGCGGAATTGATCAACTTGTGCTTCTGTACGTAATTGAGTTTATTTGTTTTTTTTTTCCTTTGTTTCATTTTTATGAATTAATTTAAGGTCAAGGTGGTTGTGTACATCTATTTGCTTAAATGTATGCATCAAGACATAAACTAACAGGATGACAAGTAGCATCATATGATAAGCATAAATAATACTCCTTCCGTCCCGTCGAATACGGCCTAGTTCATATAGGCACGGAGATTAAGAAAAAGGGTATTGGGTATAAAGAAAGTATTTAGTATAGTGTGATATGCAATATTTTATAATGCTAATAAAGTTATAGATGTGATGATTGAGTGTGTAGTGAGAGTAGGTTAGTGGAGTTTAGATGGGATGGTGGGTCATGTATATAAACTAATTGTTTCCTTTAAAAGAAACAAGCCAAGTATAGTGGGACGTCCAAAAATGAAAAACAGGCCGTATTTGGTGGGACGGAGGGAGTATGATACTATATTAAAATAATAATATTAATAATACTTAATAATAATAATAATAGTTAATATTATTATTAATATTATATTAACAACAACAACAGTAACAATAATAATAATAATAATAAAATTTATTCCTTAGAATGGGGATTAGCTAGCTAATATCAATGAGCAAGGGGTAAGGGAACGATGGCTAAACCCACACTTATAGGATTACTCATTCTTATGGAAACGTCGATTCCTATAGTGAAATTATACCAACCATAAGATTAGGAATGAGTGTATGAGTAATCATTCCATACCCAACTAGTTCATTCGTACGTACCCGTCACCCCTAATTACTTTTTTAATCCTTTTAATTACCCCTAATTTCCTATTCCCAAGTTTTTCCCTAAATTGTGGATCATCGAGCTGCAAATCATTGATACATTTCCTTGTCATTTAAAATATTATCATACATTTTTAGCAAAATTTCGGAAAAAGAAAAGAAAAAAGAAGAAAAAATCACCAATCACACTTTAATTATCATATATGAAGGGAGGAGATCGGTAGAGCTTGAGCACTAGACCATATTGTTTACATATTAAAATCGCACTGTTTAGGTGTCCCATTGAAGAGACACACTTTATCATACAGATCTAGTCAAAATTTGGAAAAAGAATAAATAAACAAAAGCATATCACCCATGTTAAAAAGTCCGAAAAAGTAATGGGCTAAATCTACACAATACAATTGGTTTGCCCCTAACAAACATTGACCCTCGCACATATATATTTGCGTATGTATGTTTTCTTGCCAAACGCACTAAAATATACTACTATTATCCTAAAATGAAAAATTTGGTGTTGATGACTAATATTGGTGGAGCTGCACTCTTGTGCAACTGATGTATCCCGTACAACCGGGTCATACCAGATCCGAATAATAGCAATTGCGTGTGATGATTGTATACTCCCTAGTCGCTTGGCCTAGTGGTAGGAGCCTTACCTTTTTAATGGCGCATGTTCGACAAAAAAAATTCTTATCTGTTACAGAAAGTGAGTCAAGCGCTTCAAACATCCAAGCCTCAAATTAGATCCAAAATTGCAGTATATATACATGCAAGAGTTGAACAATAAACAATGATATATACATGCAAATCATGATCACAGATATATATGGAGGAATAATTATTTAATTAATTGTGTGTTAGTTACGTTGATAAAGAAAAAAACTTTGCTGATCCGAAATTAATGTCAACTTTTTCTTGCATTTGATACACACGCACGGGTATATAAACATATCAACATACATCAAACAAACACATTAATTCTTGAATGCATGTTACCATGTAATAGCGCGCTATCACAAACTACTAGTCTTATGCATTAAGGCCAAAACTAAGAAACAACCATGAACAATATACTAGTATATGATAACAAAGATCGCGAAAGAACAAAGACAAAAAAGTAGAAAACCTAAAAAATCTTGGCAACGTCCCTAATCAAGCCCCTATTGGCCTTGGCAAACTCTGTGAACTCCTCAAATGATATTAAGCCATCCCCATCGGTGTCGAGCTCAGACATCATGCGCTTGACTTCGTCAGATGAGACGGAGCCAAGCGCCTTGAGGGCATCACCCAGCTCCGTCGCTGACACTTTCCCATCACCATTCGTGTCGCAATGTTTGAAAATCCGCTCGCGGTCTGCTACATCTTGTGGATCCTCATCACCCATTATCTTTTCGATGCTTCTACAACCAACTTTTTTTCTTTCTGTTTTTGCTTTGAAATCAATCGAGAAATTTTTGGAAGTTGAGTTTCTATATGCACATATATATAGATCAAGGTATTCTTGGATTATATATGGTTAGCCTTGTTACTCGGGACGATCATTATACTCACGCCTGAACCAACGGGGAACATGGAGATGGAGTTTTAGTAGCATATTAATAGTAAGTATTGAAGGAACATTGACACATATTTTAATCTAAATAATATATATATATATCGTATTTCTAATCACAATAACTTGTATGCGACCGGTCACATATAATGTGACTGCGCGTGGCGCGTATAATACACGCACTAGACACCCAAGCGCAGTGCGTCTATTACACGCGCCTGTTATTATTTTCGATATTTTTTTAAATTTTAGTTTTCTTTAATTTTAATTTTTTTAATTTCAGTTTTTTTGGTTATTTATTTATTTATTTGATTTTCATTTTTTTACATTTTTTTATTTCAATTTAAAAAAAAAATCCATATTTTTCTTCCACCTTTTTTTTTGTTTGTCTCTTCGTTTTTTTGTTTGTCGCTTCTTCTTTGGTTAAGATTCGAGCGATGAGAGCGAAGGCCTCGGAGCGAGCCGAAAAAGTTCAAATTGTTGCCCGACGATTATCCTTATATTAGTAATCTTGGCGAAGGCGGAACCGAAAAATAAATCTGAAAATTAAATAAAAAATGAAAAAAATAAATAAATTAATTTTGACCAGTCAACGGGTCAGGTCAAACTCGACTCGAATTCGGTCTCTTGGGAAGAGACGAGTTGCACCCAAATCCTCCTCATTTCTAATGGAAAAAAAAGTAGTAATACACAATATATCTCTATTTAAAAACATATATGCTCTCTTTAAAAAAAAAAGAAAAAAAAAACATACTATATGCTATATTTATCATAAATTTTAATATATCTAGAGATTTTATGTTTCTAGGATAGTTTGGCATAATAAAATTCAATGGATTACTAACACATCACTGTGGTCGAAGAAAAACCAAACGGGAGAGAGAAAGCGTGGATGGAAATGAAAGAAAGAGAGAATACACAAAGAGGCCAGAGAGATACAGAAGTGGAGAGAGAGAAAGACACGAGAGGGAGAGGGAGAGGGAGAGGGAGAGGAAAGAGGTAAATGGGTGGGTCAATTGAAATAGAGCAGGGTTTGGAGTCTTTGATTGGATTGTAGGCCATAATATAAATTTTAATTGGATTGATAAACGCTAATTTTACCCATTAATTAATTATCCCCTAATTGTCATTATTAATTTTAATTACTCTCTAACTCTCCTTAATTACATCCTAATCTCCTTTTACCCCTAGTTACCATTTATCCTACCCTAGGCTAGGATGGTTGTACCCAAGTTTTGTCTTGTATTAATTATATACGAAAACATTAATTATTTCAACTTTTTTTTTGTAATGAAAGAAGAACTGAAAACATGCAACCATATATTTTGTACATGACTAATTTGGTCCACAACAAGAGAACCTGCTAATAAGGTTGCTTAACGGCATGGTATTGTGTGCAAAGGTTTGCATTGCAAACGTGAATTGTAATCGTTGGATGAGAAAATGGTTGTTTGACCAAGTGAAATTCAATTTGTCAAAGTTTAATTGAGTTTTCCAAAGTTATGTCTTGTCAATTTAATTTTTGTGGATTTTTTTCACTTTTCTCACAGGGTTTGTACTACAAACTTAAACACAATTGCACACACAATTATTCACATGGTATTATTGATGCAATTCGAGTATATGATTTGTACTATTATTATTGCACACAATTGCACACATAATTGCACACACGCTATTATTATTGCAATTCGAGTATATTATGATGAAGTAGCATGTAATTGTTTTATAATAATTTTGAAAATACACCCATTTTAATTTAATTAACACACACAATTATTACTGCAAATGCTATTGGTTTTAGCACATTCACAATTATTTTAATAATTACTGAAAAACTATTTTGTATTCTATTTACTAAAAATATATTGTTATAATTAAACTTAAAATATGAAAAAGTAAGATGTAGTTGTGTTGTAATATTAGGAAAATAAACTCTTATTATAAATTGTGTTCTAATAATTTTGAAAATACACCCATTTTAATTTAATTAACACACACAATTATTGTTGCAAATGCTATGTGTTTTTGCACACTCACCATTTATAATATTCTAATAACTTTAAAAAAAACAGAGTTATTTTAATAATTACTGAGAAACTATTTTGTTATAATTAAATTAAAAGTTGTAATAATTATGAAATACACCCATTTTAATTTTTAATTAGCTGGTTTTCCCCTCTCCTCTCCCTCGGCGTCGAATCGGAGCTCCAACGCTCAAACTTCAGTGGTTTAATGACTAATATTTAATGTAATTCAACAATTTCATTTCACTACAATTTGTCACCGAAGACCTTGCCTTGCCCTTCTCTCTAGTCTCTGCATCTGCCGCCGAAGCTTCTTTCCATTTTCTTATTCACCAATTTGAAGCATGAAGGACGCATCTGTCAAAAGAAAACGAGGCAAAGGCAAAAATAGCATCCAAAGTTTGCAATGCAATACATATGTGATCTGGTGGTTGGGGGGGGGGGGGGGATTAAGATTAGGATTAGGGGTTAATGGAGGTGGGAAGGAGGGGTTTATATATGTTATTTAACACTCTCTGATCCGCCCTTTAACCCAATAAACTAATGTTTGTTTCTTTTATCCTCTAGTCGGTCCCTCCTATTTTTCTCTCAAACACTACTAATTTTTGTAGCTGTGCTGTTGTGCAATAGCTTTTGGGTGGAATTTTTTTTGGGAAATTCTGTACAGAAGCTAAGTTAAATCGAAGAAGGGTTTTTTGGAAAATGCACAGGGTGCCCCACTGTAATTTTTGGCAAGAATTTTTTGTTCAGACTGTGAATTTCTTATTAGCTTATGTTTAATTGGTTGTGCACAGTTGATTGCATGCTTGGTTTGATGATTCTTAATTGTATCCTGCACATTTGACTATTACACAGTTGACATCAGAATGTGCAGTGTTGAGTAACTGTGCAGTACTCTACTGTTATTGTGTGGTTGAATGAGTGAAAACAGCTTAACAAATATCCATGACAACCATTATGATATGATTGTATTTACTGATAGGCATGAGGTAAAATTATTTTAAAACTTTCCGTGTAATTTGGTTTAAGATTAGTAATTGTTTATTAACAGATATATGTTTGTTTAATCCTTCTCCGATCCGTACTTAATCTTCCCCAATAAATTATTGTTTGTTACTTTTATTCTCTGGTCCCTTCCTATTTTTTTTCGAAGACAACTAATTATTGTAGCTGTGTTGATATGCTTTAGCTTTTTCAAGTATCACGTACATTTTTGGGTGCAATTGTTTTGGGAATTTCTGTAAAGATAAGTTTTATTTAAATATGAAGAAGGATTTTTTGGAAAAGGAAACAACAATTTTTTCTTCGGAATTTCTT
This sequence comes from Schizonepeta tenuifolia, assembly GCA_029490685.1. Lineage (NCBI taxonomy): Eukaryota > Viridiplantae > Streptophyta > Magnoliopsida > Lamiales > Lamiaceae > Schizonepeta > Schizonepeta tenuifolia. The sequence goes on from CM055960.1 coordinate 76,303,378, forward strand.
ATTAGCTACTTAGGTTTAATTGGTTGTGCACAGTTGAGTAGCATGAACGGTTGATCATTCCTAATTGTGCCCTACACATTTGACTATTGCACAGTTGACTTGAGAATGTTCAGTGTTGAGTAGCTGTGCACTACTCTACTGGTATTGTGTGGTTAAAATATCTTAACTAATATCCAAGTTAACCAATTCTGATTTGATTATATTAAGTGATTGGCATCAGGTAAAATTATTTAAATTTTTTCAGTGTAATTAGATGTTTGTGTGTTTGTTAGTTTTGTTAGCTACTTAGAGTTTAATTGATTGTGCACAGTTCATTGCATGCACGGTTGATCGTTCTCAATTGTGTCCTGCATATTTCACTATTGCACAACTGACTTCAGAATGTGCAGTGTTCAGTAATTGTGCAATACTATATTGTTATTTTATGGTTGAAATATGAAAAACACCTTAACTATTATCCAGGTCAACCAATTGAGATTTAATTGTATGAAGTGATTGACATCAGGTAAAATTATTTAAAACCTTTCACTGTAATTTGTTGTTTATGTGTTTGTTATTGTTGTTAGCTACTTAGGTTTAATTGGTTGTGCGTAGTTTATTGCATGCACGGTTGATCATTGTTAATTTTGTTCTGCACATTTGAAATTTGCACAGTTGACTCCATAATGTGCAGTGTTGAGTAGCTGTGCACTACTTTACTGTTGTTCTGTGGTTGAAATGAGTGAAAAACATATTAACTAAAATCCAAGTCAACCAATTGGGATTTAATTGTAACAAGTGATTGACATGAGGTAATTTTTTTTAAAACCTTTCACTGTAATTTGTTGTTTGAGTGTTTGTTATTTTTGTTAGCTACTTAGGTTTAATTGGTTTTGCACAGTTCATTGCATGCACGGTTGATCATTCGTAATTATGTCTTTTACATTTAACTATTGCACAGTTGACTTCATAATGTGCAATGTGCAGTAGCTGTGCACTACTCTACTTTCATTTGTAATTGATTTCATTATAATTGACTAGTGTGTTTGTTTGTCATTGTTAGATGGCAGAGTGTTTAACATGTATTGTACTACACGTGTTATAAGCCTGTTGAAAGAGTCGTTAGATGGAGAAACTAGAGTTAAATTTGGCCTAACACAGTTTGATGCTTACCTGAACTTTGCGGACACATTTGTATCTCAAGGATCTTTCCACTACTTGTTGTTGAGTTCTCTAGACGAAAATTCTATTGGAGACGCATGTTTAAGATTCACAATCAATGGCAAAAGTATAACTTTCATCCCTGAGGATTTTCATGTAATCACTGGGCTAAAGTTTGGAGAACGGGCATCCGCTCCCACATCCTCCCGAATATATGATCAAGTATTCAAAAGCAAGACTTCATTGTGTCTCAATGATATCGAGAAGGCTTTCAAAAGGCATGTCCGTCGGGCTGGGGATGATGCTGAAAAACTGGATACTGTTTTGAAGCTAGTAATGATGCTGTTTGTTTACGGTTGCCTGATTGGGGAGGGCTTCACATTCTTTGAATTTGTCATATATTCACCTCTTTGATGATATTAATACTGTCAATGCATATCCTTGGGGGCTAGCTGCATATGAGTATTTTTTGCAGAGATACTTTCACTCACGAGCTATTTTGGACAGACAGAACAAGCCCAATCGGTGCACTGATCTTTATGGATTCACGACTGCCTTACAAGTTTGGGGGTTCGAGGTGTTTTCTGATTTCAGGAGCTCATGTGGCGAATACAAACTTGATGCCGATAGTATTAGGCCAAGAATGTGCCGGTTGGAGTTTAAGGAATTGAAAAAATATACTGATATGGTTCCACTATTTCAAGATCAAGAAATCACAATGGTAAAGACCAGTAGATTAAATTTAATTTTTGGTTTTTCTTATAAATTACTTGATTTTTTTTTTTTAATTTTGATGGGAGTATTAATATGCATTGTCTTTTTTGTATCAGATACCAATACACCTGAACTTTAATGAGGATGAAAAGGCCAAAGTTTTCAATGCACATTACACTTACAGCACAATCTGTAATTCTGTTTTCAATGCACGTTACACTTACATACAATTCAGATCGATAGCAAGCTATTCTTAATAGTTCCCTATAGGTTCTGTACTTTATATTATTCAATATAAATAGTTATTTGTATTTGAAGGGTTATTCTACGTGTGAAAATGATTCACAGATCTATATCTTCGTCTAAATGTGTGTATCTGTTTTTGTATGTAAGTTCAAATAAAAAAATTTCCCAATGAGTTATCCTAAAAACCAATCTTAGCACTTTATTTGTTGTGATATATGGCTCTAATTTAAACTCCAAGTTTCAGCCGGATATATTGCTTTTTAAATGAGGCTGGGTTAATTTTGTAATTGGCAAAAAATTTGCTAACGGTTTCTCTCCTTAATAAACGGGATCTATCATATGTGGATTATTTATGTTGTGTATCGTCTTAGTAATGATTTAAATATTATTTATTAATGTGTTATCATGGTTTGACATGTTTCTTTTTGTTATACTTTCCGTCTCTTATTACTAGTACTAATTCATTTCCTATTTTATTATGTTAATATAATTTGTGTATACAAACTAGTATTTTTAATTTTTAGCAAATTAATTTTTTTAACTTTTACGTTTGTGTTATAATATGCAAACAACGATAATGTTTTGAGCAACATCAATATATTATTTAAGCATCAGGCATAGTAGTACATAATCATATTATCGATGATCTTTTATGAGGATGAATATAAACATACTTCTATAATATATTGCATAAACACATTATAATTATTGCTTAGTTACTATAAAAATATTGCATAATATATATATATATATATATATATATATATATATATATATATATATATAGGTTTAGGATCATATAAGAATAGATCTTATCCTAAGAAATGAGAATAGATCTTGTCCATTCATCCTACAAGATCTGTGGCTGAGATTGAACCCGCTCAAATTAAGTAAGATAGTGTATTTTTCGGTCATTAAGGATATTCTCGTAATTCAGTAATTCTAACCTTTTAGTTTATAAAAATTTCCCTCAGCTTATTGTCTGTTTATTTAGTTTCTTCTCTCACGTTGAATTCGTTAACTCCACCCAGATTTCTACTCATGTTCTAATTCAATTCGTCGCCGATGAATTAATCTATTCTGTTTTCGATTTTGTTCAATTATTTCTCTCTCAGGTGAGTTCGTCTTCAAATAGTTCGAGTTATTCTTTAATTTTTGCCGATCTGATTTCTGAGTTGCTATTTGTTTTTGTTCGATGTTTTTTTTTCCTCCGATTTCTTTTTTGATTTACTCGAAATTAATAGGCAAATTATACTCCACATGTAATTTTTTAGTTATATATCTTAATTTTGATGATTTTGTAATTGTTTATTTCTGTTTATGCTCTGTAATTGCAGAGTACGCTGCAATTCATAAGTTTACTTCAGATTTCGCTTTTGGATATATCTGTGTAGACATCATGGTCAATTTCACTGGTAATGTATTATTTTTACTTCTAATTTTGTACATTTTTTTTGAATACTTATTATTTTATTTTGTTGTTGGTTCTATGTAATTGATTAGTTGATTGAATTAGCTGCAAAAAAATACATGTACAGTTATTTATGAAGTTCATTTTATTGAATACTTATGGTGCATCTCTCAATGATCTTTTTACTTAGTTGATCCATCTATTACTGTTTGGAGTTGTATCTATTAATGTTTGATGTTGCATCTATTAATGATTTAAGCTGCATGTATTAATGTTTATGGTGCATGTGTCATTCATTATCTGTATCTGATCGAATTAATGTTTATGATAGTCATTTTAATCTACAACTGTATCATTATTTGCACGTGTTTTGGTGTGTGTGTGTGTGTGTGTGTGTTTCTGGATGTGTGTGTGCGAGTGAGATATATATATATATATAGAGAGAGAGAGAGAGAGAGAGAGAGAGAGAGAGAGAGAGAGAGAGGATGCATAGTTTAATCTAGTTATTGTTTCCTGCAAGCTCAAGTTCACTTATTTTTTTTTTTTTTGATGCAGTCTATTACAATTTCAAAAAAGTTTAGTCCATTTTCCCTTAGGGTTTATATTCCCCCTTAGGGTTTAGATTTCCCTCTTAGGGTTTATAATTACCAATTGTATCTGATTGAATGAAGGTTTATGATAGTCATTTTAATCCATAACCGTAACATTATTTCTATCTTTGTTTTTGTTTGTGTGTGTTTTTCTATGTTTTTGGATGCGTGTGTGTGTGTAATAGAGAGAGAGAGAGAGAGAGATACAAATCATTTTGAGTTATTCTGGTGCATCTGTTAATGTTTCATTGTGCATTCCTTTATGATTTGTCTTGCATTTGTGAATTGTTACATATTTTTACAATATATTTTATGTTCTCTGCAGATTCTGATCATGATAGTCTTATCAGTTCTGAAAAGGAACCTAGTCTTTATATTCCTGATTGCAGTAAGGATCTTAAGCCTACCATTGGTCGGCGTTTTAGTACTTTGCAGCAGGGGGTTGATTTTTATCAATTTTATGGTGGTGTATGTGGTTTCGATATTCGTAAAGGTACGATTACAAAGGTTGATGGTGTAGTGATGTTTAGGTATCTTTTGTGTAACCGTGAGGGTAAAACTAATAATGGTATTGCAAATGGTAGTAAAAAAAAGAAGAAGAATGTCTTGTAGGTTTAATTGCATGACACGTGTTGTGTTTAGGTATTGTGGGACTGAGGGTTATGTGATCACTTTGTTTAATGAAGGTCATAGTCATCCTCTCGTATCAGATGGTTACAAGCAGTTTATGAAATTCAATAGACGTCTGAATTATGTACATCAAGCTTTTATTTTGACTTGTAGTAGAGCCAACATAGGCCCAATTAAGTCTTTTCGACTTTTTAAGGAATTAGTTGGAACTTATGAGAATGTGGGTTGTAGTGCCACTGACTTTAAGAATTTTTCGCGGGATTTGCATGCTTATGTTTATGGTGCTGATGCTCAGATTGTCTTGGACAATCTTAAGAGAAAGAGAGAGTTTTGCCCCGATTTCTGTTATCATTTTGACGTTGATGATAAGAACAAGTTAAAGAGGTTGTTTTGGGCTGATAAATTTTCAATTGAGAGTTACAAGGTTTTTGGTGATGCTGTCTCGTTTGATACAACTTATTCAACCAACAAGTAAACATTTTAATCCCCTGTTATCGCATTTTTCATTATTCATATCTTGCGATTGTAGTTTGGAAATTATTGTAGCATCATTGTTTGCATGTATTCAAGATCTGTGTTGCATCTGTTAATATTTGTTGGTGCTTCTACTATTGTGCATTTTGCAATGTATCCTTGGTGTTTTTTGTAATACATATGGTGCATCCACCAAGATTTTTGCACTACATCTGGCAATGTTTAATGTGCACATACATCTTGTAATATGTTATTGTTTCTTATTCTTGTGTATCGTCTCTGTTATTTCAGGTACAACCTGATATTTACACCCTTTACTGGAAAGGATAACCATGGAAAATGTGTCACATTTGCAACTGGTCTTTTGTCTAGTGAGGATGTCGATTCTTACAGTTGGCTTTTTGAGAAGTTTCTAGATTGTATGGATAAGAAGAGGCCAAGTTTATTCATTACAGATCAAGATCCAGCTATAAAAATTGCAGTGGGTAAGGTCTTTCCGTTGCCTTCTACACGACATCATTTTTGTATGTGGCATATTATGGTCAAGGTAGCTGATAAGATTTCTCTGTCTTTGAGAGAGGATGAATTTTTCTGCAAGAGTTTCAATGATCTTGTTTGGTCTGAAAATGTTGAACCTAATGATTTTGAAGAAAAATGGAATGACATTATGGAAGATTTCGATCTGTTGGAAAATAATTGGTTTTCAGCTTTGTTTGACCTTCGTTTCTTTTGGATTCCAGCTTATTTTAGAGATCTTGTTATGGGTCGTTTATTTCGTACTACTTCAATGTCGGAGAGTGAGAATAGTTTTTTTAGGAGGTACTTGAACAAGAATGCTAATTTGATTGAGTTTTTTATGCATTTTGGAAGTGCCTTGGATTCTCAACGACATGTTCACAGACAGTTGAGTAGTGTAGATGAATCTTTTTTTCCAAAGCTTGAGACGAAGTTGGCAATTGAGAGACATGCTGCTTCTGTGTATACTTTTCAGTTGTTTTCTCAAGTTCAAAAAGAAATCATAGCTGCTGTGAATTATTATTGTATGTTGAATATGAGTTGTGAAGTTGTATCTAAGAGATACGAGGTTAGTGATATGGTTCATGGAACATTTACTGTTGTGCAATCATTTTTTGAGAGGGTTGTTGTGCCAGCATATCTTCTTTATCTTCATGTTCTTTATCTTCAAGACATGAAGTTTGCTTGTTCTGAATTTCTTAATTCAAGTGAATGAAGTAATTATGGTTCTGCATATCATGATCAACAAAGTTTTCTGAACAACCAGCTGCATTCTGAGATGTATAGATGTCTAGGATCAGTTATTGGTAATGTTCATCTCATGGCAGAATTATTACAGGATTTTAAGGAGTTGTCTGAAAAATACATTAAGGCTGGTGGAATTAGCTCCTCTTCATCTCTTCATGGAAAGGAGATAATTTTCATGGCTGCTCAATTCCAGAATCGATTTCAGTTCATCCTCCTGATCCAGTGAAGACGAAAGGAAGTGGTAGCAAGTTGATTTCAAGAAAAGAGGCAGCGATCAGGAAGACGAACAAACCAAAGAGAAGATGCAGCAATTGTAAGGAATTGGTGAATCATGATTCACGAAATTGTAATAGGCCGAAGAAAGACTAGAATTTTACCATTTTTTTTACATTTGTTTTGGAACTATATTTTTCTATTGTTATTGTGACATTCATTATTATTTTATTGTTTAGTTTGGACAAGTATTATTTGTGCATCACAAATCATTTTCAGATGCACTATATGTTAATGATAGATGCAGCACATGCATTTGTCTTTAGATATATTTTCTTATATTTTTTAAGGTTATGTGTCTTATTGAATGAATGTTTATTATAGTCATTTCAGTCCCTAAGCTATGTTAATAAGGTTATTTAGCTTTAGTTTCTGTTTGTGTTTGTGTGTGTGTTGTATATAGAAAGAGGGATAGAGATAGCAAGAGAGATACATAGTTACAGAGAGAGGGAGAGATGTACAAATAATTTTGTTTCTAAATGAAGTTATTATGTGTATGTATATGTGTATGTTTATGTGTATGTGTATGTGTTTGTGTTTGTGTTTGTGTTTGTGTTTGTGTGTGTCACAGAGAACAAAAGATAGAGAGATCTACAAATAATTATGAGATGCACCAAATTAGTTTTTTAGGTGCACCACCTTTTACTTGTAGTTGCAGTACAAGTTATGAAGATGTATCACTAATGAAACAATACTAACTCTTATACACTTCTATATGCACCATCAAACAATCCAAGGTGCACTGTATTTTATCTATAGATGCATACTGAATATAATAAAACTTAATGACATTATTTTTCAAAAAGTAAGATTCATTACCACTACTTTAATTAAGGTCAGAAATATTCATCATCATACAATCAAAAACTATGTCAGTGTATGAGCACTGCCTATCCAGTTAAAATGTTTGATATTGTATCAACATTTCCAAGCAAAAAAAATTCGCTGTTTTGAATACATGTATCAAATCACTGCAAATTGATTAGCCACTTATGTGCATTGAAAACTCCACTTTCGCAATTATCCTTGTAGTAGATGTGTGCCTCTATCTTCATCTTGTCCATTAACTTGTTCTTCTTGCAACTTAGAACAGCTGCACAGTATTTAATCCTCAACATCTTTATCTGTCTTTCTGATTTTGTTGTCAGTCCTGCACTCTAATGTGTTACCGACTCTCCCATGAACGTATCCATGTGTCTCATTGTGTATACTGCACTGTCTTTGTGATTGTTCTCATTTCCCCATTCTATGTGTAAGATGGTGTACTTGCTCTTCTTCAGTTGCTTCGCCTTTGCAATCAGATTGTTTTCAATCAGAAAAATAAAATAATTGAACATCTCCTTCTACAGTAGGTATGAACATGTTATTGTAGTATTCAGTTTAATAATAACTTAATTAAATGTAAAGTTTATTAATTACCACATCATTGAGCATATCTCCATACTTCTCTTGCACACAATTTGATTCCTTGTCATTTTTGTGATCAATGACATACAATTTTGCATTCCTCACATCAATACAAATCAAGAAGCACTGAAATTCTTGGAATATTGGGAAGAAGAACTGCATAACACAAAGAATTAATTTGAAAAAATAAATCATTAATAAACACTCATTCTATGTGATTTTATGTGGTTCAATATGTGCATTTTGTCGGAATTAATGCCTAATTGTGATATTATTGTTGAAAATTCACTACTTTATGGAATTGTGTCACGTTTTGGTTAGTTATGCAAGTGTGTAGGTAAATTGAGGCATTTTGGAGCAATAAAGCTTGAAGTTGAGGCTTATGATCGAGCAAAGGGAAAATCGGGTCGAAGAAACGAGCAAAAACCGGCAAAAAATGGAACAAGGGAAGAAAGTGTCAAAACTGGCGACCCATGGAGTGGACCGCCGATTCTGGCATTCCATAGAAGAAATCCGGCGGACTTATCGCCGCCCGCCATTTCCGCCGCCAATAAGTTTGGGAGCCTCAGTCATTTTGCACTTTCCGACTGCAAAATTGGCACTCAACTCCTTTGACCGCCAGTTTCGGCCATTTTCAGCACTCCACGGGTTTGACCGCCAGATTCGTTGCCAATTTCGTTAGTTTTAAATTTATTGCGGATTTTTCTTTAAATTTTCGAGTGGGTTGTATATATAGCCACCACCCTCATATTTTGGACACAACACTCTACCTACAACTCTTGGGATAAACCCTAGCCTTCTACTTTATGTTTTTAAGCATTTTTGGAAGATTCAAGACTTGTGATTGAAGAGATTCAAGACATTTATTGAAGATTCTCACTTTGGTTCAAGAGTAGTATCATTTTATTATGCTTTCCTTCTTTATTTCTTGTATTTACTTTGGTATTATGAGTAGCTAAATCTTTTAGTTGATTCTAGGGTAGTTGAAGCTCATAAATGATGATGGTTTTAGTCTTTTAATCTTATTTTGCCTTTCATTACATAATTGTGATCTTTGGTGCTTAATTTTCATGCTAGAATAGTAGGCCACTCTTCTATGCATGCCAAGTGTTCGTAAAAAGTCCTAGCCGATTTTTATGTTCATAGAATTCAAAGATTTTCAATATGCAAACAATTGAGACCTAGTGGAGATATTTGTATGCATAGAAACCTTTAATCTATTTGTGCACTTTGGAGTTAGTTGATTGTCTCGAGTCCTAACCGGAGAGAGCTTTTTGCTAATCTACTTTTGCATTCTCGTCGAGAGGTGGAGTGTAAATGCTTGAGTGATTGTTCCTTATGTTTTGGATTAAACTTGGTAGACTAGATTAATAGCATAACACCATCATTGTTATCGAGTGGATACTTTCCCTAGAATCAACCCTTTTTATCCTTTGATATTTGCATATTTTTCTTGTTTATTATTTGTTTTACTTGTCTTAATTGTCAAATTTTCGTTCTAGTAAATTACCCCAATTTCCGATTAGTCTAAATAGAGTTGAACAACATAGTAATAGTAATCATGAGAGTTGAAAATTAGTCTCCGTGGATACGACCTTGCTTGCCACTATCTATACACACATTGTACACTTGCGGATAATTTGTGCAAATTAAAAGGCGAACAAGTTTTTGGCGCCGTTGCCGGGGACTAATTGATTTACTACTTGTGATATTATAAGCCGTTGTGATAATCTAGATTAGACATTATTTATGTTATTTTGCAATTTTCATTTATTGTGCTTAGCTTGTTATTGACTTGTTGCTTTGTTGGATATTAGGTAGTGCATGAACACGAGGTCTAGGGGATTACCAATCGATCCTTTAGACCCCGAAATCGAAGCATCTTGCCGGCATAATCAAACGAGGGCAAGAAGAGAACGAGAAGCACAAAGAACAATGGCTGATGCGAATTTAGTTCGGGAACTCAAAGAGCAATTGGATGCTATGCAAGCCCAATTGCGAGCACAAGAAGAAGCTAGAGAGGTGGAAAGAAATAGGGTACCAATTCCTCCTATTCGAGATGCCTTCCGACCGGAATTTCATTATGGAGGTCATCATGGTCTAAGAATCAATGCTAACAATTTTGAGCTCAAACCCGCCTTAATCTCCATGGTTCAACAAAATACTTTCGGAGGACGTCCACAAGAGGATCCCAATGACCACCTTGTCCAATTCTTGGAGATGTGTAGCACCACGAAGATAAATGGAGTGTCGGATGATATTATCAAGCTTCGTCTATTTCCTTTCTCTCTTAGGGATAAGGCGAAGCAATGGTATCAATCTCTTAATGATGGAAGTGTACAAACATGGGATGACATGGTGGAAAAATTCCTTTTGAAGTTTTTCCCACCAGGGATGACTATGAAGTTAAGGAACGAAATCATGCAATTCCAACAAATGGATCAAGAGTCCTTCTATGAAGCATGGGAAAGGTTTAGGGAGCTATTGAGAAAATGCCCAAATCATGGTCTTAACCAAGATTCTCAAGTTAGTATCTTCTACAATGGATGCAATGGTGAAATGAAGAAGTTTTTAAATGCATCGGCAAATGGAGACTTACTTAAAAAGGGGTATGCAATTGCTTTGGAGATCATTGAGAATTTGGCCAATACAAGTTTCCAATGGCCAATGGAGAGAACAATATTGAAAAGGTGGCTTTCACTTCAAGTTCGGATCCTATTGCCCTCTTAGCGGCCCAAATTTCTACCATGAATAGCAAGATCGATGCTATGGCTAAGAATGAGTCAAAATTGGAAGGGCCTTCAAGCATAGAGGATGTGAACTACATCAACAACAATAGGAATTATGGAAATTATCGGCCTCAACAAGGTGGATACCAAGGTGGAAATCAATACCACCAAGGATATCAAGGAAATCGAGGGCATCCGAATCTATCATATGGGAATCCCAACAATGCTCTTCAACCTCCACCGGGCTTCTCGGTGACTAATGGAGTTATCAACAAAGAAAAGAAGCCGAGCATGAATGAAATGCTCATGAAATTCATGGAAAGTACTCAAGCTCGAATGGAGAAACAAGAAGCCATTGCCGAAGCTCAAGGAACTCAACTCAAGAGTATTGAGAAGCAATTGGGGCAAATGGCTACTTCAATGAGCAATCAACACCAACAAGGGCAATTTCCGAGCAATACTATTGTATATCCCAAAGAGCATTGCAAAGCTATTAAGCTTAGAAGTGTCACGTCTTATGAAGGGCCCAAGATGCCCAATGAAGAAGATGAAAATGCGGGTCATAATTTGGAAAGCATTGAAGAGGACAATTTTAAAAGAATGTGGAAAGAAAGGTGACACCTCTACTCCTTCAACAAGTTCACCTATTTCAACTCCTAAAGCTTCAAAAGGACAAGTTAATGAGAAGGAGAGTGGAATATACAAGGCACCACCTCCTTATTGCCCTCCTATTCCGTTTCACAAAGACTTCAAAAGAAGAAAACGGAGGAGCAATTTTCAAAATTCCTCGACATTCTTAGGAAAGTGCACATTAATATTCCTTTGGTGGATGCATTGCAACAAATGCCCAACTACACTAAGTTCTTGAAGGATGTGATATCAAGGAAGAGAAAATTGGGAGATTGTGAAACGGTGAATCTCACAGAGGAGTGTAGTGCTATTATCCAAAGGAAGTTGCCAACTAAGGTCAAGGACCTCGGAAGTTTTATCATACCATGTGGTATTGGAAGAGATTGCTTCGAGAAGGCACTTTGTGATTTGGGGGCAAGCATTAATTTGATGCCCTTGTCCATTTTCAACAAACTTGAGATCGGGGATATCAAACCGACGACTATTGCTCTCCAAATGGCCGATCGATCAATTTCTTATCCCAAGGATATTGTAGAAGATGTGCTCATCAAGGTGAATGATTTTATCTTTCCGGTGGATTTTGTTGTATTGGATATGGAAGAAGACAAGGACGTTCCACTTATCCTAGGACGGCCGTTTCTAGCTACGGGAAGAGCTCTTATAGATGTCTCCAAGGGAGAGCTCACACTTCGTGTTAATGATGAGAGCTTCACATTTTCCATCTATAAAGCACTCAAGTTTCATGATGGCGAAGATGTGAAAAAGTTGGAGGAATGCAAAGTGATGGATATTGTGGATTCTTGCATTGATTTGGAGTCCATTTGCTTATCAAAAGATTCCTTGGAGGCTTGTTTACTTAACTCTCTCTATTACTATGTTTTAGATGATGAGTATGATGATTCAAGCTTATTTGAAAGCATTGATGCTTTAAATGTTGCAAAGGAAATTCCTAGGTTCAAGAGAAATTTTATAAAGCTAAGGGGTGAAGAGGAAATGGAGGAGGCAAAGCAAAGGAAAGCAAAGAAGGAAGCTCCCATTTTGGAGTTGAAGCCTCTACCTGAGCATTTGAAGTACGCTTTCCTTGGAGAAAATGACACATATCCGGTTATTGTCTCTTCTTATCTCTCTTCAATTAAACTAGATAAATTGCTTGAAGTCTTAAGAGAACATAAGTCGGCTATAGGGTGGTCAATTTCGGATTTGAAGGGAATTAGTCCATCTATTTGCATGCATAGAATTCTTATGGAAGATGACTATAAGCCTAAGAGACAAAATCAAAGGCGTTTGAATCCGGTTATGCAAGAAGTGGTGAGAAAAAAATGATCAAGTGGTTGGATGCCAGAATAATTTTTGCTATTTCGGATAGTAAATGGGTTAGCCCTACTCAAGTGGTGAGTAAAAAGGGGGGAATGACCGTTACTAAAGATGAGAATGATGAATTGATTGCTACTAGATTGGTGAGTGGTTGGAGAGTTTGCATTGATTATAGAATGTTGAATGCCGCCACCCGGAAGGATCATTTTCCCCTTCCCTTTATTGATCAAATGTTGGATAGGCTTGCCGGATTTGAATTCTATTGTTTTCTTGATGGTTATTCGAGTTATAATCAAATCTTGATTGCACCGGAGGACCAAGAGAAAATAGCCTTCACTTGTCCATATGGAATATTTGCTTTTCGTTATATGTCTTTTGGTTTGTGCAATGCTCCCGCTACCTTCCAAAGATGTATGATGGCTATTTTTGATGGGTTGATTGAGAATGTGATGGAGATTTTTATGGATGATTTCTCCGTATTTGGGAGTTCTTTTGATCATTGCCTTTATAATCTCTCTTTGGTTTTGAAGAGGTGTGAAGACACAAATCTCGTATTGAATTGGGAGAAATATCATTTCATGGTGAGAGAAGGAATTGTGCTTGGCCATAAAGTTTCTAATGCCGGATTGGAAGTAGATCGGGCCAAAATTGTGGCTATTGAGAAGTTACCTCCTCCTTCAAGTGAGAAGGGCGTTAGAAGTTTCCGTGGTCATGCTGGCTTCTATAGGCGATTCATCAAGGATTTCTCCAAGATTTCCAAGCCCTTGTGCCATTTGCTTGAAAAGGATGCAAAATTTGATTTTGATGAAGATTGTGTAAAGGCTTTTGAGCACTTGAAGAAGGCACTAGTGAGTGCACCCGTTTTGATATCTCCGAATTGGTCACAACCATTTGAGCTCATGTGTGATGCAAGTGATATAGCCATTGGTGCCGCCTTGGGGCAAAAGAGAGACAAGCTTTTTCGGGTAATATACTATGCAAGTAGAACTCTTGACAAGGCTCAAGCCAACTACACTACCACCGAGAAGGAGATGCTAGCGGTTGTGTATGCCTTTGATAAGTTTCGATCTTACTTGATCGAAACTAAATCAATAGTCTTCACGGATCATGCCGCAATCCGTTATCTCTTTAACAAGAAAGATGCAAAGCTAAGGTTGATCTGATGGATTCTACTCCTCCAAGAATTTGATATTGAAATCCGAGATAGAAAGGGATGTGAAAATGTGGTGGCCGATCATCTTTCAAGAATTGAGAATCCGGTTGAAGGTGAAGAGCTTGGAGTCCCAATTAATGAGAATTTTCCGGATGAACAACTCTTCCAATTGCAAGGCAAAACTCCTTGGTATGCGGACTTTGTTAATTATCTCGTCTCCAAAGTTCCACCACCATCCGACTTGCCTCCTTATCAAAAGAAGAAATTTTATCATGATGTGAAGTTCTACTTTTGGGAAGACCCCTACTTGTATAGAAGATGTGCCGACATGGTTATTCGAAGATGTGTGCCTCAAGAAGAATGGGAGTCAATCATGAATCAATGCCATTCTTCTCTAAGTGGTGGACACTTTGGAGCTCACCGAACGGCTATGAAGGTACTTCAATGTGGTTTTTATTGGCCTACTATTTACAAAGATTGTTATTCTATTGTGAGTTGTTGTGATAGATGCCAAAGAACGGGGGGAATTTCTAAAAGGCATGAAATGCCTTGACTAGTATTGTGGAAGTTGAATTATTTGATGTTTGGGGCATTGATTTTATGGGCCCTTTTCCTATCTCTTTTGGATTTCAATATATATTGTTGGCGGTTGAGTATGTCTCTAGGTGGGTGGAAGCAATTCCTACTCAAACAAATGATGCCAATGTTGTGTTGAAATTTGTGCAAAAGAATATATTATCGAGATATGGAGCACCCCGAGCCATAATAAGTTATGGGGGAGCCACTTTTGCAATAGATGGGTGAATGGTCTCTTGACCAAGTTTGGAGTGAAGCATAGAGTCACCACCGCTTATCATCCACAAGCTAACGGGCAAACCGAGCTTGCAAATCGAGAAATAAAGCAAATCTTGGAGAAGACGGTGAATGGAAGCCGGAAGGATTGGGCTATATTGTTAGATGAAGCTCTTTGGGTTTATAGAACGGCTTACAAGACTCCTCTTGGCATGTCTCCATACCAATTGGTCTTTGGAAAATCGTGTCACTTGCCCGTCGAATTAGAGCATAAGGCTTATTGGGCTATCAAGAAGATAAATTTCGACTTCAAGAAAGGGGGCAAGGCAAGAATTCTCCAACTAAATGAGTTGGATGAGTTTAGATGTGAGGCATTTGAGAATTCAAGCCTCTAAAAGGAACGAACAAAAAGGTTCCATGACAAGATGATTAAGAAACGAGAGTTCGTGCCGGGTGAGCAAGTTCTACTCTTTAACTCTCGTCTTTCTCTCTTTCCGGGCAAGTTAAAGTCCAAGTGGTCGGGGCCGTTTGTGATTAAGAAAGTATTGGGAAATGGCGCCGTGGAATTGTTGGGACGAGATGGTAGCACCTTCATAGTGAATGGGCAAAGAATCAAGTCATATTACGATGCCAAGCAAAAGGAAGAGGTGTTCCTTTTCTACCACGACGAAGCCAAAGTCTAGCCAAGACGAAGTCGAGCTAACGACGTAAAACTTAGCGCTCGTTGGGAGCCACCCCAACAAGGTTAGATTTATTTTCTTACTAGTTTACTCTTTAGCTTTTTTTATTTATTTTTATTTATTATTATTATTTTTTTTTTCTTCCTTTTATTTTCTATTTTCTTATATAGTTATATATCTATATATATGATTAATTGATGTTAGTTATCTATCTATATTATAAGTAATGTACATATTTCTTATATATATCTATCTATAGTCGTATCAGTGCTCTTTTAAGTATATTTATGTATGTTAAGTATTAGTTAAGTTTAAAAAAAAAAGAAAAAAAAGAAAGAGAAGTCATTTGTTACGTGTTTGTGTACAGATTTATGCTTTGGTTTTCTTTCCATTCCCTTTTGCAGGTTAAAAAAAAACAAAAAAAAAAAAAACAGAAATGTAAATAGAAAAACCAGAGAGCACTCAGAAGTAGGAATTGAAAACACGACCGCCGAAATCAAGCGGAAAGGATGTCGATTTCGGCGAGCAGACCAGCGGCCGCCGATTTCCTCGCCACAAAGTTTGGACGCCTCTGAAGATTTGCAGTTCTCGGCGTCGGATTCGGCGCCCCAGCAGCAGCCGCCGAATTTCAACGGTGAGAGTGCCGATTCCGGCGACCCACACTTCAGCCCGCCGACTCACCCGCCAACTCGGCTGACTCAATTTGAGTCAGCCCAGGTAACCCATCAGACTCGCTGCTTTAAGTTAATTCAGTTCTTCTTTTCTGTTCTCTTCCTTTTCAAATTTCTTTCTTCCCTCCTCTCTTAACCCACGACAATTAGTATTTCCCAACACTCGTTGCCCTCACTTCTCTCAATATCCTTCAAAATCCTTCCATACACTTCTTACCCATCATCTAAGCCTCCATTCCATCCAAGAAATTCAAGTTTTTATCCACCAAAAGCCCACGTTCAAGTCAGATTTGTTTTTAGTCATTTTCACTCATTTTGGTCGAATATTAAGGTATTTTGGCTAAACCTTTATTTGTTTTTCGTGTTTTTCTTGATTTGGTTTTTAGTTTTATCTGAACTTTATTTATTTTTGTTTAATTTTCGTTTTTAGGGCTGTTGTTTCATAGTTTTCGTTTAGGAATTTTCTGTTTTACTATGCATGCTAATTTTTGAGCTTCTCTTGATAAATTATGCATATTAGATGTCTTTCTCTTGGTTGGGGTTCTGCTACATTGTTGAATTTTCTGTGCAAAGAAGCAAAGCTTGATTTTGAATTTAATTTCTTCTAAAGCATGTTATATAGTTGTTGGTGGATGATTTTGATTAATAGTTGTGATTAATGGCTACATTGAGCTAATTATGGGTAGTAAGCTTAGTGGAATATGCATGTCAGTAGCTTAGGACGTGAAGGAAATTGTGGATATTGTTTTTGTGCTTTAATTATTTTCGAATAATTGAGCAAGGGGGTGGAGAATTGGTGAACATTTAGAAGTTTGAAGGGTAGTGTTGAATTTTGTGTTTGAATTTTTTTGTTGTCCTGTTGGTTGGTTGCTTTTTTTTTTTTTTTTTTTTTCAAGTGTAGGTAATCACATGGCACCGAGGGCGAGCAAGAGGAATCGGAGTGAGCCCGCACCTCGTGTTCCAAACCCCTTTGGGATAACTTGCAAAGACCGAGCCATGGAAGACCGCCTCTCCGAACTTGCTAAGAGGACCCTTCAACAAACCAAGTATGCCGATAAAACAATCTTGGATGAGCTTGGCTTGTGGGATGACATAGAGAAGTTATTCAAGAGAATCGGTTGGGAACGAATCTTGGAAGGGGGATGGCCAACTTATGAGCGAGTCACTTTGGAAGTCTTGAGTTCTATGGAGATCACGGCCACCTCTCGCAACGTTCCCCGCATGGTCGACTTTCAAATCAACAATAAATGGATCCACCTTACCATTCGACAGATTAACCGGATCTTTAAAAGTTCGGAATTTGGTAACTTTGACAAGCCCGATGAGTTTAATAATGGAGAATTTTGGAGAATGATTGTCCACAAAGATGAGCCCGACTTTAAACCGGAAAATTCTAAGGCCACAAGCATCCGAAATCCCGTGCTTCGTATGACTCAACGTGTCCTCGCCCACACGATCTTTGCTAGACATGATAACGATAAAGTACGAAGCGTGGAGTTATTTGTCATGTGGGCCATGCTCAATGAATTTAAACTCGATTTGGCCAAGTTTTTGTTGAAACAAATGAAGCACGTAGCCGATCAACAAAATGGGGTGATTTGCATTGGCGGAATGATAACTCCCATAGGGGCCCTCCAATGGCCACAAATTCAAGAATGTCAAGTTGTTGTGGGTGATATGTACCTAAGAGCACCCCGGATGGCAATTAGTAAATTCATTGGCTCGGCATTGCCACCATTCGTCCTTCTTCAAAAGCAAGAAGACCACTTTCCGTTGCCCAATGTTGAGCTCACCACGATATCCGATTATTATGAGAGAGACAATTGGAAAATGGACACTCCCGAGCACCGACAAGCACGAGCTTTGGTGCATGAAAATAGTGGAAGAATTGCCAACTCACCACATGGAGAAGGGGCTCAAAACAATGATGAGGAAGCTTCGGGTTCTCAAAGCAATCAAGGCCAAGGGCGTCAATTTGAGCAACTTGATCGAATCGAGAAATATTGTATAGAGTTAGTTGGCCAGGTCGAGTCATTGCAAAGAGATTCAACATCTATTCGGTTGGCCCAAAATGCTTTGGATGCTCGTCAAAAAGAAATAGAGGAACACTTAAAGGAAATAGATGCACGCCAACAAATGCTTCAAGAAGCTCAAAAGGCCGCACGCACGAGTGCATTCGACTTTGAACAAGAAGTTTATGATCGCTTTGAGTACAACCGCCATGCCAACCACGCCTTGTATGAGATTTTGGCCCGCATTGATGATTACCACATTGACCAAGGCCACTATCCGGCAGCCCCCGCCCTCGCCACTTGAATGAAGTAAAATGTTTGTAAGTAATAAATCACATCTTTGTATTTATTCTTCCCTCAAAACTCATTCTCGAGCTTGATGTTCTTGAATAAGTTTGGGGGAGGGGGATGAATTACAAAGATGTGTGGTCGTATTGCTTTAGTTGCTTTTGTTTATTTTCTAAAAAAAAAAAGAGATAAGTGTGAGCATAAGAGAATACAAAATTAGATGCATTTGTCAATGTTGGAATGCATAAGTTGGAGCCTTAACAAATGGTTGAGAAGGAAGATGGATGAGAATCTATACTTGTCGTGAAGTAGTTATAAGGTTAGTGCTTGATTTAGAGTCACTTAGCCAAAATTCCCTTCCTTAACCAATGTGCCCTCATGATAACAAAAAATAAGCCCTATTTGATCCTTGTTCTTGCACACTTTATCGATGGAGAATTAGACGATATGCAAGCCTATGGTAAGAGATTTGTCATGCATTGATTTCTTGAGTGCATACCTAAGCATTTGAGTGTCGAGTGATACACTACCTTGTGAGATTCAAGTGTTTGAAATGTTGAGATTGATATTTGCTATTGATTTGTGTCAAGTTGGTGATAGCAATGTTTTAAGTTGAATAAAATTTTTCGAAATCTGAGGCATCTATGATCTTAGCCACACCCTATTCGTGTTTATTTTTCTTTGTTCTACTCATTGTTCGAGGACGAACAATATTTTAAGTTAGGGGGGTTGATAAACACTCATTCTATGTGATTTTATGTGGTTCAATATGTGCATTTTGTCGGAATTAATGCCTGATTGTGATATTATTGTTG
Organism: Schizonepeta tenuifolia; assembly: GCA_029490685.1. NCBI lineage: Eukaryota > Viridiplantae > Streptophyta > Magnoliopsida > Lamiales > Lamiaceae > Schizonepeta > Schizonepeta tenuifolia. Next base: position 76,322,610 of record CM055960.1, read on the forward strand.
AAAATTCACTACTTTATGGAATTGTGTCACGTTTTGGTTAGTTATGCAAGTGTGTAGGTAAATCGAGGCATTTTGGAGCAATAAAGCTTGAAGTTGAGGCTTATGATCGAGCAAAGGGAAAATCGGGTCGAAGAAACGAGCAAAAACGGGCGAAAAATGGAACAAGGGAAGAAAGTGTCAAAACTGGAGACCCATGGAGTGGACCGCCGATTCTGGCATTCCATAGAAGAAATCCGGCGGACTTATCGGCGCCCGCCATTTCCGCCGCCAATAAGTTTGAGAGCCTCAGTCATTTTGCACTTTCCGGCTGCAAAATTGGCACTCAACTTCTTTGACCGCTAGTTTCGGCCATTTTCGGCACTCCACGGGTTTGACCGCCAGATTCGTTGCCAATTTCGTTAGTTTTAAATTTATTGCGGATTTTCCTTTAAATTTTCGAATGGGTTGTATATATAGCCACCACCCTCATATTTTGGACACAACACTTTACCTACAACTCTTGGGATAAACCCTAGCCTTCTACTTTATGTTTTTAAGCATTTTTGGAAGATTCAAGACTTGTGATTGAAGAGATTCAAGACATTTATTGAAGATTCTCACTTTGGTTCAAGAGTAGTATCATTTTATTATGCTTTCCTTCTTTATTTCTTGTATTTACTTTGGTATTATGAGTAGCTAAATCTTTTAGTTGATTCTAGGGTAGTTGAAGCTCATAAATGATGATGGTTTTAGTCTTTTAATCTTATTTTGCCTTTCATTACATAATTGTGATCTTTGGTGCTTAATTTTCATGCTAGAATAGTAGGCCACTCTTCTATGCATGCCAAGTGTTCGTAAAAAGTCTTAGCCGATTTTTATGTTCATAGAATTCAAAGATTTTCAATATGCAAACAATTGAGACCTAGTGGAGATATTTGTATGCATAGGAACCTTTAATCTATTTGTGCACTTTGGAGTTAGTTGATTGTCTCGAGTCCTAACCGGAGAGAGCTTTTTGCTAATCTACTTTTGCATTCTCGTCGAGAGGTGGAGTGTAAATGCTTGAGTGATTGTTCCTTATGTTTTGGATTAAACTTGGTAGACTAGATTAATAGCATAACACCATCATTGTTATCGAGTGGATACTTTCCCTAGAATCAACCCTTTTTATCCTTTGATATTTGCATATTTTTCTTGTTTATTATTTGTTTTACTTGTCTTAATTGTCAAATTTTCGTTCTAGTAAATTACCCCAATTTCCGATTAGTCTAAATAGAGTTGAACAACATAGTAATAGTAATCATGAGAGTTGAAAATTAGTCTCCGTGAATACGACCTTGCTTGCCACTATCTATACACACCGTACACTTGCGGATAATTTGTGCTAATTAAAAGGCGAACAATCATCTAACCATGCAGTCAATATTTGTTCAGAATAATTTCACATATGCAACACAATTACCTTTTCTATGCACTATCTACATCAGTTATATGCAACACCATTCAATAATATAAAGAAATACCATGTTTATTTCTTCGACTGGATAATGTGCATATTTGTTCACTTCATCTGTTAATCTTTCAGCAAACTGACACATAATGGAGTCGCCTTTCAAGGAACTTGGATGTCGTGCAAATGTATCTTTCTGAAATTTTATTCAGTGTATAAGACTTAATGATATAAAAAGATGTTATAATATATCAATTAAAAGAAAAGTAACTCACCAATAGTCTTGTCGTAGCAAAGAATCTCTTTGGTGACTGTGATGATCTAATTTCTTCACAGTCATTCATTGTTACTGACCATGCATCTAGAACATGTGCATCAATCAAAGCTTCATGCAATAATGACATGAGTTTTTGTCTAGTTAGAACAATTTAACCGTCCTGTTACATTCAATATTATTGAAACTTAGTTAGTATAGAAATATATGAATTGCAAATTTAAACAATAGACAAAAGTTTATGTATGAAGTGCATCCATTTCATCTCTGACATGCCAAGCATATAGTGTGAGTTCCATTTCAAATTTTCTGAGGCTTGTCATTGTTAATGCCCTTTTGTTGGAAGGACAACCAATAACTTCTGTCCTTTTTATCTTTGATTGACTGCTGCACTTCATTTTGTGCTTTTTTGGCAATTTCTTTTGCACATTTTTTTCTGTCTCCTCCTTGTCTTCTTGTGTTTGATAAGCGTCTTCTTTTTCTTCAGGTTCCTTGTTTTTTCCATCATCTCTCTTTTATTTCAAATTTTTTGTTAATGTTATAATGATCACAAAATGAATTCATAAATAATCTTAATTAGTTTCATTTAATGCATTAAAATAAGTTGATAACATTATTTCTATATTATCATTTCATCTGCGAGATCTTCTGATTCCAAGTAGTTTCTACCTCCTGCATCACCTTGGATATTACTTCATATTCCTTCATAAAAATACACCTATTAATTATACTAACAAAAGTATCCATATGCATTCATTGTAGTGGATAGATGCACTATATAAATAACCTTGTCTTGTGTTTGATCTTCATGTGTTGCATCAACCTCAAAATCCAATGCATCATGGTATGAGTCTAATTGAACATTCTGCATCAATTCGTTTTTATAAGTATTAATCTACAAATATATTATAAAAATTCCTGTAATATAACTACCTCCTCATCTTTATAGATGTTGCCTTCTTGTTCATCTTGCTTTTTGAATTCTGCAGTTTGTTGTTCTTTTTCTGCCTTGTCTTTTTGTGCATTCTCATTTCCTTTTTCATTCTCCTTTTTTGTGCATCTTGTTAATATAATAACAAAATTATATTTAATGATTTTTAGAAATAAAAAAATGTTATTTGTTAGATGAATTAATTAAATAACTATCATACCACATCCATGCTGCATTCAAATGGGCTGGATGGAATTGATTCCATTCGTATTGTTGGTTCTATAATTGTTTCCTGATTGCTGCCTTCACCTTGTTCATTTTCCTTACTAACATTCTGTACCTATATTAAAATTATCCAGTTATATACATGCATCATATAAAGAACTTATATGCAACCAATAAGAATCTGACATGCAACAAAATGTATTCATATGTATACATGCATTAGCTAATATTACCTTATCACTGTAAAAATCTCTAATGTATCCTAATTCTCGTGTCAATCCAAGGCTAAAGGTTGGCATTGCACTGACATAGTCCATGTATTCCGACTTCTTCCTAGCAGCCTCTGCAATTTCCTCCATTCTTCTCACAAAGTCTTCATTGCTCCAGAATTCATTGTCATCCCAATCATTCTTATTTGCACTCTCTTTCTCTGTTGCACTCTCTTTCTCTGCCTCTTTATTACTTTGCTGTCTAGGTGATTCCACAACATTCCCAATAAGCTTGTGCACCGTTTCATGTGTTCTTCTGAAGTTTTCATTATGGATTGCACTTTCTGGTGCTTTTTTTATCAATGCATATAATTCCACCATTCCTTTTGAAACTGAGTGCGCCTTTTTAACCATGGTCTTTGCAAATGTATGCACATTCTGGGTTTGAACTTCTTCACTCCTTTCCTCTTCCTCAGTGATAGAAATTTCCTATTCTTTCCCTTTTGTTTGAATGTGTCTCGAGCTTTCAGAGCTGATTTCTATCCTGTCAAGTGGAATACCTTTCCCAAATCCACCATTCTGCACTTTATCAAATTCGTGTGCTTTCAGAGCTTTGTAATCCCAATTCCCAATGGTTGGGAATATTCTGTTGTGCTTTATGTTAAAGATGGACACTCTATCAACATATATCATCTGCACATCAAATAGTTAGTATTAGCACATTAACTTTTGAAGAAAATATTTACTGTATATAAATAAATAAGATTGTTACCATCAAGAACAATGCTGGACCGATAAACGGTTGTGTTTTATCTTCATGCCATTCACGAGTATTCTTCACAAGACTCTTCATCATGTATCCACACCAATCCCATTCTGCTATTGTTTCTATATCTATTAGACAATTCATTACATATGGAAATATGTAACCAGCAGGTGTTCCCTCTATCAGTGTTGATGCCATAAGAATGATGAAGTGTCTCTTGAACCAGATCCCTACATCTTCAAGAGCAATTATCTTATCTTTGACATCCTTTGCGTTCACCATCGATTTCATCCCACCTGTAAACATTGATTTCCACTCCTGTACTATTTGTGTTTTGTCATTTCTTTTAATCTTCTCAATATTTCTTATTCCTCTCGGGAAACCAAACACCCTGTGCACATCATCTTCGTCTATATGAACCCTTCTTCCATCAGTGAGCTTGAGGTCGCAGCTAGCTGCATCAAAGTTGTCAACAACCCAGTAAGCTAGTGCAGATGGTAACTTCTCCACGCGTAGCTCGAGCAGACATCCAAATCCCATCTCTTTCACTGCTTGATTCTTCTCTTCAGTAAGATTTTGTATTGCAAACCACAAATTCTTGACTGTTGTTCTACTCCTCAAAATAGGAAATGTGTCAAGCTTTCTCTTGAGTTGTTAGTTTCTCAGTTTTCTAGTATTCCTTTTTTTGATTTTATCCTGATCATCAATTTCTTCTTCTTCACTTGTTGTGGGAGCTTCTGCTTCACTTTTTGAAGCAAGTGTTTCTTTATGCTTTTTAGGTTCTCCCTTACTCGTGGTTGCAGCTCCTCCTTTTCTTTTTGCAGCAACGATTGTTTTCTTTTTCTTATCTTCCCCTTTACTTGTTGTAGCTGCCATTTGTTTCTGCTTCTTAGCACTAATCTTGAAATCATCATCCTCATCTTTTAGTAACTTCCTTTTTCCTTTTTCTTTCTTGTCATGTTTTTCTTTCGTCCTCACTTATTGAACACATAAAACATATGATAAGTAAGTCAATATTAGTATCATAACACATGCATCAGAACCATCATTTGTATGCAACATTTGCTTCACTGAGATGCACCACCTAGAAATATATCAAACACATTTTGTATCTAAAGAGAATTTTATTCCTAGATTCACTACAAAGCTTTCATATATCTACCATTTTGCAATATTCAGATGCACCAGGCATTCTTTATTACACCTAATGCATTTAATCATATGTATGCAATTAGAAACCTAACAACATTCAATTATTATTAAAATCTTTCTTTAAATACAACTATATACCCACATGCAACATAAACACTAACCACATGCACCAGATTTACAACTCAGATACAGAACACTATCTAAATATAATGTTATTTCTAGATGCACTAGAAAGCCTTCATATATTCACCATTTTGCAATATTAGATGCACCAGGCATTCGTATACATATAATACATGTAATCATATGTATGCAATTATAAACCAAACAACATTTAATTCTTATTTAAATCTTTATTTAAATACAACTATATACCCACATGCACCAGAAACACTAACCACATGCACCAGATTTACAACTCAGATGCAGAACACCTACATTCATGTTACAGATCTTTAAAATTAAAAAAACATATCAGTTTAGATTCACCACAGTCAATAATGAGATGCAATACATTGGAGATTGAGATGCACTACATTCCAATCAAATATTCACATCATTCAACTAACATTGTAATTATTTAAAACCAAATCAGATGAACCAGTCTTGTTTATCAGATGCAACCAACTTCAATATTATAAAATTCCCCAAATTCTCATGCATGCAAGTAACGTATCGTATTCAACCTATTTTTGCAATTCATTTTCTTTTCAATATTATACATCCACGGATTCAGAATAATATCACAAAAACTGAAAAACTTATTTGTAGACATTAAATCGAGTCACGGAAAGTTCAACTTAGAAATTTTAATTCGATATAATCTTATAAGGAAATACTTTTCGAGACATTTTTTCTGGAGAAATTTTAAGTCGATCTAACCTTCAGAATTTTTTTTGGACACATTCTTCTTTGCTGCAGTTTCTTCTTCTTCAGAGGAACAAACCTCTATTTCAATCTCTAAACTTGTATAATGCACCGAATACATGTGATATGAACCTCGATTTCGATGTTTTTCTCTACTACATTCTTGATTTGGTTGTTGATTTTTGAGTTGGAGAATTTTTGAATTGAGCTAGGGTTTTCAGTTGAAGGAACTGAGAGATTTTCGATTTTTGTGAATTGAGCTACGCGGTTTCTGACTTAATTCAATGCAGGAGGTATAAGTTGCAGGTGGTGTGTGGCGGCTTTTAATTCTCACTTTTTAATTTTACTAAAATGCCCCTCCGTATTATTTTAGTTTTGTTCTTAATTTAAATTATTGGATTAAATCTAACCCTTCATCCTTTATTTTGTATGGCTTAGATGAATTCTCATTTCTCACTTTAAAGGTAGTTTTCATGTGAACTCATCCCTATATATATTGCTTATTTACTATATAAGTAATTTAGTTTGTATCTATAAATTAACAGACTATCGATGTATATTAGTTCATAAGCAGACTATCGATGATCTTTTTCGAGAATGTAGATTAGTAATAATGCATAAATATAATATAAATATTGCATATTTACTATATAAATATTGCATATAATACTTACATATTTATTCAAGATGAAAATCATTGTTTAATTTAAATGCATGCAATGCTTAGTTTAAATATATATAATGCTTATTTTTATGCAAGTGGTGTTTATTTTGATTATGGGAATATTATGGAAACAAGTGGATGTTATAGGAACGACTGGGTGGGTTATTCCAAACGATCTGCCGCAAAAGTCGACAAAAGAGAAATTGGAAAAATAATTTACCTTTAAAACCTGAGACGTGATTAATTTTAGTTAATTAGATTTCCTTACAACCTTATTTTTAATTTCAAATCTAAGCCTTAGATTTAGATTAAATCAATGGTCCAAAGAGAGTTACTAGTTAACTGATAAAGAATAATTTACATATGAACCACTCCCTTTATGTAGAATATATATATATATATGTATTCTACGAATAATTGTGTTAGCATTTCTAGCGTTGTGTCATTTTCTTTGTTTCTTTTATTTTATTGAGTTAATTCTATCACAATTCTGAATCTCAAGCAATAGGCCCATTTGCATAAAAGAAGATTCCTGTAATTATGTTGTGGTCTCAAACCCATCCTTTAATTATTCCTTATCCAAAAAATCTACGCTATTTAAACTAAAAGTATTTGCTTCAATCTCTACAAGTTTCTTCTCTTATATAGCTAGAAAAAGAAAAAGAAAAAAAAGAAGGCATGGCTCAGATTGCAAAGATTGAGACGAAGGCAGAGATAACAAGTCCTCCTGCGAAGGTCTATGATTTTTTTAAATATAACATAAACAACTTTGTGAATTTGTTCCCACAGGTCTTCAAAAGTTCACAGTTAATTGAAGGAGATGAAGGCCATGTTGGAAATGTCAAGATCATCGAATATGTACTTGGTCAGTTTTTGTAATCATTTCGCAATATTTAATTAGCTCATGATGATTTTGCAACAAGTTAGTAATAATCTAATATGCATACTGATTAAGCAAGTATGCATTAAAATCATATAAAATGAAGTTTTGAACCCCTTAGGTTATGGATTCTGTGTTCCACTGTCTAATTAGTACCCATAAGTCTTGAGTTTCTGTCGTTAATTTGAATTTCATCTTCATTCGATTATAAATATGCATGCACACAAATTTATACTCTTGTGATACGTATATTAATTATTAAATGAAGCATTATAACATATCTATATAGGTAGACAACCGATATGTCACACACTATTTGTGAGCACATATCGTGAGCACATGCACTAACTTCATGTAGTCCACATCAGCATGGTTCTTTTTCATTTTGCTTTCGTTATGAAACTTATATATACCTGAGAAACTGTGATATGCATTATCTATCTCACAAATAAAAAAATAAAAATTTAATTAAGTTTAAGTTCATCTAATTAGAGAAAAAATTAAGACTACGCTAGGCTAGCACTAGCAGTGCTCACGGTAGTTGCTCATGCACAAAATCAATATCTAACAACAGTAAGTATCGATTTGCTTGGAAGTTGATGAGGCGCAAACATGCATATATATATATATAATATGATTTTTACAGGTAAGGCAATGAGTGTGAAGGTGAGAAGTGAGGAAATAAATGATGGAGAGAGATCGATGACCATGAGAGTTGTGGAAGGAGACGTGCTGCAGTTATACTCTACTTTTGCTGCCAATATTACCGTCACTGATGGCTGCGTCAAGTGGTTAATTGAGTTCCAGAAAATTAATGATTCAGCACCAAATCCTGATAACTATGCTCAACTTGCGACTCAGATTACCAAAATGTTGGATCTTCACCTTCTCAACAATTAATATATATGTGCTTGAAGGAAGTTGGCAACTGAAATGGATAAAACTATATACTCCTACAGTATATGGACAATAACGAAAGGGATACTATTGTACCCAATAATATCATATTCTCTTTCCATGAATTAAACGCACTTCACTGCGTACTTACGTACATATATAACGTGCCCACTATTGATGTGTCGGTAGTGTCACATAATTAAGTAGGAAGTCAACTGTGGGAGTCATCATATTTGAGATTATTAATTAAAATTGCCATTATCTTAATTAAACAAATTTTTACCTTGATTGACAAGTAATTGATGTATCATTCTCGGAGTCAATTGTTAATTATGGTAAGCTAGATTATATCTAAAGTAATGGAAGGAATATATATATTATGGTGGCGGCAAAGTTGACTCTCTATCCGCATGGCAATGCGACATTTGGGAACGATAACACATTTTATAATTATAAACTAAAATAATGCAATTTTCATGATAATGTAATTCATATTCTACAATAATGTATCTTCTTGTTAATGTATTTTATATACTATAATGATGCATCTTTTTATAAAACCGCTGATAATGAGAAGGTTAGTGGTCCGGATTGTCTTCTTCTTTTTTTTTTTTAAGAGAGAATGTGTCTTATTAAATATATGTAGGAGATGATAAATAAAAACTTTTCCCCATCACCAACTAGGAACTAATGTGCAGCGTTGATTTTAGGAGAATATATTTGTCATACCTATACTATATGAGCTAGAGGCTTTTTAAGGACCGTAACTTTGGGGTATTCGACGATTAAGGACACTTTTTTGCGGGCCTACTGTTTGCGGACATATATTAAACAAATTAAGCATCCGTAGGACAATTTCTGGCCCGATCGGGCTCAATTGCAATTCCTGAGCCCAAACGTCTAGGTGGCATGCCAAATCATCTCCACGTCGGCCATTTCTGTGAAGCATTTCGTCGAACAGTTGAAGTGCAACGTGAAGTAAGTTGCAAAGGATTCGCCCTAGTGCAGCCACTGCAACTCACCGGCGAGCAGCAGGCTGCCATAGGTAAAAACAACAACTGCTTCATCTGCTCCCATAGAGTGGGAGTGACAGAGCAACAGCAGTGGGAGCGGCGGTGCAAGTCGGTGGATCGCGGCAGCGCACACTAGGGCTCTATCCTAGCGGTCGCGCTCCAACAGCTTACTCCATATTGCACTTCAACTGTTCGACGAAATGCTTCACAGAAATGGCTGACGTGGAGATGATTTGGCATGCCACCTAGGCGTTCGGGCTCAGAAATTGCGATTGAGCCCGATCGGGACAGAAATTGTCCTACGGATGCTTAATTTGCTTAACATATGTCCTCAAACAGTAGGCCCGCAAAAAAGTGTCCTTAATCGTCGAATACCCCAAAGTTACAGTCCTTAAAAAGCCTCTAGCTCTATACTATATTGTAGTACATAAAATTAAAATGCATTAATATCCTAATAGCCATATTACAATGTAATAAGATCGATGCATAATTTACACAGTCATTGTTACTCGTCCTAATATGGCTGCTATTTGTGTGGATATTAGATCTTGGGTTGGTATTACTAGGGATTTCCTACTATTTCGAATGCGATAAAATATGGCCAAGAAGGGAGAGAAATGGTCTGTTGTACAAAATAGCAAGAGAATAGCTAAGTAATTAGAAGTTGGACAAAAGATCCCATATTTGTACGTGCATAAACATAACAAACAAATTGAACTGGGTAATAAGAGCATCCACTGCGGTGGGCGAGCGGAGGCGTCGAAGCCTGTGTCGAGCGCCGCTCGACGCACCCCCGCTCGACCCACCCTGTGTCGATGTCATTGTGGGTGGTTCGACCCAGCCTAGGTCGAAGGATGTGTCGAAGGCTGGGTCGATTTATCGACACACCCTTCGACTCGACGACGCAACAACATGGGGACACGTGGCGTGTCCGCATTGGTCCAATGCAATTTTTTTATTAAAAAATATTAAAATAAAATCAGCAACGACTACATTGAAGAAATTAGCAACGGCTATGAAGAAATCAGCAACAACTACTCCCTCATTTTTCACTATATATACCCCTTCATCGTTCATTCATTCTCCACACCACACACCACACCAATTCATCCAATTCATTCATACAAATTCACTCTGTTTTTTGGGGAAAAAAAATCATGAGTTGGTCGGGTGCTAGTTACAATCATGAAGAGGCGGAGGAGCGCCGTCGCCGACTAATGCAGTTGGCTCAGCGAGCCACGGAGCTTTACCAACTAGCAGTCGGGTCTGATTCGTCGGACGACAAATCGGATACGAGGACGCACCTGCACCGGAATCATGAAGAGGCCGAGCAACGCCTCCGACGAAATTATTTTGTCGACCACCCTATATGGGGTGATGTTGTCTTCCGCCAGCGGTTTCAAATGAGCAAGAGCCTATTCTTGAGAATTGCTCAAACTCTTGAGGCTCGGGAGCATTTTTTTCAGCAACACCCAGATGCCGCTGGAAGATTGGGATTTCACGTGTGGGTGAAGTGCACCGTTGCTCTGAGGCAACTCGTCAATGGTGGAGCAACCGATCACTACGACGAATATCTGCACTGTAGAGATACAACGGGCAATAATATTCTCAAGAATTTCTGTCGGGCCATCAGATCTGCTTTCGGCGACTACTATTTGAGGCGGCCAAATGAGGCTGACATCGCCAGGATCACTGCATTGCACGAGAGGACGCGCGGCTTTCCCGGAATGCTTGGAAGTATCGACTGTATGCACCAGCAATGGAAGAATTGTCCAACGGGTTAGAGAGGAATGTACACTGAACGAAAGGGTTATCCAACACTCATCCTTGAAGTTGTCGCTTCCCAAGATTTGTGGATTTGACATGCTTTTTTCGGTGTCGCCGGCTCTCTGAACGACATCAATGTGCTTAATCAGTCCTCCCTCTTCAGCGACGTCCTTAATGGTAGAGCGTTGTCAACTAAATTCATGGCAAACGGCCGTCCGCACCACATGGGATATTATCTCGCCGACGGCATCTATCCGAAGTGGGCCTCTTTCGTGAAGACGCTCAATGCTCCAACAGATCCGAAGAGACAGCGATTTGCTCGGATGCAAGAAGCTGCGCGTAAAGACGTAGAAAGGGCTTTCGGCGTCCTCCAAGCTCGTTGGGCAATCATAAAGGGCCCTGCTCGCTTGTGGTTTCGGGAACATTTATGTGATGTCATGTATGCCTGCATCATTCTGTATAATATGATTATTGAAGATGAAGGACATAGAGCAACTGAATTCAATGCTGAATCGAGCGCAAGGGGCGAAAGAAACGTGAACAGGGCACCAGTCCATCAAGGTATGCCAGTGCCACTCCAGCAATATATTGAGAGAAAAGCTCGGATTCAGGATGCACGTGCCCACGACCGCTTTATGGAGGATGTGATTGAAGAGAATTGGGCACGTTACGGTCCACTCCGCGAGTAGTTGTTGTGTTTTTTGTTTCTTAATTATTATATTTCGTTTAGTTATTGTATTTTTTTTAAATTCAATAAAATCGTCATTTATTAATTTTTTAATTTAATGAAGTAATTTTTTTTATAATATTTATTACAAAAAAAATAACAATAAAATAAAATCTATTCGATCATTAAAATCACGGCCCCGGTGCTTCAATCTAGGTCTTACTCAACACCACCATAGTGGAAATATCAACCTAGGTCTTACTCAATACCACCAATCATTAAAATCACGCTTCCCGGTGCACTGGTGATTCAACCTCGGTCTTACTATACCATTGTAGCGAATGCTCTAATCTAGATCAACTATAATCCCAATCCCTTTCATACGAATACTAACTTATAATCATTTAGTCAATTAATTAATCCTAATCTGTTTCAAACAAGTCTTTTTTTATGTAAGATCATTAAATTACGATGAATGATACTGGCAAATTTTTTATATTATCATTGCAAATGCATTAATATCGTTGAAGCTTCGGTCCATTTAACAAATTTGATTAGTTGACTATTAAGTTTAATATTAACGACTGTCTATAAAGCATAAAAGATCAAATAATCAAGGCACATAGCCACATCTTGTAAAATGGTCACATTTTGCTCGACATATGGAAAGCTTGTTATCGGCATCTTGCTTCTCTCTCTGACCCCTCTCTCTCTCTCACTGCATTTCCAGCTTTCCGGGTTCGGTCCCGACGATACCACCGTCATAGCCCTGGAAGGCGATGCAGAGATTTCCGTCGGAAAAATAGAGCTGAACAAGGTCAACTACGCCTACCGCGTGGGCCGAGTGATATACAACGGCAAGGTGCCTCTTTGGGACTCAAACTCGGCGCGAGAAGCCGATTTCACCACCCGTTTCTCCTTCACCATCGACACGCAAGGCCGATCAGCCTACGGCAACGGGCTCGCCTTCTTCCTCGCACCCGCCGGGTTCGAGATCCCGCCTAACTCCGGAGGCGGGTTCTTAGGCCTGTTCAACACCTCCACCACCGGCTCGTCGCTGACCCGGATCGTCTCCGTGGAGTTCGACTCCGTCTCCAATCCCGAGTGGGACCCACCGTACGAGCACGTGGGGATCAACCGGGATGCCATCGCTTCCTCGGTGACGGCGCCGTGGAACGTCACCTTGCATGACGGAGACTCGGCAGATGTTTGGATCACGTACAGAGCAGTCGCAAGAAACATGACCGTTTTCTGGAGTTACCATGGTGCCCTCAATTCCAGCCTCTCCTACCAAGTACACCTCAAGGAGGCCCTTCCTCAGTGGGTCACGGTTGGTATCGCTGCTGCAACGGGTATCAATGTCGAACGCCACATTCTGGAGTCGTGGGAGTTCAGTTCGAGTTTGGATATTAAAGAGAGTAATGGAGGAGACAGCGCCAGGAAAATAGGATTGATTACGGGTATGTCTGTTGCTGTGTGCATTGTGATAGCCTGCGCTGCAGTAGCATATCTTGTGGCGAAGAAACGAAGAGATGCTGCTGTTGCCAAGACTGCCCGGGAGGCAGCTAACTTGATCTCAATAGGAGATGATCTTGAAAGAGGAGCCGGGCCGAGAAGATTTTCTCACCAGCAACTTGCTTCCGCCACGAATAACTTCTCACAAGACAGGAAACAGGGAGAGGGAGGATTCGGAGCAGTTTACAAGGGACATCTCATCGACCGGGATATGCCGGTTGCTGTCAAGAGAATATCCAAGGGATCTAGGCAGGGTAAAAGGGAATACATCGCTGAGGTGAAGACCATAGGTATGTTGAGACACAGGAATTTGGTACAGCTAATCGGTTGGTGCCATGATGAAGGAGAATTCTTGCTTGTGTACGAGTTCATGCCTAACGGGAGCTTGGACCGTCATCTATTTCGCAAAAACACTAGCATCCACTGGACTACAAGGTACAGAATAACCCTCGGGTTGGCGTCTGCTCTGCTCTATCTTCACGAGGAATGGGAACAGTGCGTGGTGCACAGGGATATCAAATCGAGCAATGTAATGCTCGATTCCAACTTCAATGTCAAGCTAGGCGACTTTGGCCTGGCTCGACTCATGGAGCATGGGATCGACCCCAAGACCACAGGACTAGCTGGGACGCTGGGGTATCTGGCGCCAGAGTATGTGAGCAGCGGGAGAGCCAGCAAGGAGTCGGACGTGTACAGCTTCGGGGTCGTGGCGTTAGAGATTGCTACTGGAAGGAGATCAACAGATTGTATAGATGAGCAATCTGGGAAAGGACTGGTGGAGTGGATTTGGGATCTCTACGGAAATGGAGAGATTCTGTCGGCTGTAGACGGGAGACTGCAGCAGGACTTTGATCGCAGGGAAGTCGAGAGTGTGATGATAGTCGGGCTATGGTGTGCTCACCCCGACTGGAACCTGAGGCCGTCAATACGACAAGCAATCCATGTTCTGAATTTGGATGCGGAGGCACCCAAACTTCCGTCGAAATTGCCCACGCCTATTTATTTTGCGCCTGCTACAACCCCATCTGTTGGCTCCACAGATCCCATCATCACCTGCTCGAGCATCGATATTGGCCGCTAACGGCGGCTATTCTTAAATCATTCGTGTCTGCAATAATAGGAATATCCTTCTTCACTTTTGGAACACTTCTTTTAATCTATTGGATTGAAGTTATAATATAAGGTTGTATAGCATGTGATAGCTTTAGAATTTATGTTTCGTTTATGGGGTATTCCTATCAAAAGTACAATCGCACCAGGCAACAACATCTAATTAGAGCAGTAGCTAATTATGAATGACTACAAGGTTCAAAAAACATTATGAATGACTAAATAAATCCTAATTAAAAAACATCTAATGATACTTAATATAGTATTGGTCAAATTGCACTGACTTTATACCGAATTCGCGTTTTAAGATTGACTTTTTAAAATTAGTCCTAAATTACCGATCTTTTAATTGTATCTCAATTCAGTTCCTCCGGCGAGTTTCTCCTAATTTTTCACTGACATGTCGTTCGGGAAGCTTACATGGCAATTCGTTGGTAAAGATCGAACGACATCGTTAAATTTGACCCAAAACGACGTCGTTTTGTATTAAAAAATTAAAATTAAATAAAAATTTAATTACACATCACCTATCTTCTTCCCCATTCTTTCATTCTCTCTCTCTAATTTCTCTCTCACAAAATCACAGCCAACAACATTCATTCTCTCTCTCTAATTTCTCTCACAAAATCTCCACCGCCACAGTTCTCCTCGGACCGCCGGAAATCTATGAAGAACCCGCTCCCAAACGCCCACGATTAGGCCTGACGGAAAACCTTTCCGCGACGTTTCTATCGACAGGAAACCTTGTTTGGATTTCTTCTTCCACGTCGTCCCTGACACGCCGCCGCAAACCCTAATCGACCGCCTGCAACTCGCTTGGGATCACAATTCGCTCAAGGCGCTCAAGCTCGTCTGCAATCTCCGCGGCGTCAAAAGGTTCTACACCGCCGCGTTGCAGCTGCACAAGCACCACCCCAAAACCCTCGCCGGAAACGCCGCCGCATTCGCCGGCTACTTGAAAGATTTGTTGGAGATCCTCTTCCGGATTCTCGATGGCTCGGAGGCGCGAAAATCGGCGAAGAAGACTGGGGATAAGTGGAAATCGTGGAGGCAGTGGTGGTGCTGTCGGATCTTTGGTTTTGGAGTGGGGGAGGTTGAGAGATGTGATGTTGGCGGGGAAGGAAGCGAGGGAGGCAGTGGAGGGGAAGGGTCGGATGAGAAGAATGGGGTGTTATTAGTGGGGCGGTGGAGGTGGTGAGGAGGTTGGGGGCCACACGCGGTTGTGGACGGCGGCGATAGTTGAGGGGCTGAGCTGCTGATATTTTGTGAGAGGGAAATTAGAGAGAGAGAATGAAAGAATGAGGAAGAAGATAGATGATGTGTAATTTAATATTATTTAATTTTAATTTTTTAATACAAAACGACGTCGATTTGGGTCAAATTTAAACGATGTCGTTCGATCTTTACCAACAAATTGCCATGTAAGCTTCCCGAATGACATGTCAGCAAAAAATTAGAGAAAACCCGCCAGAGGAACTTAATTGAGATACAATTAAAAAACCAGTAATTTAGGACTAATTTTAAAAAGTCAATCTTAAAACGCGAATTCAGTATAAAGTCAGTAATTTCTATGTAATTTGGCCTATAGTATTTTAGCAGGATCTAAAAAAGACTGGAAGTGCCCTCATTTTCTGTGCCGAAGCAAATAGTTTCTATTATGCAGAAACATAGGGGGAAAAAAAAAAAGAGATGAGTAGATCTATTGGCAACAGAAAATGTTGCTGATTAGCTTTGAGCCCTCAACCAACCAAGAAGAGAGGACCCTCCAGCAACTTTATATATAAACAAACTACACTCTGAAGTCTCAAATTTGAGCATAAACAAGAATGTCAAAACCATCTCTACGATGACAAGGGGAAAAAAAAAACAATCCGCTCTACAAAATTAATTCACTTCATGGGAGAAACACATTTTACCCAGAGCGACTTTCCTACTGAGAAAACCAGCATAATGCAGCTATTCCACAATCAGCACATTGTTCTGCATCATCCCCTCACCGACAGTGGGAAATTCAGGCGATACTTTCCATTCACCATCCACCAAGAACTTGATTTCGTATCTTCAAACATTGACGAATTTAGAAACAAAAAGTGAAAGTAATTACAGTTTAATGATCAGCGCCATTGTCTAGTACTACCTTCCAGGTCTAAGCATCAATGTGGTCGAGAATGTTGCATAGGAACCAGTATACTCTGGTGACAGATGTTCCCCTTCGCTCCAGCCATCAAAGGATCCCATTACTTGCACACTCTGATACATCATGTAATATCATACAAACACAAACTATTCTTGACATGCATATCTGGCATCCAATCATGGGGGAAATTTTATAGTTCTGAAATTTAACGTTCTTATTCATTAATCAAGAGCATCAAGAATGGTCAATATTTTAATGTAATTTACCGATGATCATAGCCCCTAGTAGAAATGAATAATTGAGTGTATCAGCCAAAGTCTATCGAACATGCTGGCATATAAGTTAAAAATGATGATTATGACTAAATTAATTTGCTCAATCAAGCCAATGTAGAAACCACAATATAGCTGCAAGAGGCTTTCCAACAATCTTTGATAAATTAGAATTCAGAATTATTCATTAGCAGGAAAAGAGCTCTTAAAATTAAAAAATAAAATCTCTTTCAGTTATGTAACTTGCTGCTACCAATACACATGTGCATTCTAGTACAACTTTTATGATTCATACATACTACTATATCATAATGAAAACATGCATACTCATTGCAAACTGTAGAAATATATGTAATTAATGTTTCTTGAACTGGTAAGAAGGTAATGAATGCTTCTTTAGCCTGAAGCAGGCAAAAGTTGATCTGAGTTCATGCATGCTCAATGCTCAAAGATAGCTTCACTATGAAACTAATCCTAACCAGGAGCTTATGATAAATTGAGCACAAATACCTTTTTTTTAAAATATCTCATTATGCTGATATCTTTAAGATAATCAGTAGGAACAAAAATGCACACTAATTTTTCAAGATGAATGGCTTTATTAAAAAAGGGTATGTGTTTATTACCTCTGCCATGCCATGCCAAATTAAATGAACCTCTTGCGACTTTGCAGCATCCACATCCTTGATTTGTTCTGCCAACCTTTTTTGAACAGCTTTAACCAAGGGAAAGATCATATAATAAGAAAATCTACAGAGAGTTAACAGAGATAGATCTCATTATGAATGTAACTCCTGTAACAACGCAGCATATAGTTCACGTAACAGCTCTACCTACACTAATCATGGGCACTACTCTCCTTTAATTTAGTTCATCATACTTAGGAATATTGTTTTTAAACTTTCAATGATTGAATCTTCTTTTATGGAAAGACAACCGTTAGACAAGTTTTAATAGAAAGTCATTATTGAGTTGAGAGCTACTGATTCAACACCCGTGATAAATCATAAGGATTACGGGGAATATGATTCAACAAAGACAACCTTGAACTAGTTTTACCTTCAAGTCTTGAGAGGAGGTGAGATTGAATGTACTTTCCATTAATCTTTCTCGAACCTTCTGGAATATCATAATTAGCAATTTCTTCGGCCAAGCCAACAAGAGCCTACAAGTAAAGTTCATAAGAATTACCCATAAAACACATTTCAATAATATGTCCCACCTTATGCTTTTCAAGAGCAAATAATACACGTTGCTGCTGCCAAAGACATACCTGAACCTCAAGCTCCACGACAGCAAGTTCACTCTTGAAATCAACAAGTTCATATTCCTTAACTTGTAACTACATCGACAAAAAACAACAACAAAGTTTTGCATCATGAAGCAGGACTAGGCAGATGTGTAATGATTATATATTCGATATATTTGCTGCTCAATCTTGCAGTAACTCTCATAATGTAAGACTGTCCTAGGCCGTTTCTCAGATGGCAACTTTTGCAACTATTCATATAATATTCACATATTGTAGCACAGATGATTAACAATATAGAAGAGTGTTATAAGCAAACCTGGCGCTTAAGAAACCGATTCTGTTGATTTGCATCGCTCAATTTATTGACTAGAGATGTTCTTTGAGAATCAGCAAGTAATGCCTTGAGCTGTAAAGGGAACACTAACAGTGAATTCAGATAGCTCAGATAAAATGTTGACAATTGTTACTAGTGTTGATTTAAACCTAAATACGACACCTCTTCACTAGTAGGAAGGCGTTCAACCGTCTCCTCCGGCAAAGCCTCGGTAGCAAGAGATTCCTCATCTTTAGTGAAATTCTTGGATTGTATGGCTGTGAATTCCTCCTCCAAACTAGCAGCATTACAAAATACTTTTGAAGGTCGGCTATAAACAGAAGCTTTAACAATCAAAGCCTGCTTCTGTTTCATGAAGCCACACATTTCCACTTGAGGTTGAGGCTGCTCAATTCTCATCGTAGGGATCCTATCCATTAATCATAAATTCACATTATATACATTCAAAACACATAAACTGGAACTTAACCCTCATCTGAAGTTTTTTAAATAAATTGCCCAAATCCAACAGGAATTTAATAAAAAAAGTTATTGATTCCTTGCTGAAGGGAGATTCACCTGGCTATAGACGGTTGCCCGGCAACGCTGAACATATTGCAAGCCATTTTTCCAAAGTAACTGCAAAGAAACAACAAAAGCACAAGCAGAGATGCAGGTTTTTCTGAATTATTATGTTGTGTATAAGGAAGAAATATATGAGAATTTAATTGATATTGATATTAAACAGCTTCCACAGAGTAAACTGAGGAGACGGGATGCCACTCAACTCGGACTTGAGTGAGAGGCAGAGAAACAGTCGACCGGGGTCTTTGGCCTCTTTGATTGGGGAAATAGCCACGTGTCAGCAATAGGGACATCAAACTTTCTATAAGTGTGTGTATATGTTTGAGTTTTTTTCTACTTAATTCCTCTTTATTTTTTTTTCCTTTCAATTTAATCTATCAATCTATTATTATTATTATTATTATTATTATTATTATTATTATTATTATTATTATTATTATCTAATTCTTAATAGTAATGTTGATTGGAAACACCACAATCATCCACATGTTTAGGTGGAATTTCCTCTAATTTTCTTTGCTAATTATCTAAAAATCTAAACTTTTAATTTAAACTTGGTAATCCACTATATTCAATTAATGAAAAAAAAAACGTTACAAAATATATAGCAATCCACTATACCATACCACATCATTATGTTATATAATTAATATTTGAAATATCATTTCAGTTATATAAATATTTTTAAATAAACTATTTTATATACAATTTTTTGGAGTGTCACTACATCAATTATCAATTCTCATGGTATTTTCTGGATTTTTTTTTTGAAACTTTTTTTTGTTTCAATTTTAATATTCTATTTCTAGAAATGATATATAATTGGTATAACATAATTGTATATTATTAATTTTCAAACATATAATTAATTGAACGTTATAAAGCATCAATTACGACAACAATTTAATTCTTTACTATTTGATCACTTTCTGTGCCTATATAATGTAGATTTAAGCAAAGATAAACATACACATTTCAATTATATTTTATTGTATGTTCTTCATTTCACATTTCTCTTCTAAAAGAATATTTGATGCAAGTGAAGCAGACCAGAAGGAATTTTCATCAATCAGTCCAAGTACACAAAGGAGTTGATCTCTAAATTTGGACTGACCTCTAGCCGGACCACGAAGATCCCAATGAATACAAATTGGAAGATTGACCCGGGCCAAGAAGGGAAGCTCGTCGATGCCAAGATGTATAGAGGGATCATCGGGTCGTTGCTATATCTAACTGCTAGTCGACCAGACATCTCCTATGTAGTTTGAGTTTGTGCAAGATTCAGGTTGAGCCTAGAGAAGCTCACACGCAGCAAAGAATATCATCAAGTACCTCAAGGGACCAGTCCACATGGAACTGTGGTACCCAACTGATGATAACATTGAATTGACCGGCTACTCAGATGCAGACCTAGCCGGGGATAGAGTTGATAGGTGATCAACCTTTGGATATTATCAGTTCCCAGAAAGCAAGTTAGTTTCTTGGTTTTCGATGAAACAAGTCTGCGTCGCCACCTCCACAACTGAGTCGGAGTATATGACAGCTGGAAGCTACTGTATGCAAGTCCTCTGGCTGAAGTAGCAGCTGAGAGACTACAACGTGGAGGCTGGCCAAGTACCTATCTTTTGTGACAGCTCAAGTGTTATAGCCATCACGGTGAATCCAGTTCACCACTCCAGGACTAAGCACATCGACATTCGGCATCACTTCATCCATGATCATGTCGAAAAGAAAGATGACATTGTTGAGAAAATTTACACTGACATTCAGAGAGTTGATATCTTCACAAAGCCGTTAGTGGAAGCTCGATTCAAGATGTTGTGTCAACTCTTTGGATTGCTCAATCCAACCGAAGAAGAAGCCATGAAGATGGAGATCACAAGTTGAGGGAGAATCTCAACTTGAGGGAGAACTGAGCTATTTCGCCTTCCCGTTCAGTTCAGCTGAGTGATGGAGTCAAACCTCCACTAAAATGATGACTTGAGTCAGTTGAGAGCTAGCTGAATAGAAGAGTTAGTCATGGTCAACGCTGACTGAGTAACGTTAGGTTGACTTGTTCCTACGCTTACAAGTTATTCGCATTGAATTGGCCAAGCGGTCACCTCTTTCGAAAGTTGGTCTAGTCCCTTAGATTATGCTTGTAGATCGCGATTGGGCTGACATAGTGTCACCAACTCTCCTCAAGCGCGCAAGTGTTCTACACCGCCTCATGACGGGGTCCTACACCGTCATTCTTGGATAAGTTTTTTCTGAAATGGTGCATTAAAATATGTCGTTTATCTTGAAGAAATTACACGAGTTGATCTGATTCGTTGATATGGATCTCAACTCCCTTATAAATTGGGGGCTTTACAATTTATTTTGCATTTCATCCAGGATTCGTATCTCAACTACTCCAAAATTTTCTGCCTCTCTATCTTGAAAGTTTTGCTTTGTGGTTTCTCTCTTGCTAAGATTTATCTTCATCTTTAGAAAAACCTACCAAATCGAGAATATGCCTTCCCACTTTACAAAGCGGTCATTTCCTTCCGTCGGCCCTGAATCTCTGAAACAATCGGTTCAGCAAGAACGTTATGTTCGTGGCTACATGAGACGCAGACACCTCAAAGGTCGACTGATGATGTGGGTGCTTCGTGGTGTCAGCCAGCTAATGCAGCTCCCTGAAGTGTTCTTCCATTTGCACATCAGGTTGAAGATCTGCAATCCCATGTCACCTGAACAAGTCATAATTCTCCTGTCCATCACCAGTCCCGCCCGGTTCTAGACACTTGATCCTGAGATGGGTTCATGAAGGGTCTTTTCTTGTTCACAAGCTCATCTCGATTGATCTACTTTCCTTTACCATTGCAATTGATGTACAATTGGTCTTCCTTGCCCTGGAAGTGAAAGGAATAATGGCGCACTCATTGCCTCTTCATGAGCTGCTGCCGAAAGTGCCCTCCTGCTTACATTGCATTTCACCTTATTTTTGTTGATGCCAAAAAGGGGGAAGGAGTACAAGCAGTCACCTTGTAGGTCTTGCTTGGGTCAACACATCTTTGTTGATGCCACCTCAGGTGAATTTGAACTGAAAGTGAACACCCTGCCTGACTGTTGGAGGTTCCAAAAAAGGCGAGCAACCTTGAGCTTCCAGCCATGGCAGGAAGAAGTTAAAATAAAGACCTTCTTGATGGAGAAGAAGGACTCTTTATTGGTTATCAAGGCTGAAGAAGAGGTGGCCGAAGAGGATTTGTCCAGCTGCCAGCCTTGATAATAACAGACAAGGCTGATAAAGGAAAGACATGACCTCAGCCTCCAGCCTTGCTGTTGAAGAAGACTCTTCTTCGAAGGAAGAAGAAGGTGGTGGAGACGAAAACCTAGAGTAGATTAGAAGTTAGGACTGGAGTTTTTTTTAACTGAATTGTAACTGTAATCCTCCCCAATTTGTTATCTGTTATAACAAGTTGGTGGTTTTTAAAGGTCTTCAGTTGTTGACCTCACTTGTTGATAACCTCTCGTTGTCCAAGTTCGAGGTCAACATTTTTTTTGTTTTTTTTATTTTTTATTTTTGTGCTCACACTTTCCTTTTAAAGACTAAAATCGAGTCTATCATTTAGTCTTACTGGTATCAATTTGTGGTATTAGTTATGAAAGGATGGTGATGTCAGTTAGGGTTTTGACATCATAAAAAAGGGAGAAATTGTTGGGAAATTTTAAAGGTTTCGAAAGATGCCTAAAACCCAACTGACCCTGACCGAGTAGATGATTGCCTTTAGTCTGTTTAGCTAGAGCTCACTGTTTGAGCGTAGGGATTTTATCTTTATAAGAGTCAAGCAGAAGAAGTTAGTCGGACTAGAGAAAGAGGTTCGTGAAGAACTCAGCTGAGGCTCAAACTCAGTTGAGGCCCAGACTCAACTGAGGGATCACACTCAGTTGAGACTCTAGGTCAGTTGGCACATCAACCCTAACTGAAGCACGGACTCAGTTGGGCAGCAATTCAGTTGACTCCACAACTGAACCACGCAACTGAAGGCATACACTTGGCGTGAAGAGAAGTTGTGTCCAAAGTCAAGACGTCTTGAAGTGGAGAAGAGAAGACGCCAAAGACGGAGGAGCTGCAGTCCAGTTTGTGAACTTACTCGAGAGCACAAGTCAGCTGGAAAACTTACCATAAATGGACCGACAACAGCGACGTGTAAAAAGCATGGTCGTAGGTACCGTTTCTGGAAAAGTTACCAATAAAGCAAGTGGAGTGTCATGCTTTTGGCAGAGGTCAAACGGCTCTTGCCAACAGCTGGCTTTGACCTTTCCTCTATAAATAGAGGTCTCCACAACAAGGCTAAAATGGGGGTTGATACAAGTAGAGAAAAAGCACTCCAGAGTGCCGAGAGACAACACAAAAAGTGAAGCGGCGCAAGCAGTTTTTCACCCTATTCTCTCTCCAAGCAAAAAGACTGGCAAAGAATGAGTAGAGTGATTTCTCTCCTCTCCCCCCTAACCTCTCAGAAGTTCCCCTTCTTGATTGAGGCTAGCGATACTTGCTTGTTTTGTATCCCCTCAGGACTCTGTCTCAAAGAGATTGAGTTCTTAGCCTTGGATTGAAGCCTCCACTTCCCTAAAGTGTTGAGGCTTCCTTGTTGGATTCTCCCCTAAAAAATCCAAATCCAGGCCTGACTTTGAATTCGAAATAAAAGTCCAGAGGTCTCTTAGAACCAGGAATTCAAGAGTTGGTCCCTTAGAACCAGAAATCTAAGACAGGCTGAACACTTGCCCAGAAAAGTGTTGAGGGATCTTGTTCGAACCCGGAATCGAATTGGTTTGGTCCCTTAGAACCAGGAATCTAAGACAGGCTGAACACTTGCTCAGAAAAGTGTTGAAGGGTCTTGTTCGAACCCGAAATCGAATTGGTTAGGTTTGCTTGGAACTCGGAATCCAAGTGGGCGTTTGGTGAAGCACGCGTAAGCTTACCTAGTGGATAACTTCCCCAAAAAGGAAGTCATGGACATATAGGAGGTCAATCTTCGAACCATGTTAAAATACTGTGTGCTTACTTTCTGTACTTTACATTCAGTATTTTAATTTCTGTATCTAACAAACTGACCCTAACATATGCACTGCACTAACTTGGGAATTTAACCTTCATCTTTCACAAAGGTTTCAGTTATTGTAAAGAGCTTATCTTCCAACATCTTCTGCATATTGTTTAAAACCTCAATTGGTGCAAGAAGCTGAACTTCATGCATAGAAGTCAGCTGAGCTACCAACTGTGTGATTGGCTCCAACTGAGCAACTCAGTTGTAGAGCTACTCCAACTGTCTCTTCCAGTTGGAGTAAACGGGCTACTTCTGACACTGAACCGTAGGATTAGATGAGCCAATTCCGAAATGACTGTTCAACTGAATTTTTTTAAAATTTTATATTGAACTTATAATGTACGATATTTTGGGTCACCTAGACAATCTTCAAAATCATTTTCTTTTCTAAATCAATGTGAGACAAAAGGATATTTGTTATCAAAATGATCCACCTCAATTCTCATATAAAATCGACACAAGACAATCTTTTTGAGAGCTAAAAATTCTTTTATCTTACATCGATTTTGAGAATAATTTATCAAATAATGATTTTCCATCGATTTTCGATGAGTTACACACTAGTTCCTTTTATTTAAAGAGAGAATATTGCAGAGTTTGATTATTCGACGGACTGACAGACGAGCACGGGCCTCCTTTTAGTTCGGATTAAGCATATAATATTTTACATTAAAATATTATTTTTTAAGACAAATTGTGAAAATAGTGGATATGGGGAAGGAAAAATATCCACTCAACTTCAAAAATCAATATTTGCAATTTTGAAAATGATTGTTCTTAATGAGGCGGGTTTCATTCCGTTGGCGGGAAAGTTTGGGTCAGTTGGAGCGAGTACTCAAATTGTAGGACAATTGGAACAAATAGTGTTAATAGTCTCAATCGTCTCTGGTGTTATGTACAATTGGGACGAATTGTTGCTTGTTGCGATGTAGTACAATCGGGACGTATGAAATTCATTGATCCTGTTCATACCATAATTCCGATTTTAAGAATTTTATAAAAATAGACTGAAATACATATTACTTAAGATAACAAACGCGAAATAGGACGACGACAAAATTGATGTAATAGGAAAACGGAGAGAGAGACTTTCAAAAGAATCAGAAAAATCAAAATGGGGTGATTTTTAATTACGATTTTACTTCATTGGCATGCAACAAAATTGTTGTAATATAGCTAGATATGGAATTAAAGGGAGTGGTGTACTTACTTACTATTATGAAAATCTACTGTTATTACATAAATTGAGGCGGTGAGGAAGAGAGAGAGGGCAGAAGAGAGAGACAGGTTGAGAAGATATAATCGGGTTCTTGGATCTAGGTCACATACATAAGGTTAAATGAGTCTCTTCATGTTAATGTTGATCCTAATTTATATTTTACAAGTTGATGGGCCAAATATTATTTTTCTACCCATATTAGCTATTTCACACAATAAATTCTTTTTTTTTTTTTTTTTTGTTTCCAGTCAAGTTGGGCTGGGCTATTATTATTCAGTCTAAATTTATTTTATTTTAGTTCGGCTCGATTGAGCCACTTGACAGTTGACAGTTTCAACTTTAATGCTGATTAAGATCGGCGGAATTGTAGCAAGCCCGTCTTATATTCTACCATGACGTGCATGGCCCTTCAAGCCTGGTTGAGTTCACGTATGTCGATTTTAGCATTTAGGTTTAGAGCATCTATACTACACTACACTGGTTGCTTCCTCATAAACGCGCAACATCAGCTTTGTACTTCCACTAGTGTGCTTACTGCCTAGGGGTGACAATTATAGTTGTAAGAAAAAAATAATATTAAATGTAGTACATTTCAAACGTTAAAATTATACACTTCAAAAATATAAAGAAAATTATATAATAATCTAATTATTTTATGACGAGTTTTTATTTGTTGAAAGCAATTGAAAACCTCCGTCCTCGGAAATTTGTAGAAAATTTTATCTCTAATGAAGGTGACAAAAAAAAAAAAAAATTTGATACATGCTAGCTATTACGCAAAATTCCAGAAAAAAAAAATTTCAACACTTGCAGCAGCAACAAGTATCAAATATAAACTTATAGGAAAACAAAATTATCGTACTAACCTAACCTAACCTTACTCAGATGTGTAAAAAAGTGGCATTTGACCAAAAAGGGATTATGATCAGTTGACTATGAAATTAAGTAATCATATTATAAATCTTGTAAGATATTGGATGATTTAGATTGATTTTTATTTCTCACATATATAAAAAGAGTTCATGTATAATCTTCTTTTCGTATGTATATACTTTATTTATTTTACAAAGTTGTAGCATAATACATTTCCATTAAGATTTTATCTTCTCTGGTTCTCTACATATACGAATTGGGGAAGAAAGTTTTATTTTACGATAGTTTTATCCACCAAAAAAAATACTTTGGAAACATGAGACTTATGATCGAATTTAGGTTCATTTTTGTATTTTTGGCATAGCCAAAATGTATTTCATATAGTTTTATTTGTAGCACGGGTATTGTCAGTGATTTTGTGGAAGCACAAGATTAAGGAAAAGAAGGAATAAAATAAAAATTGAAAACTTATCTCGTTGATGTTTTCCCAGATGAAGTACATTTGGTTCACGTGAAAATGCCAAGATTGAGGAAAAAGCTCTATTCTATGTCTGTCCAAATGTATCACTGTCAGTTTAAGGTTTTAAAGTGTGTAAATACATTTATGGAATAAATTATTTCCGTTTATAGAAATACTAAGGAAACAAATGTACGATTTCCCACGCGTCATTAACTTATTTGGCAATATGTAAACCCTAATTTTTAAATAGACAAGTACCATTGAATTGCATAGTAGTCCTTGGTTTCTGAATGAATTTTAGGTCCAGTCCCACTACCGTTAAGAAACATTTTCCTCGTTGGGAACTTTATTCAACAAATTCGCAGATATAAAATAGCTCATAGCTAGCTACACCAAAAGCTTGACTTTGATATCGAACAAAGTTCTCCATCATTTCAAGAATCGCCTCCTTGTCCTATCAAATTCCAGACTTCATTCATAGTCTACTCAAAAGGTAATTACAAACCTTTTATATATATATATATATATATATATATATATATATATATTATTTATCCGGCATTGATCTTGCAAATTAGATTCAACTTTAGGTTTTGAGATCCAAGTGCAGGTGATTAAGACCTAAAGTTGATCTGGAAAGATGGGGAGGGGTAAAATCGCCATTAAGAGGATCGATAGCTCGACGAGCAGGCAAGTGACCTTCTCCAAGAGAAGAAATGGGCTTCTTAAGAAGGCCAAGGAACTCGCCATTCTTTGCGATGCAGAAGTTGGTGTAATCATATTCTCGAGCACCGGCAAGCTCCATGAATTTTCGAATACCAGGTTTCACCCCACCACTTTATCAATGTTATCTTATTAATTAATTCAGTTTTACTCTTTAACTAAGAATGCAGTATCCACACTCCACAGATTTAATTAGTTATAAAGCAACAGCCTGCTATATATATGTATATCGAGATTTCATGTATCTCTCATTTGAGATTCAATATACTTATTACGATTACATAAACTAATTTTATTCTATACAACGTTTTAATGAAATTAATAATGTTTAATGAAGTAAATCGGAGTATGATATAACCACTTCAAAGGCATTTTAAGATGCTGTCTTTAATTTCCCTAAAAAAAGTTGTCTTTAATAAACGTATTGTATGACTTTTAAGTTTAACCAAGCATATAGCTGTGATGGTCCAAATTAAAAGTATATATAATACCATAAGAAATTCTAAAATGTCTAAATCTCGATTCAATTTAATAAAAGTTCAGTTTTTCTTTTGTTGATTATCAGCAGTCCTTTGATTCCAAATAGTTTGTATTTTTTCTTTATTTAATTTATTTACCAGATTTTCATGTTGTAGACAGAAGTGTCAGCTTAATATACTAAACTATAATGTCTTGGAGTTCCATAAAACAAGTGGGAAATTAAGAATCATGTACGGAACTTGTCATCTATATTAATTCTACATCGTCAGTCCGTGATTAGTAGTAGTTCTTTGGGAAAGGTGTTAGAATGTGTAGAGTATCTAGCTAAGAGAAGATTTATAGAAATGGTAGAAAGAAGCTGCAAATTAATTAATTTGATCTTTAATTAATTTCTCGCGTGCAGCTTGACTTGCTGACAAATTAATTAATGGTCACGATGATGAACATAAAATAAAATAATAGTATACTGATGCCAATCATAAATCTAGGTTTTAATAACACATTGATTACTTTATAGTAAGGTATTTTTTAGAACATTTATTAATCAAATAATGATGAATACAATAAAACCTCTATTAATTCATACGGTTGGGATTACAAAAAATTATTCCTAAATAAAGGTTATTCTTAAGTAGAGGTATAAGATGATTTTCAGTTTCTCAATTTTAAAGTGCATGCGAAATACATACATGAGTATCTAGAATTATTTTAACAAAAATAATATTGTACATGGTGATAGCAAATAGTTTCACGTGAAGAAGTTTTAATCTTGCTCGACAAGTTGAAAATACTATTATGGGTTCAACAAGAAATGTGGTCATGTAGACGAGCACAAAAAGTTAGATAATGTGGTTACAATACAAAAAATTAAGTCATTGTCGTCACATATATAAAACTTTAGACAAGTATATTAAATCAACTTAAATCTAATTTAATAGGATATATATATATATATATATATATATATATATTGTTATTTATTCCTAAATGGAGGTGATTTTCTTGAGGCGAGACTCAAAAAAATATGAATTATGACAATATGAAAAAATATGGATTATGACAATATGAATATAAATGCTAAGGAATCACTTGTTGCAAACCTCTTTTTCAAGTGTAAATCATATACTATAGTATATATGAAAGAAACTCACATGCGGTGAGGCATTTAAGGCTTACAACTATCGAAAAAGAACAAATGTTAAACAGGAACAACCGAATGTACGCGTGTTTAGAACTTACCTCTACTACACAGTGTATCATACAAAAACCCTAGCTGCTAGTACTAGTAGGAAAAATAAACTCTCGAATACTCTAGAGAGAAAATAATACAGTATCTATGCAAGTGCAACGCCAACTCTCTCAATTTGATATATATATAATCGAAGTTGAGTCTTCTTATATAGTTTCAAGCCTACATCTTTACTTTGCAGCCCATAAAGATACTTTCCTTGTATGGATAAGATTGCCTTGTACACGAGTTTTACTCCAACAAAGGAAATTGTCAAGTCTGACTTAATTTGTGGGATCGACAAGATCATATTTGTAACAACATCTTCAGTCATATGTTCTTCACAACTTGCATGCACAAGTTATCGAACAACACCACAAATAATTTGTCTACATGATTGGCGACATAAAGTAGTGAAATTCAACTTGCACTTACAAATTAAGTATATTAAGTTTCTCAAAACTAATTTTTAATGAATGTGAAATTAATGCGTAAAGTTAACCAACGCACTAAACGAACAACAATACTTTGAGAGTGAAGAGTTAATTCTCACCAAAAGGTGGACCTAGAGGCTTTTTAAGGACATTTAAAAAGCTGTTTTTCGAATTCAGAACATTTAATCAGCGGGCTTCGTTTTGCGGCCCATTAAGTTTTTTTTGCTGGATCGTAGGACTTTTTTTGGCCCGAAACTCATTATTTCGCACGTGAGCGCACGTGGTGGCCAAGTGGAGCCCGAATGCACACGTGGACGCCACATCACGGTACATCACCCAGCCCTCACTCTTCCCCCCTCCAAGGAATCCCTAGAGGAGAAGGACGCTGCCACCACTAGCTCCGGCGGCACTCCCTCCACCAACCGCCTCCCCCATGGCCGCCCTGGGATCCAAGAACAAGCTGAAGCCACTGATCATCGTCACGCGATGAAGCCTCCAATAGGCAATTCGCCCCATCTTCAGCCGCATCCACCACGGCCGTAATGGCGGCTTCGCGGCCTTCGCCAAATCCTTCTCCTTCACCACGGTAGAGCTCCGTCGTCACCTATTCATACGACACGTACAACGCGCCGAGCTTCACAAATTTGTAGATCTCGGAGTAGACCTCCTCGAGCTTTAGCACGTGGTAAGTTGCCTCGATCGATTGCTCTCGAATGGCATCAGTAGAAAATTGCCGCAAAGGACCTCGCAGAGGCCGTCGAGGCCGGCCTTTTTGTTGTGCGCGCGGGCGCCCTTCACATGGTACTCGTTGATGGTGATTCCGACGACGTTGGTGCCGGAGTGGGTGGTGATTGCGCGCATCCCCACTCGCAGGGGAGAACTGGAACGACTTGCCCCACCCCCACTCGTAGATGTCGGTAACCAGATTATAGAAGGTATCGACAAAATCCGGCACCTTCTCCATCTTCTCGATCTCTTTATGGCGGCGGAAGAAGGACCCGTACTCGTCGTAATTGTTTTGGACATTCTCCTTCGCGATTAAGCGCCGGAGAGGTTAACGGCTCTCTTGCCTTTCCGCTCGGCGGCGCTGCGAATGCAGACGAATGAGTAGAAGCCGTCGGAGCTGGTGGTGGAGGGAGTGCCGTTGGAGGTGGTGGTGGCGGCGTCCTTCTCCTCTAGGGATTCCTTGGAGGGGGGAAGAGTGAGGGCTGGGTGATGTGGCGACCATGTGCGCATTCGGGCTCCACTTGGCCATCACGTGTGGCTCACGTGCGAAATAATGAGTTTCGGGCCAAAAAAAGTCCTACGATCCAGCAAAAAAATCTTAATGGGCCGCAAAACGAAGCCCGCAGCTTAAATGTCCTGAATTCAAAAAACGGCTTTTTAAATGTCCTTAAAAAGTCTAGCTCCCAAAAGGTGTGTAATAGTAGTCGTTGGATCATAAAATTGGTGAAAACATACGATCTAGCATGTCCTAGAGCAGTGAATGGATAGCTAAGTTAAAACACAACACCTGTGATATCTCTACCAAGGGAGGAATCACACACCTTTCTTTTCAATTTGCCCCCTCTTTTATTAGTGATATGTGCGTAAACTACTTTTCAACCACAAGCGTAAGATAATCCATTTTAAGCTTACTCTTATGGTTTTCATACTTAGTGCTTGTTTGCTTTAAATACAGGAATAGAAAGGAAATGAATAAAATCTAGGTAAGGAAGGTAACAATTAATTGTTATCTTTATTGGGTGTTTGGTTTCAACAATGAACCACTTGTAAGGGTGAAATGATTCCACAGAGAAATGATCACTTTATAACTCCTCTACTTTGGAGGGTACATTTTGGCATGGTTTGGGTTACTCTAAAATAAGGGCAATGGTTAATCAACTATCTAAACCGAACAATGAGGAATGAATTCAATTTATTGAATCCATTTCCAGACCCTAAAAATGACCAACCGAATATGGGTAGTGTCAAATCATGGATCACTAATCAAGCTAATAAATTGTATTCAAACATGAATATTGGTACAAGAGAAGGGAAACAAAGCCCAAACCCTAGATTTAATATCAAAATTCAACTCCCTCAAAACATATACTATAACAAAATGTCATATATTTATACATACTAATACCCTATAGCTAGACGTCTAAATTAAATTAAATAAATAAATAGCTCGACACCCAATACATTAAATAAATAAAGCCATTTAACTTGCTAATCATGAAAAATAGCGGCCTCATGATCTCCATCACCATTCTAGCTAGTTGCTTATTTTACATTCCAAGTAAATTGAAGTTCAGTAATTTGTCTCATAAGTAAATGATATGTACCCAACAGTTTTAATATCGTATAAATGTTAAAATTTTATGGGATAAATGAGATATTAACAATTTTATAGATAAAAAATTAATTCTAGCAACAATTTAAAAACATATAAAATCTAACAATTCTAAACTTTTTTACCCTTTTATCTTTTTTCGGAAAACTTTGATTTATGATGTTCAGTCATATCTGACTTATGTGAATCAACATTAAAGAATATGTGACTAGACAAAGATAATTAGTATTTTTTCCATCATTTATAAAGCCTAGTTGAAATAATGTGAAATATATGATTTGTCATTATTATGTATGTGATATTTACTGTTTGGCTAACAAAGAATTATGTGATTGTTCAAAAAGAAAAAGAATTATGTGATTTTACATTATTTTTTCTTATTATGTCTTTGATGAAGATCAATATTACGTCATTAATAAATATGTGATTTTACATACACAGTAAAACCTCTATAAAACAATACTCTATTTAAAAAATAAAAATTTGTGCTCTCAATTTGGGACCGGTTATAATTAGGAATAAACTCTACATTGTCATAATTCATATTTTTTCACGTCCCGTCATAAGGAAATACACTTCTATTTAGAAATAAATTATAATAATGTATATATCTTTATAAAAGATTTAAGTAGATCTAATACTTGTTCAAGGTTAACAGTTTGACAATGATTTACTCTTTTTTGTTGTAACCATATCCTTTAACTTGTGTGTGCTAAATAGCTCATCAACATGACCACCTTCTTGTTGAACTCAAAATATTTCCAACTTGTCGAGCAAGCTTAAAGCTTCTTCACATGAAATTTTTTGTACTTATGTGCTATCATCCTCAGCATTATTTATCTCATTTTCTTGCCTTATTCCTTCAATGATTTATTATTCTGTTAAAGCATACACAATTTGCACATAACACAATGTATCTAGTAATTATAACCTCTATTAGGAATAGTTTTTGGTAGTTCCAAGGATATGAATTAGTAGAGGTTTTACTGTATATATATTGATGTGAATTCAGTTCTAGACGTATGTGATGTGAGATAAAATAATATTAAAGGAAAGAACTAAGGGTATAAGTGCTAGATTTTGTATGTTTTAAAATAGGTGCTAGAATTAGTATAAAAAATCTTTGAAATTGCTAATTTCGTAGAATTTCCCAAATATTTTATTTACTTCCATGTTTCCTTAATTTGTTGGCTGTGAGCTGTGACAGCATGAAATCAGTTATCGACCGCTACAATAATAGAATGAAAGAGGATCACCGTCAGCTGCTTAACCCAGCAGGATCTGAGGTAAAGGTATGATTATCAGATTTTTCACTCAACAATCTTGCTTTATGTATATTGTGGAAATTTAATAACCTTTTTTATTTTTTACATGATAATTAAGCAACCCTCCAATAGCTCATAAGAAATTCAGAAAATAATTTTAACATGTTCCATATTATTCATTTCTATAGAAGGCTGCAGTAGTTCATTGCATATGACTAGAAGTAACAGATGGAGAATAACGAAAACTCAATGCTTAAAGTTGACGTACCTTTTTCTTATCATCCAATAAGCAGGTTAAATTTAATGCGCATTTTCTAATTTCTATCCTCTAGGAATATTGCAAATGTAATGGCACGTAAATACTCCAAAGTTCTCTACAGTCGTTATACTTCTGTTAGTGAAAAACGAACTTAAGTTAATTCATTTTGATATTTAATGGGATTGGAATTGAATTATCATCAAGCTTATGGAAATTTATGGAAATAAGAAATTGTTCAAATAAGAAATTTATGGAAAATTTAAATACATTTTGCAAATTTATGAGATTAAATTGTTTGGATTGTTACAGGCTAATTAACATAATTTGTAATTAAATTATTCTTTTTGCTCATAAGAAAATTTAATGTGTACTGTTCATTGTTTATAATTGTTTGGACGTCCAAATTATAACATTAATTACTTTTTAACTTTTAAGTAATTTACATACATGGATGAGGTTAGTATGAAAACTAGTCATCCCACACTTACTAAAGCATGTTTTTTCTATATATAATCAATCATGCTTTTTAATATACTACTATATACAATAATACTTTTTTTTTCGGTTCTTGCTTTTTTGTATAAAAAATTATGAATATATTAAATCATGATTTTTATATATTATATACATGCTTTGATTATTTACAACTGTAGATCTTACAATGTAACGGTTGAAATTAATTTATAGGATGTACATGAGGACTAGTTTTTATATGAACCAAATACTTTACACATATGTGTCCTATTCAATCTTGAGACAATATAATTAACTTATTTGAGCCATGCATGCATGTCTAAACTCTAAAGGCTAAAAATACTAAATTAAGTTGAGTTGTAAATATAGGCTACTAATTTTTCAGGCTTGTAATATTAGGCCACTGATTTTTCGAGCTTGTAATATTAGGCCATCAAGTTTCAATTTAGGCATTTGAATGACACACTTTGGCCCGAACACATAAGTGTAAAGTATGGGATAAATACCACATGAGACGGACATGATCGTCATCTGGAGCCCATTTTTTGATGTGGCATCCGCATGTTCAGCCACACTTAATAAAATACGGAAAACCCCTTTTATTTCTATACAGTTCATTTCACCCAAATCAAACATCGCAAAAACCTCCTAAATCGAATAAGACTTCTGAAAATCAGTCGTGGCGGAAGCTTGCGTCATCGTGGTTCCTAAGGTTCGTCGGCATATTACCGATTTAAATGCTTCTTGTCCCTCATTTTCTCCATGACTCCGAACCTTCTCTCATCGGTAATACGCCAACGAACCTTGTGAACCACAATGACACAAGCTTCGTCCGCAACTAATTTTCAGAAATCTTATTCGATTTTTTTGGTCTTTGCAAAATTCAATTTGGGTGAAATGAAATGTGTGGAAATAAAAAGAATTTTTTGTATTTTATTAAGTGTGACTGAACACAGAGATGTCACATCAAAAAAGTGCTCCAGATGGCGGTCATGTGCGTCTCATGTGGTATTTAGCCTCCACTTATGAGTTCGGACATAAAAGTGTCCTTCAAATGCTTAAATTAAAACTTAGTGGCATAATATTACAAGTTTGAAAAGTTAACGGCCTAATATTACAAGCCCAAAAAGTTATTGACCTATATTTGCAATTCGTCCTAAAAAATTAGTGCTCTAAAAAATTTTGTATCCGAATTAAGTCCATATACATATGAACCGATATATATATTACATGGGTTTTGTACTCTCATGAATCTCAAGAAATAATTAATTAATTAAAACTATTTGAGACAAATCGTTATCCCTATAATCTTATTAGTTTTGACATGCATTAATTTTTTAATGGTCATATCGTTTACTTTGATCCTTACTGTATATATGCTTAATGTGTGCATGTAATATTTACGTTTTCTAGTTTTGGCAAAGGGAGGCGGCCACCTTAAGGCAACAAATAAAGGAATTGCAGCAAAATCATCGGTAAACTGGTTTTGCTTACTTCCATAATATATGACATTCAATCATTCAGATTTTCAGATTACTTGTTTTTCATCTCTTAGAGGTCGATGGTCTTGTAGATAAATATTTTATTTCTAGTGTTTGTGTATACTCGCATTGATTTCCACCAATATAATTGAGTAGGTTTGTCTGGATAATATATAGACGATAGTTAAAGCAACGTACACCTGAAGTTGCATGTTCACCTAGACGTATGATGTATTGAATTTGGGGGTGCAAAATGTTGGAGTATGTAGCCTGAAGAACCAGCCCCCGAGTCCAATTCTTTGGGTTGTGGTACAGTCCATTTTTAGGTCCGGGCATGTTTCCTAGTGTGACTAGGATTAGGGCTTAAACAATTGCTATATTATAGTTGTTCTCCGTAAGTGTGTCCGAAAAATATAACATTGTAGTTACACATCATAGATGCATCACTCTTCATTTTATTAACAGAATAACAAAAATTATTTTCATATGCACATTTAACCAAGGCACAATTAATAATTATCTTCTCCGTCAATTTTAATGTTTAAAAATCACTATTCATAGAATTAGGGCACATAACACATTTAATAAAATTAGGCGTTAATAGATTGATACCTTAAATTATAGTACTATATAGTGGACTTCGAAAGTTGAAATAAGTTGTATTGGTGCGGCGGTAATGGGAGGAGGAGGTACATGCTAACTGTCTACCAGCGTGCTTACGTTTCTGTCTCTCCTCATTCTTCACGTTGAATTCTAATGTTTTTAGCTGTAATGGGCCTTTTAGTTGTAGGCTCATTTTTTTTATTTTATTTTGAGTTAGGTTTACACATGATTTTATAGGCTTTTTATTCAGGTTGGGCGTTGGGGTACAATAATTAATATTTAATAAATCCTTTTTAATTACTAATACTACTAATTTGTTTTTATTTTCTACTCCCTCCATCCCACTCAACAAGTTTCATTTGAGATATACACGTAGATTAAAAAAAAGAGGGTTAAAGTGTAATTAAGGTAGTATTTTATTGTTGATTTTAAATTGTGTTGAGTGGAAAAATATTGTACAATAAAGTAAACAACACTGTTCACGTCTGAGTGTGACATAAAGTGAGTTTTAGTGTGTTAATCTTTGCCAAATAAGAAAATGAGACTTATTGAGTGGGATATCCAAAATGACAAAATGGGACTTATTGAACGGGACAGAGGGAGTACTATTTTGGGGGTGCAGCTGCTCCGTGTTGTATACGCGAATAAACCATTATTGGAGTTCTATACATTATAGTTTGATTATATATATATATATAGGGGAGAGTTCAAATGAAAACTAATTCTCCTGTAAAACGTAGAAACTTTTCTAAACCGTAGATATATGTAAATCAATGGTTTTAAATTACTCAGAATTTTATATTTAATATTTATATTAATTGGATTAAAAAAGGGTGGTATTGCCAATGATTTTATTTGTAACCGTCGTATCCCTTTAATATAGTTAACAGATAATTATTTCCCATTTAATGATCCTTTTCACTATAACACGTCTCAATCTTTTTCATTTTTTACAATTTCCATTTTATTGTCATATCCATTTCTAGTGTTACTTAGCCATACATTTTTATTTTTATTTTAAATACGATGTAGAGGTTCTAAAGATACCTTATAATATAATTTATATTTTGCTCAATTAATATGCATTAAACTAATCATAATTCTTATGCGTATAATGAATTTTTAATTTATATATTAATGCATTTGTCTATTACTCATTATGCATTTTTTAGTTTTCATATGCATTTACTTCATCGTAGATGTATTTTTTAGTGATAATGCAATTTTAATTATTCATAATGCATTTTTTTGGTTCTATTAATGCAGTTTTATGTTGAATTTCATAAAATTTATGGATTATAGTGATTATACAATAATGCATTTATTTGTCATTCATTATGCATATTTTAAATTTTATTATGCAACTTTACCATAATGCATTTTAATGACGTTAAATAAAAATTTGTTTTAAAATAACTTAATATATGAATTTTGAAATCATCTGTTTTGAATTAATAATACATAAACACTTGTTTTTGTTTAATAATATAGGAATAAATATTATGATTACACCCCTGATTTGTTGGCGTCAAACAAGGGAAGACGAACGTGTTTATGTGATGATTTACTTCTTTGTCCTTATACCAATTAAATTTGATAAAATAAAATTAATTAAATTCAATTATTATCCACGTGTAATCATCTAATCCATTCATTTATTCATGATCTATGGCCTATAAAAGTTTCTAGATTTCACTCTATAATAAGTTTCTACGAGAATCCTACCATATATATATATATATATATATATATATTGCAACAGATACTTTAATAAGTAGACAGAAATCTATATAGTGTATATATACCTCATTCTGTGGGGAAAAAATATATGAAATCCTTTTATTTCAATTACATTAATTTCAATCATTTTTAATTTAATATATATGTTTAGCCTAAAACTGATTGTTGAGACAGGAAATTGATGGGAGAAGAACTTTATGGATTGAGTGTGACGGATCTACAAAGAATAGAAATCCAGCTAGAGTTGAGTCTACGGGGCGTGCGCATGAAAAAGGTCAGGTTACAACTTACATATCTTTGGAAAGAAACATGCATGGACGTTCTTAGAAGAATAAAGAATAAAAGTGAACGCACACAAATTTTATATATTAATTTTGTGCACGTGATGCGATGAAATTTGTTCATTAATTGCTAAACCCAAAATCAAATCTTTCTCATCTCCCCTCTCTTCACCACCCCACACACGTACTGTACTAGATAATATTTGTAGATTTAGATTTTAATTTACTACTCGCCATTTGTGATCTTCTGGTTTCACAGGATGAAATATTATCAGAAGAGATTCAAGAGCTTAATAGAACGGTATTTTTCTATGGGCTATGTTCACGTTTCGATATTTTTTCAGTAATGTGACGAGACCCCCACATTGAATAATCTACGTGGCACACCAAATATTGATATATGTGGAGATAAATGTATGTCATATTGTATTCGATTTGGTGTGCCACCTGGAACTTTTGGTGCTGAAAATTGGGCCTCGTCACAATAGTGAAAAATGTTGAACATACCTTTATGTACCAATTTGCTAAAACTTAAAAAATGTGTCATTGTTGAAAGAAGGATCAAACGTCGAATAAAATGTGGTATTTTCCTATATTTAAGTTAAAACTTTGATTAAAATTTATTACAAATTAAATTATATGACTGTCATGGAAATGCTGGATGGGTTTGAATAAATTTCAGGGATGCTTCATCCAGCAGGAGAATGCCGAGCTCTACAAGAAGGTAAAACTCATTGAACAAGAGAACATGGAATTATATAAAAAGGTATACTGCATTAACTCAACTCTATATATTAATGATAATGATAATTATGGAGGTCGACATTTTTAGTCTTGTAATTGGGGTGGTAGACATTGAACTTCTAATTAAAACATTTAGTATACTGATTAAATTCATTGTACGTACCACAATTTAATTTGTTCGAAATCATAAAAAAAATTGCTGGAATAATTGCGGCATTATCATTTATCACCATAGACAGAGCTCTGAGTTTCTGAGCTCTTAATGAAATTAGGGTAAAAAGGAGTGAGCTAGCTCTTAAGTCTCTATCTCACTTTTCGATGATATATCCATTTGTATTCGCTTTTAGTTCTTTCATTTCAATTGTTAATTAGGAGTTGATTATACTCAATCAATTATACAATTATTTTCAGTAATAAATGTTAATTGAATATCTCATAAATAATTGAAATTTGAATTAACACTTTTCGATGATATATCCATTTTCCGCTTTTCAGTTAATTAGGAGTTGATTAACATTTATATACCCTATTTATTATAAAATGAATTATAATTAACATTTATTACTGAAAATAATTAAAATTTGAAAATTTATATACCCTATTTATGAGATAAATACTATTCGATCGTTCTAAAAGAAATAATTAATTGAATAGTGGTACAAGAGTAAAGCGGAAACAATATTGTGACAAAGAATCTGAACCGTTAGCCAATGGAATAAAACATTAACCTGCTAAAATTGCATTTTTACCCACTTTAACCATACTTTTTATAGAGTAAATATATTTGATGTTTCTTGTACATAAATCAAGGGTTTCATTTATGAATGGATCAGGCTTATGGAGTCAAGGATACCGGTTTTCACGGAACGGTCGAGCTTCAGCTAAGCCCTCCTACACCGCACCTTGAAACGCCGGAAAAGGCTACCGAGTCAAGGTAAAAAAAACTATTAATACATGTAATTAATTAACATTTTTCCAATAATGATCACAAATATAGATCTGATGTTTATTTAAACTTATATCTAAACTTTATTTGATTATTTGGGATTTTATCCACTATATACCGTGTTGAGCTTTCTGTACTGGAGCATTCTTTTGGTTAATTGAATTTGAAAGTTGCATGAGTGATGATGAAATGGAGATAATATATATATGAGGTTCTAATTAATTACGTATAAATATATGAATTTTGTTCAAAATTCATTGTGGGCACAAACTCTCAATTTTCTTTTTAAATTACAAACTTTAGACATTATTCTTATTGTACATATATAATTAATTTTTTCAGCCAAATTGAATCTAACTTGGCACTTGTGTGACAATTAACAATTTTATACAGTCGTTCACGTGTTTCAAACTGCCAACATCATTTCTTAATTGGACACTTGTACCTTTTGTTAATCTTCATTAATTTGTTGACTGCAACCTACAGAATATCTTCGATTTTATTGCAGTCCTCTGAATTGTATTTCCTCATTAACCCAAAATGTTAATTTCTCAATTTCAGCTTCATCATCTCTCTTGTGTTTCATTTTCAACCCCGGATCAATCCATTGAAAAAAGGCACATTGTGCCTGCAATTACGATTAAGCAACAAAGATAACACAAACACGACAAAAAAAATGAAAAATTATTAACAAATTAAGGAAATTAAGATTCATTTGTATGATCAAGAAAAAATAGTCATTTAGTTTATAAGGATATATCACTACAAAAAGATTTCATCGTATGAAATCTATGCATGGCGAATGAATGTATCTACATGCACATCACACGTCATAAGGGATGTCTTGCCGGAAAAGAAAATTTGCTAAAATTTACTAAGTTGTATTTTAGTTGCAAACAATTGAAACATCCTATGAAAATTACAAAAATGTATAAATATTTTATTTAACCCGATAATTAACCATATTATGGAGTAATTTCGACCGTTAGTTTTTCCTTTACCAAGATTATTATTTTTCCCCTCCCATTAAAATTCATCCATTTCCAATATTTTTCCATTAAAGAATCTAATTTCTTTCTAAATGTCTTTTTAAAAGGAAATTTTTACTAAGCCTAGCTTATAATATAGTTTCAACTTCAACCCTACTCTATAATTCTGCTCTATTGTAGATAAATAAATAATATTTCTCCCACAGTAAACTAATATTATTCTTTGCTTAATTTGCTTAATTATATTTTACACATTAGATTATAAATAATAGTAAAATCACATGATAGAAATTTGACATATAAAATTACTAGATTCCAACAAAATTATTATGTAGATAGGAGTATATTCTTTTTGCAATATTGTTAGACGAGTATTCTTTTTCCTACTCATTGATTTAAACATGAGCGATTTTAATGGGACTTGGCCCTCGAGTTTGAAATTATGTAAAGTTTTAATGATATAATCTTATTTTTTTGGCTTTGTCCATGTCACCAAACAATTCGAAATATCGACTTTCTTAGAACTTTTTGTGCATTTATATTATCGATAGAGGATTTTAGAAGTAGCATTTTTTTGATAATTTTTTTAAATTCTAGCACTCCTTATAAATTCTTTAAATTATAGCATTATTTGACATTTTTACCCTTCCACCACATATCTGGTAACAAAAAAAAATTGTGACTGAACAAAAAAAAACATTCCACCACCACTTTTCCGCCGCCGCCACTGTCGCCGGCAGTCACAAAAAAAAATTGTGACTGAACAAAAAAAATTCAATCACCACTTTTCCGCCGCCACCGTGCCACCACCGCCGTCGTTGGGCCTCCGCCACTGTCGCCGGCGGTCACAAAAAAAAATTGAGACTCAACCAAAAAACAAATTTCACCACCACTTTTCCACCGCCGCCGCCGTCATGTCGCCGCCACTGTCGTCGGAGGCCACAAAATTTTTGTGAAGTCAGAAAAAAAAGGGAAAATTTTGTGAAATCACCAAAAAAATGGAAAAATTGTGAAGTCACCAAAAAAAAACGGACAAAAATTTGTGAAGTTCACTAGAAAAAATTGGAATTATGTGTCAAGTCACAAAAAAAATAGAATTTTTTTATTCTTTCACAAAACACCCCCTCCCCCTCCCCATATTTTATTCTTTCACTTTCTATTCTTCTTCTTCCTCGAATCTCTCCGCCCACGCTCTGCCGCCCCAACCCCAAACTCAATCATGCGAAGAAACTCACATCTTCATCTCCATATTGCCCAACATTCCCATCTCCAACCACATCCCTCTCCACACATACTGCTTTGAGAACTTCTTACAATACCCGACCCATGCCTCCTCGTCGGAGGGGGAAATAGAAGGGAGATCAGAGACAACGGGAGTGGTGGCGATCGACGATGGAGGGAGAAGAGGGTGCTCGGAGAAAGAGAAGGAGAGTGTGGTCATGGCGCTGCGGTGATTGGAATATGACTTGGAGGTGGAGACTTCGCCTCGAAGTTGTTTTCGCCATCGCTGTTGAGGGTTAGGGTTTGCAATTTATCGTCGGCGGAAAGGGGGTGAAGTAATTCTTCCCGTTTTTATTCCTCCTTGAGTATGCAGTTTATGGATTTGGATCAGATTGAAGAAGAATTCGAATGAAATAGGGGAAAATTGATTGAAGAGATGATGAAGCAAGAACTTCATATTTGTTGACAAAAATCTGACGTAATGAAATAAGAGCCACTAAAGATGGCGGGGAGAGAGAGAGAGAGAGAGAGAGAGAGAGAGAGAGAAGCCACTGGAGGTGGCGGCGACGAAGGTGCGGCGGTGGTGAGGAGGTGGCGGCGAGATTTTTTACAGAGAGATTGAGAGGAAATAAAGAGAAAAAGTTGAGATAAGATGGGAAATAGAAAATTAAAGTGAGAGTAAAAAAGAGAGAAAATGCTAAATTTTGAAAGAATTATAAGGGGTATTAAATTTTAAAAAAACTATAGGAAAAATGCTAGTTTGGGAAATTTTCTCTTATCGATTTATATACTTTATCAATAATTGAGATAAGTTTTATATATTATTAAAATTAAACAAATAGTAGAATATTTTTGAAATAGAACGGTAAGTACTGGAGCATATGATTAGGGATGAGATGTTAACTTTGCTAAATTTTGCTCTACTAAAGAGAAAGGATTGGAGAAGCTCTAACTTGTTAAATTTTGTGTTAATATTTTTCTTCATTTCTAGTGTAATGTAAAAGACAAAACATCTTAATATAAAAACGGAGTAACTAATTGAATAACTTGTTTTACACCACTTCCTTAAAATAGAAACCATAACATTCAATAGTAATAAATCAACATTTTCCAATATACATATCAACGTTCTATGTCTCCAAATCTTTTAAGTAAGGAGTTGTAAAAAGAAAAATTTCAAATAATTTCAATGATTACCTTTCATAGCTTCCTTGTAAAATAATCACTCCAAATTCTTACATAAAGAGGTCAAAAAAGAAAATTTCAGATAATTTCGATGATTACCGTGCATTGTTAACGATAACCATGAATAGTATAGATTTTTCGGGAAGATAGTTATAAATTTGTATTAAATAATTAAATATATTATAAATAAATGCGTGCT
Organism: Schizonepeta tenuifolia; assembly: GCA_029490685.1. Classification (NCBI taxonomy): domain Eukaryota; kingdom Viridiplantae; phylum Streptophyta; class Magnoliopsida; order Lamiales; family Lamiaceae; genus Schizonepeta; species Schizonepeta tenuifolia. The sequence goes on from CM055960.1 coordinate 76,365,749, forward strand.
AATTTATTTACCTCCATGCGTTAATATTTAGTTTCCACAAAATCCGAGAATCCAGAAAAGTAAAAGATGGAGAAGGCCCAAAGAAGTGCCCGCACGTGTCGGGCAGGGCCGCAAAAGCCCAGCTGTTGTCCAAATCTCGGTTTCGCCACATCCTTATCCTCAACCATGCAGGCGCACGATAGCGTAGCGCCCCTCTTTTCTGGTTCCTTCGGTTTGCCCTACGCGGCGCTTTATCTCGCGCAGCCTCGCCAAAGGAGTTTCGCCCAAATTTTCCATCAGGAAAACTTATCTCTCTGCCTCCAAGTCGACGCCCTCCTTTCAGATCCGAAATCGCTGTGATTGATCTCGACTTTCTCGCTGTGATTTTGCTGCCATCGCTTCCGATTCCACCTGTTGTAAAGGTATTTTTATTCAATCTGATCGAAATTTCGATTTTTTTGTTGATCTGTAAACTTTTTTTTTTTTTTTTTTTTTAAATTGTGGTGCGATCGGAATCGTGTATGATTTTGAATTTCTCTGTTTTTGATTTATGGTTAAGTTCATGAATTTGAATTTCTGCGTCAAACTGGGAAAATTACTTTTTCATCATCTTTTTGAAAATTGAGATCCGATTTATCCGGCTTGTTTTTCGTGCGGTGTTTAGTTATGCCGTCAGCGAAAAATTGCCCTTAATCGGTGGATTGTTGTTACATCTCATTCTTATCCTGCTCGATTAAATTTTCTTGAAATACGTAGTTTGCAGAGTTTTGTGCATTTTGCAGGCATAAAGATCTTAAGATTATGCCTTTTACGTGTCCTTTCATGATGCCCATTTTCTTTTTGAAGGTCAAAGTTGAATTGGTTATGGAATTGAACGCTGTCTAGGTCTGTATGGGTATTTGTGTGGGTTAAGAGTGAATATGTTCATGCGTTAGTTGGATTTTACAGACGAGTGTTCTTGAAATGCAATACCCGCTATGGCAAAGGAATAAATTCAGTGTGTGAATTGTGCTTGATATTATTCATTGGAATGTTAATGTAAATAATTGGTCTTAATACTTCTGGCTTTACTATTTATTTTCTTGGATGGATGTTCCTTGTGCTACATGAAACATAACTACATTCTAGTTCTGTTGTGTCGTCTTCTGGTCCATCTAGTAATCAATTTGCAGGTTCGAGTTAAAAAAATGATTTTTGTTTATTTGTCTGTGTCCAGGATTGCGGATTTTAAGTTTGCCAGAATCGATATTTTCTGCTGTTATCTGGCAATTCATTAGAGCAATGCGAGGGTACGAAAGAGATGTAAGCAATTCATCATCTTTAGTCTTTTTAGCAGAAACATTTTATTTTTGTCATAAAAAATGTAAAAATAATTGCAGGAGTATGAAGATTGGGATGAGTATGAGGATGATGGAGAGGAGCAAGAAGAGGAAGAAGGTGGTGATGATGGTTATGAAGAAGCTCATCAGCCCACCGAGGAGGAGTTGGATTTTCTTGCAGCTAGGCAAAAGATAAAGGAGTTATACAGAAAGCGAATGAAGAAGGATATGGGGACTGCAAACACTAGTTCCCGTGACAAAGTTGCATTACGTAAAGACAAGTGAGCTTAGAAAAATTGTACTATCTTAACAGTTTTGTGTGGATTCTGCTGAGTGAATTGTGTTTTTATATATCTACTATGTTGTTCTTTTGTGTTTAATTGGCTGATTCTAGCAGTTATCTGGGAGTCACCATTTTGAGAGTTTGAGCCTTTGAATCTTGGTTTTTTGGACTTAACATTACACTACTATAAGCCATCTGTTATTGAACTAACAAATGAATCCACCTGGTGATTTACTTTCCAGTTTATGATTTCTTTTCTTGATATATGTTTCTAGCACGTACTGCATTTAGATAGTCTAAGGTTGATTTTAACATTAGCGTGTATATTTGCAGCTACGGCTCTTTCTTTGGGCCTTCACAGCCAGTTATCGCTCCAAGGGTAATCCAAGAGAGCAAGTCTTTGTTGGAGAATCCGGATCTGGCAGCAAAGATATATAAAACTAGCCACAAGGTACATGCAGAAGACTTGTCCCTTATGTTGGCACTGCATGGTTTGATGTCTCTCTATTTACTTTTTTTGTACTTGGTGAACCTTAGAGAGGGGATGAACGTAGGTAAATGTTTAGTATTTAAACAACTGCTGTTTCTATATTTGTCTGGAGTGGGTATGGGAGGTGTGGCTGGTTAAATATTACTTCTGGCAAGCATCATCACCATTGCTTTGTGGTTCAGTTATCGAGGTGTCTTGCTTTAGGACAGACTTGATTAGTGCTATACATGGATGTATCAGAGCCTATTTATTCTAATGAAAATGAAAATTTATGATATTGATATACTGATCTCCTATATAACTCTCCAGGAGAAAAAGAGCTCTGTTTCAGCTCCTGTCAGTTCAAAACCTCAAGCCTACCATCCGCCAAGCGTTAAAAAAAATGGGGTAAGTTTTGGTGGGTTTTCTTATCTTATTGTATTTGATGGTTGTTCTTGCTTCTCAAATCTTGTGTATGGATGATTGATGCAGTTGAAAAATAAAGTGGAAATGCTTAAAAATACGAGAGACTATTCGTTTCTATTATCTGAAGATGCTGAGGTCCCAGCCTCCTCGAAAGGTCCACCTCCAAGAAATGTATCAGCGCCTAAGTCTGGTGTGAGACTGCTCCTTTTGTTTTTCTAGTTCGTTGACACAAATGAAATTTGCAATTATATTTTTATTAAGGGAACTTATACAGGTTTTTTCGTGGACTTGAAGATGCAAGATCTGCCGAGTTGATGTCAAGGAGCAGACCTGTGGTGAATGATCGTAGAAGAGAAGTCTCTGATGGTCGTGATGGCAGGAAGCCTATGCTTCCATGTAGTCAAAGCAAACCTAAAGTTGTGCTGGATAAGTCAACTCATTCTGGTAAGTCAATGGCAGAATCTAGGAAACAGTTGGGTAGCAATAATGGAAGTGGGCCTGGTCGGCCTCTAGTGCCCAAAGCCATGCCTGCTAATGGAAGTGGACCTGGTCGACCTCTAGGACCCAAAGGCATGCCTTCTAATGGAAGTGGGCCTGGTCGGCCTCTAGGGCCCAAAGCTGTGCCTGCTAGGGGTTCGCTGCCTGCTACAATGAAGGTGAACCAGCCTGGTGCAAAAAATGTTAGTACCGGTGCACGTATACCAACTCCGTCAACCCTCCAACCTGCTGCGCGTAGACCTACCCTGTCGAATTTGCAATCTAGCAATAATAGACTTACTTCTTCGCACGGTCAGTCTTCGATTGTGAGAAGACCTGTACAGAAAGATAATAAAGAAACTAGCAAGCCTAAGGTTGTTAGTAAACAGTCATTGCCTAACTCGAAAGTTCAGGTCTGAGCTCTTGTGGTGTTGGTTACGCTTTGATTATTTGCTTTTACACAGAGTTTCTCATGTTATTTTGTGGTCTTGGCAGTTGAAGAGATCGCCTCCAAGACAGCCGCCGCGCTCTACTTTGCGGGATGACCGACCAAAGGCAAAACCTAAGAGGCAGTTGCATGATGAAGATTCTGAGGATGCTAAGGCTTTAGATATTCTCAGAAAAATGACGGGGTATGAAAGACATTTTGACTGGAAATATGTTTGTAATATTTTTTTTTTCTTTTTCCAGAGGGAAACCTTTTTCTTGCTATTCAAGTACTGAAACTACTATTGTTTTGCAGTTATAATCCTAATAAGTATAGAGATGATGATAGCGATAGTGACATGGAAGCCAATTTTGACGATATTATGAGGGAGGAAAAGCGGAGGTCAGTGATTAACACTTTGGGTATTTATATTGGTTAATATACATGCTAGTGCATTGACATGCCTTTTTCTATTTCATATGATTGCGATCTTTCAGGAAAATTTTAGCCATATTTGTTACAATATCTTAAAAATTGTGTTTCTTTATTATTCGTATTTTCCGGCCGTCAGTTAATTGGCTGCTCTGGAGTGTTGCATTCATTTATCTAAAAGTCAAATTTTTTATGGAGTTTTAGTGGGTATTTGGTGCTCTCATCTGCTAGCATTTTGAACAACACAGTTGGCAGTTTGTTTTTGGAAATTAATCAATTTCTCTTACCCTTTGTGGTCTTTGTATATGCCAGTCTTTTTCTGAGAAGAATTCTTGCAGGCTGTTGAAAATAGTGGCATATTCAGACTTCACTAAACATTTTACTTGCACATTATTGATGTTTTTCAACAAATGTTCTCTTAAAAGTATGCGACACAAAGCTGTCTTTGTATAGAAGCTTCTTAAATGTCAAGTCTGTTGACATGTTATATGTTTATATCCAGTGCAAGAATTGCTCGGAAAGAGGACGAAGAACAGCTCCGCCTGATTGAAGAGGAAGAAAAAAGGGAAAGGATGCGGCAGGCGAAGAGGCGGAAGATGGGCCATTAAAGAGTGGAACCTTGAAATGGAACACGGACTCCTCCTTGTTTCATTTTAGGCCATGAAAGAGTGGAAGCCTTGAAATGGAAGTTGGATTTCTTGTTTCATTTTAGGGCATCGTAAATAGATAGACGACAACATGAAGATTTTGGACAGTTCCGTCATTGTTGCTGTGATGCTGTGATGCTGCTGGGTAGTTATCTCAAAAGTCGGAGTTCAAACTGTAGAGGACGTGACACAGTTTAAGATAACTTCGATTTGGATTCTTTTATTTAATCATCATTTTAATGGAGGGGCAAATCTGCAATTTTATCAATTCTAGTGGTTTTGCAGTGTGCAGCTTCATCAGTTTGTCTGGTTAACCCAACTTGTTTGCTTTTTAATGAAAAGCAGCGAGGTCAAGTAGGAACTAGAGAATTGTATCTGTGGTGGGCTTCTTTAATTGCAATACGAATAATTAATATTACTAGGTTATCTTGCTAGCAAACAAAATCGAGCTCGTGGTGTTGATTTGCCTAGTGTTTAACTGAGTCTTGTGGAGGTTAGTTTCGAGTTTGAATTCCAAACGTTTTTTTAATCCGAGTTTGTTAGTATAATTTCCTAATTATGATTTATCCACATGATGCGTATCCTTTTTAAAAAATAAAAAAATTTAATGGATGCATGCTTGTGTGTAAGAGCATCCACAACAGGGGATTGAGCACCGGTATCGATCCCCTATCGATATCACCTTCATCGATATAGAGTGTATCGGTGCCCGTTGTGGAGGAGAAGGGAGCGGTATTGATGGCCATGGTATCGAAGGCGGTGTTGATATCGACATCGCTGCCACTGGTTTAATGGCTGCTCTAGCGCCTAGGCCTCTAACCTATAAGTTAATTCTTTCTTTGTTTGGATAGATATAGAAGAGAGAATAGATATCCTATGGGTTTTTTCTTTCTTGTTACTCGCCTGCAGATAACCCTATGCTCGATTGCAGCTCAACCTGCGGTAAAGCAAAGCAGTTCGATCAATTATGTATTAATCAGTATTTGATTGATTGGTCTGAGGTTATCGACAAAAAAGATTTGTCTAAGCCACTTCATTTCTTTTTGTCCAAGTCACTTCTTTTTTTGTCCAAGTTGCTTTTCTTTTTGTCGAACTCACTTCCTTTTTTGTGTGTGAGTTTCGGGAATATCCCCATTCATGGGTCCGAGATCTACATCTATGAATTGAAAGGTCCAAATGATCAACTCTGCAATCAGTTGTTAGAATCAATAGGTCTTCAAATTGTTCATTTGAAAAAATGGAAACCCTTCTTATTGGATGATCATGATACTTCTCGAAAATGGAAATTCTTGATCAATGGAGGAACCTACGCTATGCATCCACAACAGGGGATTGAGCACCGGTATCGATCCCCTATCGATATCACCTTCATCGATATAGAGTGTATCGGTGCCCGTTGTGGAGGAGAAGGGAGCGGTATTGATGGCCATGGTATCGAAGGCGGTGTTGATATCGACACCGCCTTGGCAGCGATGAAGGGACACGTGGTGTGTTCCATTGGTTTGAGTTTTTTTTTTTTTTTTTCAAAATTTAAAAAAAAAAAAATCCTCAACGGTTACAATATTTTCATCCCTATAAATATTCTTTCAATGCATTCATCCTTCACACTAAAATTCATTCTATACCTTCAAAATTCAATTCTTCACCTAAAAAAAATCACTTTTTTCTTCCACAAGCTATAAAAAAAAAAGAGTTGGCCGGGTGCGTTTGAAGAGGAGGAGGAGCGACGTCGGCAACGTATCGAGTTGGATCAGCGAGCCATGGAGCTTTACCAACAAGCATACGGTGATGATTCGTCGGATGACAAACTAAATATGAGGACGTAGCTGCACCGGAATCGTGAGGAGGCCGAACAACGCCTTCGGCGATATTATTTTGACGACAACCCTATATGGGGTGATGTCTTCCGCCGGCGGTTTCGAATGAACAAGAGTTTGTTCTTCAGATAACTCAAACTCTTGAGCAACGAGAGCAATTTTTCAGCAACACCCGAATGCCACTGGAAGATTGGGGTTTCACTAGTAGGTGAAGTGCACCGTTGCTCTTAGACAACTCGCCAATGGTGGATCAGCCGATCAATACGACGAATATTTGCACTGTGGAGATTCAACGGACAATTTGATTCTAAAAAATTTTAATGTTATTTATTACAAATAAAAAAAATATAACAAAATAAAATCTACTCAATCATTGCCAATGAGATACTGGTATCTAACTCAATACCCATAGTGGAATTCTGCACCAGTATTTACTCAATAGACCCAGTATCTATATCAATACCCATTGTGGATGGTCTAAGTGTAACTGTGTATTGCACAACATCTTTTTAAGAAAAAAATAATTAGTACTGTTTAATTAATCATATATGGGAACTAATAAATCCATATAATTAAAAATATTTATTGAGATAATCTGATTGGTGAATCTAATTATTCATTAATCACTCTAATTATTTCGAATTGTCTCAAATATGTCTAATTATTCCTTAATTTTCTTAATTATCTCGTAATTACAATCGATCCTACTTGAGGGTTTGTTGTGCTGAACCTTTGCGATGGTTCTTCATATAATACTAGTAAGTAGCCCGTCGAAAAATTGACGGAAATTATTTTACACTATAATTTATGTATACATAAAAGGTAATTAAACAAAATAAATTTATATTAAAAGCAAAAAAAATAATCTATCGACTGCAATTTATTCTCAAATTAATATTTTAACACGATCAAAATTTTTCTTTTTTCAATCTATTCGGGCTGGCCTATTAATTTAGGTTTATTAACATTGCTAATCTTAGTCAAAAGGCTGAGAAATTTATATTACTTCTTTTTCTTTTGTCTTTTTATCAGTTCCCTTACTTAGCTATGATGTTTCAACTAAGACATCTTTAAGAAGACTCAAAATAAAAGTTCTAGGAAAATAAGAAATAAAATTAAAAAAAAAAGTTGTATAGCATATCGATTAGTATGGCGCTCTAAATTCTTAACCATATAAAAAATCAATTGGTATTTGTAGGAGTATATGTTAATAATTTTTTTGTAGGCCTCTTAAAATACTTATTTATTTTTCAATTAAATTTTGTGTGTTGCTTCTCTGCACATTCTCATTTTTAAACTCGATTAAAAATACAACCTTACTATCTATACACATCCTCTTTCCTTGATATAAAAAAAAGGGTTAATTTAAAACTACAAATAATTCTCAAATAGCACTCGACCATGGTAAAGGTGCTAAAAATGAGAAAAATCCAGAAATTGTAAGCAAGGGCAATAACACATTCTTTTTTTAGTCTAGCCACAACAATTTCATTTTCATTTTCAACTCAAACAAAAAAAGTTATTAATTTTTCTTAATTATCTTATAATTCTAATTTATTTTTCAGGATTTGTTTATTGAATTTGCTTTTTTTTTGTTAATTATGGACCAACATAGAAAATCATTTTACTTTTTGAATCCAAATTTTTAATAGCGTTTGTTTTTCTATCTGTTTTTAAGTGTGAATAAAATCTAATTTGGATTATTGATATTATTTCAATTATTTCTATAATTCGTTTATTTTCTCATTCACTCTACCCACTATTTCAATTTGAAAATTGTCTACATATTATCTGTATTTGAATAAAGATACAAATGTTAATCATAATAAAATATTTTAAAGTATTCCATTTTACTTGCACTTTTATTCGTGCGAGTTTTATAGGTATAAAATAAATATAGCTAGATGTAAATATTTCACCAATCCTGAGTTAAATACTTTTTAATATAAATATAGCACGACTTATTTTGATAATAGTAACACAATGGAATGTCTAATCCATTTCTATAAATGCGATTTTTAATCGATCATTAGCTACTAGTTAATCTCAACTAAAATAAAAGAAAGTACTAATAAATGTCTATTGAAATCAGTATAAATGTGAATTCCAATTTATTGTTTATTAGTCATAATGAGACTTCATCAAATTAGAAAACTAAAAAAAATAAAAAAAAAAATGAAACATAGTAGTTCTAAGTTGTAAAACAACGCCACTTTCAATTATTTCAAAATAATATATTAACTTTGTTTATTAATTTTATTTTGAAGTAACTAATTTATTGTATCATTGCATGATTGGAAATTTTTTTTATCGGATGTCAGGTTGCTGTTTAGAATTTTAGGTATTTTTTGACTTGGAACTTATAGTTCATCAATATATCAATTCAATTAAAGATATTTAGAGTATTACATTAGTCAACTATATGAATTGATTATTAATTGTAGATATGGAATGTTATATGCGTGATACACTTTAATTAGATAAATGAATAGTTAAAAATTATGAATTAATATAACATAACATTAATAAATATTGGAGAAAAATAAATTAGATAAGTTACAATAAATTAAATAATAACATAAATAAAACTTAGAATATATACATAATATATATGTGGACCGATAATGCACAAAACACATAATTCAAGATAAATATGAATAGCAAATCGAGATCGCGCCGTGTAGTTTGAATGCAAACATCACTATTTTAAAAGGATAGTGCTATATGGATACACTATATATCCAGCTACACGGTGTCAAAATAGAAATTTATGTAACTTTAACTAATAATTTAATTTTCTAATTTCAGCAGTTTAGTTATTGACAAATATACTTTTTTGAAACTTTAATTAAGTTTAATCACAAGTCAAATTAATAAGTTTTGGAGTTGAGTGTGAATGAGAGTGAAGTTTGAGAGCGGGTCTATGTGGATCGATATTTCGAAGGGGGTCTGGGTGAGAGGGAAATTTTGGAGGCAAATTAGAGAAGAGACATCCAGATGAGAGAGATAATTAGCATCAAACATCATTAATCTGGAGTCAAAATTGAACAGGGGCAAATTAGTAACAACAATTATGAATTTAATTCAAAAGCTGATTAATGTTTGAACCAACCGATTTTTTTCTAGTTCAACCATGTGTGTCTTGATAGAATTATTGTTTTAAAAAGCAGTTGGATAATACTCGAATAGAAATTTTACAAACACTATATAAGTTAATCGTTTATTTGGTCAAATTAAATAAAATATTTGAATATTAAACTATTTATTTGGACATTAAAAATAGGGATATAGTTACTTTATAGCCTGACCTTTTACCTTTTAGTTACTTTATAGCTTGACTTTTTAAAAATTACAAAAATAGCATGACATGTAGTCGTTGTGCCCATTTATGGCACATGTGCAGAAAAACGGTGACCGAATTTCACGTCACAATCCTGGATTCATACGTGATTTTTTCGCACAATGATTTTTAACCTCGTCATCACCCATGTTTCCATTTTTTGGCATGATTTTTAACCTCGTCATCCCAAATTCGGTAATGTGACGTAGAATCTGATCACCTATTTTCTGTCCCCGTGCCACAAATGGGCATAAGTACTAAATGTCAGACCATCTTTGTAATTATTAAAAGGTTAGATTATAAAGTAACTAAAGGGTAAAAGTTCAGGACATAAAATAACTATATCCCTTGGTCAATTAAAAGAAATCATATTGGTTGGAAAAAAAATTTCGTATGTTAATCCTTTTATATAGACTTTGTTGACGGTGAAAAATATTAAAAATTCTATGTAGGATTCTAAATTGTAGAAAATAAATAATTGAGATAAAGAATTTCATACGTATTAGTATTTTATATAAATAGTATAAAAAATATCGATGAGCCGCGTGAGATTTGAGATTATGAGTTTGATATATATTATTATATAAATAGATAGACAAATGTGATGTTATTATTATTATTATTATTATTATTATTATTATTATAATACAATCAAATTATGTGGTATATATATTTGTGAGAATTGATATAATATATTAAATGTTTTCTATTATTATACGAATAGAATTTGAATATATTTATTATTTTCATGAATAAATAATAACGAAAATATGAGAATTAAGATAAATAGGAATGGAGAATCGTGGGCACGCCACGTAGTGCGAACGTAAATTTCGCTATTATATATACTATGATTTACATTTATGGCATCTCGATCTATAATAGTCATTGATATACTTAAATTGATTTCATCACGAGATTTATTTGTATAACGCTGACACCAATTTACTAATAAAAGTATGATAGTTAAGATAATTGAATTAGACATTCTTAAGAAAACACATATGTTATTCGAAAATATAGTTTTTGTGTTAGGAAAATGTGATGGTAGGATTTGATCCCTAAGGTCTAAACCTCTCTATTTAATTTTACATGGGATCTTCTTTATCATTCATGCTTGGAGGATGTCCTGAGGTGAGAACAAATTTTTAATTTTACTAGTGCAATTTAATTTAAAATGTCCCCAAGGAAAATATTATCGACACGTGTCAGGTCACATGTAAGACAATTTTAGACTTTGCCCTTCCCTCCCTTCTTTAACCTCTCAAAACTACCCTTGAGATAGAGGAGGCAAGCAGACAAACAAAATAGAGATTGGGACTCCCCTACACACATACTAACTGATTCAAAGGGTACTGCCTACTGAGGCTCGTGATCTCATTTATTTTCTTACCAATCGACTATCATTAATCATTATGCCAATTGATATTCCCCTTTTGTTGATGTATTACAAGTTCACATATGAATATAATAAGAGTTGGCATCATGCATGCCATCCTCAACTTTGGTTTAAAAATTATTTTTTGTATTGTGCATAGTACGGAACAATTATAGCAACACATAACACTGTTGAACATGACACTCACACATACGGATAAAACACAAAATCTATATGCAATTATCATATACGTTCACACAAAACATGTTTTCTACTTTAATTTATTAACTAAAGTTACAAAAGTTCATGAAAATAAAAATAAAAATTGAACTTATAAATGCTTTAACGGACTTTGCTAAATGCATTAATTCGAAACATACGAATTTCAGATCCGTACATAAATTCATTTGTGATCTAAACTTGAATTTTAAATTAATGAATTTTGAATTCAAGTGAAATCCATTAAATTTTAAAATCCCATCTTTTAAATGCAACCCATAATATTTTACTATCTTTTAAAATGATGTCTACTTGAGCGTTTAGCTTTTGAGATAAGTTGTGTTTGTAAGTAATCTTCAAATACATTTGATAATTGACTAAACTTTAAGGAACGCGAGGAATGGGCGAATAGTTATAGTTCATTATTCTTACATTTATATAATACAAAGAAATCGTGCTATATGTCAAACGAGTCATCATTCTTACGTAAAATTACATTCCAAATTATATCAATTATGGCAAGAAATATATATCACCGTACATAGGTTTCTTACTTTAACTTACTTATAGTATTTCATAGCGGGACAGATTCTTCAATAATTAGCATATTGCATTGATTCACCTTGGATTTGCACATTATTTGCCACGTAGTGAAATTTGAAGATATTTTTTTTTCTAAATTATGATACACACAAATCTAGTGCGTAGGGGGCAGAATTTGATACGTGGATGGTGCTTGTTTTTTGCTAATAGTCATGATAAATTGAGAATGTTTAGACAAATCGGTGATTAATCGAACTGGTCCGAATTTTTAAAAAACCGTTGTATGCCAGTCATTATATAATCGAATAACAACACCCTATATTCTAATTGGTATAATAAACCATGTTTAACAATTATTATAATACATATTATAACTGAAAATAATTTTCCGGAGAAAATAGAATTAAAATTAACAAAAAAGGAACAAAAGTAATCGGGCGGTTTCCTATAACCGCCATTGATCGTGTGATTCAAGCGGTTTTCGTGGATTCCATCCAACTTATGCAGTTCAACACCAGTCGCTTTAGACGTTCGGTTTCTTATTATTGATCAAACCAGTACCTAGTCCGATTCTCGATTCAATTAGTCGAACCGAGCGGAGCGGTCTGATCGGATTTTTAAAACAGTGATTTGAAGGTTAATCTTAGAAGCAAGCACCCTTCCTTTTTACTGCCAATCTGCCATCGATCCCCAAATCAACGGCGAGGATCAATCCACCGCTCGATCCAGGCAATACAAAATTCCCTCCCTCCTCCTTCACAGTTAATAATAATATCAGAGCAAGTGCGAACAAACCGCTCTTTCCTTCTTTCACCAAAGACAAATCGCATACAAAAAAGAAATAATATGTCCTTATATATAATATTAATAGTAAAAACTCAACGTTTCTTTCAGACAAGAAACTTCGCTGATTCAAATACATTAATTTTCCCCATTTACTTCAATTCAATGCAATGCCGTTGCGGATCTTCTCCACTCCTTCATTTCAAATTTCAAGTTATTTCAATTTCTCCGTTGCTTGCTGAAACCGATTTTTGAATCCCGCCTTCTTTCACATTTTTCCGGGATTGTTTTTGTGTTTTTCCTATTTCCTTGGAATCCAGCTGTTTCAGCTGAAAATCGGCTATTATTGTATAGAGATTGCATTGACGTGCGCTGTCGTCGTTCGATATTGACGAACTTTGACTTTACAGTTGATTTTTTTTTTTTTTTTTTTTTTTTTGTTTTTGTTTTTGAATTGTTTTTTGAGAATATTCTGTGTTTTCCGTAGTATTAGGTTGAATTGTTTTGGGGATTTCTTGTTACGTTCTTCGTTTCCTTTTCTATTTTTCCCGCCGATTGTGTTAGCATCGGTTATATTCTTGTTTTGCTTTTTCCAAATTTGTTAGTGCAGTTTTATATTGCGTCTGCAATTTGATTTTCAATGATAGATAATTAGGCTTAAAATGCGTTGTATTCTGTTCTGGCAAAAAGTCAGTTTCTCAGCTAGTGAGGCTATTCTGAAGTTAGAATAAAGCTTCCAATAGGAGAATTTTGTGAAAGTTGGAAACGAATGCTAACCAAGTATGCCAAGCATTACAGCTCAAACAAAGAAAATCACCACTCTCACTGTTAGTTCAATATTTTTCCATTTAATTTGTCCAGAATTATTTCTATAATGGTTTTTTTTTGTTTTCCTCTGAATTTTTATGTCATTTTGCATATTCACCGGTTTGTATTAGGTGGCTGTGAAATGTCGGCCGATAACTGGCAGAGAGCTTGGACGTGATATAGTAAGAGTGCATAATGACAAGGTTTATTTTCCTCAGAAGTACAAACAAGGTTTTCTCTGTATAAATTTCTTGCTGAGAAATATTAAGTCATGGATAATGCAGGAAGTTCTTGTTTTAGATCCTGACCTTTCAAAGGACTACCTAGACCGCATACAAAACCGAACCAAGGAGCGGAGATATACATTTGATTATGCATATGGCCCTAACTCTACCAATTCGGTAGGTATACGTTTTATTGCCTTAGTTTTGGCTATATATCTGTCTGCAAAGGCTCTTTTAACTGGTAAACTTAACTATGTGCATCAAGAATCTCATTGGACACCCTGCCACAGTGATTGCTTAATTTTCTCTCCCGATCAAAAAAGGTGAATCAAGATGCATGTTTCAAATGTGCTAATGGAGTTGGTCATAAGGGGTGGTTGTGTGGAATATTTTGATAAATGTAGAAACTGATGATGTTGCTTCTTTTTCAGGATGTATATAAGAGAAGTGTATGCTGCACAATTGCTGGAGTGGTCCAGGGTCTCAATGCAACAGTATTTGCTTATGGTTCCACTGGCAGGTATCTTGAGATCTAAAAGCTAATTGCAGTAATAAACTGGTCAAATGAGATGAGTCTGGTTGATTCGGCTAATTCTACTGACTTTGGAATTCTATAGGAGTTTATGTTGCCAGATGTCTTGTTTTCGCTATAAAATTACCAGTCATTTGTGGCCTGGAATTAAGGACTGAGTATCCAAAGTGTCTTGTTCTATACGCTAAAAAATTACCAGTCATTTGTGGTCTGGAATTAAGGACCAAGTATCCGAAGTGTTTGCTTTTGAGTTTTGTCCAACTTGGTGTTCATTAATGTGTGTCAGCTCACGCATTGCAGTTTAAACATGCTAAATTAACTTATTTGGGTTTAGGAAGTAACTTCATCGCATCGTAACCTTTGTGTTTTTGCTGAAATTATGCAAAATTGATTGCAGAATATTCAACTACGCCCTTAACTATCTAAGAACTTATCATCAGTTTCTTGACTCAAGTTTCTAAACTTATCATTCTACTTCGTTAATGACATAATGGATATATACAAGTAGCACGCTTATTTTGTCTAAATGTCCTGGTTCAGCTGTATTTTATTCATTTTATTACAACATTCCTATTGTCACATTCTCTGCTTTGGATTCATTTAAGAAAAAAAATATATATATTGATATAATTTATATTGGCCAACTTACGACACATTAAATTCTGAGTTTTGTCTTACTAATGATGATTATGAATCAATTTCAAAAAAAAATTGTTCTTATTTGTGCCATATTACCTATATTTAGTGCTTTAACTCTCAGGTATGCAGGGGCTGTTTTGGTGATTCATTAAAAAATATTGTTAGGTTTATCACTTTATGTTGATATGAAATTTTGAGATTTGGGGGAGGGGGAGGAGTAATATGTCAGAGATGTAGCTTTGTAGTCAATAAATTCATAGAACCTTCGAAATTAGAATGGAAATATGTTTCATCTTGCTTGTTCTGCATTCAAATAATTATATATATGTATATATATTGTATTACACCATTGATTGTTTCTTAAATTCTTCTCCAAGCGGCAAAACATATACCATGGTTGGCACTCGAGATGATCCAGGACTTATGGTTCTTAGTTTAAATACAATTTTTGATCTAATGGAGAAAGACAGTAGCTCCGATGACTTTGAAGTTACTTGTTCATATCTTGAAGTCTACAATGAGGTTGGTGATTCACTCTGTCTTTGAGAAGGTAAATGTTGAAGTTAATTGTTCGATTTTTGATATATGACTTGTTTTCATGTAGGTAATCTACGATCTTCTAGAAAAGTCATCAGGTCACTTGGAACTAAGGGAAGATCCGGACCAAGGAATAGTTGTTGCTGGCCTAAGAAGTATCAAGGTAGTTCTATTTGTTTTCTTCAGTAGTAACTGATGTGTATTATGAGAAGTTAGTATAAAAACTTTCACATGCTTCTTTGGTATTATAGTGCTGATAATGTCGTCTGGAATGTGGTGGACACTTTTTATATGCTTGGTAATTTGTCTATAATGTTTGATAAGGTATTATAATCTAAGATGTATTTTGTTTTGTTAATATCATTGCTGCGTGCACTCAGGTGAATTCAGCTGATAGAATCCTCGAACTTCTGAATTTGGGGAACAGTAGGCGAAAAACCGAAAGCACAGAGGTCAATGCAACATCGTCGCGGTTCGTGATTTATTCTCAGATTTCTTGTTTCTCATAACTTCGCAGTATTATTTTTCATGAAATTGGATATCTGTCTAATCATGTAGCTGGTGTCATGGTCGTGACTCAGTGGTTTGTTTCATGTACCTCTAAACAGTCTATCTGTTGTGTACCTAGTTAATCCATTCAAACCTCAGCTTTACACATGTTCACATTTTCTAGAGGTTCTCCGTATGAGAGCCTGAAACTTTTTGTCAAATACTAGTATTCCATAGTGTGCTATGGGTCAAAAACATTTAAAGTGCACTGATGGCTGAGTGCAATGGGAAAAACTTCATGCTCCATTTCCATTATTGAACATCTAATGCATGTAGTGACCAGCTCCACCATTTCCCTGGTAACTCTAACCTTCCTGTAAAAGTTGAACATTCATTCTTTCTCACAGATCCCACGCTGTTCTAGAGATAACTGTGAAAAGAAAACAACAAAAGAAATATCCAAACCAAGTTATCAGAGGAAAACTAGCACTAGTAGATCTTGCTGGAAGGTTTGTACCTCTTTTTTATATATATTCAAAAACTATACTCCTTCTTCACTCAGGTATGAAACATTGCTAAAAAAATTATCATGCAGTGAACGAGCATCTGAAACAAACAGCGGGGGCCAGAAACTGAGAGATGGTGCAAATATAAATCGATCCCTTCTTGCTTTGGCAAACTGCATCAATGCTTTGGGAAAACAACAGAAGAAGGGCCTGGCTTATGTGCCCTACCGGAATAGGTCCCCCCTCCACCCCTCTCTGTGTATCATAATGTTCTTGTGGTTGATTATTACTTGGTGCGTCTCGCTTCTGATATTGTATCTTATCTTAAATATTGTTTCAGCAAGTTGACTCGGATTCTTAAAGATGGACTGAGTGGTAATTCTCAAACAATAATGATTGCCACCATTTCACCCGCTGACAATCAGTATCACCACACTGTCAATACTCTGAAGTATGCTGATCGAGCAAAGGAAATCAAGACACATATCCAGGTGAGAAAATATCATGTTTAAACTTAAAATAATCCAGAATGTTTGAACGAGATAAATTGTTTTTGCTGTCTTAATCAAAGAAAAAGCCATCATATTATGTGTATCTAGCTACGGTCGCCTCATCTATCCTTTCTGGGTTTCTACTTAAAACTGGTGTTACGCTGAAAGGATTTACGTTCTTTGTAAGGTCCTTTTATCTGAGATGTTAGGCCCCCCTCCCTCTACATAACTAGTCTTGATGATATTTTTGCTGGAAGAACTCTTCTACCATTTCAACCTAAATTGCTCTTTCATTTTCTGAAAGAAGCTTTATCAATGTACTGCTGTTAACTCTCCTCTAATTTGGAACTGGTATAGAATTGATTTATCATTTCTGGCACAGACTTTCTTATAGAAATTGCAGTTATGGGGCCAGTTTGAACTGTTTTACTCTACGGCCGGTATTCTTTTATTTCCAACTGGTTTATGTAGCATATATGATCGTCTAAGTTTTTCTTACATCTCCAGTGGACACTTTAATCAACTCATTGGTTCTCATATTTTAAACTTGAAGTTGGATTCAGTTACTATTTGACTTTAAATCCTCAGTTATATAGCAAATACCAGCTTTCATTCATTCAGGATATGTTTATTTTCCTCTTTTTCTTCATTTTTTTTTTATACTCTTTCCTTCTTTTCTTTGTCTTGATTTCTTGGACATATTATTTTAACTTTTTGGCTACAGAAGCACACAAGTTGGTTCAACTGTAGTCTCTTGGAAAACGCATACTAATAGAGCAAATTGTATTGTTCTCAGAAAAATGTAGGAACAATAAATGCTCACGTATCAGACTACCAGAAGATGATTGACAATCTTCAGGTATCTATTTAATCTTTGTCCTCGAGGACCAGTGTTACTATATAGTAATATCAAAACCATTTATTTTGCAGAATGAGGTTAGCCGGTTGAGAAATGAATTAGCTGAAAAGGAGTCACAACTTAATGCTAAGTCTACTGAAAAAGCAGCAGATGATGAATTATCATTGTTGAATGCATTGAGCCTAGAAACTAATGAAAATGTCCTGGAGAGGATAAACTTACAAAAGGCGCTTATTGAACTTGAAGAAACTAATGTTCGTAATCGCAAGGAACTCCAACTCCTAGATGATGCTATTGCAAAAAAACAGGTAACATAGTGGCTTCTTTACTAGATAATTGTTAGAATGTAATCCCCCTATCAGAGCTAGTTTTCTCTTTTCTGTGTTTCACTCACTCGATTGGTTCCCAAAAGGAAACATTTCTAATCCAATCTTGGTTTTGCATAATTCATTTGAATGATATGAAGATCATATTTAACCCTATTTAAGTTACTTATGTTTTATGTTTGCAGGTGATCGAGAGTGATGGGCCTGTTGTGCAGGCTTTGCAAGCAAGGCGTCAAGTGATTCTTGATAACATTCGTGATAATGATGAGCTTGGTGTTAGTTATCAGAAGGTTGTGCCTCTGATGGTTCCATGCCTTCTCATTTTGTTCTCGTTTACCATAAAATTGATATTGTCTTTCTGTTTTGCAGGAAATTGAATCAAATGAAAAGCGCAGGTGTCAACTACAAGACCTGATTGATGAAGCCATTAAAAATAATGGCAACAAAACATATTTGGGCATTCTGAGTCAATATAGACTGCTGGTAAACCATACTATTGTTGTGCTACAGCTTTCTTTAGCCTTCCAAGAATTTTAAAATTTGATTAGAACCAGAATCTTGGCATCTTGCCTGATGAGTACATTTCGTAGAAGCATCTCAATAACTCTGTTCTTAAGGACAAGTGTTCCACCCTTTCTACTTTTGAAAGATTCCATTTTTTGACCTGAAGAAGTATATTTCTTCCTGAAAGCTGATACCACATAACATAGTTCCACTTTTCCTCCATTGTAAGTTTATTTGAGCCTTGAAATATTATGCAGGGAATTAATAACACTGAGCTTCAATTTCAAATGGCGATAAGAGATCAAATTATTTACAGCCAAAGAGAAGTGCACAGAAAGCTCTATGATCTGCTAGTGAGCCTGGGACTGAGTGAGAAACAAGTAGTCGAGCTTGGAGCAAAGCAAGGGATAACTGTGGATGACATCAAAATGATGACACCAGGACCGTCCAATATGATGCATTCCCCGAATTCAACACATGAAAAATATGCTCCGCAATGTCATTCTACATTCAGTAGTCAATCTGGTGTTGCATCACCTGGCTTCTTTCCTCATGAACAGGAACTCGGAGTGAGATCTTTCCCAATGGAGAGTCAGAAGCTTACTCCTGCACTTTTCAGAGAGGAGCACCATGCTTCATACTACTACATTTCTCATGGAATATCCCCATCAATCAATCAGCACCAAGGCAACAATCAGCCAGGTCCTCATTTTGGTACTGTCGATCATCGATTGGGAAATTCCTTTGCACTGAAGAGCAGCCGTATCTCTCATTATGACGAGAGTGGTGTTTCAAATTTGTCTTTAAATAACAACTTTAGGCAGCACCAGCTGCAACAGGTACTCAAATTCTTTTATAAGTTTCTTAACCCCCGTGAACTTGTATTCTCCACGCTTCTCCCTGATTGACTAGAAAAATTCTACAGGATGCATGGTTGGCGGCCAATACACAGCAAGTAAACATGAATTCATATGTTGGAAATAACAGTAAATGGGATCCATGCAAAGATGTGGTTACAAGATATCATGTAGAGAGAAGCCCAGGCATTTTTGGACGTTTTATGGTGGATCAAGGTGCGAACAAGGTTACTCCCCAGCATGGATTCCCAAAAGCTCCAGCTCGCCATCCGTAAACTGTTGCGGGCATGCTTCGTTCCGATATTACTTCCAAGTTGGGAACAGCCATTCAAGTGTAAGTAAATCTGTATACCAGTTGGGTTAAAAATCTCTTTGTTCATTCATTTTTTGTATCTCCTGCCCTCCCCTCCCCTCCAAGAAGTGTACATGTGGTTGCTTGGTGGTTTTTGGAATTAGTTGGCACTATTCAAGCCTAATGTAATCTGCTTAGTTTTTTGTAGTTCAATTCTTTTTGTTAGGAGAATAGCAAGTCTGCATAGGCTTCTGGACATACGATTTTGTACAGTAGTTGGCTGGTAGCTGCAATTTTCAGGATTGTAAATATTAAGTGCTGTGAGCTTTCGGGCTCTTTTTTTGAGTTTAGAGATTGGGGGATTAAAATTCATAGGTCCTTTGTTATTTTTTTTGGAGGAGAAATTCTTACACGGGTCTTTAACAAGCTGAGAAGTACCGACTAGTGGCCACAATGATATCAGGATATGTTTGTGATGAATTTAATGATGTCAACAACCACTCATGATTCATCATCTGTGCGAATTAGGGATGGCAATGGGTCGGGTACCCACCTATTAAACATTTTCAAAACTCAAACCCATGAAAATTTTTCAGACCCAAACCCATCCCAAACCCGATTAAAAAGTAATTTTGAAGCCCATACCCGACTCGAATTCATTGGGTAATACCCATTTATTACCTGCTAAAAACCCGAATACTAAAAAGTAAAAATCAAATAACAAAATATTATAAATATTTTTAAAACATAAATATCAATAGAAAATTTCACTAAGATTAATATCAAAGTAAAGTACTACGAATTTACAAAATCTTAAAACATAACTAGAAGATTATGAATTATTGATATTGTCGCTGTATCGTCATATTTCGAAAGTAGATTTAAAAATGTAGAGAAGAAACATTAAAGACTCGACTTATGTGTGTGTGGGTTAAGAAAATAATATAAAACCCTAAATCTATTAATATTTATACTAATATTTGTAATTATATAATAAATTATACATATGATATCTTTTATCTTTTATATATATATATATATAAATGGGTTTGGGTAGCGGGTACCCGGAGGTAATTGTTCAAACCCGACCCAAACCCGTCACGGGTTTGCATGTTTCTACCCAAACCCGTCCCAAAACCATTTAATATTTCCCAAACCCGTTCCGAAACCATTTAATATTTCTCAAACCCGATCCATCAGGGTTTGGGAAGTACGGGTACCCACGAAAACCCGACCCATTGCCATCCCTATATGCGATTCATTACATAAGGAATTATCTATAATAGTACTATTAAATTATATGTGTTATACCATAACATATTGTGATATTTGTTGTAAATTATGTTTACATGTTCATATATGTGTACAAGGATCTAGGTCGAGCCAAGTAGAAATTAGTCGCCCAACTGCTGTAAATGATAGACCGTGGTGAAGTCTTTTTTTTCCTTTTTTTTTTTTTTTGTTGAGTGATGTTTGACTTCAAAAACACCGCCCCCCCTGTAATTTAGTAATTGAAAATTACAGAAAGAATAATGCTAAATGGAATGGACATGTCGATATGTTGAAGGCAATGACCTATTAGACTACCTGCAGTGGTAGTGTCTCTAAGGGGTGTCTCTAAGAATTTTTTGGAGATAGAGACAGTGAGCTGCAGTGGGGCTGTCTCTAAGGGCTGTCTCTAAGGATTTTCTGAATTTTTATTTTGCATTATTTTTAATAAGAAAAGTTGAAATTTTCATTAATTTAAACAGATAACTAGTACAATACATTAATTGAAATAAAATAAATAAAAACATTACATTAATTGAAATAAAACAAATAAAAACATTACATTAATTGAAATAAAAAAAAATAAAAACATCCTACTCGTCAACAGCTCCAAATCGGCTCCAAAGATGCTCGATCAAATCATTTGTGAGCCGATGGTGCCTCCTCACATCTCTTAATGCGGCGTCCCGTTTGATGATACCTCGGCAGAACTTCCGGAGGCAAAGACGGCCGGTGCTATCGCCGATCTTCAAATATTCGTCGAAAACATCTGGCGCTCCACCGGTGGCTAGTTGGCGAATGGCCATTGTGCACTTTTGCACCGACGTGAGGCCCCATTTGTCGGTTGCATCTTGCCTGTGCTGGAAATATCTCACATTCTGCTCCAACGCCTCGCAAATCCTCAAGAACAGATGCTCGTGCATCCGAAAACGCCGGCGAAAAAAAATTGGCCCGTACGTCGGGTTGTCGTTGAAATAGTCGGCCATCAACTGCTGCAGGGCCGCCTCCCGATCGCGGTTTACGACCGTCCTCTTTGCCTTCTTTTTTTTCTTTTTTGGCGATGAGCCTAGCCGCAGCAGCTTGGAGGTTGGTCACCATCGACATAACCTCGTCGTCGGTGCCATGGGAAGAGTAGCCGGTTGACGAGTCAGACGACGAAGACATTTTTTTTTTTGCAAGAAATTTGAGCGAAAATTAGAGAGAAAAAGAGGAGGAAGATAAATTTGGTGTGGAATAATTTGTGGTATGGAGGTTGGTATTTATAGGGATGAATTGTAAAAAAAAAAAAAAAAAAAAAAAAAAAAAAAAAAAATCGGCTATATAGCCGTTTGAAACATTTGCCCGTTGGATTTTTACCGTTTTCTGCCAATTTTTATTTTTTTTTATTTTTGGCTCGTGCAATGCACGCATCTGTTAAAAAAAAAATAAATAAATAAAAATCGGAATCGCGTGAGCTGCACGCGCCATCTCGAGACTATCTCGTCGCGACGAGACGGTCTCGAGCCACCACCTGCTGCATCGGGGTGTCTCGTCGACGGCGGTGTCTCGAGACCGCCGACGAGACACCCGCTGTGGGTGGTCTTATATAGTTCCGATCAAGGATGACCTCAAATATCTCAAAACAAGAAATATACTGCTCCCTCCGTCTCAGGTTAGTATGGTTACTTTCCTTTTTTAGCCGTCCCTGGTTAGTGTGGTATTTTCATTTTAAGACATGTCTTTTACCTTTTTAATCTTAAAAGTTCAATATATTTACTCCAATAAAGTTTCTTCATCCACTAAAAAATTAACAACACATCATAAGTGGGTCCCTTCCTCCACTTAAACTATCCCTACCAAATATATATCTACCTTTTCTTAATACTTGTGCACGGCCCCCACACCATACTAACGGGGGACGGAGGGAGTAATTCATAAGGGATGATGATCTTCGGCCAATGTTTATCTCTTTTTTTTCTTTTTTTTTTGGAAAATAGATACTTTTATTTATCAAAATTGTGACAAACCTCCACTACTAATATAAAAAGAGCTTTATTTTACAAAATATGCTTTGCCTATAATGTCCTTATTATATATTTATTTAATTTGAAAATAATAATGTAATATAATTATAAGGAATTAGAATAATTTATTAGGATTTAAATTTTCCTTATAGTAATTTAGATTACCTAATTTAAAATATTAGATTAACTAATTTAATATATTACTCCCTCCGTCCCAGGTTAGTATGGTTACTTTTCTTTTTTAGCCGTTCCAAGTTAGTATGGTGTTTCCTTTTTAGCACATCTCTTTTACCTTTTTACCCTTAAAAGTTCAATATATTTACACCTATAAAGTTTTTTCATCCACTAAGAAATTAACAACACATTTTAAATGGGTCCCATCCTCTACTTAAAATATTTCTACCATATATTTATCTATTTTTTCTTAAAACCTGTACATGGCCCCCGCACCATACTAAATGGGGAAGGAGGGAGTATAATATATATATATATATATATATATATATATATATATATATATGTATATATATATATATCGATGCAGATTCAAGGTCTCCCCTTAAATTTAGGTCCTACGTAGCGCAATCACAATTCGATATTCTTATTTATTTTAAATCATAATTTTAAGCAATTTTAATTAATATATATAATAGTTCTCGATTTTGATCATATGTAAAGAACTAATTATGGTATTAAGACATTCTATCCAACTTTGTATGAGATGAAAATCTATCAGTTTAAAAAAAGATATGCATACTACTCCTATTTATTAATTTGGTGTCATCATAAATCAATATTGCTATTTGTATTAATATAAATAAGAACGCCATTATGAACATAATACAACTTTAAGGTACAAAAGTAATAATCAATATAATATATTTTTTTAATTTGACAAATCTTATAAATAAAATATCGATATTGTATTATTATTAGTTTGGTACCGTTCATTAGTATTTAATAGTATGATATTTTGTATCCCACATTATTTTTCAATGAAACTCTACTCTTTAAATATCTGTATAAATACTCAAACTCAATATATATTTTTTCATCTCACATTTATTTCCACAATCAATTTAGTTTAATTAATTAATTAATTGATACTGGTCAAATAATAAGTTTTGATTTTATTTAATATCCCATACACTACTAGAAATTACTTTTGAATATTTTATTTAGTTACTTTATGTGCACGTATATATACGTGTATTGCATAAGCATCTACAAAAAATTTAATCTTAGTGAACCATGTGATTTATAATAGAACTAGAAATAACAAACAAATCGTAAATGAAGATCGGAGAATCATAGAGTAAATTTTTTGAATTTAATTATAAACTAAGTATATATCAATTTTAAACTATAACTATTAAACAAATTGCGTCTAAATCATTTTTTTCTCTCTCTTAGAATTGTTAATTTGGAAAAGAACTATCTATTTAGGGGGAAGAAAAATCATCACATCCTAAAGTGTAATTTTTTTTTTAATTAATTAATTCATTATTTTTTCTCAAATAAAAATAAAAATATGATTATCTTGATAGGATGTACATCCAAATAATAGATATTGAAACATTATCTCTCTTTAGTTTTAGTATCATTTTTTATTTTATCTACTTATTATTTAATGATCCGACATATCAATTTATATTTATATAAATTATCTATCTTTATATGTCTATATATTATGATTATGTATGAGCATTAATCTCTTTCCTACAATTTTTAAAGCTTAGTAGACTATAAGCATTGGTAGTGTCTCTATGAGGTGTCTCTATAGGGTGTGATGGAGATAGAGACAGTCAGCTGCAGTGACACTGTCTCTATGAGGTGTCTCCATATAATTAATTTATTAATTTTGCATTAATTTTAATCATAAAATTCAAAATTTTTATTAATTAAAATATAAATAAAAAATAGTATTAATCTGAAAATAAAAAATTATTACTTTTTTTTATTAAGAAACATATTAAAAATAAAAACTAAAAAATGAAAAAAGGAAAAGAAAAAAAAAACCGATGAAGAAGAAAAATAAAAAAAAATTAAAAAATGAAAGAAAAAACCTGAAGAAGAAAAAAACTGAAAAATGAAGAAAAAGAAAAAGAAAAAAAAGGATCAAGACAGATTCTCTATGGAACGAGATAGTCTCGGGACAGTGGGTGTTGCACTGGGATGTCTCCATGAATTGAGTATCTCGAAATACCCAAGGAGACAGCCACTGCAGATAGTCTTATATGTCCAATGCGTCGAGCTAACATATTTGTGGAATTCTCGCTCTTCATTTTGATTGAGTTTATATATACTAAATAAAAAATTTCTAAACGAAATAAAAGTGACGATGAAAACAAAAAAAGTTATTTCACACATCCTAAAGTTAATTCATTATTTTTCTCAAATAAAAGCAAAGATATGATTATTTTAATAGAATAAATTACGAGATAATTCAAACAACATGTTATTGAAATATGTAATAGGTACAACTATGTTACAGAATGAGTTTATTTGATGAGTGAAAAATGACGCAAAATAATCTCATAAATTATAACATTTAACCATTGTCGAATTTCTACAGGTTATATACTAATAGTAAATAAAATTACAGGTTTATCTCATTAAAATTAAAATATAGTATTGTGATGAGAAGCTGAAATGAGGAGTATACTTGCCAAATTTAACTTTATTTTGTTGTTACATTTTAATTTGCTTTCAACCATTATTATGAAAAGGAAAAATGAGAAGAGATTCTCTCCGACTAATACATATATAGTTATTATGATTAAATACCAAATTTATTTTGCCTCTTTGTTGTTTTGTTTGCCGCTTCTTCTTTGATTAAGATTCGAGTAAAGGGAATCGAAGGCCTCGGAGCGAGCCGAAAAATTCAAATTGTTGCCCGAAGATTATCCTTACATTAGTAATCGGAGCGAAGGCGGCGGCTCCGCCGGAAAAGAAAAAGGAAAAGAAAAAAAACGTAAATAAAAGAAAAACTAGAAAAAATGGAAAAAGTTGTTGCATATCAATACTCTTTTGTATGCATATCAGCATAAAGTGCAGTGCATATGAATATATGGTGAAGTGCAAATGGGTTTATTGAAAAAAAAAAAAAAAGCTGGACAAAAAAAATTGGAAAAAGTTTTCGGTGTGCATATCAACGTAAAGTGAAGTGCATATGAATATATGGTGGTGTGCATGGATTTATTAAAAAAAAATAACTCGAAAAAAAAAATAGGCCGCGTACACAACATACGCCGCGTGTGAGACGCGTGCGCGTGCACTTCACGCGCCACGCGCGGTCTAACGCTGTGAGACGTATTGCATGGGAGACTAACTCAAGTAAAAATGACTTTTCTATAGAAAAATTAAACCAAATGATTTATCGAGTATTCTTCAGAAAAAAATATTGTAGCTTTTGTAGTACTATACTCTATCTATCTAGAATAGTTATGAATGTTAATCTCAAACAAAATGCAGGCATGTATGACATCAAATTATTTAAGCCTCTTTCAGATTTAGTAAGAAAATCATCTAATGAATTAGAATGTTGACAATAATAATATTCTACAATTAAAATTTATTAACATTTAGTATATAAATTATATGGGTACTACCAAATAAAGAGATCGAAGAGAAAAGTGAATAAAATTATAATATATCTTCAACATAATTGTAGTTATGTTCTCAACTAATTGTAAAATTATAATTAATGTTATTTATTAAGGAAAATTGTACATTAGTAGTAATTTATTACTCTCTAAATTGTTAAAGTTCTAATTATGTAGAAAAAAGTTGTACGTTAAAAACTAACTTATACTATGCTCAAATAGTATTATTAATATGGAGTCTTGTGTGAGATCGTTACATGTTAAATCCGTGAGACAATTCAAGACAAATTCAAACATTAATTAATGACTATGAAGATATATTGACTCGTAAAAGGATCTCATAAAACTTTTTGTGTTAGAGCTTGTCAGCTTGGTGAAAAAAGAAAATTTGAAGCAATGAAGAAAGCGAGGGTTTATTGTTATTATTATTATTATTATTATTATTATTATTATTATTATTTTAGGAGAACGAAAACGATAGTTATTAACTTATTATATAACTTCTAAGGCAAACACTAAAAAAGTGGGCATTCCATTGTGTATTATTCTAGTATTATTTCAAACTAGTCTCCCCACGCACACGTCCAAACCATATTGAAGCAGGCTTCATTTTAATGGCGCCCGAAACTTCGCAGTACCTTCCCAAAAATCTGAAGTCTAACAATCTATCTATATCAAATCAAATGGATGAGTAATAAGTAGACTTAATTAATTGATGTGGGTGCAGGTTCGAGTCGAGCGAAATGCTTGGAGCGTTTCTGGCCTCAACCCCACTCGTGGAGGAGTCATGGGGACTGTGCAGCCATGCAAACGCCGACGCCGGGGGGAGCTTCGCCGTGAAGGTGGTGGGGCAAGTGTCCTACGTGGCGTTTTCCGGCGTGCAAGCGGTGGCGCGTTGCCGGGAAATGGTGGAGTTGGATCGGAACGTTTTCGGTTCGTTTAATCGGCATGTGGAAGGCAAAGGCGACGTCATGGTTGATGCTGCGCTGCTGCAACTATTCCTCTCTTTCTATGGTTGCCATACTTTTCAACAAAAGGTTAGTCGTATTTAGTACAGTATTTAACAATATTATTTTATTTATTTTTGTCATTGTTTAATATTTCAAAACTTTATTATTAATATTAAGGAAAACTACCATTTTGTACTCTAAAGTCTGATCTTTTTCAAAAATATACTAACCCAACGTATCAATAATCATTAATCACAGCTAATCTATCATTTTATTTTATTTTTCAAAATTACCCTTCAAATTTTATTCGTGCTTGAGCAACATCAATTTGGACGTCTACATGTAGAATTTGATATGAGTAGCCGTGAGTGGAATAATTTTAAAGATAAAATGAAAATATGGGGCATATTTCGATAAATGAGGTAAGCAAAGTTTTCATGAACATTAATAAAAATGACAAAATATGCAATTTTTTCATAGACAAGAAGGGATGTATTATAGTACTGTATAATTTAATTTGATTTGATTTTGATGTCAAACTATGAGAACTCCAGTCTTCCACCATACGACCACTCACGCGTATTGCTCCCGCCGCGTGCTTCACTAAACTCTTTTCTTTTTCAAATATAAAGTCTAGTCTTATAGTGGTGTGAAAATAAATTAGTTAAAACAACGCGGATATTCCTTTTCATTTATTTTTAAATAACTTAATTAACCTAAAATGTTTCTATAATTTTGTTTGCCATAATACACAGAAAAATTTAATCGTGGCCTATGGAAAACGATGTTATATATGATGACAAAAAAGACAGTCCAACTTTCTATTGTTTTTGGGGCCGAGTTAAAGGGGGGCCCAGAAGTTAGGTCTTGTAGATTGTATAGCCTAGCTTTCACGTTTTTAGTGGGTTATTATATATATATATATATATTGTAGCATACTATTTTGTAAGTGTTTGGTGTAATTAGGGTGAAGTGAATACATTTGTGCTAATTGATTCATTGATATAGATTGTACAGTTTGGTGCTCTAGAACTAGATTTTTTGAGGAATTCTTCAATATGGTTGACAGCATGGTAGAATAGAGAGCATCCACCTAATTTTATTATTTTTGTATTTATTAATTAAGGTCTCATTAAATCTTATTATGGATCAATAAATTATAAATGGAGATTAATAAACCTTAATTAGAGGTTAATAATCTCTATAAATTCTAGAATTAATAAATCATAATTAAAGCCTAATGAACTCTAGTTATGAATTAATACTATACTAATTATAGTGATTATTAATAATTAATTAAAAGTAAAAAAAAAGGATTATGTTAACCCTACCAACGGCTGTATGGTGCAGTGAACCACACATAAGTCTTTGTCTTATACTACTATTATTTTGTAGGATAGGCCACATTATTTTTTAGTCAATAGATTAATTTCTTTTGATGTTAAGTTGCTCATATATGCACTTATTTTTTCAACCAAAAATATCAATTTCTATTAAAAGTATTAAAAAATTCATGAACATGTTCGTTTAGAAGATTCGCGAACACGTTCGCAAGCTAGCTCGTTTAGCATCGAACTCGAACGTATTTGCGAGCCTCTCGAGCCGAATATAGGTAGCTCGAGCTTGGCTCGAAAAAAATATCGAACTCAGTTTGAGGCTCGAGCTCGGCTCGTTTAGTAAACGAACGAACTTCGAACGAGCTTTTTTCGAGCCGAGCTCCGAATAGCTCGTGAACCGTTTGATTCGTGTACAACCCTATGTTTAATTATGTAAACAAAACAATGCTTATTTTCATGGTAATTGTAGATTATATTAAAATCAATAATTCATATTAGTTACTAATTATATAATTATACAATAATACTTATTCACATTATTTCATGCATTATTGCTACGACATTGACGGTAGTGACATTACACCATATACAACTCTATCATTGTCATGTAGGATAGAGTGCTGTGAGGTTTAGACCACTCCTACAGTTGGACATAATTATTAAGGGTGCGTTTACCGTTGAAAATGATGGATAAGAAAATATGAGAAAATATTAATATTTTTATAATTTTTTTATCACATGTTTATTAGGATGGAAAAGAAAATTATCATATGGTCTCCTCACCCCTTCCCTATTTTTATGTCTTTTATCCATTGGAAAATATTATGACACCCTTCACTCATGTTAATATTTTCCACAATTGGTGAGAATTTGATGGAAAAAGGGGCTGCTCGAAAAGGTTATCCATAATGTCCAAAGAAAATTAACCAACGTAGTAAACATATGAAAAAGATGAAAAAATGTGAAAATATTCTTTTTCCCCCTTTTTCATCAAAGTAAACACACCCTAAGGAAACAAATAGAACCCACACAGGCACACACCCTTTTGTAAGAGAATGATTTCAGTTTTGGACTGGGTCGCTATTAACAAGATAGACGAAAAATAAAAAATGAGTTATTATCAATGGGATGTACGGAAGAAAAAAGAAAGTGAACCATTTCAATGAGACGGAGGGAGTATTATTTACGGGCTCATCGTCTACTTAATTTAATTAATTATTATATAAATTATTTTATTATTAAAAAAAAGGCTGTTTTGAACTTGCGGTGTTGATGAAAATGCAGATGGGCGAAGTCTTAAAAATAAGCAAATCAGTAGTTTTGAGCGGTCACTCTGTAGGTGGCGCAGTTGCTTCTCTCTCATCCCTTTGGCTGCTGTGCTACATTCGAAGCGCTGCGGATCCCCAGCACTGTGCATCCGTTTTTTGCATTACATATGGTTCACCTATGCTCGGAAACGAATCCTTGTCGGAAGCCATCGTCCAAGAAAGATGGGAGGGAAATTTCTGCCACGTGGTCGCGCCATACGACATCGTTCCAAGGCTGCTCTCCTCGGACCACCTCTTCCAGTTGTGGCATTTGTCCACGCAGATGTCCGACGAGGAGAAAGCTCGATTGTTCAATGATGCATTGCTTCGATTACGAATATTGGATGGAGGAGATGATGCATATTGGCCTTTCGGAAGCTACATGTTTTGCTCCGACAAGGGAGCGGTGTGCTTGGACAACGCCACGACTATCCACAAGTTTCTCTACCTCACGATGGCCAACTCGTCGTCTTCGCCTAATTGTAGCATAGAGGATCACCTCAAGTATGAGAATTATGTGGCTACGTTGTGTTGGCAGTATTTGAAGAGGAGAAGCAGCTCCACCAATTCTGCTCATCCCTATGAGTCCAACAACCAAGCAGGGATTGCTTTGGCATTGCAAACATTGGGCATATCATCCCTTCAGGTTCATCAATTTATAATTCGATGGTTTGCTCTTTTCTCTTTAATTTCTCGTTTTTAATATGCACACATTGTACATAGGAATCGGCCTACGGGACAGCAACAACATGTCTGGCCACAGCAAGGCGGTTGGGATGGCCACGAAACCTTAACAATGCGAAAATGGCAGTTTTACTAGCTAAGATCAACCCCTGCAGAGCTCAACTCGAGTGGTACAAAAAATATTGCGACGATTGTGATGATCAGTTGGGATACTACGATTCTTTCAAGACACGGGGCGCTTCAAAGAGAGAATTCAGAGTTAACATGAACCGCCTCAAGCTCGGCCGCTTTTGGGATCACTTGATCGACAAGATGGAAACAAATCAACTCACTCATGATTTTCATAAACTCCCAAAGTATGTCAACGCCTCCAATTTCTATAGACTTCTCGTCGAGCCTCTAGAGATCGCGGACTACTACAGGACAGGGAAGCATAGGGAGAGAGGCCACTACATTGACCATGGGAGAGACAAGAGGTTCAAGCTTTTTGAGAAATGGTGGAGAGCGAGAGAACATGGAGATGAAGAAACCAAGCCGAGAAGCAAGTATGCGAATTTGACTCAGGATTCATGCTTCTGGGCTCGGGTCGAAGAGGCTTTTTGTTTGGTATCCGACGTTGTTGGAGAGAAGGATGACGGGAGGCGTTTCATGCTGGTGGACAAGATTCAAGTGTTTGACAAATATGCAAGTGGAATGATACAAAAAATGGAGGTTTCTGTGGATGTTCTGGCTAAGAATTCCAGCTACAACTTGTTTAGGCGACAATGGAGAGACCTTAAAGCCCAGTTGCAGCTGGCTGAGTAAAGTAATTTTCGTTATGAATTTCATAATTTTGAAAATCTCTAGCTTCTTTTTCATGTAATATAATTATCGTTGCGTATGTATTTTTTTTTTTGAATAATTTCTCAAGGAGCGAGAAGGTCAATTTCTCCTTCAAGTCGGAATATCTTATGCAATACTTCTCTCCAATTTGTGATGTGGGTCGTTTTACAATTCATAATTATTTGTATAATGAATGTTGTTTTATATTTTCAAGCCATAATTTTCCTTGATTGTTTCTCTCTTTCATTAATTCCATTTCCTCTATTTTAATGTTTCCACTCACTTCTTAGACTGTCTGCAATGGTTGTCTTCATGAGTGTCTCGAAACACCCAATCCATGGAGACAGCCTAGTGCAATATCCACTGTTTCGTTTCGAGACTGTCTCGTTCCAACGAGACAGTCTTGAGACAATGATATATTGATAAAATTAATATTCAAAATTAATAAGCTAATTAGATGGAGACAAGTCCACTGCAGCTGACTGTCTCTATCTCCATCGCACCCCATAGAAACACTTTATAAAGACACCACCACTTCGGATAGTCTTATGCCCTTCTCTAATAAATTTTGATTGTCACTTCATCATCTCAACATACGTCCACTTAAATAAAAACTAATTTGAAGCTAAATTAATTTAAAAATTAGTCAAATATAGCCACTTTTCATAAGT
This sequence comes from Schizonepeta tenuifolia, assembly GCA_029490685.1. Classification (NCBI taxonomy): domain Eukaryota; kingdom Viridiplantae; phylum Streptophyta; class Magnoliopsida; order Lamiales; family Lamiaceae; genus Schizonepeta; species Schizonepeta tenuifolia. The sequence goes on from CM055960.1 coordinate 76,397,999, forward strand.
AAAAAGTATATATGGCCACATATTTTTAAAAGATCAATTATGAGACCTCTCTTACTTTAGTACCTTTTGCGGTCAACGGTCAACAATCACTGTTGGCAGTCAACGGTCAATGACGTCGGTCAATGCCATGCATGATCGTGTGTGCATATTTTCCAGCAACTTTTCCGACCACAATTTTTAGAAAAATTCTCGCTCGAAAAGTCGACGGAAAAAGTTGCTTAAAAATATGCACACACGACATAGGGTCTTGTGCATACATGATCATATGATTGTGTATGACATGATATACTAAATTATAATTAAAAAAAATAGACCGTGAGGGTTAGAATTTCTCATATTTTACGGGTTTATTGAATTATAATAAAAAAAAGTCAACTTTGTACGAAACCCTTTATCCGCGGGTTTTAATAATTTGGTACACTTAATTAACTGGTAGATATGATGTGACTGGTAATATGACCCAACGTTTAATGGGTTTCGTGGTTATAATAAGTGGGTTGTGTTGGACTTATAGTACTAAAATGGAACAAGCAAATAGGTGGTGGACATACCGGAAGAGAAATACTGTCATGGTCGGGAAATTAAGGGTATATGTTGGGAAATTTATTAGTAAGAGTTTTGATGAATTTCAAAACCAATTGACCCCAACTGAGTAGATGTTGCCAGAACCTAATATAAGTAGTTAGGCTCGCTGTTTGAGCATTGTCAAGATATTATCTTTTCAGGTCTCCAGCTGAAGATGGCAACAAGGCTTCACTCGGATAGAACATCAGTTGTCTGAGCGTTCACTTCATCAGAATGCAAAAAGGGGGAAGACATAAGAACATCACCTGAGCGTTCGTCAGATGAGAATCAAGAAGGAGGAAGTTACGTTCAAAGTTCAGATCAATAGTCAAGTATCCAAAAAGGGGAAGTCACATTCAAGAGATAGAACATCAGTTGTAAGAAAAACAACTGAGTGTTCATCGGATGAAAAGCAGTATGGGGGAAGAGAACATCAGATGAAAGGAAGCCATCTGAGCGTTCAAACCTAACTGATCAGATACAAGGAAGACAACTGAGTGTTCAGTTTCAGAACATCAGTTGTAGAACTCAACCGAGAAGATCAACAGCTTGAAGATGAAGTCAGTTGAGAGTTCAACTGTTAGTTGTCAGATAGAACATCGGCTGAAGAACAAGTTAGTTGAAGATCGAAAGTCTTAACCGACCACTCCTTGTTGGAAGTCTGTTGTTAAGATTTGAATTTCAAAAAGGAAGTCACGTGAGGGTTTGACCATTCAGTCATTACCCCATTTGGCCCAACACAAGGCTATCTCAGATGGAAAGCAGAAGAGCACAGATGTCATATCGGGAAAGTCTGCAGAGATGAGAGACAAGCCATCGCTTTCAAAGAACAGAGATCAATAGCTCCTCCAACGGCTAGTTGATACTCTCCGCCTATAAATAGAGGCCTTCATTCATTCGAAAAATAAGAAGACACACACGCGAGAAGAAACCAGAGAGCGAAAGATAGAGCAATATTCTTCACGAGCTGAACTGAATTTAATCTCTTAGAACATCACTTGTTGAGAGTTCTAGAGTTAGTTAGTTATTGTGTCTTTAGATCGAACCTTGAGAACATCACTTAGTGAGAGTTCATAGAGTGTTAGATCATAGCTCACTTCGTGTTCGAGCTTTTAGTTGGAACCCCATTTTTTTTCACCTGAAAAGGTTTAGGATCCTACTCTTCCTGCAACTGAGTAGATAGGTTGTTTAGTACCCGGAAACTAAACTGTAAGGTTGATAAGTACCCGCAAACTTATCCTTAACGGTTGCTCAACCCGCGTAAGCTGAGTAGTTTGTCCAGAAGAACTTGGACAGAGTTGTGTGGACTCACAACTCCCCGTGGACGTAGGAGGTTTCTCCGAACCACGTAAATCTCTGTGTGCTAGTGTTTATTCTGTTTATTTCTTGCATATTCAACTGACCTTCTAACCAGCATACAAACTGATCTTAGCATTATCAACAGTCTTGGTTTTTGACCGACCTTGCACAAAAGCGTGAGTTGTTTTACGAGTTGTTAATTTCCACCACATTTCGCACAGCACCACTCTTCTAGCTGAGGTTGCTTACTCAGCTGTGAGATTCCAACTGAGTCTTTTTACTCGGTTGAAGTATTTTTCAGGAGTTTAGTTTTAAAATCCTAACTGGTGTATCCCCCTCTTCCACCGGTAACTCGTATCGGGACCATCAAGTGGTATCAGAGCAGTGGTTCAAAAGACTACTGACTCTGTTTCACAAGGTGTGAATTCGAGAAAGTTTATTCAGTGGTCATCTGAACAGATCTATTTTTCACGCTAGTGCATATTTGCTTGCATATTTGTTCTGTTGTTGTGTGCAGATGGACGTCAAGGACAAGATCGTTGTCATGTTCTCGGTAGTAAATTATACATCCTGGAGGACACGGATGAAGAAGATCTTACTGTCGAAGCATCATAGGATGAAACAAGTACTCTCTTCTGGACCGATCATCATCAAAGAAAGAATAGCTCGCACTCCTACAAATCCCAACGATGGGGATACAGTTGTGGAGTTTGTGGAGAAGCAGCCGGAAGACTACACTCCAGAGGAAGCCAAGGTGAGCCAGTTGGATATCTGGGCTCAAAGAACGATTATGTCCACTGTTGGACAAGATTATCTCCCTTGAAGAGTGTGAGACTGCCAAAGAAATGTGGGATATCCTGGCATCGCTGAGTGAAGGAAGCGATGAGATGAAGGAGAACAAGTTCTCACATGCATGCTAAGACTTCGACAACTTTTGTCTGAAGACAGATGAAACAATTGATCAGCTAGAGCTCCGGTTTATGGACATCCTCAGAAGAATCCAGTCCATCCGAAGAGGAAAATACACACTAAGAGAAATCAATCTCAAAGTGTTGCAAGTTCTACCGGCTGAGTGGGATACTTTCACCAATATCCACGAGAGCCGAGCTGACCTTGGTGAAATGGGAACTGAAAGATTGTTCTCAATTTTAAAGGGAAATGAGTATAAGGTGAACCGAAGAAGATCTCAGTCCTCGGTTCAGACGAGTCGACTTGAGGATGTTGGTTCAGCCTCAAAGTCAGTTGCTCTTCGAGCTGACTACTCCAAATCGAGAACATCGAGGCCAACCAGATCAGCTGACACAATTGCAAAGGAGCCAAGCAGAGAGGAACTGCAACAGAACATTGCCGCCCTGTCAAAGAAACTAGCCGACATAGATACTCGGTTCGGAAAATACAAACGATTTTACAAATCAAACCAAACTCGAGACAGTTCAAAGCTTGTCACCAACGGTTGCTTTGAATGCGGCAAGGAGGGACACTTCAAAGCTGACTGTCCGAATCTCTCAAAGAAAGAGAGAGAAGCGATGAGGGCCAAGCAAGCTGGAAAGAACAAGGCCATGGTAGCAGAAGAAGCAGCTGACGACATGGACATCTTCACTGACACTGAAGATGAGGATGAGCTAACTTCTACCAACAACGCCATCAGTCAGGATCAATGCCTCATGGCACTTGGAACCGACCAAGATGATACTGAGGTACACTCTAATCCTGTTAAGTTAAATTCTTCCAATACTTCTAACATGCAGGAATCTCTGGACGAAGAGTTGGAACCCTCCTAGAGTGACTTTCAAGAACTCAGTGAGGAACTGCATCAGCAATCGGTTGAGTTTAAGAGTCTTCAAGCTCAGTTCACCAAACTTGAAGATTCCTTAACCGAAAAGGACGATCTGATCAGGAGCCAAACCGAGGAGATTGAGAATCTCAAGAGTCAACTGAACGAGGCTAAGGCTCCAACTAATGAGGAGTTGACGAAGCAGATCAAGGAGCAGCAAGATCAGTTGAAAAATCAAGAGACTCAGATCGACCAGCTGATAAAGAAGTCAGATGGGCAAACTGAGCAGATAACTGTCCTCCTCAAGGAGTTGCAAACTGAGAAGGACAATCTAATCAAGCTGTATCAGTCATCTAAGATCATCGAGAATCTTATCAATTATAGTAGACAGATGGATGACGTGTCAGGACTCGGTTATGATGTGATTAAAGATCGTGGAATTCCTCCAGCAACCTTCATCAAAGCTGTTGAGGTCAAGGTTGTCAAACCTAACACAGTGGAACCTGAGTCACCATAAAGTAATTCAACCTCCACCTCTCAGCAAGCTCAACCGACCAAGGCAACCACAACTGAAAAGGGAAAAATAGCAGTAGATGAAGGACAGAATGTTCCATCGGTTGGGATATCAACCGAGGGGGAATGTTCTAAAAGTCAGAAGAGGAATCAGAGGCGTCGAAGGCATAATCGCAACCGAACTCAGAATCAGAACCTACCTCTGCATCAACCTCAGAGTCAACATCAGAAAGAATGGAACCGACCACAGAACTGACAAGGGTTCAATCATCTGAATCAACAGCGGTTCCAACATCAGTTCAACCAAAGGTTCCAACCGAGTCAACCAATGAGGAACAGGTCGAATAACTGGAGATATTCATGCTATAATATGAATCACCAACAGGGCATGAACAGCTACAGACAACACTCAGGGAGTTGAAATCAGAATCAGCCCCAAAGATTCCAACATGGCGTCCGACCTCATAGACAAATTCAACAGGATAAGAATTGCCATCAAAACAGAGGGAAAGCCTCTCCTCCGAAAGCTCAGAATGGGAGAAATCTAACTCCTCCCAAGAAACAGAACATCACTACTAACAACAAGCCTAAGGATAACCGAGGTGTTGTTATAGTTGATGATGAAGGAAAAGTGATCTGGAATGATAAATCCATTCGAGTATACAGGGAAAAACGACGCACAGTTCCAGGGGGAACTGGTTCTAACCCTCCAGGACCCAACTGAAATTGGGGACCTAAGCGAGTTTCTCTTTGCATGTACAGGAGAAACAGCTGAGGAAGAATAAAGCGTCTACAACAATGTGGGTGATGGATAGTGGATGCTCGAAACACATGACGAATTTGAAGGATTTGCTTGGAAGTTTCGTAGAGAAAGAAGGTCCATCAGTTACCTTTGGTGACAACTCAAAAGGTTACACCAGAGGTTACGGTACACTTGAAACCAATCATGTTTCAATCTCTAATGTTTCTTATGTTGATGGATTGAAGCATAACTTGCTCTCCATCAGCCAATTCTATGATAATGGTTTTTCTGTCAAGTTTTATGCACAGGGTTGCAGGGTTAAAAATCTCGGATCAAAGCAGGTGATATTGTTGGGAAATCGATCACCAACCGGGAATGTCTACTACGCTGACTGGAACAGCAGCCTTCCTGACACCTACCTGTTATCAAAGAGCAGTTCAGATGTGAGCTGGTTGTGGCACAAAAGGCTCAACCATCTGAACTTCAAGACTATGAACCGACTTGCTAGATAAGAACATGCAAGAGGCATACCAAACCGAGTGTTTTCAACAACACATATCTGCAGTGCATGTCAGTTGGGAAAGCTCGCTAGATCCTCCTTCCGGTTGAAGTCGACTCCCTCAACCGACCGAGTGTTACAGCTGATCCACATGGATCTCTTCAGGCCAGTTACACCAAAGAGCATGAACGAGAATGAGTACACCCTGGTTGTAACTGATGACTACTCAAGATATACGTGGACCATCTTTATGCGCCACAAGAGTGAAACCCGAGATGAGCTACCCAAGCTGATGGATCGGATATCAAACCAACAAGAGATGAAGATCATTTCTATCCGATCAGATCGTGGAACTGAGTTTCTAAATGAAACCATCATCGAGTATTGCGAGAAGAATGGAATTACCCATCAAACATCAGCCGCGCGTACTCCGCAACAGAATGGAGTAGCTGAGCGAAGGAACATAACGCTAAAAGATGCAGCTACATCCATGTTAACCAGCTCAGCTCTACCAAAAAGATTTTGGGCTGAGGTCATCAATACTGCTTGCTACACTCAGAACCGGTCTCTTCTGACCAAGCGGTTGGGAAAGACACCATACGAGCTATGGAGATGCAGGAAGCCAGATATTTCTTATTTTCGCGTTTTTGGTTCTAAGTATTATATTCACAACAATGGGAAGACTCAGTTGAAAACTTTTGATGCCAAAGCTTCGAAAGGCATATTTCTCGGATATGCCGCTCGGATCAAGGCTTATAGAGTTTTCAACAATGGCTCTCGTGTTGTGGAGATAACACCTCATGTTAGTTTTGATGAATCTACTTTTGAGTGCAGGGAACAGGCTAAAGGACAACAGGTTGACCCACAAGTCCCATCAGCCCTCACAAGATCTCAGATTCTAAGGCAAAAGAATCTAGCTGAACCACTGGTTTGGGCAACTGAGGATGAGGATCCATACTCCTCTGAAGATGAATGCGAGGACCCCAGCTCATCTCAAGGGGGAACTCCAGCTGATGCCCCTCCAACTGCATCAGCATCCGAAGCTCAACCGAGTCCGGTTCAAAATAATGTCAATGTTGAGGATCCAGACTCAACAGCTGATCAATCACCAGCTCTGAAGACTCCAACTCAGATCACGGAACAGCCACAGGTGGAAGAAGAAGGAAGACGCAACCGAAGATGGTATGAAGTTCATTCCACTGACAACATCATCGGAGATCCAATCGAAGGTGTGCGTACAAGAAGCAGAGTTGCGACTCAGGATTCAACCGAGGAAGAATCCAACACTTATGCCCAATATGCTGAGGAGTTGGCAGTTCTAGAGGAGTTCGAGCAAGCTGGAGATGTTGCCATGATATCTTGCTTTGTAGCTGATGTGCCAGAACCGAAGAATGTTGGGGAAGCTCTCAACTGTGCTCACTGGACAACGGCCATGCAAGAAGAACTGAATGAGTTTCTACGCAACTGTGTATGGGAGTTGGTAGAAAGACCAAATGGTGTCAAGGTTATTGGATTGAAGTGGATCTTCAAAAACAAGAGAGACGCCATTGGATTCATAGTGAGGAATAAGGCAAGGTTGGTAGCTCAAGGATATTGCCAATAAGAAGGAATCGATTTCGAGGACTCCTTCGCGCCGGTTGCAAGGCTGGAAGCCATCCGTATCTTTCTAGCCTATGCCGCACATCACAAGTTCAAGGTATATCAGATGGATGTGAAGTGTGCATTCCTCAACGGAGATATCAAGGAAGATGTATATGTTGAACAACCTCCTGGTTTTGAGACCAGAGATGGAAGAGTGTACAAGTTGACTTAAGCTATCTATGGACTAAAGCAAGCGCCAAGGGCTTGGTATGACACTCTTTCTGGTTTTCTTCTGAACTCGGGTTTCAAACGAGGGTCAGTTGACAAAACCCTGTTCACCATCAAAGTTGGAGATGACATTCTTGTTGTGCAAATCTATGTTGACGACATCATATTCGGTTCTAAGTAGGAGGAACTGTGTGAAAAAATCTCAAATCTCATGAAGGAGAAGTTCGAGATGTCGATGATGGGCGAGATGAATTAATTTTTTGGGCTACAAGTGAAGCAGTCAGAAAAGGGCATCTTCATCAATCAGTCCAAATATACAAAAGAGCTCATCACCAAATTCGGATTGCAGACAAGCAAGACAACAAGAATCCCGATGAATACTTACTGGAAGATTGAACCTGGATCTGAGGGAAAGCTCGTGGATGCCAGTAAGTATAGAGGGATCATCGGTTCTTTGCTCTATCTAACCGCAAGTCGGCCAGACATATCTTACGCGGTTGGAGTGTGTGCCCGACTCCAAGTTCAACCGAGGGAAACACACATGTTGGCAGTAAAGAACATCATCAAGTATCTAAAGGGTACAATCAATGTTGGACTGTGGTATCCAACTGACGACAATATTCAGCTGACCGGATACTCAGATGCAGATATAGCAGGAGATCGGTTGGACAGGAAGTCCATATCTGGACACTGTCAGTTCATGGGAAGCAAGCTAGTTTCGTGGTTCTCCAAGAAACAAGCATGTGTTGCCACTTCTACAACCGAGTCAGAGTATATGGCTACCGGAAGCTGTTGCATGCAAGTGTTATGGTTGAAGCAACAGCTGAGAGATTATGAAGTCGCAACTGGACAGGTTCTCATTCATTGTGATAGCTCGAGTGCCATAGCTATCTCTTTGAATCCTGTTCACCACTCTCGGACAAAGCATATCGACATCCGTCATCATTTTATCTGAGATCATATTGAGAAGAAAGATGTATTCATGGAGAAGATTCCAACTGAGATTCAGAGAGCTGATATCTTCACCAAACCTCTAGCTGAAGCACGGTTCAAGATGCTATGTGACCTCCTTGGACTGTTGGATCCATCAGATAAGGAGTCAACTGAAGTAAAGAGATAGATATCCATCTGAATGGGAAGCTCAGATGAAAGGGGAATTTCAGATGCGGCTCGCCAACTGAACAGACGAACTTGAGTCAGCTGATGGTATGCCGATCAGATGCAGATTGCTAACCGAAGGAATCAGACGTCAGCTGAACAGACGAACTCGAGTCAGCTGATGGTATGCTGCAACGTGGGAACTCAGCTGATTCCAACATCAGCTGACAGGTAATATTTATGGCTGAAGGTGATATGTTCTTAAATGAGAATGTTTGAAATAAATTCAAACATTCCTGAACTAGTCAGTTACATTAAAAATAGCCATTATGTCGCATTAAATGTAAAGTACGGCTGAACATCCATAGCCTACTTTATAGTGCGACTGGGCTGACAAGATAAACTGTACACCTTCTCACGCGCTGGTTGGAACTCGGATCAAAACGTCAAGTCAAAGATAGTCAACAGTCGCGTAATCTCAGCCGTTGATGGATTCGCGCCATTTAACCCCAGCCGTTGATGGATTCGCGTAATACTGTCATGGGCGGGAAATTAAGGGTATATGTTGGGAAATTTATTAGTAAGAGTTTTGATGAATTCCAAAACCAACTGACCCCAACCGAGTAGATGTTGCCAGAACCTAATATAAGTAGTTAGGCTCGTTGTTTGAGCATTGTCAAGATTTTATCTTTTCAGGTCTCCAGCTGAAGATGGCAACAAGGCTTCACTCGGATAGAACATCAGTTGTCTGAGCGTTCACTTCATCAGAATGCAAAAAGAAGGAAGACATAAGAACATCACCTGAGCGTTCGTCAGATGAGAATCAAGAAGGAGGAAGTTACGTTCAAAGTTCAGATCAATAGTCAAGTATCCAAAAAGGGGAAGTCACATTCAAGAGATAGAACATCAGTTGTAAGAAAAACAACTGAGTGTTCATCGGATGAAAAGTAGTATGGGGGAAGAGAACATCAGATGAAAGGAAGCCATCTGAGCGTTCGAACCTAACTGATCAGATACAAGGAAGACAACTAAGTGTTCAGTTTCAGAACATCAGTTGTAGAATTCAACCGAGAAGATCAACAGCTTGAAGATGAAGTCAGCTGAGAGTTCAACTGTTAGTTGTCAGATAGAACATCGGCTGAAGAACAAGTTAGTTGAAGATCGAAAGTCTTAACCGACCACTCCTTGTTGGAAGTCTGTTGTTAAGATTTGAATTTCAAAAAGGAAGTCACGTGAGGGTTTGACCGTTCAGTCATTACCCCATTTGGCCCAACACAAGGCTATCTCAGATAGAAAGCAGAAGAGCACAGATGCCATATCGGGAAAGTCTGCAGAGATGAGAGACAAGCTATCGCTTTCAAAGAACAGAGATCAACAGCTCCTCCAACGGCTAGTTGATACTCTCCGCCTATAAATAGAGGCCTTCATTCATTTGAAAAATAAGAAGACACACACGCGAGAAGAAACCAGAGAGCGAAAGATAGAGCAATATTCTTCACGAGCTGAACTGAATTTAATCTCTTAGAACATCACTTGTTGAGAGTTCTAGAGTTAGTTAGTTATTGTGTCTTTAGATCGAACCTTGAGAACATCACTTAGTGAGAGTTCGTAGAGTGTTAGATCATAGCTCACTTCGTGTTAAACCTTTTAGTTGGAACCCCATTTTCTTTCACCTGAAAAGGTTTAGGATCCTACTCTTCCTGCAACTGAGTAGATAGGTTGTTTAGTACCCGGAAACTAAACTGTAAGGTTGATAAGTACCCGCAAACTTATCCTTAACGGTTGCTCAGCCCGCGTAAGCTGAGTGGTTTGTCCAGAAGAACTTGGACAGAGTTGTGTGGACTCACAACTCCCCGTGGACGTAGGAGGTTTCTCCGAACCACGAAAATATCTGTGTGCTAGTGTTTATTCTATTTATTTCTTGCATATTCAACTGACCTTCTAACCAGCATACAAACTGATCTTAGCATTATCAACAGTCTTGGTTTTTGACCGACCTTGCACAAAAGCGTGAGTTGTTTTACGAGTTGTTAATTTCCACCACATTCCGCACAGCACCACTCTTCCAGCTGAGGTTGCTTACTCAGCTGTGAGATTCCAACTGAGTCTTTTTACTCGGTTGAAGTATTTTTCGGGAGTTTAGTTTTAAAATCCTAACTGGTGTATTCCCCCCCCCCCCATACACCAGTAACTCGTATTGGGACCATCAGTATACATTTATTATAACTTTGGTAAGTTTTCACTTTTCACACCATTTAAGTATTTCGTAAGACCAATTCAAACTTTTGATTCTTTAGAGAGAATTTCAGTGAATATATTGGGACCAAATTTACATTTAATTAAGTATTTTTTTCACAAATATTGAGAACAAGATATGTCGATCAATTATAGTATGAACGATGATATAGATTAAATGGAATAAAATTGGTCACACACGTGCTCGCACATTTTGTAGCTAGTATGAGTGAAAAGGACGTAATGTATTATGCAACAAACAATCAAATGGGATACAAAAGAAATGATAGAAATAATATTATACAAGCATAAACTGTTTGTTTTACATGAAGGTGAAGTGAAATCCTATATTTGCATGTAGGGATCCACTATTCCCAATTTATATCTCATCTTTTGTGTCTCACTATTAATTTCACTATTTTAAAATTATTTATTCAAAACAAAAATTTTAGTAATATATAATGAATATTAATTAACTTTATTATAAAAAAATTATAATTTAAGAAATTTACATACCCTATTTTTGAAATAATGAATTCACCCTAATAATCATTTAAAAATTCAGAAAAATGCAATTTAAATAAAAAATATAAAAATATTCTAAAACATTGATCAAAATTGTAGAAAAATAATGACAAAACACTAAGTAAATATAAATTATGAAACACAATGGACGAGTGGGATACTAAGTTTGGGAATAGAGGATCCCAAGCGTGTATATTTGCAAATTGCATATAGGAATGATTTAAGAATAGCTGGCGCTCAAAGCCAGTACTAGCGGCCCATGTTGATACTGGAGCAGGATGAAGGGATATGTGGAGCTAGCAGGCGGTGATCAAGCTGTACACGTCCGACTCGATCCTTGGAAAGCTGGAAATGCAGTGGGAGACACAGAGCGAGGGCTTAGAGAGAGAAGCAAGATGACAATAACAAGCTTTTCATATGCAGAGCAAAATGTGGCCATCATTACAAGATTTGGCTATGTATGATTATATAAGGATGCCATTTCTTGACTATCGAGTTTATTATTAAACGATTGTCTATAATAAAGCATGAACTATATTTTTATAGTTCAATTACTTTAATCTAATTTTGCCAATTTTTTTGTTAGACGAGCAAATAATTATTTTTTTAGGGAACCAATTTATTAAATGGCCGAATAAATAGTTCTAAAATAATTTGGCAAATTTATTGATTGACTGAATTAAAATTTAAAATAGTCTAATATTTTTTATTTAATTTAATTTAAAATAATTAATTTTAATTCAGACAATTTAATTAGTTAGACGGATCAATTCTCAACCGACGGCTACCTTAACTCGGGATACCACGTAGCATATATACATATTCTGAATTTGATAAAAAAATAATTAATTTTAATTCGGTCAATTAATTAGGTAGACGGGTCAATTCTTAACCGATATGTACCTCAACTCGGGATACCACGTGACAAATCTTCATTCTTTATTCTTATTTATTTTAAAATTTTCATTTTATGCATTATAATGAAGTATTTTCTAAAATTTAGAATCGTCATCAATGCATTAATTTTTACGTTATTTGTAGTTGAGTTTCCAACTTTGCATAATTCATAAATGTAATTAGCGAATATTAGTATACAGTTAATGACCAGAACAAATAGTACAATCTTTTTTTTTTGTTAAATTTTGGATCTATACAAATTCTAAACGAGTTTCATAAATTACGTACTTATAAATCAAAACTGTAGTTAGCGGGCCGATTATGATCCGAAAATGTTGTTGTAGACGAGCCAATTTCCAACCGACGACTTTCTTTATTTTATTTTTGTTAAATTTTAGGTCTATATAAATTCTAAACGATTTTCATAAATTACGCACTTATAAATCAAAACCGTAGTCAGTGGATCGATTCTGACACAAAAACGTGGCTGTAGACGGGCCAATTCTCAACCGACTGGTACCTCAACTCGAAATTTTTTTATTTATGCATCTTTTCATGTAATTTCTAAATTCTAGAATCGTCGGGTTTTCAATTTTGCATAATCTATAATTGTAATTAACAATAATGACTGTAAAAATAGAAATAATCACATTTCCCCTAGGGTTTATGCTTTTCCAATTAAGGTATATTTCCTTTTTCAAAACATATACTCCCTCCGTCCCACTCTAGTTGTCCTACTTTCTATTTCGGGTGTTCCATTCCAGTTGTCCTATTTTTTTTCTTCTGGAAATAATTAGTTTGGTTAATTACACTCACTTTACATCTTTCAACCTACTTTTCTCCTCATTTTCTGTGTCATTCACTATTCTCCTTCTCTCTCTACTCACTTTATTCCACTTTATTTTACTATTCAATCTCTTTCTACCTACTTTATTCCATTTTATTTATTATTCACTCTCTTTCTACCTACTTTATTTCACTTTAATAACTCTACTAAACACACTTTCTATCCTTAATTCCCGTGCCCGAAAAAACTAGGACAATTAGAGTGGGACGGAGTGAGTATTACCATTATTTACTTGTGTGACCGGCTACAATATGACCAAATAACACTACCCATAATTAAATTATGAAAATATTTACTTTTTCTAAGGTTTATTCTTTACACCTACTTGTTGATGCCTTGTTGAAATTAATAGTCGTAATTAAAAATATTACAACTTAATTTTTCTAATAGAATTATTTATAATAAATTAATTATCATGGACAACCGGTAACAATGAAACAGCTCTAATTAGAGAATAGAATCTAGGAAGGCGATATTACTAGAAAGCGGTAGCATATTCTAGAATAATCATTTCTGTGACAACACCCAAACTCCAGAATGCGCATGAAATCGCCGCATTTGTCCAATCGCGCTATAAATCATCCTCCGCCAGTTAATTTCCGCATCAAAAGATATTGAATTTCACAGAGATCAAGTCCTTTATCAATCAATTAAGCAAGCATTTTTTGTGTAAAAAGCTAAAATGTCGCTGATTCCGAGCTTCTTCGGCAACCGCCGCAGCAACGTGTTCGATCCATTTTCGTTGGATGTCTGGGATCCCTTTGAGGGCTTTTCTCTCCCCTCTGCTGCCGCCAATATGCCTTCCTCCGCCCGTGAAACTAGCGCGGTGGCTAACGCTCGCATCGACTGGAAAGAGACGCCGGAGGCTCATCTGTTCAAAGTTGATGTTCCCGGATTAAAGAAAGAGGAAGTGAAGGTTGAGGTTGAAGACGGTAGAATTCTTCAAATCAGTGGCGAGAGGAGCAAGGAGCAGGAAGAGAAGAACGACAAGTGGCACCGCGTCGAGAGGAGCAGCGGCAAGTTCCTCCGCCGCTTCAGGCTGCCGGAGAATGCCAAATTGGAGCAGGTGAAGGCGGCGATGGAGAACGGTGTGCTGACGGTGACGGTCCCCAAGGAGGAAGTGAAGCAGGCAGAAGTGAAAGCAATTGATATTTCTGGTTGAACAAATGTGGACTCATCATTTCATTTGTGATTAATCTCCTGTATTCGTTTCCTGCGCATGTAGCTGTATCTGTAATCAAATACAAATAGTGTTCGAAACGAATGTTTACTCCTTCCATCAAAACTCATTATGTCTATATAACGTTGAGCACAAATATTAAGAACGAAAGATAAAAATTTAGAAGGAAATAGAATATTGTATCTCCACTTGGGTGCTGCTATTGGCTTTCAAGTACACAGTTTTTTTTTATTTTCTCCTTCTTCTTGTATATCAATTTAACTTCAATTATGAATTAAACATGATAACGTTTATTTATCCATATTTAGAAAAGAGTGGGTCAATTTCATACCAACCCAACATTAAACCTCCTAATGCGTTAAATAGTAAAGTAAACTACTTATTTGGTGCAACGCTACTTCCCACTAACATTGCATAAGTTACTTTGCTGCTCTTGTCAACAGTTTGATGGCGGCTTATGCAGCTCTAGTTTCACTTATGAATACCGTGGAGCACATCCAGAATCACCCTCAACTTTCCACCTCTCTATTTCATTTCCAGATTGATTTCCTCCTCGAAAAGGTCCATTTCTTTCTGGATTTTATAGAGAGCTCTTCTTCTACTCATGGAGGTAGCAGAAAAGCTGCAGATGATTTGGAGGAACAGATTGCAGGTGCAGCTCATGCGGCTGAAGATGCAATTGAATCCCACGTTGTTGGTCAAATTCATGCTTATTGTACTGAAGAAAACTGCGGTTCCTTGCTCGATCTGCATAAGGTAATTGCAGATATGGATTCTGTTAAAGCGAAAGTGTTGAAGGTGAAGGAAGAAAGAGGACTCAAAGGTGAGCAGCCGACATATTCGTTGTCGGCTGCTGAATCATCACGATCCACTACCACTGGAGAGGCTGTTATGGTAGGATTTGATCACTACTTGAATCAACTCTTGGATTTGCTTACTGGAAATCAATCAAATCGCCAAATCATCTCAATCGTAGGTATGGGCGGAATAGGTAAGACTACGCTAGCCAGAAATACATTTAAAAATTCAATTATTACATGGCACTTTGATATCTGTGCTTGGGTGTCCGTTTCCCAAGATTACAATGTGTCAGAAATTTTCTTAGAAGCTCTTTCTCACCTAAAAGAACTCACTAGTAGTAAAATGGAGGGAAGGCACCGAGATGAAAGAAATGAATCTCAATTAGGAGAACAGTTGTATAAAAGTTTGTCGGGGAGAAGATATTTGATTGTATTGGATGATATGTGGAGTAGTCAAGTTTGGGATAAGATAAAGTTTTTCTTTCCCGATAATGGCAATAGAAGTCGCCTCATTTTAACAACTAGGTTGTTAGATGTGGCTATTTATTGTGGCTCCTTTTGTGTTAGGATTAACATTTTAGATGAGTATGAATGTTGGGACCTATTTTGTATAACGGTATTCGGAGATGGAGATTGTCCCCTTGAACTAGAACAAATTGGACAAGAGATTGTTAAAATGTGCAAAGGGCTTCCACTGTCAATTACTGTGATTGGAGGGCTTCTTCACAACTCGGCTAAGACATTACAATATTGGCAGAGTGTGTTGGAAAATTTGAAATCAATTTTGACAAGAGAGGATGCTCAATGCTTAAATGTATTGTATTCGAGTTATACTCATTTGCCTGCCTATTTGAAGCCATGTTTTCTTTATATGGGGACGCTTGAAGAGGATTCCGAGATTCTTGTCTCACGAATCACCAAACTTTGGGTTGCGGGGGGATTTTTAAAACCAAAAGGTACTCGAATCTTGGAAGAGATAGCAGAGGATTACTTGAAAGATCTCATTCATAGGAACCTCATTATTGTTAGCAAGTACAGTAAGAATGGAAAAATTAGGTCTTGTCAAATTCATGATCTTCTAAGAGATCTATGCATAAGCATAGCGGACAAAGAAAAGTTTTTCCCTTCTACAAGAGTTTGGTATACGAGTGAGGATTCTTATGCAGAAGCTATGTTAGAGAACTTTAACTCGCGGTTCATTGCTTACATTAATCCTTCTAGATTCTCAATGTTCAAGCTTCCATCTTCAATATCCTTGATTTGGAATCTTCAAACATTGATATTTGAAGGAAGTTGGCATCTAGTTTATGCACCAACTGAAATTTGGAAGATGCCACGACTTAGGCACATAGAGTGCAACAAATTTTATCTTCCCAGCCCTCCTCCGAGTGACCAGGAAGACGAAGACTTTTGTATTTTGAGGAACTTACAAACACTTGGAGAAGTAGTGAATCTGAGATGGACCGAGGAGGTGTGTAAGAGAATTCCCAATATCAAGAAATTGAGCGTGATGTTTGATGATAGCTTGATAGGTTACGAAGATTGCTTGTGTTTATTCTATCTCCACAATCTTGGCTCTCTATATATGCTTGAATCACTACGCATAAAGTTCCCTTTTTGCATATCGCGTTATCCAATGGATCTGTTGAATAAAAGGCTCGCATTCCCCACTTCGCTATACAAGCTGTGTTTAAAAAACTGCAGTCTTACTCGAGAAGATTTGGCAATAATTGGTTTATTGCCACATCTTCAACTTCTCGAGATAGAACACTGTTCTATCTTGGGAGGCGAGTGGCATACTATCAAGGGGGAATTCCCTCAACTTAAATATTTAAGAATCGACAGTTGCGATATCATGTATTGGACTGCAAATTCCTCTGCTTTTCGAGTTCTTGAAAAGTTCATTGTTCGAGATTTGTGGCAGTTGAAAGAGATCCCTTCAGAAATTGGAGAAATAAATACGCTAAAACTCATGCATTTGCATCACTGCTCTGATTCTGCCGCCATTTCGGCATTGGAAATCAAGAAAGAGCAAGAGAGCTATGGAAATGATAGCCTTCAAATTCAAGTTAACATCTCTTATTGCTTCAATCAAAGTTTCTGGGAAAGGGTGAAAGCCGCAGAGAGTTTGCCGATCAATATCATTCAAGCTAGACCTTTCTGAGATTCATCATTTTGGGCAAAATTCTATTAACCCTGCGTTCACTTATCAATAGACTGATTCCATTTTTTGCTCTTCCTATAATTTCTTTGCTTTTGTGCTTGAAGAATGCAAAACGAGTAACGTGTTCATCGATTTTGAAATTTGTGATCAGGCCGCAACGAAACCATTGACTAATCACTGATCAATAGTTATCTAGATAGTCCATCTGTTCCCGAATAAATGTCCCCGGCATCAAAATCCTTCTACAAAGAGAGTCAATAAATGTTCAGTTTACTAGTACTAACTATATATACTAGTACTTCACTTAGCCGATGCGTGGGAATTGCCTCATATGATGATATGAAAGAAATTTAATATAAGAGCATAATTGAACAACGTTTAATACTTTTTTAATAATACTAATAGAAATGGACGTGCGTTGCACGTGATACCCGTTATTTTTTTCATTTTCTTCTATACAAGGGAAAAAGATTATAATTTTAAAATGGTCGGTGGGTATTAATCTATAAATCTGGGACCAAAAAGTTGTAGAATCACTTTATTAATCGGGTTAGGAACAAATACATGTTTATAAATTGTAAATGAATTTCGTAAATTATAATTATTAAATTTACTTGTGTATATATTTAGCAATGGAATGTATATATGCTTATGTTCCATTACTAGTGCAACTTATCAAAACTGTACACACAATTAGTGCAATTATGTACATGTGATAACAACAATTTATGTTAATATATATTCTCAAAAAAAAATTATGTTAATATAAATTAGTGGAATATCATATTTTACTTTATCCCACATCGATTCCACATAAATCTATGTGGGATATCGTAACAATCCATCCCCCTTTCAAATCGGACTTCCACAAACGGCACACTGCCGAGTCCGACCCAAACCACAACCCCCACTTTCCGATGTGGCAACCTAGCCCGCCGAATGCGACAGGTCGACCAAATTGTTAGGCATATAAGATAGAGAGCTCTAACTTAAACCAAAACCAGGGTCAAAGGTAAATGATTGACTTCCACTTATATATCTTTCCATACTTTCATGTGGAATCGATGGGGGATATCGTAACATCATATTTGTAATTTAATAAATTTCAATCAACTAATGGCAATATACGTCTCATGCTAAATAATGTGAATTGTGGGTGAAATTGCGTGAAATTGAAATATGTGGATGAAATTAGTTGCAGAATTCTAGAATTTATAGGTAGAAAAATAAATAGAAATGGAAAATTTATCTTTATAATTAATTTTTTGCCACAAATTATGCATTTGTAACGTCTGATATTAATTAGCTGATTGATAAATATTCATGCATAATTAAAATCATGCCATTATAAAATTACTTCCACAAATGAAATATTAAATAAAAAATAAAATAAAATAAAATTTCTAAAAATTGCAAAACGGCCTTGCTATTATAGTTTATAAAGATTTCAGGATCTAACCCACAATATTCAACCTACTTGGTACGTATCATTTGTCAATGTTTATGTATTCTAAGGTTGTGGGCAGCGCGCGCGGCGAGCTCATACATCACGCTCGCACCCCGTTGGCGAGCTCGGGGCGCGTGCAAGCATGCTCTCTACGCCGAGCTTGTGCACTAGTGAGCTCGCTGACGTGGGTTGACACTTGGCGATCACTGGCTGGCATGATCGCTAGCCGTTGCGATCGCCAACGGTCACCTTTTTTTGATATTATCCCAAATTCACCTATAAATACATCATTTTTCTCCCTCATTTCATATACCAATCTCTTCAATTCTCTCTCGAATCTCCTCAAGACCTTCATATTTTTTTTATTTCATTCATTTAAAAAATCATGTCGGGCGACGATGATTATTACAACGTTAGAATGGAAGAATTCCGACAGTTTAGTGCCAAATTCCCGTCATGTTCGGCAATCTCATGGTGAAGGCCGCCGACGCAATCGCCGAGGAAGAGGAGAAGGACGAGGAGGCGGCGGTGGCCGCCGCTGCCGCCCAAAGTTCAAAGAGGAAAAGGACGGTGGTGTCTCGTGACCGCCTTGATGCCGAAATCCGTCTTAATGCGGATTACTTCTCTGAGTTTCCAACGTGGGGCGAAGACGTGTTCCGGCACCGATTTCGTATGATCAAAAAACTATTCCAGCGAATCTTCACGACGGTAGAGGCTCGGGAACCTTATTTTCAGCAGCACGCGGATGCAACGGGAAAATTGGGGTTCATGTCACTCCAAAAATATACTATGGCGTTGCGGCAACTCGCAAATGGCGGGTGCGCTGATCAATACGAGTATCTACGGAGGGAGACATCACTGGTCGGCAATCACTTGATTATTTTTGTCGAGCGATCATATCTGCATTCGGCGGTGAGTATTTGCGGCACCAAACACGGATGACTGCAACCGGCTTTTGCAAATGCACGAATCGAAGCACGGCTTCCCCGGCATGCTTGGTAGCATCAACTGCATGCATTGGCAGTGGAGGAACTGCCCGAATGGGTGGAGAAGGGCGTACACAAATCAGAAGAAGGGGCACCCGACGGTCGTGCTTGAAGCTGTTGCTTCTCAAGATTTGTAGATTTGGCACGCGTTTTTCGGAGTTGTCATCTCAAACAACGATATCATTGTGCTCAACCAGTCTGACGTGTTCCAAAATCTTCTGCAGGAAAAGAGCCCGACGGTGACTTTTTCCGCAAACGGCACTCAGCACAACATGGGCTACTATCTAGCTGACGACATTTATCCATATTGGCCAACCTTTGTGAAGACTCTCCCGTGCCCGACCGAGCCGAAGAGATGTTTGTTTGCGAGGAAATAAGAAGCCGCATACAAGGACGTGGAAAGAGCTTTCGGCGTACTCAAAGCTCGTTGGGCAATAATTAGTAGTCGGCGCGTTCCTGGTTCCGAGAGACTTTATCAGACATCATGTATGCTTGCATAATTTTGCATAACATGATAGTTGAAGATGAGGGCGTTTTTGTAACTAATTGGAGCCCAGACGAAGAAACAACCTCTACAGCCCAACCGAGTTCGAGTACGAGACAAGGAGCCCCGGATATCTTTCGAGACTACCTGAAGCGGAAAGAAAGCCTTCGAGATCAAAGAGAACACGCAAAACTTGAGGATGATTTGATCGAAGAAATTTAAAAACGCTTCGGAGATGGCATGCAATTTTTCCCTTTTTTTCCATGTATGTTTTTTAATTTAAATTAATAAAATATTTATTTTCATTAAAAAAAATTGGGCGAGCGCGCGCTCGTCAATGTGACTACTGCGAGCTCGCCACCACGTGGCATACAAAGTGGTCAGCGAGCTTGTGCTAATGCTTGCCATTGTTAGGAAAGAGATGTACATGTCAAAAAAAAAATGTTGAGAAAAACAATCTTTTTATTAAGACAAATAAATAAAAGTAAAAAATAAACTGTTGAATAACAAGATGTAAGAAAAAACGAAACTTCAACAACGTAAATGCTGGAACAAGTATTCAAACAACAACAAACTAAATCAAAAATGATGCTCAATAATGATCTAAAAAAATATAAACATTGCAACTACTAGTTCAATAAAATAAACTTTCCAATTGAATATAACTGAGTGTGAGCTGTTCTGCTTCCACCCTTTCCTTGAAAGTTTCCATATCTGATTCAAAAATGGTAAGTTGAATCTGAAGGGCATCATTGTCCTGACTCTCAAGCTGATCTTCCTTTATTCTCATTGCTGAAATTGTAACAGACTCACTGTAGCAATCCACACAAATGAGTGCAAGTGTTGGTATTTCACCCATATCCATCGGGATCTCATCAAATTAGGAAGAACAAGCTTTTCAAGAACCGGGAAATGAGAGTTATCTGCATCCCAAATGTATAGGTTACATTCTTCAATCTTCAAGAATTTGAGGTGAAGAAATTGGCCATCAGCAGGACTCCATTGTTCCCCCTCCTTTACAGAAAGGTTCTCAAGGTAGAGAACTTGGAGTTGGGGCAACGAACCTATCATTTGCAGATCTTTCCAGTGAAGTCGACAATGACTCAAGGAAAACTTCTTTAACGAACTGGGGAACGCGAGTTTCTCATGCAGCACCTCATAATTCTGAGCTTCCACTTGATTTCGCAATTTGATCTTTATCTTGAGTGATTCAAGTTTCTGCAAGCGATCAAGATTGTGCAGACACTGAATCAAACTATCATCGTACCCTTCCAAGTCATCACGGTAAAGTAAATGCAATTTCTTGATGTTGGGAATAATGATACCTGCCTCAATCTGAGATTCACTGTCGTTGTAAGCGTCTGCAAATTTTCCAAGATAAACAAAGTATTATCTCGTCCATCGCTAGGAGGAGGAGAGGGAGTAAGATAAACTTGAGCATACGTGATATGCCTAAGTTGTCGCATCTTCCAAATCTCAGAGGGTGCAATAAGTAAAGCAGTCGGCCAGTATGTAGTGATGATTAAAGCTTGGAGATTCTATATGATAAATGCTGAAGCAGGAAGCTTCCACGTTGAATCGAGATCAATTGGGTGTTCATAAGCAAGGTACCTCAAGTTAACATTCTCATAAAAACATAATAGTTCGGCGGGAGAAGGAGTACCATGTTCCGCATTAATCAAAACTCTCAGCAACTTGCAGTTAATAAACTCCGCGTGATAAGTCTTCGCCAAGATAGACCGTGCAAGTGGGGATCGAATATCTCTTTCAATGGGATCACAAGTAAAGCGACGGTCTCTGCTTTGTATTTCACCATATTTTCGCACATAAAAAAAATCTTGCTGCTCACCTACTTTTACACATAGGTCACTCAGAAGATCATGAATGCCACAAGATCCAAATTTTCCATTGCAACGCTGCCTGCTAACTGAAATGAGATTCCTATCAATCAATCCTTGCATGCAATCTCTTCCACAACTTGGGTGCCATTTGGTCTTATAAATCCCTGAGCAACCCAAAGCCTGGTCACAGTAGATACGCGAATCTCGAAATCTTCCTGAAAAGCTCCCATATAAAGAAAACAAGGCTTGAGATGAGGGGGCAAGTGATTATAGCTTAAATATAGAATATCCAAGCATCGTATTGTTGAGATATGGTAGCCCAAGCACAAATATCAAAATGTTCGATGATGAATGGATTTGTATTATATTTTTGGCAAGAATAGTCTTATCCATACCGCCCATCCCAATGATTGAGATGATATGTCGATTGGATTGGTGACCGGTGAGTTCGTCATCAAGTCCCACCATAGCAATCTCTCCACTCTCTAAGGTCATTCAGAATAGGACTATGGGTATTTTGATGGGATTTCAATGATTGATAATTTTAGGGTAAAATTTTCACTATGGTTAAGCCAAACCCCTAAGGCTATCCAATGATTGATTTTGTATTTAATTTTGCTTTTTCAATTCTAAAATTTAAAAAAAAAATCTGGACAAAGGGAGGAGGTGACATGTGTCCCTCCTCCCCCTCAAATCTTCCGCCTCGCCCCCGGGCTTCAAAACGCCAGGGCTTCATCTTCCACGCCCGCCTGCCGCTTCTCCAACGGTGGCGCCCTCGTCGCAGGCGGGCTTTCTCCTCTTTCGCCCGGGCTACATAGCACCATTGGAGGTGCTCTAAAAGAGATGTTGAATGCCCGGGGTGCTCGTCTTTATATCCTTGTTTCTCCTTAACCAGGTCCATGTGCATAACCTTTTCCACGGCAGCATCCATGTCTTCAATCCTCTGTTGCAGATCAATCCAGCGTTGAAAACTTGTTCCAGCATGAATTTGACCAACGGTGTGGGGTTCGGGATGAGGCACGTGAGCTGCACCAGCCATTCTTCTTCTGTTGAAATGTTGAACCGGCTGCTTCTTCATGATCATATCTCGTATGTTTTTAACACGAAGAGTTTGAACGGCGGCGTAGGAGTCGATGACATCATCTTTAGGGGCATGAATTTGGTCGTTAGCTGCAGATGTGATTTGCCTCTCTAGATCCTCTGCTTCTTTGCTTCCTCCACCATAATTATTGGCCTCTACCATAGCCAGCAACAAACCGGCTTTCTCCAAAAGAGGTTGGATCTGTTGTTGTCGAGATCATCGGAAACGCGAGGATGTTTCATCATCTGCTCGATGTTGTTCATAAGAGAAACTACAGCTGTATAAGCTGCCATCTCTCTAAGCTTCAAATTTTGAACAAGAAAGATTAAAAATGGAAGTGGTGTTATTTCAGGATTTTTTAATGAAAATTGTAGACTTTTCTTTTGCCAATATCACTTTTGTTTATAAAGGTGATGTAGACGTTCCGTTAAGTTGTTCAGTAGCATAGCAGTAGCACAAGAGAAAGTGATGCGACATATGCGCATTTGGTATTTTATCTACTTAATTTGTCAGATTTAGAGGATCTGGTACGAATTCTATTCCCCGGCCCATTCCTCTACTCAAAAACATAAATTTACGTCTTAATTAGTTTTAAAAATTTTCGTGTTGATCTGGACTAGTTACATATGAATGCTGCAGCTGCCATTTTCCTTGCAGAAAAGAGTAAATTGTATAAAATTCATGTGTCTTATGGAAATTACACAAAATACCTGTGTGTATTTTTAAATTGCATAAAATGACCAAATTTGAATTTACATGATAATTGACTTATTTAACATACAATTGTTATAGTTTTTGGAGTACAAATACAAATTAATCCAAAGTAAAGGATAAAGTGCATAATTGACCTAATATTTATATCAGTGTGCAAAAATATTTTAACTGAGTGCTTGCATAATTACATTTGTTAAAATAAGCAAAAATCAATACCCAACTACATGATTGGATAAGGGGTAAGACAGGTCAACACCCGGATCAGAATCCCATCAAAAATCATAAAAATTACAAATATGCTGGTGAATACGGGTTTGAATTTAAATTTTGACCCGTCGGACAGTTTTAACCAAGTTTTTACGTTATAAGTGTCTTATCTCCATTGGTGTCTCGAAACACTCAATCCATAAAGACAGCCCAGCGCAGCACTCAATCTCTCGAGACTATCTCGTCCCGATCCATTTTTTCAATTTTTTTCTTCAGTTTTTTTTTCTTTCATTTTTTAATTTTTTTCGTTTTTGGATTTTCTTCTTCATCAATTTTTTTTCTTTTCTTTTTTTTAATTTTTTAATTTTTCATTTTTAATATGTTTCTTAATAAAAAAAGTAATGGTTTTTATTTTCAGATTAATACAATTTTTTATTTGTATTTTAATTAATAAAAATTTCGAATTTTACGATTAATATTAATGTAAAATTAATAAACTAATTAGATGGAGACCCCATAAAAACAGTCCCACTGCAGCTAATTGTCTCTATCTCCATCACACCCCATAAAGACACCTCATAGAGTAACTACCACGGCAGATAGTCTAACATGTTGTAAGAATAATTTCATGCTCATTGTTAGGCAGAATATGAGTATTTGCAGTGATCAGACTAAAGGATCAAATGGGCAGAGCAAGAAAAAATGCATGAAGTTACCAATCAATAAGCTGACTGTATATTCGCATAAAACTCTGCATACTGCATAGGGTTCATCTACCTACAGGCCCGAAGAAGACATTCCTAAAGTTAGTTACCATGCAAAAGAAAGTGCTCGATAAAAAGTCGTTTAGCTGTTTCTACTAGTAACATAATTTTACTTGGAGATTCCTTGTAAATTCCTTCCAGTCATAAAAAATACAGATCCATACGCACAGTTCTAAGCATTCCCAAGCTCCTGCTCAATTTCATCAACATGATCTCTAAGAATTTTCCACTGCAACAAGAGACATACAGTTAATCAGATCCAAACTCAACTTACAATAAGGAAAAGCGCTAGTCTTTTTTATGAGGGGGCAAATGCTTATAATGGATACATACCTGGTCCATGGACAGTGAGATACCTGTAGTCATGCAGAAAAAATGTGTCACTTATAGCCACAATAAAACAAAAATACGATTTTGATTCAACAAAGTAATAAGTTTTACAAATTCCAAACCATATAGGAAAAACACAATGGGTGAGTAATTAAGAGTAAAATGTAGCTAAATATATATGGGTTTACTGGAGCATAAGGATCAGGGAGGCATGTAATCAACTGTCTATCACTAACGTGCTTCTCAGCTAAATTTACAATTCAAAAGACAGAAAAAAGAAATAGAAGAAAGATGGCCATCGGCATGTAAGAACTAATCAGTAAAGTTTGAAAAACAAGTTCTCCCATATGTAATTCAGAACAGTTCTCTGAAATGTTTAGTCCATCTTAACCACATAGGTCAATTCACTAATAGTATAACAAAGTACCCCAATAATAGAAAATGACCAGTTTTTAGCAACCTCGATCCCTCCCAACTACAACAATTTTTGTAGAAAAAAAATCCAATGGTGATTCTAAATACACACAAGATAATGAAAGACATCCGAAACATGTGACAAAAGTGAATAAAATAAATAACAGGAATCTAGTATCATATGAGATAGGCACTATTTACAGATTTTATACAAAATCAGCTCTCACGTATAACAACATAATTAGCTTCAGGAAACTCTAGTGCATGGAACAGTGAGAGTTAGGAATGAATATGAGCAATCAATACAAATGAAGATTCTCAGCCAACACAAACTGTATCATCTTGAAGCCTAAGCTCAACCCCAAGTTCTCAAGCTTTTCCATCACTTCTCTGAACTATGATACCCCATACAGCACTGAAATCCCAAAATGACTATTCTCCAAACATCAACAACTCTACCAATAGACAGACAGATGCACTTCGAAGCAACACATAATCCCTAGAAAGTGTCAAAAAGACCTAATCCCATAGTTGTCTACATTAACATAATGTTTATGCAAAGCTTCAAACGTGCCAATAAAGCACTCAAAAGGTGTTGAGTATTAATCATACTTGATAGAACCCAAGCATCTAGCAGACAATGATATAAACACGGGCTGGAAAAACCTAGTCATTAAATACCACAGGGCCCGATAACACCAAACCTACATGAAGTGACAGTTCACATAGGGTTCGTTAGTATACATACCAAACTAATGCAGTACATCAAAACTTATACAATCAGCTTAAAAATGTGGATACAACAAGTTATCATTTTTACTCACAACATAGAACACGGTATCATTTATGCAGTTTAGATACAATAAGCAGTTTAGCATACAAAATCAGCAGAACATCAAAAACTTAAAACGCCAATCAAAGCAAACACTATCAGTATTGCAGAGCTACACATAGATTAAAATGAAGAAAGAGGGACCTTTCTTGCCAGGAAATTCCTTTCCGTCTTTAGAATAGTATTCCCTGATATCCACCACAACCTTGCCCATCCAGTTCCTCACGGACACTTTTCGATTCTTCGACAACTACACTCCATTAAAATCACACCCTCGGTTAAAAATAGCAAACAATAATAATAAGGCACGGGAAATAAGCATAAATACCTCGCAGACAACGATTTGATCAGAGTCATCTGAATCATTGTCGGGCTTCGAAGTCTTCTTTGGAGGTTCGTCGCCTTCAGAGAGCGCGTCTTCCTCCTCCTTCCTCTTGCCCCTCTTCGACATTTCTGAAAATAACTGCACAGACAAATTTAAAAAATACGTAACCAACTTCAATTATGATGTATAAGAATCAGCAAAAGAGTGTTGAAATAAGTAGAGCGAAGAGAGAAGATTAGTGATAGAACACACACTCAGTTCGTGCTGTGTGTTTTGAGAGGGAGGGAGAGGGAGAGGGAGAGGGAGAGATAAAGACGAACCACTTTGCAGACTGCAAGCCGAATGGAATTGGGGGGAAAATGTAATGTGTTAGGGCTTTTATTTTATTTTACCAATGGCCTTCATAAATTTCCTTTTCTCCTTTTATTTTGTTTTATTTATTTTAGGGGGAAAAATTGCAGTACAATTTGGAATTCTGTTTGTTGTTGTTTTTTTTTTTCCTTCTCTTTCTTGAACTGGACTTTTTTTTACAGCTCAAAAAAAAAAACACCGCCCCCGAGCTATATGGTCGGAACGACATCGTTACCTAGCGAAAATTTCACCTTTCACAACGTGATTTACTATTGAAAAGAAAAAATTATCAAATTTACGTATTGTCCACCTAAAAACATTACCCTTAAAATTAAAACGTAAAGTAAAATTATGATTATAATTAAAAATTAAACAAAACTATTAAAATGCAAGTCTATGAACTAGGGATGAAAGTATGGAAAACGAGTTTTCGGGTTACCCATACCTTATCCGTACCCGGTCGGGTATTGGGTATCCAATACCCGTGATCTGCTGGTATTGGATGGGTATGGGTATGAATTTTTTAGAAAATACCTTAACGTGTATATCCATTAGAGTATTGGATACCCGATCAAACACCTGCTCAACAAAATAAAATTATTTATTATATATAATTTACTAATTTTATATAAATTATAAATATATATTAATAATATATTTTCATTTTTAGCTAAAACCTAAAACCAACCATAACTCTTCACACCCTTCACTCTCCACTCTCCTCTTTCTTCATTCTCCTCCCTCTCTCAGTCAGTTCACGCAGTAGCGTAGAATCATCACACGCCCACCACCGGCCACCGCTCAAACTCCTCCTCCCGTTGTAGTGCAACGTCTCTTGGGCTCCTCCTCACGTCACACGCTTGCCGCTGTTACAGCTGCAACTACATTTAGGGGGGTGTATTGGATCCAGACTTCTGTTGGATTTTAAAGATTTTGGGTGTATTGGATGTAGACGTATGTTATATTTCTGAAATCCTGGTGTATTGGATGTGGATTTCATTAGGATTTTAGAAATCTTATAAAAGTCTAGGTGTATTGGATTAGGATTTCATTTAGATTTCTAAAATCTTGGTGTATTCAATACTTCACGGACTTTAAAAAACATGATTTCCGTTAGACTTTCGTTGGAGTTTGAGGCCAAAAATACACTTGACGAAATCCGATTGATATCGATGAGATTTGAAATCCAATACACCCTCAGCGCCGGGTGAGATCGAGCGGTCGCTGGGGACGCCCAGCCGGCGCTAGGAGCCATCGATCACTGGGAGAAATGCATCTACTTCGACATCTTCTCCTTCAACATCTAGAAAAATGCATCTGCAATCCAACAATCGAGAACGAAACTTGAACTCGAAAAATTGAGAGCTTTTATTCCCAGGAATCGAGAGGTTTAGATCAATCCTCCACATTTCCACTCGACAAATAATTACTAATGTTCATGATTCATTTGTAGAGATCGAGCACTTATATACGAAATTACTCTATTTTTTTCCTTCTTCAAACCACCATTTTTATACCCCATCGCCTATAGTTTCTCATATTCAATCTGAAATGGCAATAAATATTGGTGGGCAGAAATGGCGGACCCGATGCAGCAGTCCTCTCTCCATCCCAGAAACTCTGCCGAAGACGAAAATGCTAGAGATCACAACCCTGACAAAGAAAAAATCGACCAAGACAACCGCAATCTCTCTGGTGATCCCGAAGTCACGGAGCCTGTCCGTCCTGAGCGACAGCGGAGTCGTGAAGGACGTCACGCTGCGACAGCCTTCGGCGCTGGACGGCGTGATAAGCCTCCAAGGAAGATTTGAGTTATTGTCTCTGTCGGACACGTTCTTGCCTGAGCCTTCGCCGACGGGCGCCACCAGGCTAACGGTGTTCTTGGCCGGCAACCAGGGGCAGGTTCTGGGCGGTGCGGTGGTCGGAGTGCTGATGGAGCCGATTCCGGTGACGATGTCGTTTGGGCGCCTCAATAGTGTGTTTTTGATAGAGAGAGAGAGAGAGGGGTCCCAGCGGGGGCTGGGCTCCAATGAGGGCTGAGTGCTAGTGAGGGCTGAAGTGCAGCGAGTGCTGGGGTGATGGAATTCAACTCCAACAAAACTCCACCTCAAATCCACGAATAGCATCATCAACTCCATCTGAAATCTATAGACTTCCCAAATTTGTAGACTTTTAAAGTCTACAAAGTCCAACAGAAATCCACATCCAATACACCCCATTTAGTATTTGATTTGTTGTTGTCGTCTAGTTGTTACATACTCCCTTCGTTCGGGTTTTAAAGTCTCATTTCACTCATCTATTATCATATAAACGAAAATGACTATTCGTTTAAAAAATCCTATGTGGCATCCTTCATATTTCTCCATTCTTGTTTATCTTATTTCTCCAAATTTTAGAATTAAAAATTATTATGTATCTTATTTATTATAATAATAAATATTGTTATTATATTCTACATATATATTAAATATGGAAGAAAATCTCACATTATATCAATTCAAATCTTTCGTTCATTCACGTCTTGCATGTTACATATCAAATTATCAATTCATATTTTACTTATTATTATTATTATTATTATTATTATTATTATTATTATTATTAAAAAAATTGTCAATTTCCAAGTTAGTTACAAAATTATACATTTTATCCAACATCGATATTCAATGCAATGAAATTTTATTTAGCCAATTAATTTATTAGTCGGCTGAATAAATAACTATATTTTTACAGTTTAACTAAAAGAGTTTTAAAAAGTATCTGTGAAAATGGAGGAAACAATTAACGAACAATATCTAATTTATACTATCACATTAAATTTAATAATTCATTAATTTTATTAAACAAAAATTTTCCGTCGATTTTCGACAAGATATACACTAGATGATATAACCCGTCAATCGCCTCGAAGTGGGCTAGCATATAACCCGTCGAATATCAACGGGAAATTATTTTAATAAAATTATTAGATAGTGTTAATATGTGAGATATTAAGAAAAATATTATTTGTTAATTATTTTAAAGTTAAATCATTAGATTATCCTATCTATTAAACTCGTTTAGAATTTATATGCTCTTAAACATATTTCAAATTCAATTAAAAAATAATTTTACTACATGTACACGTCTCAAACACATAGTAATGTCTATTAAAATTTCTAATCTAATCTACCCTCATTCTTTCGATAATTTTCAAAGCTCTATTCTTCTCCAAAATCGATGGGGCCAAAAACATATTTAGTTCTTAAAGAAATTGTCGCACGTGGATTTTATTAGAAAATTTAGATGGATCCTTTTTATTGCAAATACTTTTGGTCTTGATTTACAAAAGGAAAATAATTTTGAAGATTGTCTATAACAATGAAAGTGACCCTAAATACTCTACATTATGAGTTCAACATAAAATTAAAGAAAAAAAATAAGTTGAACTACCAATTCACAATCATCCCGTCTACACCCCACAGTAAAAAATTAATATGACCACTTATTAAGTCCTATTATATAAGCTATTTATTTTCGTGCACTTTTGATTCATTTATTTTATTGTCCACAAAAATTAAGATCATGATCAACGGACTGATTTTAATTGGAACTGTGGGGTAGACGAGCCGATTCAGTTACGACAGTTCAACATAACAGGAGAATTCTGACTTGGAACCATGAGGGTAGATGGGTCGATTCTAAACTGACGATTCAACTTTTTCAAATCGTGGTCGACACGGGGATTCTGACCTTGAACCGTGGGGGTAGATGTGTCGTTTCAATTATGGCAGCTCAACTTAATGGGAGGATTCCAACTTAGAACCATGAGGGTAGACGGGTCTTTCCAAATCGATTGTTCAACTTTTTCAGAATTGTAGTCGACAGGAGGATTCCGACCTTCAACCATGAGGGTAAACAAACCGATTTCAAACTTGCCCGCAAAACTCACACAAAATGTAAAAGTTAAAAATAATTAACAGGACAATATTTTATTACTATTGTAGATACCGAAATTTTAAAGATATTTTTATTGATATTAATATCTTATTTTATTATGGAATCTTATGATATCCATATTAAATAAGTTATTTAATTGATAAATATATCTTTATATGGTGATAAATATCTATTTCTTTGGGAACAAGTAAAGAATATACATCAATATTTAAGAGCCAATGAGATTGCGCCACCTCATCCCTCAAGCCCATGATGGAGCCTAAAAGCCCACCAAGTCCACCATATTTTTCCCTATAAATAGAGGTCTCCACACAACTTTAAATCACACCTAAAAATCATCTTCAAGAGCTCAAGAATTGAAGAGAGAAATTCTCCAAGATTTCTCTCTCAATACTCAAGGTGTCCCAGCGAGATTCAAGGCGTTCTTCGTAGGAATCAACGCGTTCTTCGGCGGAATCATATCAAGTGGTGTTTGATCCAGAAACAAGGCGGAAGTCCTCCACGTCAACGTTATAAAGCTCGACGCTCAACGTTTTCTTCGGAAACAAGGCGAACGTCCTCCGCATCAACACCATCAATCCCAAAGCTCAAGTCAACGCCATCAACCCCGAAACTCAAGTCAACGCCATCAACCTCAAAGATCAAGTCAACGTCATCAAGCACAAAGATCAAAGCTCAATGTTTACTTCGGAAGCAAGACGAAAGTCATCCGTATCAACGTTACAAAGCTTGAAGATCAAGTCCAAGGAGATTTAAGAGGCATACTTCTACAAAAAATCTCAAAGGCTGCTTGAAGACCGTTCGAGGGTCAAACTTGAAGAGAAGAATCAGAGGAACAAATAGAGATTGAACTCGCATATTTGAAATTCTTATATTTGTATGAAACCTTGTGTTTATTGAATAAATACAATATTTTGTGTTTACAACTATAATTTACTAAATAATAATTTTCCGTCAATTTTCGACTGGTAACACGCTAGTTTTAAATGTTCGAGTTTAAAAGTCCTGCTCTCATTTTTATACCATTATACCCTTCTTACTTTTGAGAATTACTACCCTTTGTCATTTAGGATTCCACCTCACATCAATTTTATTTCTATTTTTTTATCATCTTAACAATTTTATTTTTATTTTTTGGTCAATACCACCTCTTTTTTGTCATTACTACTATTTTTTTGTCATTATTCAATACCCCTATTTTTTAACTTTTATCCTACTCAAAAACACTTTATCAATTTTTTAATTCGAACGGAGGGAGTAGTTGGCTATTAATTTATGTTGTAGAAAATTATCGAAAAATCGAACGGATAGAAAAACACTATATTATTATCTCTTTTTTTTTCTTTTTTAAATGGGTAAACTGAGTATCCTATACTCAAGTCGAGTATACCCAGCAGCCGGGTATTAGATACCCAATCGGCCAAATGGAAAAAATATGCACAAAATCTCGCATGCGACCTGCCGCCAATATGCAACCGCACGTGTGGCGCGTGGGCCGCACGCGCCTCACCCACGCGCGGCGCGTGGGTGCCACGCGCTGTTATTTGACGCGTCAACGGGTCAAACCCGAATTGACCGGGTCGATCCGGTCCGGATCCGGTCGCATGGATCCGGTTTCACTTGACCCGGTTGCACAGGAGATCACCCTAAAAATATGTATATTCATTTTTTGGTTATTTGAATACGGTTATCCGCAAATGCGGTTATGGGATTCATGGATAACCGTTTATTCACCCTAAGTATGAACTACCCAACCCCCCTCTCTCCCCCTGTCTCTCTCTCTCTCTCGCGCCGATGTCAGTCCACCGCCGGCCTCTCATGGCCGCCGCATCTCACCACCCTCGTCTACCTCTGCTTCCGACTCGGCGACAACATTTGGAACAATTTCACAGGTCGCTGCACTCCTCTAATCGACGGCGACTCCCCTCCGCCCCCGCAATAACATCTATGTCAGTCTTAATTTCTCCCCCTATTACTTAATGAGTGAGTAATTCATTTTGAATTTTTTATTTTTTTCTGATTGTGAATTGTGCTTTTATTTTTGTTTGGGAATGGGTACTATGGATTTGTGAATTGGGCTCTGATTTTGGATCATTAAGAATTGAATTGAAAATGGCAGAGTATCTGCACAAGTATGAAGCAGGCCATGGAAATGGCTTTGTCTTAATGAGTGTGTGTTTGTGTGTTCGGAGTTGAAAAGAGGGGGAGTGATGACTGATGTGGATACAAAAATTAATTTTGATTATTTTGTTTTTCAATTTTTATAAAACTGAGTAAAATGGTTATATTGCAATAGCATTAAGAAGGGTCCAACTACTCCACGAGAGAGAGGGTAGAAGACTGGTTATATTGCAATAGCATTAAGAAGGGTCCAACTACTCCATGAGAGAGAGGGTAGAAGAAGTGCTTTGTTTAGTATACCTTTTGTGGTTGTGATTGTGGAAATCACACTTTAATTTTATCTAATTCCGGTATAGAACTCTGCATCTGTCCTTTTCAATAATGGTTGAATTCATGCAATGACATGGCGACACCTGTCTTAAACCTTGTCAAAAAGTTGCAGGTTCTTGGTTTCGCATTTTGAGGCAGAAATAGAGAGGAATTGTTTTCTGGAAGCATAAGTTTTTAGCTTAACGAAAAATAGTGAAAGGGTAGAAAGAAAAGAAGACGTTAGAGTTGGATACAAGTGTATGACCACTGCACTCTCTCTCTCTCGCTCGCTCGCTCTAAACAGAATATCATCTCAGGTTTTCAAACAAGAATGAAAAGAGGAAGAGGAAAAAAGAGGAGAGGAGAAAGGGTAGTCCAAGAAACTCAGGTTGCAAAAAGAAGCAAGATTCTTTGTGAGGGCTCTCTATCTACTGATGCATACGAATTATTTGAAGAAGAGAGTGATGCTTCTGTAGATTCCAACTACTCTACAAGAGTTCGAAAGCAGAGAGGCCAAAAGTCAGTTCTATTCTTTCTGTATATGTATGGTTAGGATGCATAAGTTTGTGATTTTACATTTAAAAGCTCAAATGTCTTTCAACATGTATTTTTTTTGGTTTTTAAAAAAAATGGAAAAAGAAACAAAAAACATCAAAATTTAACAGGAGCTGGGGCTCACTCTTAGGTACTCAAAGAAGATATGTATTTATATATATGATGCTAGTCTATACAACTTTGACCAAAATATTTAGGAAAATTTTCCACTTGCAAAAATAGTGAGAGATTGAAGGCTGATCTTTGTTTCTGTTTGCACTTTGTAGATCGAGGAGGGAAACAGTATATTGGACAAGTATAGAGAAAGAAACAATAGAGGTACGAGCATTCAGAATTTGATGTGTTCTTCTCTCCCACATTTTGCCATTTGAGTTTTGTAAATTATGATTCTCAAATCCAAAAAAAAACATATATGATTTTCACTGTGTAATAGACTGGAGTGCGATTATATTGGAGGCCTCATCAGGATAAAGTTATCCCATGGAAGCAGATTTTGGAATTTGGTAAAGGTAAATTCAAGCCATGTCGTACCAATGTCGACCTCAAAGACAAATGGCGGAACATGCATGGTAGTAGGGCAGGGCCAAAATCTGAAAATGTCCCAAATAAGTATTGTAATCCTATAGAGCTCAGTTCCAATGGTGTAGCTAGCAAAGTTTTGTTGAGGGATAAAAAGGAGATTAAGAATAAGAATACCAAGAAGAAGAAGGAGAAGAAAGAGAATAAAGAGAAGAAGAAGAAGAAGAAAGAGAAAAAGGAGAAGAAGATAGTTACACTTGGAGGAAGGCCTATCATTGAGGTAGAATCCGATCTCAGTTCCAACTGTGAAGCTAGCAAAGTTTGGTCGTGTGATAAGACGCAGATATATAAGAATGCCAAGAAGAAGAATAAGGAGAAGAAGGAGAAGAAAGAGAAAAAGGTGAAGAAGATAGAAGCACTCGGAGGAAGGCCTATCAATGAGATAGAAACCAAGCCCATCTCGGATGGACAAATGTTTGATCCAATGAAAGAATTCCCTGCTGATCTGGTTGGAGCTTTTAAATCATGGCGTGATCGTCCACGATCCAAAAAACGGTACCTGTTGTTTTTCTAGATAATATTTTCAGCAATGATATGAATTGAACTTTATTTATAGTATAAGTTTAAACTTTTTGGTTTACATTCATCGCAGTAATGATCAGATCCGTTTACCTATTGCATTCAAAGAGGTTGCATCTGCAAGATGGTTTAACTTCATATGGATAAGGAGGAAGTGGCTATACAGTGAGGTAATAATGAATCTCGGCGCATTAACTTAAGACTTTTGAGATGTGATTTTATTCATATGCTAATTCGTTTACAAATAATTTGGAATGTAGCATGTTGATTC
This sequence comes from Schizonepeta tenuifolia, assembly GCA_029490685.1. Classification (NCBI taxonomy): domain Eukaryota; kingdom Viridiplantae; phylum Streptophyta; class Magnoliopsida; order Lamiales; family Lamiaceae; genus Schizonepeta; species Schizonepeta tenuifolia. Next base: position 76,433,014 of record CM055960.1, read on the forward strand.
TTTGTTGAATTTGCTAATTAAGAAAGCAAATAATGAACCTGAAATGTTCCTGCCCCGTTGGACTTGCGTTGAGACTATATGCTGGGTAAGTTATTTCTGTTAATGTAAATTATTTACATTTGTGTAGATGTACATTATTTTCTCGCATCTGATTTTATTTCTTTATCGCGATAATATTTGAATGCAGTACAAAATGGGGTTGGATGATTATGATCTTGGGTCGAGGTTGATGATGAAGTATGTCGAAGGAAAACTGCCAAGGCAAGGTGGTAAAGCTTGGTCGGAAGTGGATAATATATATGGAATAGCAAACTTGATGGAATCACACTGGGTGGCCTATAATATCAACATTGAAGAGCAAAGAATAACAGTGTATGACTCCCTCTCGCGTGGTAGCTGTTGGAATGAGGTGAAGCCGGCTTTCAAGAACATAAGTGGCTGTGTACCATGGCTGTGCAAGAAGGGCAGAGTGATGGAAGATAGAGGCTTTAATGGAGAGTTGAAGGATGAGTGGGAGGTTGTGAGGTATGAGCACCCTCCACAACAGGAGAACACAAGTGACTGTGGGATTATGGCGATCAAGTTTATCGAGTGTTTGGCATCTGAGCGTCCCCTCGAATATGTTAACCCTAAGCTGTGTGGTGATTTTCGGTCTTACTATTGTGCTGAATTGTTTGATGGAGGTAAGAAAGCGTAACTTGTGCTGACGTTGTGCAGTTCCTTTTTTTGGGTGAATTTACTATTGGCAAGTTGTGAACTTGGTTAGGAAATCACCTTCTTTTGTGGTAGATAGTATTTACTGTGGTTGATGATCTTCCAGATTTGAATTGCATCATTCTGTTTGATGTTCAAACAAGTTCTGGTTAATGTAGCGACTCACATTTGGCTAGTGGTTTTGAATGCAAGTTTAGTTCTTTTGGGATGTGATTGCAAATCTTCTTTTATTTTATTTTGAGAATTACGAGCATTATAAATTGCCCAAATTAATTAATGATTTTTTTTTCTCACTTACAAATCTTTCATATATGCAATAACTATGCTTCTCAAATCCATCCTCCAAACAAAAAAAAAAAAAAATGTTTCTCAAATCTAGTTGAATTTAATCGAAAGCTCACTTTTCACTTATGTCATTTTAACTTTGATTCCTTCAAAAGTTATATAATCATACTGACAAAAAATAAATTACAAATCCCTTCGACTTCTGTTTCAAAATCTATTGAAATTTTTCTCGATCCACACCCGTCCCAAATCCAATTAAAAAATAGTTTTTAGAATCCGATCCTGTTACAATCCCTTTGAATAATATCTGCTAATTAATTGCTAAAATCCGATTATTAAAATATAACCATCAACATTAAATAATAAAAATAACAAAATTATTATATAATTAAAATATTAATATCAATATATACTTTCATTAACATAAATATAAAAATAAATATACTAACAAAATATATGATAAGTTTATAATCATCTTCCTCTATCATACATAAACTACTAAAATCTCCAGTTGAATGGGATCTTGAAACAACAAAAATTATTACTCCCTCCGTCCATGATTTATCTCCCTACTTATCACTTTTTTTTGTCCATGGTTTATCTCCATATTTAGGTTTTGTACAATTATACCCTACTACTTTTTCTTTATTTACTATCATTTGTCATTGATGACTCCACCTCTTAACAACTTTATTCTTATTTTTTTGGTCAATACCACTATTTTTTGGTCAATACTACTGTTTTTTTATCATTATCCACTACCCCTACATTCTAACTTTACTACATTCAAAATAACTTTTCAACTTTTCTTAATCTCCGTGCCGGAAGCAAAATGTGGAGTTAAATTGTGGACGGAGTTAGTATGATTTATATACTACCTCCGTCCACGAATCAAATCCCTACTTACTCACATTCTTTTGTCCATAAATCAAATCCCTACTTACCTTTTTATACAACCATACCCTCCTACTTTCCTTTTATTTACTATCCTTTGTCATTGATTGTCCCACCTCACAACAACTTTATTCATATTTTTTGGTTATCACAACAACTTTATTCTCACTTTTTGGTCAATACCACCATTTTTTTGTCATTATCACTGCTTTTTTGTCATTATCTTACTACCGCTACATTCTAACTTTTACCCCACTCAAAACAACTTTATCAGTTTTCTTATTTTCTGTGTCGGAACCTAAATGGGGATTTGATTCATGGACGGATGGAGTAGTCAAAGTGTTCGAATAAAATTACTACAATAGAACTCTAAAATTATTAATATTTATACCAACATTTATAATTATATTGTAAATTATAGCATGTATATATATATATAGTATATATTTTACATATATATAAATGAGTTTAGGTAGTAGGTATCCGTAGATTACAAACCCGACTCAAACTCGTCATGAATTTGAATATTTATATCCAAATCTATCCCAAAATCATTATTAATTCTCAAATCGATCTCATTATTACAAAACTCGACTCATTATCATTCCCACCCACTATTGCTTCTCCTTAAATCCGAATATAAATTGAATTTGGGTGAGGTAAACTTTTTAGTGCGCTAAATTGAAAATGTCACTTTTTTTCAAAACTATTATCCGATTGAATCTTGATATATATATATATATATATAAATATATATTTTTTGAAAGTGAACCTTGTTGGTAGAGAATATGTGTATAATTTCCACATTTTTTCAGATCTTTTCAAAATCATTGTGATTTTTTGTGGACAACATTATGCGGTCGATCGCATACCAGTCTTTGAATTTTTGAGCTGCTTTGTGTTTATATCATGTCAAGTAAATTATGTTAAAAGTAAATAGAAATGTAAATGATAAAATGTAAATTAAAAATCGATAAATACATAATACACTTTTTTTTGGGTTGTAATATATACACTTTTTTGTTGCTCACATAAATATATATACTATAGTCCAGTCGTGGAACCAAAACAGCCACACTATTTACATTTTACACTACTCTTCCCCCATCACCCACCGTCAACCGCCACTCCCACCGCCGTCATACCGTTAAAATGGCGCACGCAATTTCTTTTATTGCATCATTTAAGCTTTTCAGTCGTAAGCTCTCTCTCTCTCTCTCTCTATATATATATATTGTATCTGCACTCGCCACGTTGTGTCAATTTGGGCTCATATTTCGTTTGTTTCTGTAAACGGCAATGAATTTCAGGCGAGCAGTTCCACTGCCGAAAGTCTTTCCAGCGGCATTCACGTAACTGTCGAATCGATTCGGCTCTCTTTTCTAGCTCCACCCCAAGGCGAGGGCTCCGAGTTCATGGCTCGAGCTCAAGTGGAAGATACGACGGCGTTTCTGAGGTCACTGAAAGTCAATCTCCGCCGTCCAGTTACGCATGGCCGGAAAACAAAAAGGCATTCCCCAAACCTATTTTTAAAGCTTTTTAGCATTTGAATTTGAATTATTGATTCTTGGTTTTGCTGTCTTTAGTTTTGAGTCAGTTTAGAAAGACCGGAATATTTGAAATTCTTATGATTTAATGTGAAAACTGAATTTGTTTTTATTTTTATTTTGGAGATGCTTTCTTGATATACAAATAGCAAGTTGTCAAATGCGCATTTACCTAAAAATGCTTATTCTATTGAATTAGTTATTCATTGCTTCTAATATGTTGGCATCATGGAGAGACCTAGTGTAAAATTAATGTGTGTTAGTCCTCTTATTATGTTATATATGCGCCTTCGGGTACTCTTTTGAGTCTAATATCGGTGGTTGATATTTTCTGACATCAAGGTGGGGTCGTTGTTTCTTTATTTGTGAATTTATTTTAAAAAGTTTCTCAAGGATTTCTTCCCTAATTATATTTACTCCATAAGCAAAGTAACATGATTTTAAGTGCAATAAGCTGATCGTGGCATTAACACAAGTAATGATTACAGAGACCAAGGGTGTGCATACTGGGTGGTGGGTTTGGAGGATTGTACACTGCATTGAGATTGGAATCGCTTGAGTGGCCTGATGGGAAGAGACCACAGGTTAGTTGACCATTTGAAAGAATATTAATATGCTGTATGCTGTGTGTTTGATCCATCCTTAACTGGACATACTTTGAAAAATCAGTCACCTTTCTTTGTTATCGACTTATTTGTACTAGGGTATCGTGTATATCGTGTTAATGTGTCATCCTTCAATAAGCTGAAGCATTTGATGGTTTCTTAGTAATCAGCGGGGACTGGGATTGAGTAACAGGCATGTTCACAGTATAAGAATATATGCTGGTGCTCTTCCAAGAAACAGTGCAAATTGATGAGAGGATGGTATCAGAAGAACCAGACTGGGCTGATGGTTTTTTATTATTATTATTTTTTTTATTTTTTATTTTTTTGTTTTATGAGGACATACTGCAGCCCAAAGTTTTAAGCCTTATGTTGCAAGCCCCTCTATCACCGACATGCAGACGAAGGACTAAAAAGAGCTAAACAAAATGGAGGATGAGACTACTCACTGCTGGTCTTTTCCTTAAACATAGGGAGAAATGAATCTGGTACCTTATTCTCATACTGAACCCGGCTTGCAGTCTAGGCTAGATTCCAACTTCCGAATCTCCAATTACTTGGTTAAACTCTTGTCATTAGAAGTCTTATAGTGGGCAGCGGGTAGTTTATCAACAAGTCGTAGAAAAATATCTGATTATTTACATGCAATGAATGAGGTGGTGAATGCAGAACAAAGGTCAATGTATCAGAAGGCAAAACCGGAATGGTTTCTGTATGCACGAATGAGAAGCTATTATGTCTTTTATTTTGTATTTGTCTTTATTACTGAATGGAATGAAAAAGAGAACATAGCTTCCCCAATGAAAATGTATCAATCATCTATTTTATAAAAGAAAATGCGCATTCTGGTTTGGAAAGGATAAATTAGATGCAAATTTCTGCCAATTTGATCGTAGACTTGTTTCCTTTTGGTCTGTATATTTCTCATTTGATACCTATTGCCTGTACAACAATGTTTTTTTTTTTCAATGCACAGGTTGTCCTTGTTGATCAATCTGAACGCTTTGTGTTCAAGCCCTTACTTTATGAACTCCTCTCTGGAGGTATATTTTGATTTGACGCGCCAAATGGATTCTGGTTGCTCAAGCTACACAATCATAATCCATTATGATGACGTTAAACTAACTTTCCAAGTGCAGAAGTAGATGAATGGGAGATAGCTCCTCGCTTCTCAGACTTGCTATCAAACACCAGAGTGCAGTTTTTCAAAGATAGGGTGCAGGCCTTACATCCTTCTGATCATTTGGGAATGGATGTGGCTGCATTGTCTCAAACTGCTGGAACTGTACATCTTGAAAGCGGCCTTCTTATTGAATATGACTGGTGAACCTCCATGTAATTCATAGAAATCTTGTTGTTTCGTTATTTGAATGTTACTTGCCAGTTTAAGGTGTTAACATTTAGTCTTAGGTAACAATTGTAAAGTCTAACCAAATTAATGATGAGAAATTTTCTAGCTTGAAACTATCAAAAATTGCATCAGACTCCAAAGAAATTGAGGATAATGACTCTAAATACTTAATTGATGCTTTCTTCTTTTAGTGATTTTCATCCTATCAGATGCTCTTTGATCAGTAATAGACTGTCTAAATTTGATTTTTATTAACAGATTTATTTCGAATTACTTATTGCTAAAATCCATAGTTCCATACCTAGGTTTTATTCCAAGTTTGACCTCATTCACTCTTGTAATTCTCTTTTTGTTTCTCTGTTCTATGTTATTACTTATTCTAGCAGAAACTCTATGAACCTCCCATTATTAGAAGCATACATACATTTAAACAATTTACATATTTCGAGATAACTTTGTTATATTTAGGGCTGTATGTTAGTGTTGTATAAAGTTGTATCTGGATGAGGCATGGGTTCTTTCTAACCTGTTAAAATGTGTCTTTCATAAATTGGCACATGCTTGACCCTTAAGTTTGTCAAGATTTGATCTGTATATTTTTTGATGTATCTAAAAATAAGAATTCCCAATGGTTACAGTTTATTTGTGTTTATGTGTTATTCAACGTGTTATTCAGTAACTGACTAAGTGTACAAAGGGAGAGAATGCTTTTCCAGCATTCTTTGTTAAACTATGAAGTATGTAGAATATTGCTTGTAATCTGAAGTTCAATTTTTCTGGATACTTTTAAAATCTATTCTGCTCTTGCAATTAGTGAACTTTGCTGATACCATACACACTAATCTGCCAGCCAGGTTGATACTGGCGCTTGGATCTGATGCCAAACTTGATGTTGTGCCAGGTGCAATGGAATATGCTCTACCATTTTCCACCCTTGAGGATGCTAATGTTAGGATTTAACTGCCTCTGACTTATTTAATTTTTAGTAATCCTATTAAAGTTCTGTGTATAGCTTTTTAACCACGACCTTGTTTGTTAAAATTGTGTAATGCAGAGGGTTAATGAGAAGCTAACAGCACTGGAACGGAAGTTCTTTGGTAAAGACTCTCCAATTCGTGTTACCATTGTAGGATGTGGTTACTCAGGAGTTGAATTGGCTGCCACAATATCTGAAAGACTGAAAGACAGGGGAGTTGTACAAGCTATCAATGTTGAAAAAACAATCTTGCCTAATGCTCCACCCAGTAACAGGGAATCTGCATTGAAAGTAAGCACAATTATGTGATTGGATAATAACTCTCAATAACTTTCATCATTCTGGATATTTGGTATAGAGAAAAATATAACTGCATGACCCTATGTTCTAGTACATTGACATTTCTTGTTTTGGTTCTGCCCCATGTTTCCATGCGCCAGCCTTTCATGCAGACTGGCGCCTTTTCTTCATCTTTTCAATTATGTTGAAATAACAATCTTTCCAAATGCTCCACCTAGCAGCAGAAATATTACAATCAAGATAAGACAGACGATTATGTAATAAATTAATTCCCACATGAAGATTTTGAATTTCTATACACAGTTTTAGCTAGTCTTCTCTATTTCCTGTTCTTTGAAAACATAAAACAGAGAGTAATTAGGAAATGCTTTATTTTTTTATTCTATGAACTTTCACTACTCAATAATTTTTGTCAAATCTTGACTAACTATATAACCGAATGAAAAAATCCGAAGAATTCGGCTAGTAACTGAACCGAAGTTAATCTTGTTAAGTATTTTTTATGGAATTTCGAACTTCAAATTTTCCATGTATAAGAATTTTAGTTTTGGTTCTACAAATGAATGCCATGGTGACATTCAATAGTTTTATTTGCTGATTATAGTATGTAGATAGCTGAAATGATATATATGTCACACTTCTCAAATTTATTTGATCGTAGTAGGTATATTCTACTTGTAATTTTTCATGCTTTCAAGTTCTCTTTTGGGTTGCGGAGAGGGGAGCACTCAGTAATACCTCTATGTTCTGTAAAGATAAACCTAATGGCAAGCTTATTCTTTATGAATAACTCAATACAATTATGTCATTGACTGAAATAAAGTTTATATTGAAGTGCTCTTTCTTTTTCCTCACATGTAAAATCATGTCCCTTCTCAATAAGTTTGATGTACAAGTTTTATGCTGAGGAAATAGTGAAGTCTATGATATGATCACCTGTCATGCATATTTTGTTATGCTGATTGATGAGAATAAATCAGTAGATAACTCTGATCTTATCTGACTTGTATTGGGTATAAGTTATTTTAAAGAGCTTAAGGTAACACAGTCACCCTCTTAGTTATTGAAGCATAAAGTCCTTCTTGTAGGTTCTCTCATCTAGAAATGTCGAGCTTTTGTTGGGTTACTTTGTCCGTTGTATGAGGAGAGCTGCTGAGCTCAGGAGCTCACCCGAGCTCACTAATGTTCAAGGTGCTCATGATGATACAGAACATGATCGTGAAAGACTTATACTGGAGTTGCAGCCTGCCGAAAGGGGCACAGAAAGCAAAATTGTTGAAGCAGATTTAGTTTTGTGGACTGTCGGGTCTAAACCTCTACTTTCTGAACTGCAACCTAGTGATAAACCCATTGGTCTTCCTCTTAATGGTAGGGGACAAGCCGAAACAGATGAAACTCTTCGTGTTAAGGGTCATCCGCGTACATTTGCTATTGGCGACTCATCTGCTGTAAAGGACAAACAGGGAAAATTGCTTCCAGGCACTGCTCAGGTACACTATTTAATTCTCTCAGAAATTCTTTACTTCCCCTGTTTGGAACTTTTAAGTTCTCAAGTTGTCTGATTGGGCTTTCTGCTGCCATATCTTTTATCAGGTGGCATTTCAGCAGGCAGATTTTGCAGGCTGGAATCTGTGGGCTGCAATAAATGGCAGACCTCTACTACCATTTAGGTTTGTTGTAAATGCGTTACAGGAGACACATTCATTGATGTTGCATAAGTTGCTAACATGAAAATTTGTCATTATGTTTTCGATTCAGTTATCTGTAACACGTTTTGTGCGAGTAACTATTCTGAAAAAGTTAAATTGCATCACACGTACGTGTATGCAGAATGCCAGATAGATACTGGTTTGCTGCTAGAGCAGTTAGGTACATGTAGCATTAGGATCCAAATGGCATGGCTAAATCACGTGCTTTTATTAAGGCTTTTAATGAATTGGTAGTTATTCTAGTGATGGCTAATCAATTATATAATGATGGGTCGTCGTTATTGCATAGTTATTCTAGTGCTCATATTGAGACTCCCAGGTTTCAGCTGTGTACCGCAATGTAATCATATTCTCTAAGCAAAGGATGCCTTACTGATCTGATTGCAGATTTGCAGTATATATAATCTCTGATTTGCTTTACCTTACGTGTGCTCTATGCCTCACGTTAGAAATTGTAGAATAACCATATGATGGCAGCCTAACTTCGGTTTTCTTGCTCTAGGTTCCAAAATCTAGGTGAAATGATGACTCTTGGGAGATATGATGCTGCTATTTCACCAAGTTTCATTGAGGGCCTAACGTTGGAGGGTCCGGTCGGGCACACAGGTATCCATACACCCTTGATATCATTTCATCTATTTCATATCCTTCATAAGTCTAAATCTGATTCGGTTGCAGCTAGGAAACTTGCTTACCTACTGAGATTACCAACAGACGAGCATCGGGTAAAAGTAGGTATCAGTTGGCTAGCTAAAACTGCTGTAGAGTCGACAGCATTACTGCAAGATACCTTTACGAAGATGCTTTCGGGGTCGTAGAAGCAGATGATACCGTATACCTTAAAATTCACGATTTGTTTGGTGACGTTGCATAATCTGAAGCACAAATAATTTACATTCAGGAATCCCTTTTAGGCGATTCACATAATTTTAATCAATTATGTAAGATGATGAATTAAAAATCTAAGTTGTTGAAAATTTGATGTTATCTACACTGATTGTGTAATTGTTAAATAGCACAACAATATTTCAGACCAAGTAAAAAAGTAGATGGACTAATTACAAGTTCACTATCGAAAGTAAACTGTTAAAAATTCACTGAAACTATTACAACAAAAACGATGAACATCAAAACTACTACTCCCAAGACTTTGTTCCTACGAAATTTTTACTTTCAATTCCTTAGTCCATAATTCTTCTCAAAAAGCTAGGCAACACTAAAAGCCTTTTCTTCAATTGAATTCATTCACGATATTCATAACTTTTCAGTCGTAGTTGCTCTTGTAGGTCGTCCCTTCACGACGAAGTTGGTTAATACTTACGTTTCTTTGTATATCACTTTTAAACATCTACATAAACAACATAAATTTTCATTCTTAATAATTTCCACTGATATTGCTAGTGGCTCAACTGTTTTTACCCATGAAATATTTTTCAGCGATTCAACAATAAATTCACTAGGAGACGAGAAAGAATAGTGAGGCTTCCCCTCCAAAGATATATATATAGATAGGGCTTTTATACAACAGATGGTGCCGAGCAAAACGGAAGGCAAAATCAACAAGTGAATACTTGCCTTATATATTTCATCATTCTCTATTTCTCTACTATGTGCCGATAATATAAACTTCATATATAATTAAATAATTCGTGTCAAATATAATGAATTAATGGTAACTGAAGTTGCAGCCTCGTTTATACCTTCAGTGCTTTCCACTTCCAATCTTTTTAATCTGTAATAGCCTGAATAGCTCATCGGCTGGCTGGTGCAGAAGCTCAATATTGCCCTCCTAGCATCGGTCAGCAATTTCCCGGGCCCTCATCGAGCTTGGAGCACAAGTATTTTTCTACAGGACTGGTGATGGTGTTTCAGAGTCGATAAAGAAATCTTCTAATGAGGAAAGAGATTTCAGCTGTCGACCGAGGGAAGCAATCGTCTTCTGACACTCAGAGAATTTACTAGCTGCTACTGCCAATTCTTTATCCTGCATCAATGATGAAGCCACGCTTAGGAAAAGAAAATATGATAACATCACAAGTTTAATATGATGCACAAGTCTAACATAAAAGACGAGCCGAGGCTAGTTAAATGAAGACTCCTTCCATCCCCGTATAAGTGTCGTGAGCCTCCAAAATTCTTGTCCTAGAATAAATGTCAATAAAATCATTGCCGAACTACCAGATTTACCCTTTTACTCAAGGCATAAAAATTATTGCTTTTTTGGTTTCCCATGCGATAACTAAAACGCATTTGGCGGCTTGTGACACTTATTTGGGGACGGAACAAGTATGAACCAAAACAGTAATATGTACCAACAGACCTGATTAATTCTGAACTCCTCGATGATTGCTGATCTCTGCGATTGAGACTTGGATTTTGTTCCTGATATTTCGGCTTCCAATATATCGCACTTAGCAACAGCTTCCCTTGAATGAATTCTTTCTTTCTCGACTTCTTTCTCTAAGGTACTAATGTTTGAACGCAAGGTTTTTAACTCGACTTCCATTTCCTCGAGTTTAGACTGTGATTCGGCTTTCTTTAAATTGGCATCTTCAAGTTGACACTCAAGTACGTTCTTCAATTCATTTACTCCACTCAACTTATCCTCAACTTTACTCAGTTTTCCTTCTGCTTCATCTAAAAGTTTCGTTAAGTTCTTGAGCTTCACATACGAAGACTCGACTTGTTTATGCGCATCTCTCTTAGCTTCATCGGCCAGAACCAGCTGTGCTTTCAGGTCGACTAACGTCACCTCTGTTTGCTTGAGTTGATTTTCTGATGCCACGAGCTTAATTTGGTGTTCATAAAGAGCAATCTCCAAACTTACTTTATCTGCTGTAATCTTCTTCAAACTATCCTCGAGTTCAGTGACATGCTTTATTGTGGCATCTAATTCATTTCTCAATAGACTTTCTTCGCCATCAGTTCTCGAACCAATTCTGCTTCCAGTTTGGGTTCCGGGTAGGGCTGCAAGCCTCTCCATCTCAAGAAAATCATCCATTAGATCAATCTCAACTGAAGGAACAATGAGACTTCTTCCAAGAGTTTTTTCTTTCTTAGCTCGAGAGTCGGGATAGCAGGAATCATTATCAATTGACTCCAATCCGCTTATTCTGCAGCTATCACTGTCCATAAACAGTACTCGTTCTCCATTATCTGATTGACTGTCGGTGAAAGATTCGACATATACTGATGACGTGGTAACTGATTGGTGATCGTTGGTAATAGTTGCTTTCCGGACCAGTGCCTTCAGCCGGCGACATTCTGCTTCAAGCTTGGCCGTCTTTTTTACGCTGTCGAGATGATGTTTGCTAGCAGTCTCAGCAGCATAAGTGCTCAAATCTCTCTCGCTGATCATTAGTTCCAGTTCTTCATCTTTTGAGAGTAGCTTGAGCTTTAGGACTGAATTCTCTTTCTCAGCGCCTTCAAGTTTAGAACGAACATCAGCAAGCACATTTGCATCTGATTTCGCATTTTGAAGTTGATTATGGAGGCCAGATATCTGGTTTTCGAGTTCAGACTTCTTCGATTCCCATTCACTACTTCTATCGGCAATGGTTCCATATATCTTCTCTTCTTGATCTTCTCTTGCTTGCCTAAGTTGTCTCAAACACTCCTTAAGGGCTCCATCAAGATGATCAACACGTTCCTCGAGGATCGAATTCTTCTGAACTAAGCCATCATTTTGTTTCTTTAGAACCAACACTTCGTTCTCAGCCTTCTCCCATCCTAGTATCGGAGGTCAAGTAATAAAAGAACTCATAACTAAAACGAAGATTATCACTCGCTTTCATAACAAGCCATTTAAAGAAATAGAGGAACAAACAAACATAGCAAAACCAGATGACAACACACTTTAAGCCTTTTTTCACTAAGCTAAAAGCTCATTGATTAGCACAATTCCAAATTTCCAATATTACCATTAAATGTTAAGGGCTAATTGCAAAATAATGTACCACCTATCACCATATTTGCAATTTCAACACAACTTTTGAATTGTAGTAATTGACACTCCGCCTACACATTTATTGAACACCCCCAAATTTTTATGGTCACTGAAATTTGACGTGGAAACCTCCATTGAATGATGTGGACAAATGTTGACACGTAATATGTCACGTGATATGAACGATGACGTTTTAAACTAAAACTCAGCAAATAGATACATCTCTTGCTTCAAAAAAAAAAAAAAAAAAAAACCAAAAAAACAAAATTGGAGAGTAGGATGATTGGATGATGAAGTAAACCTATGTTATCTAGTCTTTGCTGAAACAGAGGAATAACATAGAAAGTGCAAGAATGGATAAGTATACTCTCGAGAAAAAAATATAAACATTACAAAGCAAAAGCAAAGTCACGCACTTCAAAAATCACGAAAAAGAGACATATACATAGAGCAATACCTGAGACGGCTTCCTCTGCTACTTTAGCATGTTGCTTAACCAAGTCTTCCTTGGCTTTGATATTATGAAGAGCGTCAGATAGTTTCTCCGAGAGAGTCTTGACACTGTCATCATTAAGTTCATCATCTGGTGCAGCTTTAGATGTGACTTCAGGGGATTGAATATTATGATTCGACAGAGTCTGAAGAAATGAAACAACCATTTTTAACCTCATGAATTCCTAATAGTCATGCAGTATTCGTCTTTTCTCCCAATTATAGCTGGCTGTTAATCTTCATTTTTTGTATCTTAACAAAATTACCAGTCGAACCCCAGCCATAATTACCACAAATAAAAGGAATAATAATATTTTAAAAGGCGCCGGGTGGACATCAGACTAGGGCCTAGTGCTAGCCATGCACATGCAGGTTAGGCAGGACCTACATGGGATTATACATGTTCGACTATTGGAATGAGCGGGGGCCAGCCAAGGGCCTATGAGGGGAATGAATACATATGGCTCGCTGATATTGAAGCACAGAAATGTTGGCGACCGAGAGAAAGAGGATCAGCACAGATTCCAAATAATTTGAGGCAGACGATTGTATAGTTTAGCTGGAAAGATTGCTTTTCGGAGTGGAAAAGCAATAGGCTGTCAGTTGTGGTCCAACTGCACTGGATATCCACACAATGTGGCCCATCTTGATTGAAGATAAACCAGCATGTGAGTGGAATGCCACCATTCTACATCACATGCAAAAATCTGGACATAGCTAAAGCTTCTATCATGTTAGATCTTTCCAAGAGTTTAATTATTTAATTTACAATGCAAGTTTCTGAACCCCAACCCTCCAAGAAACTTGTTGCAGGAACTAATGATCCAAAAGGAGAGCCAAACTCGTACAAACGAGAAAAGGTTTTACAATCGGAAGGGATATTTAATTGCAAAAATGTTCATGTTCCATCAGAGATTTGAGTGATTAAGGAAAGAAACAAGATAGGTATTCAAGAATAATTGATAATTTATAAAACTCAATCTCGTGATTTTCAAACAAATGGATAAGTAAAGAACGGAGCAATTAACATACAAGAATGGTATAAACTACGACGTTAATATGACAACTGTAAGGCGGAGAGGCTCGAGCAAAAACTAGCAAACCTGATCATCAGAGAATCTTTCTGAGAGTGATGACACTGACCCCGAGCTCTCTGTTTCACCACTGGGACTTTTCTCTGAAGACTTTCGCCGCCACAGCCAACTCCTCCGGTCCATCTATGGAACAAACTAAAATGCTCTCTTCACCTCTTACACTAACCTTATTTACATCTAAACTAGCCGCCATAAATCAAAATCCCCACCATATTTACATTAGACACATTCGATATCTTAAACACGCAAGGCCTCCAACAGCATCCCAACTCTTCCTAATTACTCCTGAAGAGCCACAGCGTAACAACAGCGTATCAGAAAGAAAGCATCAAAAAACCCAATCTCATTGCCCAAAATGTACATATAAATCAACACATCAATCAGAAGAAACACAGGTTTAACTCAAAGATTTTGAGATTACACAAGTGAAAGAAAATGAAATTCTATCTAACACAAAGTGAAAACAATAGTATTATTAAAATTCTGGTAAAAAGTCAATCTTTACTTAGAATCCAATCCTTAACCAACCAACCTCAAATTGAAAGTTGGAACTTATGCAAGAACCTGAAAGAGTAACATAACAAGAATAAGGATCAAGCCCTTTTTGAACTACAAAACCATCCATATCCAAAACTTAAATCACAAAACTTTGAGACAACTACTGTGATGGGCACCTCTCAATTCCCCCACCACTACCAACTACCTGTAATTCCCATTGAAATGAAGGGATCAACACTAATAACACTCAAATTTTGGGTGTTGTCCCTATAAATATCTATGAAAAAGATTGAAAAAATAAGCATGACCCACATAATGATGCACTTTATCTTCCAAAAACTAGACGACCCACAAACAGAAATACATCAAAAGATTAAACCTCCCTACTAAAAAAGGCGCCTTTCATGATTTCTTTACATAGCCAATCTAAAAAACGAAAAAACAAAAATAATAAATAACGAAAATAGAAATGCTGCACAGTATACCTCAGCAGAGAGAGAGAGAGAGAGAGAGAGAGAGAGAGAGAGAGAGAGAGAGAGAGTAGGATGCCTTGGCAAGAAGCTGAAATACACTGACAAAATAGAGTAAACAACAAGAAGGGGTGCAGAAGAATGTTCAAATTATTTTATGAGATAAGCAGCAAAACAAAATAGTTTGAATTTGCAGGGTTTGGGTTATTATATGATAGGTGGTGCCTTCTTTTTCTTTTAAGGGAATACTGAATATTGATTGATGAGGTTAGTTTACTTGAATAATTGTATTCCATAAAACTTTCATTTTCTAATGGGGTTTTTGGATGGTTGCGGGAGGTGTAGAGTGCAGACAAAGACATGGTTGAATGAATTGAATAATGTTGGGCCAAAATCGTTTTCTTTTTCAAACGTAGATTGCGATATTCGCGCGCCGGAAGAAAGAAAGGAGATTTCCCAGCACCCTTTGCGCGGATTCATACAATAATGTTCACATTAAAATAACTGAATAATACTATATATCATAATGACATGTCGTCTATCTATAATCTATTAGTAATTCTTTATTATTTGACTATTTTGGATACATTGGTAGGTCGATTATCTCTTATTCCCACAATTTTTTTTTTAACCACACTAACTAATCAATCATCAATCATCATAGGAGGTACCTCTCTCGTCCCTCCATCACACACTTCATCAAGATTCTCCTATTATCATGATATAATCAAAGTTTTATATATCAATTATTTTTATTTAAAATATTCTATCCCACATTAGTTTTCAAGTGATGTATCTATATTATAACTAATGAGTATTTTTGTTTTTATGTCATTTTGCACCATCAATTTTATTTGGTCAATTAATCAGTTTGGCCAAATAATTAGTTGTATATATGTTAAATTGAGAATTTTTTTGGCTAATATTAATTTTATTCAATAATTAAATATCTATTAATAGTTTAAATCATTTTTATAGGAAATTTTGGCCAATTATTAAGTATTTTTACAGGAAACTTTAGTAATAAAAATATTATTTTAGATACCCTTATGTATAGGTTATTATACTTTTCTAGTTCAAAGTATATTATAATTACATACCACCCCCTTACGTGTTGAAGTACAATTTTTTGATCTTGCGTTATTTTCGTCCCATTTTCCTAATCATCTTCAACATTTTAGTTTTTCAATTTAATGAATAAGAAGTTGTAAAAATATTTTTAAAATATAAATAAATTGTTTCCTATAATCAGTTGGTAAAGTTATCCAAGTTTGAAAAATGAATGAGTAATTTTGGATGGAAACACTGAACACATAATAAATAATTTTCCTATTCTCTAGATATAATTATATTACTAAATTCAATTAATTTTTATTTTATCCCATATGATCTTTTAACGAGACTATACCTATTGAAGAACCTATATCATAATATAAGACAAAAACTCATGTAGGATAACATTTGTACCGGACGGGCGGCCGACCAGCGTGTGCAGTCCACGCACTAGCTGAGATGCGTGATGTAGAAATGAATACAGTATATCTTTAAATCTGAAAAAATATGTATAATACGTTGTTTGGTCTGGTGGTTGAAGCTGCTTAGGCTGTGAGCAGCGGCGATCTCCACGATTGCGCTTGCTCACACACCACATCACAGGGAGCTCGCGCGCTTGTTAGAATTGCAGCAGCGATCTCGCTCAATTATTTTTTTTCTTTTTTTATTTTTATTTTTTATTTTGTTTTTGCATAATTAAAAATAAATTATATTAATTTGCATAACTAAATTAAATTACATAATTAAAAGAAATACAATGCCATAATTTAGAAAAAAAGAACCCTAATCACTAAAAAAATTGGGCACATCCTTCACGAGGTGCCACACCGCCAAATGCTTGAACGCCTCGGCGTGCATGGACCCCCATTCATTGAGTGTCGAGTTCAACACCATCTCCTCAGTGATGCCTGTCGGAGCTTGATTCCGGGTACTCCGGTACATCGCGTGGAATAACCCGCAATTGGACTTGACTCGGGTCCAGTGGTGATACAACTGCGTCGAGTTGTGCTCCGCCGAGTACTGTGGGCGATTCGCGTTGTAGCGAGTCGCGACTCTCGTCCAAACGGCTCCGTTGCCGCCGCCGCCATTGTGGACGTATAACCACGCCCACGCCAATTCCAAAGTTTCGCCATCGGGGTAGGGATGAGGTGCCATTGTCGGGAAGATCGCCGGAGATCGCCGATTGAGAGAGATTGAAAGAGAGGGAGAAGGAGAAGGAGAAGTGTGATGTTTGAGGGAGGGGAAGAGAGTATTTATAGGGGTAAAAATAGAGGATAAAAAAAATTAAATTTTAACCGTTGTGATTGTCAACGGTCGCCTGACGATCGTTGTCCGATCGCCACGTGTCCGAAAAGCTGC
Organism: Schizonepeta tenuifolia; assembly: GCA_029490685.1. NCBI lineage: Eukaryota > Viridiplantae > Streptophyta > Magnoliopsida > Lamiales > Lamiaceae > Schizonepeta > Schizonepeta tenuifolia. The sequence continues at coordinate 76,450,307 of CM055960.1, forward strand.
TAGCGCACGACGAGCGGCGATCGCTGCAGCGAACACCATGCTCGGCAGTGGACTTGTTGAAGCGCGATCACGCTTGCTAGAGTAGCGAGCGCGCTCGCACGCACGCCGCTGCCCTGAACCTTAGAAAGTGCCCGGTGGCGCTGACCTTGCTTCAAATCTCTGAAGCTACACCCTACAGCCGTAAGTAGTTTTATTTTTATCTCTCTTCTTCTTTTCATTTTTTAATTGTTTCGTTTTTCTTTTTCTTTTTTTTTCATCTTTTCTCTCTTTTTTTTCTTTTGTTGTATTATCTTTTATTTTCATTATTCTAATTTTTCAGTTTTGGGTTTTTATTATAATCTTTTCTTTGATTTTTAATTATCCTTTTACTTTTCTTTTGTTATTATCTTTTCCTTTTGTTTTTCAATTTCTACTTTAATTTTTTTCAATTTGACTTTTAATAAAATCATGTTTTAGGAAGAATGTTTTTATTTATTTCTTTTTATCTTTATCTTTTTTTATTATTATCTTTTCATTTCTCTTTTTTAATTTCTTTCAGCTTTCAATTTTTATTATCTTTTCTTTTCGTTTTTCAATTTCTAATTTAAAGTTTTTTCAATTTAAGTTTTAATATAATCATGTTTTTAAGAACAATCGTAACTTGAATTCATGACTTAAATGGATGAAAGTAACACTTATTTTCATTCTATTTTGATTTTTTTTAACAAATAGATAACATATACAATATTATTTCAATGTTGAGTCTTCACGAATGAAAGTGATAGTTTTACCAAATAAAAGTGATAATCTTAATGGATGAAAGTGACATTTTCTTTCTATATTTTAATTTTTTTAACGAAATAGATAACATAGTACAATATTATTTTAAAGTGATAGTTTCACGAATGAAAACGATTGTCTTAACGAATAAAAGTGATAATCTTAATAAATGAAAATAATTATCTACTTTTTTATCTTCAATTTTTTTAAGAAAAAAATGATAGTGATAGTCTTGAAGAATAAAAGTGATAATCTTGATGGATGAAAGTAACACTTATTTCCTCTCTATTTTGATTTTTTTGAAGAAATAGATAATATATAAAAGTGATTGTGTTCAAGAATAAAAGTGATAGTGTTCACGAATATAAAAGTGAGAGTTTTAATACATAAAAGTGATAGTTTTAATACATTAAACTGATTGTATTGATGAATAAAAGTGACAGTTTTAAATTATTCCAAAAGTTATAGTTTTAATGAATGAAAGTGATAGTTTTGACGAACAAAAGAATAGTTTTAATGGATGAAAATGACATTTTTTTACTTTTATGTCTTGAAATAGATAATATATTTTAAAAAGTGATATTCTTTATGAACGAAAGTGAGTCATTTAACGAATAAAAGTGATAGTTTAATAAATAAAAGTGACAGTTTTCATGAATGAAAGTGAGTTTTGACGAACAAAAGTGATAGTTTTGGTGGATTTAAATGACAAATAACACTTTATGTCTTGAAATAGATAATACATTTCCAAAAGTGATATTCTTCATGAACGAAAGTGATAGTCATTTGACGAATAAAACTGATAGTATTGACGAATAAAAGTGATAGTTTTCATGAATGAAAGTGATAGTCTTGACAAAAAAAGTGATAGTTTTAAGGAAGAAAATGACAAATATCACTTTATGTCTTGAAATAGATAATATAGTTCCAAAAGTGAGATATTCTTCATGAATGAAAGTGATAGTCATTTGACGAATAAAAGTGATAGTATTAACGAATAAAAGTGATACTCTTAATGACGAAAGATTTTAAAAAAAATGAAAAAGTCAATGTGTCACAGCCCGAATTTTAACGTATAAAGATGACTAAAATCCATTGGACAGTGAGGTGAACCTCGGAATAAAACACAACTCAGTCAAATGATCATGCTCGGAAACAAGGGAATATAGATTTAAAGCGATAACAAATGATAACATGCTTTCAATTTTAACTTAAAGGAAGACGAGCATTGATTAAAAACTCAAGTGTCGGAATTGGAATATTAAACCATCACCAAGTCAGATCAAATATAAAAGCGAATAAAAATAAGTTTCGAGCATCATGCTCATTGCATCGACACCAAATATCGGAGTGTAAGTTTAACAAACAAATAGACATTGTTTTGCAGCGCAATATACTCTCAAGTCCCACAATTACATATATGAAGATATGCAATTGCAAGCTTAAACTCCAAAAGAAGACTCGACTTATTCAAATAAACACACTGCCGAGCACCGTCCGCCATCTCCATCCAGCTAACCTGCACGTTTAGAAATACATGCAGGGCTGAGTACTTCGTACTCAGTGAACACATGCCAAAATAATTTAAACTTTGCTCGACTAGAGCTATATAATTGAACTTGCCTTGCCACTGCATTACAAGTGTTAGTACAATTTATAACTTTTACTTGTGCATGCAAAAATCATTTTCTTTTCTTGAAACGACTGCGCAGCCAATATAGATAACAAGTATGAATCAATCTACCACATAATCTCATGTGTTGAGAAGTAGGCCTTCTTCTCAAACACTGCGACCGGCCTAACCGAAGTAAGGCTCACAGTCACGTCAATCAAATAACAACACGTGTGTCCCTGTCTCACACAGGATATTAAAACCTCAAGTAGATGATCAAACATACCAAAAATACTCAGATAAAATGGCAAGTCAATTAATTTTAAAACTCACATAATATAATAATAGTAATCACATTCATCATTTGATTTTTGGTTAAAAAGCCCACGTGACTGTTAGGGTTCGGTCGGGTAGCTGCTTCTTTCTTCCTCGTCTACTTCGCTACTCCGCTCGTTCCTTCAAGAATAACATCTTATAAAGACGAGTCTAGTTTTTTAAAAACGGAAACGAGTTCTAACGCTCGGCTGAAGGACTTCTACTTGACTGGGGTTTTCTTTTAATTTTTCTTGACTTATCTAACTCGATCTTTCTCGATTTCTACCCAAGTAATAAACCAACAAACCTTCAGACTCGGGAACCCAACTCGATAACATCAGACAAATTAAACTTAAAAAATTCACGAAAAACGAGAAATCACTATTCACATCATGTTTTTTGTTTTTTCTCGATTTCTCGAGTCAGACGAACTCAGAAAATTACAAAATTAATTCTCGAGTCCTAAAATCACAAATCATTCACATACAGACTTTCACATCAAGAATCGGACATTCATAGATAGGTAAACGATCGACTTCGATACATAGATGGAAAAAGAAAATTTTTCCAAATATAATACTCCCTCCGTCCAAATGTAAATGTCCCATTTAGTGTGGGCACAGAGATTAATAAGACTGAAAAAGGTGTTTTGAGTGGTGTAAAAGTTAAGGAGTAGGGGTAATAGTAATACAATCATTAGTGAAGTTAAGTGAAAATAATTAATAAAGTGATACTCTCTCTCTCTCTTCTCTCTCTCCCCTCACATCCCCGTCCGCATATTCAACCGAAGGTACTGCAGTGCCAACTCAGCCATGGGCACCCCTAGCTTCTGAGGTAGTTCAATTCATGATTCCGATTTCGGTTCGTTGAAAAGCTTTAAACTTGGCGGTGAGAATTCTGATTTTAATAAAATTATGGGGGCGGAGAGGGTGTTATTAGGTTATCGCGAATCGGAGTGTGGGAGTGGGGAAAATGAATTGTGTAGTGATGAGAAGGGTGATGGAATGTTGAATTTGAAAGAGGGAATCGAGGGTTTTGTAGTTGGTGGTGGTGATGCGAGGGGAAATTTTGATGTGGTTTGTGATTGGGGAAATGGTATTGTGACTGAGAGTGAGATGAATGGGATTGGTGATGGAAATGTGCGAATTGCCGGCAGAGCCGCAGAAGACGGCGGCCTTCTCGCCGAAGAGATGGTGCGGAAGACGGAGGAGGAGTATCTGGTGATGCGGTCGAAGATGAACTTCTCCGGGTAGCCTTTCCAGCCGGCGGAGAGGAACTCCAGGCTCTCGCCGACGACGGGCCAGCCGGTGTGGCCGGGGGGAGGCCGTCGGTGGAGGAGGAGAGTTTGTTCTTGAAGAAGAGGAAGTGGAGAGAGAGAGAGACGAGGATGACGAAGAGGGAGAGGAGAGAGACGTAGAAGAGCTCCATCTCTATGTTGAAGACGAGATCGTCGGAGAAAAATAGAGGATGTTGGAAAATTTGTTAGTAAGAGTTTTGATGAATTCCAAAACCAACTACCCCAACCGAGTAGATGTTGCCAGAACCTAATATTAGTAGTTAGGCTCGCTGTTTGAGCACTGTCAAGATTTTATCTTTACAGGTCTCCAGCTGAAGATAGCAACAAGGCTTCACTCGGATAGAACATCAGTTGTGAGGAACACAACTGAGCGCTCATCATTTTAAAAAGGGGGAAGTTACGTTCAAGTGTCAGTTCGATAGTTGAGCATACAAAGAAAGAAGATGCAAAAATCGACTAAGTATTCAAAGGAAGAAGTCTCAAGAGATAGAACATCAGTTGTAAGGAAAACAACCGAGCGTTCATCAGATGAAAAACAGTATGGGGGAAGAGAACATCAGATGAAAGGAAGCCATCTGAGCGTTCGAATCCAACTGATCAAGATACAAGGAAGACAACTGAGTGTTCAATTTCAGAACATCAGTTGTAGAACTCAACCAAGAAGATCAACAGCTTGAAGTTAAAGTCAGCTGAGAGTTCAACTGTTAGTAGTCAGATAGAACATCGGCTGAAGAACAAGTTAGTTGAAGATCGAAAGTCTTAACCGACCACTCCTTGTTGGAAGTATGTTGTTAAGATTTGAATTTCAAAAAGGAAGTCACGTGAGGGTTTGATCGTTCAGTCATTACCCCATTTGGCCCAACACAAGGCTATCTCAGATGGAAAGCAGAAGAGCACAGATGCCATATCGGGAAAGTCTGCAGAGATGAGAGACAAGCCATCGCTTTCAAAGAACAGAGATCAATAGCTCCTCCAACGGCTAGTTGATACTCTCCGCCTATAAATAGAGGCCTTCATTCATTCGAAAAATAAGAAGACACACACGCGAGAAGAAACCAGAGAGCGAAAGATAGAGCAATATTCTTCACGAGCTGAACTGAATTTAATCTCTTAGAACATCACTTGTTGAGAGTTCTAGAGTTAGTTAGTTATTGTGTCTTTAGATCGAACCTTGAGAACATCACTTAGTGAGAGTTCGTAGAGTGTTAGATCATAGCTCACTTCGTGTTCGAGCTTTTAGTTGGAACCCCATTTGTTGGGAAATCGATCACCAACCGGGAATGTCTACTACGCTGACTGGAACAACAGCCTTCCTGACACCTGCCTGTTATCAAAGAGTAGTTCAGATGTGAGCTGGCTGTGGCACAAAAGGCTCAACCATCTGAACTTCAAAACAATGAACCGACTTGCCAGACAAGAACATGCAAGAGGCATACCAAACCGAGTGTTTTCAACAACACACATCTGCAGTGCATGCCAGTTGGGAAAGCTCGCTAGATCTTCCTTCCGGTTGAAGACAACTCCCTCAACCGACCGAGTGTTACAGCTGATCCACATGGATCTCTTCGAGCCATTTACACCAAAGAGCATAAATGGCAACGAATACACCCTGGTTGTAACTGATGACTACTCAAGATATACGTGTACCATCTTCATGCGCCACAAGAGTGAAACCCGAGATGAGCTACCCAAGCTGATGGATCGGATATCGAACCAACAAGAGATGAAGTTCTATCCGATCAGATCGTGGAACTGAGTTTCTAAATGAAACCATCATCGAGTACTGCGAGAAGCATGGAATTACACATCAAACATCAACAACGTGTACTCCGCAACAAAATGGAGTAGCTGAGTGAAGGAACCGAACGCTGAAGGATGCAACTATCCATGTTAACTAGCTCAGCTCTAACAAAAAGATTTTGGGCTGAGGCCATCAATACTGCATGCTACACTCAGAACCGGTCTCTTCTGACCAAGCAGTTGGGAAAGACACCATACGAGCTATGGAGACGCAGGAAACCAGATATTTCTTATTTTCGCGTTTTTGGTTCTAAGTGTTATATTCACAACAATGGGAAGACTCAGTTGAAAACTTTTGATGCCTAAGCTTCGAAAGGCATATTTCTCGGATATGCCGCTCGGATCAAGGCTTATAGAGTTTTCAACAATAGCTCTCGTGTTGTGGAGATAACACCTCATATTAGTTTTGATGAATCTACTTTTGAGTGCAGGGAACAGGCTAAAGGACAACAGGTTGATCCACAAGTTCCACCAGCCCTCACAAGATCTCAGATTCTAAGGCAAAAGAATCTAGCTGAACCACTGGTTTGGGCAACTCAGGATGAGGATCCATACTCCTCTGAAGATGAATGTGAAGACCCCAGCTCATCTCAAGGGGGAACTTCAGCTGATGCTTCTCCAACTGCATCGGCATCCGAAGCCCAACCGAGTCCAGTTCAAACTAATGTCAATGTTGAGGATCCAGACTCAACAGCTGATCAATCACCAGCTCTGAAGACTCCAACTCAGATCACGGAACAACCACAGTTGGAAGAAGAAGGAAGACGCAACCGAAGATGGTATGAAGTTCATTCCACTGACAACATCATCGGAGATCCAACCGAAGGTGTGCGTACAAGAAGCAGAGTTGTGACTCAGGATTCAACCGAGGAAGATTCCAACACTTATGCCCAATATGCTGAGGAGTTGGCAGTTCTAGAGGAGTTCGAGCAAGTTGGAGATGTTGCCATGATACCGTGCTTTGTAGCTGATGTGCCAGAACCGAAGAATGTTGGGGAAGCTCTCAACTGTGGTCACTGGACAACTGCCATGCAAGAAGAACTGAATGAGTTTCTACGCAACTGTGTATGGGAGTTGGTAGAAAGACCAAATGGTGTCAAGGTTATTGGATTGAAGTGGATTTTCAAAAACAAGAGAGACGCCATTGGATTCATAGTGAGGAATAAGGCATGGTTGGTAGCTCAAGGATATTTCCAACAAGAAGGAATCAATTTCGAGGACTCCTTCGCGCCGGTTGCAAGGCTGGAAGCCATCCGAATCTTTCTAGCCTATGCCGCACATCACAAGTTCAAGGTATATCAGATGGATGTGAAGTGTGCATTCCTCAACGGAGATATCAAGGAAGATGTATATGTTGAACAGCTTCCTGGTTTTGAGACTGGAGATGGAAGAGTGTACAAGTTGAAAAAAGCAATTTATGGACTAAAACAAGCACCCAGAGTATGACACTCTTTGTGGTTTTCTTCTGAACTCGGGTTTCAAACGAGGGTCAGTTGACAAAACCCTGTTCACCATCAAAGTTGAAGATGACATTCTTGTTGTGCAAATCTATGTTGACGACATCATATTCGGTTCTAAGTCGGAGGAACTATGTGAAAAATTTTCAAATCTCATGAAGGAGAAGTTCGAGATGTCAATGATGGGCGAGATGAATTATTTTCTTGGATTACAAGTGAAGCAGTCTCCAGAAGGGATCTTCATCAATCAGTCCAAGTATACAAAAGAGCTCATCACCAAATTCGGATTGCAGACAAGCAAGACAACAAGGATCCCGATGAATACTAACTGGAAGATTGAACTTGGAACTGAGGGAAAGCTCGTGGATGCCAGTAAGTATAGAGGGATCATCGGTTCTTTGCTCTATCTAACTGCCAGTCGGCCAGACATATCTTATGCGGTTGGAGTGTGTGTTCAGTTCCAAGTTCAACCAAGGGAAGCACACATGTTGGCAGCAAAGAACATCATCAAGTATCTGAAGGGTACAGTCAATGTTGGACTGTGGTATCCAACTGACGACAATATTCAGCTGATCGGATACTCAGATGCAGATCTAGCCGGAGATCGGTTGGACAGGAAGTCTACTTCTGGACACTGTCAGTTCATGGGAAGCAAGCTGGTTTCATGGTTCTCCAAGAAACAAAGCATGTGTTGCCACTTCTACAACCGAGTCAGAGTATATGGCTGATGGTAGTTGCTGCATACAAGTATTGTGGCTCAAGCAACAGCTGAGAGACTATGAAGTTGCAACTGGACAGGTTCCCATTCATTGTGATAGCTCAAGTGCCATTGCTATCTCTCTGAATCCTGTTCACCACTCTCGGACAAAGCATATCGACATCCGTCATCATTTTATCCGAGATCATATTAAAAAGAAGGATGTATCCATGGAGAAGATTCCAACTGAGATTCAGAGAGCTGATATCTTCACCAAACCTCTAGTTGAAGCACGGTTCAAGATGCTATGTGACCTCCTTGGACTGTTGGATCCATCAGATGAGGAGTCAACTGAAGTAAAGAGATAGATATCCATCTGAGGGGGAAGCTCAGATGAAGAGGGAATCTCAGATGCGGATCACCAACTGAAGACATCAGACGTCAACTGAACAGACGAACTTGAGTCAGTTGATGGTATGCCGATCAGATGCAGATTGCCAACTGAAGGAATCAGACGTCAGCTGAACAGACGAACTCGAGTCAGCTGATGGTATGCTGCAACATGGGAACTTAGCTGATTCCAACATCAGCTGGCAGGTAACATTTATGGCTGAAGGTGTTATGATCTTATATGAGAATGTTTGAAATAAATTCAAACATTCCTTAACATGTCAGTTACATTAAAAATAGCCATCATGTCGCATTAATGTAAAGTACGGCTGAACATCCATAGCCTACTTTATAGTGCGACTGGGCTGACATGAAAACTGTACACCTTCTCACGTGCGGGTTGGAACTCGGTGCATGACGTCAAGTCAAAGATAGTCAAGAGTCGCGTAATCTCAGCCGTTGATGGATTCGCGCCATTTAACCCCAGCCGTCGATCTCTACCGAGTCAAAAACCTATATAAGGCGGTAAATCAGGAAGAAATCTCCTACTTTCCTCATTCATGTATATCTGATTTAACTGTTTATCGTCTTCACAGACTTTGCCTAACCCTTTTTCAGCAAAAGATCTTCTTTCCTTTCCTCTATATATATTCCTTTTGCAGTGATCATAAATGGCACCGAAAAGTAAGAAAATGGCCTCATCAGGATCTTCACTCGTCCCTACTTCTTATGAAGAATCCTTCGACATGTTGGTGTCGAAGATCCACTTTGAGCAAATCCTCTCCGACGAGGAATTGGAGTCACCGGTGTTGGCTCCTCTCGCAAACATCCTCAGAGAGAACGGCCTCCTGGAATGGGCCAAGCTTTGCCCATCCCATCTTCTCAGGCGACAAGTGGGGGAGTTTTACGTAAACTTGAAGGCCCCACTTGAATCTACAGAAGGATTATCTACGGAAGTCTCCTGCCGGCAAAGAGATGTTCCGGCCAGGACCATACGTCGTGTCTCATTCCCCATCGACGTTTCTGATGTCCTCCGTTACATCATCCCCATCAACCACACCGCCACTGAACTTCTGGAGAATATATCCGACGAGCACGTCGATGAATTTTTGGAGAAAGCTCTGATCACTCCGGAGAAGTTAAGGAGTAATATGCAGAGGACGAAGCTTGTTGTGTCCAAAATCGTGACCCAACATACGAGCTTCACAAACAGCACACCTCAAGTGGAGTGATTCTAGCTCACCTATTGCAACCACGTGAAAGACGAGAATCCACTCTTGAACTCAGCGACGGGATCTCCTCAATTCCTGCAACGAGAAAGGGACCGGAGGTTTTCCGGTGAACCCCCTCCAACGCTCAAGTCAGTTCTCGAACGGGAAAAGAAATGAAGAGAGAAGAGAGTACGTGATTATAGAATGTGTGTGTGTTGTGAGTAACTCCCCTTTTAGAGATGAATGAGATAGTATTTATATCGAGATCTTTTAAGAACATATTAGTAAATAAATTGAGGATCAGTTAGACCCTTTTGGTATGGACTCTCTTCATTGGTGGACATTCCTGACATTTATCTGTTGGAACCGTACCCCTGCAGGTAAAAGGTTCTTTATGGCATTTGGCCATGTTTGGCCAAATGAGTCCTTTTTTATGTTATCATTTCTGGTAGCTCGTGAGCTCACTCATAAGTTTGCTTCTTTACTAGCTCTCAGTTTCCTGACCTGCATTTGATGATCTATTTCCGTGCTCCCCATAAATAGATTAGAGATTCAGGTCTCAGAGAGACCTGAACTTTTTAGACCATAACATCTACTCCCCCCTACTCTAGTTAAAAAGATCTTCTTCTATCTTTTTACACGTAGAGTAGTTACAAGAGTAGTTTAGAGTGCAACCTGACAAGCATTTATCACCAGGGACACGTGTAAGACAGGGGCCTCGGGTGAGACCTGATTGTTTTGAAAAATTCCCTCCCTATCTGCTATGACATCATCTTTCCCTCGCCTTTTTAGAGGGGATTGGACAGCCGGCTCTTCGGTTCCCCCCCCCCCCCCCTTTTTCTCAACCGTTTGAATACCTTTAACATATTATTTTCCCCTCATCATTGTATTTCATTTTCACTTTCCAAACTTACTCTCTCTACCCCTCTCTGCTCTCTTGAGAAGAATTTAGACATGGCCAATTCCGATTCACTCTCCGAGAAAAATGCCCTTTCCGATCACCAGCGGTGTCCTTCTGGGAATATTTCCGTTGAATCACCTCCTCGAGACGATTCTCTTTCTGAGACCTCCTCTCACACTCAAACTCGGAGGAAGAAGTCAGTTACTCGCCGATCTCGCCGCCTTTCCTCATGGCGCACTATCTCTTCTGGCCACAGCTCTGATGTGAGGGACATTGTAGATTTGGAGGAAGACTCGGCATCTCCTCGACCGGACTCACAGAGATCTACTGCGCCTGCTGCTACTGGGGGTGAATCCCTTGCTCCTCTCCCTACCTCCGACACTTTTGCAGGTGAATCCCTTCTATCTTTAGAGGAACTAGAATTAGTGAAGACGTGGTTGAACTGTGATGATAGGTTTGACATTCGAATGCCCTTATCTCATGAACGCCCTCACTCAGTAGGTTTACCTTCAGTAATTTTTTGGTATCATCAGATTGAAGCAGGGTTGCGATTTCCCCTTCCTGACTTTATTGTGAAAACATGCGCTTTACATACCCTGTGGCCCAACCAGTTTCTACCTTCTTCAATCAAAGTTCTGCTTACTTTCTTTATTCTTATGCGCAGGAATGGAGGTCATCCCAATCCCACTCTTTTTCAAACAGTATATGACATTAAGCCCATAGATGGATTTTACTACATTAGCGCTAGACCTAAAGGCTCAGCACAACATTTATGTAATGCTCGTAGCCCCGGGAAAGACTGGAAGGATTAGTACTTTGTGATTACCCCTAAGGATGAGAGTTGGCCTTTCCCATATGCTCCTTGGCGAACCTTACACCTAAAACAGTCTCGTCCCAGTATTAAGGCTATTCAGCCCATTGAGCGTAAAGTTTTGGATAAGCTCACTGCCAAAGCTCGCTTCAGCGCTTTCAAATTCAATGATTTATTGTCTAACCCATCGGTTCTTTCATTTTTTGAGCTAGCTCCCCCTGGCGGATGTTCTTTCTCCCCTGAGGGTGGGTCTCGCTCATCCTCTTTTCATTTTCCTCTGTCATTTTTCCATTTGTAAGTAGGCGTATGTGATTTCCTCTTAACATTGTCTTTTGCTTGGTTATATCTTTTGCAGAGATGAGTTGGATTGACGATGTTAAGCTTCCGGATGACAAAGAGTTTGATTTTGACCTTCTCCTTCAGGAGCAAGCTGGTAAAGGGATAAACAGGGTCCTAGACGATAGCATCCTAAGCAACACCGCTTCAGGTCCATTGGAACCCTCTCCACTACCTAAATCTGGCCGCATACCCGTAAGAGTGACCTCCACAGGAGACTTAACTCGACCACATCCTTCTTCTTTAGGCTTACCTCCTACTGCTGCCCGAGGAAAAAAGGTTACCTTGCCTTCAACAGGGCCCAAGAGACCTGCTCCTGTTCATCCGTCCACTACAACTTCTAAGAAGGGGAAACACATTCCCCGTGTCGAGGTATCTCCTCAGAGAGCTTCTGACTCTACAGGCTATGTTTTCCGAGGGCAAACATCAGGTTCTCTTCGGCAGTTACCCTCTTCTGAATGCCTCACTCTGCTGCAATCCCTACCTTCCTCTCCTGAGGAAGAAACACCTGCGTCTCCTCCCTCTTTACTTTCATTGCAAGAGGACAGCGCACAATGCCTTATCCGGGTAACCACTTAACTGCACGCACTATTATTATTTATACATTTTCATTGTTACTTTGAGTCTTCCATTACCTTCTTATTCTACTGACTACTCTTCTCCTCCCCTCAGCTGGTCAGCGCTCATGGCAAACTTCTTCGATTCCAGAGTGACAGCCACAAAGAGGAGGTGAAAAAGTTGAAGGAGAGCGTTGCGAGTTATCAACTGCAGCTGAGAGAGCTTTCCCATACAGTGGAGCAACTTCAAGCAAGTAACCGCGACATTCTGGATGCTAGCAGTCAGTTATCCCTGGCCAACGATAACCTGAAGAAGCAAAACCAAGATCTATCTAAGTCGGTGGAAAAGCTATCTAATCTCTCGACAGAGAATGCTTCCCTAAGTGCTGTCAACGCGGACCTCAGCTGTCGGCCAAATCAGGTCACTAAGGAGCTCGCTGAGGCCAGGAGCCTTGCTCAAGGTGCTAGCAGTGCCTACCAATCAGGCTACATAGAAGGAGTGCAAGGATGCCGCAGTTTCATCCTGCGCACCCCCATGGGTCAGCGTGCTCTACAAATTTTGCACGAAGGCCTTTTAGCCTCCTTTAAGGCCTCACCAGAGTACCTCGCCACCATCCGTGGCGATATTGCTTATTTGGCGAAAAGGTGTGGCATGACTGTTCTGGCCACAGCTCGCAACATGGGATTTGACCAAACTCTTGATGTAGATCAGATCGTCAAGCGTTTGCCTTTGCCCCCTTCCTTCAAAGGAGATTTGAGAGCTCAACCTGATGCATCCTGGTGGCTTCCTGTGATGAGAGAGGCTTTTGAAGCCCTGATTGCTCCTTGTGACCTCCACGCTGCTTTCGCAAATCCTCCCGACCCTATTTACGACTTTTTTCCTGAAGACTTTCTTCAGGTTGTAGGGCAAAGTGGAAGTTATCTCTCCAAACTCCCCCCGGGTCCAGCTGTCTCTTCAGGTATATTTTTACTTCGTACCTCTTCCTTTAATCAATTTTTTTTTTTTTTAACATGCGCTTGCTGCTTCCGTTTCCTTTATTTCCTGGAGCAGGTGTTCCACCTTCCTCTTCTCAAGCTGAAGATGCCGATCCCTCGAGCAAGACTTCTCAAGACATGGCTCCACCCCCTACTCATGATGCTGACAACAGGGACACCCCTATGGAAGAAGATACCAACGACTTCTTAGCATAGTGTTTCATCGCCTCACTACTTCTTTTGTAATGACATTTGTTTTGTATGAGCTTGACTCTTTTTCCTGCTTTCACTCTCTGGCTTCTGCCTACTGCACATTTTTTAACTTCGTGGTGTTCGCACATTCTGCCATCTAAACCTTGAGCTCGCTTTAAGCCTTATTATGTTTAAATGTTTTACTATTTAAACTTTGCTTTTCCCTTATTCGAATTTTATATATTGTATTCTGCATTTTTCATGCATTTTCATGAGGTATTTTGACCCCCCTTGGGGTGTAGGGTACACCCCTACTCCCCCCTACTCTGGATGATTCTGGACGAACATCTTTTCTTTTACGAATCATTCAGAGTATATTACATTTCGTGCACCTGACTTAATTTTTGTTTTAAAACAACACACGAGATAACCAAAACTTTCCAGCCTTTATTTATTTTCAGTAAGCTCTCATCGTGCCATTACAGGAATACTCACCTAGCTGAACAAGTATTCTACCAAAAAGAGGGATTGAGAGGCCTGGCACGTAGGCTCTCACCCTTTAAAACAAAACAAAACAGTATTTCCACTTTCAAAAGGGGAAAATGCTTCAAACATAATACTTTTTTAAATTGCTAATGTTCCATGGCCTTGGGGCCAACTTTCCTTCTTGATCCATGAGCTCATATGCTCTTCCCGACAGAACTTTAGCTACCACAAAGGGTCCTTCCCAGTTCGCTTCAAATTTCCTCATGGGGTGCATCGTATCAGCTCTCTTTAGTACCAGGTCTCCCTCTTCCAACCTCCTGACTTTGACCTTTTGATCGAAGGTTGCTTTAATCCTAGCTTTGTAAGCCAAAGCTTGCTGGTGAGCTCTCTCCCTAACTTCTTCAATCAGGTCTAAATTCTCCTTCTTGAGCTCCTGATTTGAGTTCTCATCATAGGTCAACACTCGATGTGTTGAGACCTCGCTTTCTACTGGCATGACAGCTTCCGATCCATACACCAAACGGAAAGGTGACTCCCCTGTGGCGGTTTTCTGACTTGTTCTATAGGCCTAGAGGACTGAATCCACCTGATCTAGCCACTGGGATCTTTCTCCCTCCAATCTTGTTTTAATGCCATTTACTATGGTCCTGTTAGTTACTTCCACCTGTCCGCATATCTCTGGCCGAGCTACTGAAGCAAATCTTTGCTCAATTCCTTTCGTCCTGTACCACTCCTGCGTCTTTTTGCCGAAGAACTGTGTACCATTATCGGATACCAGAACCTTCGGCATGCCATACCTGCAGCAAATGTTCTTCCACAGAAATTTGATCACACTATCCTCTGATATTGAGGAAAGCGGCTCTGCTTCCACCCATTTACTGAAATAGTCAATTGCTACTATCAGGTGACACTTCTTCCCCTTGGCCATAGGCAATCTCCCCACTAAATCTATGCCCCACTTATCAAAGGGGCATTCAGCATATTGCACTCCTAGCTCCTCAGCAGGTGCATGTATCAATGACCCGTGTTTTTGACAATTAGAACATTTTCTCACAAAGCCTTCCGCATCTTTCCTCAGAGTAGGCCAATAGTATCCGGCTCTGAGCACCCGCCTGACCAGGTCTCTGAACCCAGAGTGACACCCAACTCTCCCTTGATGTATCTCCTTCAGGACTTTCAGACTCTCTTCTCCTGTTAGGCATCTAAGCAATGGCTGAGATATGGCTCTCTTGAATAAGTATCCTCCTATCATGCAATACCTAGCATAGATTCGTCTCTTATAAGGTTTCGTCCCTTCTAATAATTCTCCTGTCTTTAAGAAATGCAATATGGGAACTCTCCAATCATCTCGAGCTTCTATTGCACTTACCTCCTCTTCCTTAGTGCTTTCTGCTAACACCTTTAGCAATATAACCTTCTCAGGCATCAGCTCCCCCATTGAGCTCGCTGTTTTAGCTAAGTGATCTGCTTTGTCATTGAGGTCTCTCAAAATCTCTCTTATGCACATATCGGCGAATTTTTTCTCCAAATCTTTTACTCTTTGAACATAGCACGACATTCTCTCATCTTTCACCTCACAATGCCCCATCAGTTGCTGGACTACCAGCTGAGAATCATAGTGTATTGCGACCTTTTGAGCTCCCAACTCAGCTAGCATCTCCAACCCCTTAATAAAGGCTTCATACTCAGCTTCATTATTTGACAACTTGTACTCAAACTTTAGGGCAAAACTCAATTCTTCCTCATCGGGGGTTACGATAACGATACCTGCCCCGTACCCATTTACTGTGACCGATCCATCTACATAGGCCTTCCATTCAGGCCATTGCATTGGCCTCGTGGTCTCTTGAATAAAGTCTACCAACGCCTGACCCTTAATAGCCGTTCTTGGTTCAAAATCCACATCATACTCTCCCAATTCCACACTCCATTTCACCATCCTCCCCGAAAGGTCTGGCTTACTCAAAATTTGTTTGAAGGGCAAATTGGTTCTTACTATCACTTTGTGGGACAGGAAGTACATCCTCAACCTCCTGGCAGCTATCATAACAGCAAGAGCAGCCTTCTCTACGTCAGAGTATTTGTACTCTGCCCCTTGCAAAGCCTTGCTAACATAATAAATAGGCTGCTTCCGAGATCTCTCTTCTCGTACGAGGACAGCACTCAACGAGTGTTCTCCTACAGATATGTATAAATACAACATTTCAGCTGATTCTGGCTTAGTTAATATCGACAAACTAGCCAGATAACTTTTCAGTTCTTCAAAGGCTTTTTGGCAGCTTTCATCCCACTCAAACTTGCTCGCCTTTCTTAATACTCTGAAGAATGGAAAGCTTTTTTCCGCCGAACTGGAGATGAACCTACTAAGAGCCGTGACTCTCCCATTCAACCGTTGGACTTCTTTTATACTAGTAGGAGCTGCCATCTCAAGCACTGCTTTTACTTTAGCTTGATTCACCTCTATGCCTCTCGGGGTTACCACATATCCCAAGAACTTCCCCGACCTCACACCAAACGTGCATTTGGCTGGATTTAAACGAAGACTATACCTCCTGATGACTGTCATCACTTCCTTCAGGTCTCTGGCATGATGTTCAGCTTTTATACTCTTGACCAAAATGTCGTCTACATAGACCTCCAAAATTCGCCCTATCTGGTTTTCAAATATTAAGTCCATCATCTTTTGATACGTGGCCCCTGCATTTTTCAAACGAAAAGGCATTCTTACGTAGGCGAACGTCCCACACACCGTTACGAAGGCTGTTTTTATCACATCTTCTGGTGCAAGCTGTATCTGGTGATACCCCTGATATGCGTCCAGCATAGAGAGCAACTCACATCCCGAAGTGGAATCAACTAGCTGATCAATACACGGCAGAGGATAGTGATCTTTCGGACATGCTTTGTTAAGGTCTCTAAAATCAATGCACATCCTCCAGCTACCATTACTTTTTGCTACCATCACTGCGTTCGACAACCATTCAGAATACTATATCCTCACAATGTGTCCTGCATCCAAAAGCCGTCTGATCTCTTCTTTTATGACTTTTTCTTTTTCCGGCCCAAACGCCCTTTTCTTTTGCTTTACTGGCTTTGCCTTAGGATCCACATTCAAATGGTGCAGGGCTATGGAGGGATCTATTCCTACCATATCTTCTGGAACAAATGCGAACAGGTCAGCATTCCTCCTTAAACATTTTATTATGGCTTCCCGCTGCTCAGCGGTCATCAACTTGCCCATTTTCGTGGTTGACCCTGCTTTATCTGGGTAAAGCTCCACCATCATCAATTCTTCCTCTACGGGTTGCATGCGCGGTCTCATGCCCTCCTCCATGTCCTCCATGCCTTCCACTTTACTTCGGGATGAGTGATCTATCATCTGAGCTCTCTTACCAGTTTGCTTGGCTTGCTTAATGGACTTTACATATGCCTCCTTTGATACCTCCTGGTCTCCTGCGACCTCTCCTACCAGCCCCTCCCGTTGTGCTGGGAACTTCATTTTCATGTAGTAAGTTGACACTATCACCTGGAAATCATTGAGAGCTGGCCGCCCCAAAATAATATTGTATGCTGATGGTGTATCTACTACCAAGAATTTCACCATTCTTGTGCTCGATGCTTCTCCACTCCCCAGGGTAACCTGGAGGGTTACCTCTCCTTTTGGGTGTATTTCTCCTCTAGCAAAACCATATAATGCTGTATTAACCAGAGTCAGCTCCACATTGATTTGCATTTTCCTAAAGCAATCCCAAAAAAACACATTAGCTGCGCTACCGGTATCCACAAAGATCCTTGCCACCCTCCAGTTAGCTACTTCAGCACTGATAACCAGCGCATCACTATGAGGCCCTGAACTGACCACATCACTAGGTCCAAAGGTAACATTCGCTTTCCCAGACAATTCCTCCCCTGGGAAAGAATCAACAATATCAATTTCCATACCCATTGTGCCAGCTAACTCCTGCGCTTCCTTGCTTATACCAACTTTGGCAGCTCTCAGACGAGCTTTGCGAGCTCTCCCTGAGTCACCTTATGTGTTTCCTCCCATAATCATGTTGATATTTCCTCTTTTTTGTGGAGGCTCTTCTCTCCTTGGAGAGTTCTTATCCCTTTGTTCTGGCTTTTTTGTCTCGGATTCCTTTCTCTTGTAGCTTTTCTCCCTTTCCTTTTTGACAAACTGAAGCAGCGAATCATCTTTCTTTAATAGCCGCTCAATAGCGTCCTTCAGGTGCCTACATGAGTTGGTATCATGACCATAATCATTATGGTACTTACAGTACAAATCAGATCTTGGGTTACGAGGGGCTTCCTTGTACGTACTAGGGAACCGAAAATGAGAAGACTTAGAAGCTGCTTCCATGACTTGTACTAAAGATGCGTTGAGCGGTGTGTATCTTTCAAACCTCTCAGGGGCACCTTTGGGCTTAAACCCCCCTTTGTCTCTGTCACCTCTATTGACTGGGGCTGACCTCCTTTCTGAGGTCTCCCTCCCGGACTTGGGAGATCCCTCCTTAGCTCTCGTAGCCTCATGAGCTTCCTCCAAGTTTACATACTTATCAGCTCTCTGCTGTAACTCCTCAAAACAAATGGGAGGCTTCTTGTTCAATGAGTCAAAAAATAACCTTGGGACTAATCCTTGTATCAGCGCCTGGACCTTCACATCATTCGAAGCCAGAGGTACTTGCAACGCTTCAGCATTAAAGCGTCCGACATACTGTCGTAAGCTCTCCCCAGATTTTTGTCTTAACGCCATAAGTGAGGAGTATGTCTTAACGTGCCTTCTCGCACTAGCAAACTGGTGTAAGAACATGGACTTAAACTCACCAAACGAACTGATACTCCGAGGAGGTAGCTGAGCAAACTACTGCTGAGCTATCTTAGACAGAGTAGTTAGGAAAACTCTACATTTTACCCCCTTAGTATACTGATGGAGCATCGCTCCATTTTCAAACCTCATTATGTGCTCATGTGGGTCAGTAGAGCCGTCGTATTCCAACGTCAGCGTTTTGAAATTTGCCGGTAACTGATCATCACGAATGTCCTTGGAGAAAGGAGATTGATCATCCTTTATCCTGACAAACTTCTTGGGAGACTTTTTTGGCGAAGAGGCCTTCTTCTAGAGGTCCTTAAGCTGCTGCTTAAGAGCTGCAATCTCAGCAGCTGCAGCTTTATCCAAAGATTTTGGGATCCGCTCATCACCTTCATTTTCAGAATCAGTTTGAGGACTCCGCCTCCCCTCACTTTCAGAGTGATTTTCGTCCTCAGGCTCTTCCTCTTTTCTTTTCTCCTTGACTTCACTGCTAACCTTCTTGTTATGACTTTCGGGAGAAACCATAGCATTCGACACTGCCTGTTTCACCATAGCACTAATTTGATCCATTGAGATTACGCACGTGACATTTTGCTGCGAGGGGGTTTGAAACTCATCCCCTTGCTCCGTTACCTCTTGGCGAGCTTTCTCCCTATGGGGACTCTGAGATTTAGCAGGCCTATCTTTCCGAGGTGTGATAGGCTTCTGAGCAGCTATCTTTGGGACTTCGTGATTTTCTTCGTCATTGTGCCCCTCTGGGGAGCTATCATCTCCCACAGCCCCATCAAGGACAGGTCCCAAATCCCGGACCACCATGTCATCCATGACTGCTACAAGAAATTGCCAATAGTTAACTCACCATTAGGCAAAATTATCAATATAACAAGCATAAGTGTTCAACACTACATTTCTCTCAAGCAAGCTATGACAAAGCTTTCCTGGGGGAATGAGGGAACTAAGGAGAGAGATCTGTCCTGCTCCTCCCCTTATCTCCCCTATCATTCTTTCCACCTCTGTTGAGGTCACGTAACATTCGCTTCAGGAATATTACTTTTTCTATATTTTCCTTTCTCATACCATGAGAACTTCCTCGGTTCCTGATTCTGGACCGACGAATTTCGAGCAACATTTCTGAGGGACAAATCCAAACATGGAATCTCTGCCCCCCTCTTTTTCATACATCCACGCACGTTTTTATTACTATATTATTTTTTTTAGAAGGATGTTTGAGAAAATATCCAGAGAAACTCTTGAAGTAAGGCTGACACAACTCTTAAAAATTCTTAATCAATCAATTGAAGAATTTTAGAAAAACGACGACACCAAACTTTTAAAATATACTGAGAAGAAAACCGATTGTGAAAAAATGCCACAAGCCTTAAAAAAATGAGAATTTTTAAAGAAAACACGAAATGAGAAACATCATTTCCCACAGACGGCGCCAGATGTTGTGTCCAAAATCGTTACCCAACATGCGAGCTTCACAAACAGCACACCTCAAGTGGAGTGATTCTAGCTCACCTATTGCAACCACGTGAAAGACGAGAATCCACTCTTGAACTCAGCAACGGGATCTTCTCAATTCCTGCAACGAGAAAGGGACCGGAGGTTTTCTGGTAAACCCCCTCCAACGCTCAAGTCAGTTCTCGAACGGGAAAAGAAATGAAGAGAGAAGAGAGTACGTGAGTATAGAATGTGTGTGTGTTGTGAGTAACTCCCCTTTTAGAGATGAATGAGATAGTATTTATATCGAGATCTTTTAAGGACATATTAGTAAATAAATTGAGGATCTGTTAGACCCTTTTGGTATGGACTCTCTTCATTGGTGGACATTCCTGACATTTATCTGTTGGAACCGTACCCCTGCAGGTAAAAGGTTCTTTATGGCATTTGGCCATGTTTGGCCAAATGAGTCCTTTTTTATGTTATCATTTCTGGTAGCTCGTGAGCTCACTCATAAGTTTGCTTCTTTACTAGCTCTCAGTTTCCTGACCTGCATTTGATGATCTATTTCCGTGCTCCCCATAAATAGATTAGAGATTCAGGTCTCAGAGAGACCTGAACTTTTTAGACCATAACAAAGCTGAAGCCAGAACATCGCCTGATGTTCGATGTTATTTCAAAGGTGGTGTTCGGTTATAGTGGTGCATTCGGCGATATCAGCCGACCCAAATTGAGGCAATTGGTGGAATTGGAACACCAACACCAGATCAACTGGTTCCAATACTTCTCGAACCAGTTGATGGTGGAGAAGTCGAAGATCACAGAGACGACTTCCGACTCGGGAGAGAAGCTGCTCAGTGTCAAGGGGACACTCAACTTCGGCTGCAAGATCTCTACCCTAATCTTGCTCGCGACCAAGGACCACAACATGGTCTGGGTAGTAGACGCCGGTTAGGAAGTTGCTGTTGTTCCCGACAGCCAAGAAAGCACAGGAGGTGCTTAGGAGTGTGTACACTCCAAAGGAGAAAAAAAGGAGGTTGGGAAGTCTACTGAGCCAACAGCTGAGGGGGAACCAGCTGTCGCTTGCCCCGCCAAGTCCAAAGCTGCACGCCGACTAGCTGAGTCGGAGAAGGAACCAGCTGAGGAACCTGCCTAGAAAAAGCTAAGGGTACGGTTCAAGAAGTCGGTTAAGAAGCCAGCTGATGTGCCAGCTGATGAGCCAACTGAGGTGCCAGCTGATGAGTCAGCTGAGGAGCCAGTTGAGGTACCAGTTGAGGAGCCAGCTGAGGAGCCAGCTGAGGAGCAAGCTCCAGCTGAGGAGGAGGCACCGGTTGAGTCAACCCCTGCTGAGGAGCTTTCCGAATCCAGCCGCTCAGCTGAGGCCGCCTCGTTCGAGATCGTCTCTCGAGCCACCGGAGCTGACAAGGCTGACGGAATGGAGACGGATTTGACGTCAGATGCTTCTTCCTCATCTGAAGACGTTGAAGATGTTCCCACCTCCCCCACGGCAGGAGTTGATGCCGTACCGCCCCCAGAGCCTCTTGCTCTTTCTACCCAACCAGAGCCAAATGTTTCGAGCACCCTGCTCGATGCCAACATTGTGACTGCTCCTTCGGCCAATGTTGAGGAAACAATTGAAACCCCCCTCCCAACCAAATCCAGTATTCCGAGCTCCCAGCTCGATGCCGATGTTGTGATCGCCTCTTTGGCCAACATCGATGAACCGTTTGAACCATTGCCTTATGATATTTCTCCCTCCCCAATCAATGAGGAAGACGACCTTTAGGCAGTTGCGCTGGAGCACGAGGGCAGGGTGGCCTACTGCTTCCAGAAGCTGGTGGGCATGTTCCCTGAAGCTCGCAACATGCCCGTCTTCGCCACTCTGGGAACCGAGCTCTTGTACCAGTTCCACCTGATCTTCAGCCATTGGTACGTCAAAGAAGATACGATTAGGGTGCAGAGCTGGGACAGGCTGAAGTCAGATGAGTCCCGCATCCGAGCCTACTTCAACTACTCCAACCTGGAGGTGGCTTACAACAACCGGATTGCGCTGCTCACTCGTCGGCTGGACTAGAGCAGAGCTGAAGGGACGGACACAAGGGAGGCAGCTGGACAGGAGTGCATTGACTTCCTCAACAGCATGTTGGTCAAGTCAGCTGACTTCCTTGAGGATGTAGATGCAGCTGCCGCAGCAGCGAAGGAAGAAGAAGAAGAGCTGAAGCTGTACCTGGCCAACCGACAAGCCACGGTCACAGTTGAGCCTCTAGCTCTGATTGCTCAAGCCCCTCCAGCTGATCAGCATGCTTCCACAACTGAAGAGATATGTGAGCTGGTGGCTGAGAGGGTGAACCAACTAAGAACCGAGCTGCTTGCCAACCTCCAGCATAAAAAAGATGACGAGCTGAGGGCGTTGGAAGCACAAGAATTCAAGAACCAACAACTGGTGGAGGAGAATGTTGATCTGAAGACCAAGCTGAATGAATTCTCCTCCTCCACCAGTCAAGAAGTATCGGAGTTGAAGTCCACTCTGTTGGGATTGAAGTCGGAGCTGAACGTCTTCAAATCATTGGCCGACTCCAATCTTGCCAAGTTCCAACAGACACAAGATGCTGAATGGGAGTCTCACTTCGAGCCGCGATGGGCTGAGTTCGCTGCTTTTCAGACAGAGGTCATCGAGAACCTCTCTGTCTTGAAGAAAGCCGAACAAGAGCACCAGGACTCGGATCTGGCGAAGAAGATGGAGCTTGAGTTCGCGGTCGATGAACTCTTCAACCGCCTCAAACTTGCCGAACAACAACTCACCTCGCTGGATGGTTCAGTAGCAAGCCTTGTTGCTGATGCCAAAAAGGGGGAAGAGAAGGAGACGGAGGTTGAAGTGCAGGAAGAAGAAGAGACGCCAGCTCAAGGGAAATCTCAGCTGAAGAGAAGGAGGTCTGCTCAAAGGAAGTCTGCTGCTCCCAAGCCAACCGAAGTCGGTGGAGCTGGAATGGAAAAGGACTTGGAGCAGGCAGAGAAGTTCGGAGTTTCCTACAACTCATAGCCGAGATCGCAGCCGAGCTGGATTCTGAACTCGACGGGATAACAACCGAAGAGTGCATTGCAGCGGCCAAGGCTATGGATGTAGAGGAGAAGGATTACATGAACCCGAGCTGGATCAGAAAGTTTGCCGCCAGCCAGGCGAGGAGGGTGAACCAGTTCGAGGAAGAGCTGAAGAAATTGTCCCAGAACCTGGACTGCAATGTTGCCTCCCGCAGCCGACGCCGCATCAACAAGCATCAATCAAAGGCGGAAGCTCGGTTGAAGCAACAAAGGTTGCCAGCAAAGTCCAAAGTCGAGAGTCGGTTTAGGCATGTTGACAAGTGGATGCCGACCGAGTGGAATGAAGATTGGGAGTTGTTCAAGCAGGAGTTCGTGAACGACTTCTACTATAGGAAGGTTTACGCAACTGATGACCCGAGGAAAGCGTTCAAGGAAGCGCTGACCGAGTTGCACTCAGAAGACCCGGGCATGTTCAGCCAATTCGGGCGGGCTATGATTGACGCCAACCTGGACTTGAACACAGTTCCGGTTCCCCAGAAGGTTTCTTACCGGCCTCCCTTCCTCCCAAACTCTCGCAACCCGAACCGCACGAAGATCGCAGCTGAGGCGAGGCAGGTTTGCAAGGAGCATGGAGTGGACATTTCTAAGGAGTCACCTGCCAAGAGAGAGATTTTTGTTAGAATTTTTAGTAAGTATGGGCTACAATTTTAGCTCAGTTAGTTTTCAAGCAACTGTTGTAATTTTTGGCTTTTTCGCTTATCCTTGTAAGACTCAGTTGTAATGAAAACTACTCAGTTATAAGATTCAACTTGACGTACAATCCCTCATTGTCCAAGCTCTGAATCGCAAAGTTATTTCAATACCATGTTATAACTGTGCTAACCCTTTGATGTTTCAATCTTATAGACTGTCTAGAATTTCAGCTGAGATTTTGGATATGTAAGAATTGTATAAGGGTTTTAAAGTTTTAGAGTCTTGATCTGTAAGTTTGTAAGGGGTTTTGGCATCATCAAAAAGGGGGAAATTGTTGGAAAATTTGTTAGTAAGAGTTTTGATGAATTCCAAAACCAACTGACCCCAACCGAGTAGATGTTGCAGGAACCTAATATTAGTAGTTAGGCTCGCTGTTTGAGCACTGTCAAGATTTTATCTTTACAGGTCTCCAGCTGAAGATGGCAACAAGGCTTCACTCAGATAGAACATCAGTTATGAGGAACACAACTGAGCGCTCATCCTTTTAAAAAGGGGGAAGTTACGTTCAAGTGTCAGTTCGATAGTTGAGCATACAAAGAAAGAAGATGCAAAAATCGACTAAGTATTCAAAGGAAGAAGTCTCAAGAGATAGAACATCAGTTGTAAGGAAAACAACTGAGCGTTCATCAGATAAAAAGCAGTATGGGGGAAGAGAACATCAGATGAAAGGAAGCCATCTGAGCGTTCGAACCCAACTGATCAAGATACAAGGAAGACAACTGAGTGTTCAGTTTCAGAACATCAGTTGTAGAACTCAACCAAGAAGATCAACAGCTTGAAGTTAAAGTCAGCTGAGAGTTCAACTGTTAGTAGTCAGATAGAACATCGACTGAAGAACAAGTTAGTTGAAGATCGAAAGTCTTAACTGACCACTCCTTGTTGGAAGTATGTTGTTAAGATTTGAATTTCAAAAAGGAAGTCACGTGAGGGTTTGACCGTTCAGTCATTACCCCATTTGGCCCAACACAAGGCTATCTCAGATGGAAAGCAGAAGAGCACAGATGCCATATCGGGAAAGTCTGTAGAGATGAGAGACAAGCCATCGCTTTCAAAGAACAGAGATCAACAGCTCCTCCAACGGCTAGTTGATACTCTCCGCCTATAAATAGAGGCCTTCATTCATTCAGAGAAGACAGAAGACACACACGCGAGAAGAACCCAGAGAGCAAAAGAAAGAGCAATATTCTTCACGAGCTGAACTGAATTCAATCTCTTAGAACATCACTTGTTGAGAGTTCTAGAGTTAGTTAGTTTTTGTGTCTTTAGATCGAACCTTGAGAACATCACTTAGTGAGAGTTCGTAGAGTGTTAGATCATAGCTCACTTCTTGTTCGAGCTTTTAGTTGGAACCCCATTTTCTTTCACCTGAAAAGGTTTAGGATCCTACTCTACTTGCAACTGAATAGATAGGTTGTTTAGTACCCGAAAACTAAACTGTAAGGTTGATAAGTATCCGCAAACTTATTCTTAACGGTTGCTCAGCCCGCGTAAGCTGAGTGGTTTGTCCAGAAGAACTTGGACAGAGTTGTGTGGACTCACAACTCCCCGTGGACGTAGGAGGTTTCTCCGAACCACGTAAATCTCTGTGTGCTAGTGTTTATTTTATTTATTTCTTGCATATTCAACTGACCTTCTAACCAGCATACAAACTGATCTTAGCATTGTCAACTGTCTTGGTTTTTGACCGACCTTGCACAAAAGCGTGAGTTGTTTTACGAGTTGTTAATTTCCACCACATTCCGCACAGCACCACACTTCCAGCTGAGGTTGCTTACTCAGCTGTGAGATTCCAACTGAGTCTTTTTACTCGATTGAAGTAATTTTCAGGAGTTTAGTTTTAAAATCCTAACTGGTTATTCCCTCCCCCATACACCAGTAACTTGTATCGGGACCATTAGAGAAAATGTTGATTTCATTTCTCCTAAATAATAATTTTTTTTATTAATTAATCGGAATTAGAAATTCGTAACAAATTTTACGAAACAAGATTTTTTGTCCTTTTCTCGTAAAATGTGCACACGCTCGGAAAATCACTAAACTTTAACCACAACTCGAAATAGTCATCATTAACTATTTATTTAATTATTTTTCTCTCAACTTTTTATTAATTAACTAAAAACTCGATTTTCATTCAAAAATCAATAACGTTCTCGTTTTAGCTCGGATGCAAAAACTTCGAAAAGAAACTCTAATTATTTTCTCGACTTCGTCATCATCGATTCATCATTTTAATCAAATATAACATACAATTTCTAAAATCATCAACCTCATTCATCAATTTTATTTTTAATTTTAATATTAAAAATTCCTAAAAATTCATTTCTTTAAATTTTCTTATTCTAACATCTTTAAATCATCAAATTTTCATCATTTAAGCATCTATCATCAAAATATCATCAAGAATATCAAGAACTTCATGAAGAACATCAAGAACACCATCCATTTATATCTTTTTTTTTTTCGTAATAACAAAAATAATAACAAAAATTTCTTCTTTTTATTTTCTTCAATTCCTATCATCATCTACCTCATTTTTCCATCATCAAAACAACTAACAACATTAACACTCAAATTCTTAATTTTCCATCATCAATTTCGGTCCACACACATATATATATAAGGAATTTCTTTTCCTCAAATTTCACACACATAAACATACAAAGGTCAAGAACACTATAATCAAAAATCAAAATCAAAACTCTACCCTTAATCCCAAAAATTTCGGCAACTTCAAGAGAGAGAGAGGTTTGATTCTTAGCTTCTAATTCATGGATTAAAGACTCTCAAGAACTCAAAATCATAACTAGAACAAAGGATTTGATTTCCTTGAAGAAATGATCATTATGATCGATCAAAAGAGAGAAGGAACAAGGGGTTTACTTGAACTTGAAGTTTTGATCGATCGAAGACTTGAAATCCACGCAACTCTAAGCTTTAAACAAGATGAAATTGAGCTCCATCTTATACTCCATGGCTGCCGATTTTTGAAGGAAAAAGAAATGATTAGATCTTAGTCTTGAATCGATCACCACAACGAGAGGATCACAAATACCTTAACGGATTAGTCGATGGATAAATGGAGGTGATATTCTTGGAGTTCTTGAAGCTTGAAGCTTGAAGCTTCAATGGAGTATGTGTGTGTGTGTTTTCCGTGAGGGGGAGAGAGAGATGAGAGAGAGAGTTTAGGGAGAGAATTTGAGAGAGAGATATGATTAAGAGAGAGAGAGATGTTTAAGAGAGAGAGAGAGAGAGAGAGAGAGAGAGAGAGCGTGTGAAAGAGTGTGAGTGAATGAGAGTAGGATAGGTTTATAAATTGAAATAGTTGCACCTGGTGATCAAAAACGCGATATAAATTTCGTCGGAAGAAAAAGTTATCCGGTGCAATCTATCCCTAATTTCTCATTAAACTCTCAAACGATTTGAAACTCACCACGACTCTTTCTCGACATCAGAATTCTCTCTACTCCATCCCAAACTTCACCAAATAAATCAAGGAACCCATAAATCAAGTTTTCAAATCAAAATTCCGAAAAACGAAGAAAAAGTTGGAATTCACTATTCATATTAGGGTTTTCTGGTCCTTTACTAATTTTTCTCTCAGACAAATTCTGACGATTCTCAAACCTATCTCAAAGCTTTTAAAATAATTTATAGACTCAAAAGACACTAATTAGATTAAATTCAAAAAAGTTCGATGAATAGTGATTACTCGAGAAAAGTTACTATTCACCTAAAAAACGAAACTTCTAAGAATTTTCCGAAATTCAAACTCAAATTCAAACTCATATAATGATGCTCAGTCAAGTCATCACACATTCGATTCGGATAACCGAAATGAGAAAAACCACATAAGAGCACTCAAGGGCATTTTGGTAATTTCAAAATTTTTTATCACATAAAAGCACACATTTAGGCACCTAAACTCAATTAAGGTGATTTCAAAGACTAATAAAAGTTTGGGGTATTACATCCTCACCCCCTTAAAAAAAATTTCGTCCCGAAATTTGCTAACCTTGAGAGAAGAGCTCGGGAAACTTTTCTTTCATCTTGTCTTCTAGTTCCCACGTAGCTTCTTCCTAATCATGGTGTCGTCACCTGATCTTAACCAACGGAATCAACTTCATTCTAAGCTGTTGAACCTTACGATCCAGTATCTCTTCGGATCTTTCCTCGTAACTCAAATCGGGCTGAAGAGTTACATCTTCTTGGCGAATCACGTGCTTCGGATCAAACACGTACTTTCTTAATTACGATACGTGAAACACGTTATGCGAATCCAAAACTCGGCGGCAAAGCTAACCTATACGATACAGCTCTAATCCTTTCCAGGATTTCATACAGTCCTATAAATCTAGGCTTTAGCTTTCCTTTGACTCCAAAACGATGCACTCCTCTTGAAGGGGATACTTTTAAAAAGACCTTACTTCCTATCTCGAATTCTATCTCTGATCTTCGATTATCGGCGTACGACTTCTGTCGACTCTGAGCTTCTTTGATCTTCTCTCGAATCTGACGAACAGATTCTATCATCTTCTCAATTGCCTCAGGTCCTAGTACCTTTCTCTCACCTACTTCGTCCCAGTAGAGCGGAGATCTACACTTTTTTCCATACAAAGATTTATATGGGGCCATTCCAATCGTATTCTGGTAACTGTTGTTGTACGCAAACTCGACCAACGATATGATTTTCTTTCAATTATCTTCTTTATCTAGCACCACGGCTCTCAACAAATCTTCCAAAACTTGAAATGTCCTCTCGGACTGGCCATCTGTCTGAGGGTGGTAAGCTGTACTGAATTGCAATTTCGTCCCTAGTTCATTTTGAAAACTTTCCTAAAAACGGGCGGTAAACTTGGAATCTCTATCAGATGTAATCGAACTTGGGACTCCATGCAGTTGAACAATCTCTTTAACGTAAATTTGTACCAGCTTATCTGATCCATAAGTGATAGGAATAGGTATAAAATGAGCGGATTTCGTCAGCCTATCCACAATCACCCAGATGGCTGTATTTCCTTTCTTCGTCTTTGGCAAACCCATCACAAAATCCATATTAATATCATCCCACTTCCATTTCGGAACTAGTAAAGGTTGCAAGGGTCCATAGGGTCTCTGATGCAAAGACTTCATTTGTTGACATGCCAAACACTACGTACAAGGCCACATCCTTTTTCATTCTTTCCTACAAGAATTGTTGCTTTAAGTCCTGGTACATCTTTTGAACTGCCAGGATGGGCGGTATACGGAGTATCATGGGCCTCACTCATAATCTCGTTCTTTAGTCCTTCATCATTTGGCACACAAATTCTACCACGGAACAACAAGGCATTGTCGTTCGATTCTCTGAAATTTTCAACTCCTTCCTTTCTTATTTTAAGCCTTAAATTCTCCAAATTCTCGTCCTTTCTTTGACTGTCTATGATATGAGATCTCAAATCAGGCTCTATTATTAATGAAGCAATCACTTGTTCTGTCATCTTTGGAGGTTGAACTATTTCGATTCTCATATTTCCAAACTCTTTAATTAACTTCTTCTCATCAGATAGGGGAAACCCTACTTCCACACTTTCCTTTCAGCTCAGCGCATCGGCTACATCATTGGCTTTTCCAGGGTGATAAGAAATTTTGCAATCGTAATCTTTCACCAATTCAATCCATCGTCGTTGCCTCATATTCAACTCCTTCTGTTCAAAGAAATACTTCAGACTTTTATGATCCGAAAAGATCTCACACTTAGCTCCATAGAGATGATGTCTTCAAATCTTTAAAGTATGTACCACTGCTGCCAACTCTAAATCGTGTGTTGGATACTTCTTCTCATGAGGCTTTAGCTGTCTTGAAGCATATGCTATCACTCTCCCATCCTGCATCAACACACATCCCAATCCTTTGGATAATACGTCGGTAAACAAAGTATAGTCCTTTCCTACTTTAGGAAAGGCTAACACTGGGGCTGTCATCAGTCTCGTCTTGAGTTCTTGGAAACCTTGCTCACATTCCTCCGTCCACTTAAACTTTGAATCCTTCTTCAATAGACTCGTCATCGGCTTTGCTATTTTAGAAAATCCTTCTATAAATCGTTGGTAGTAACCTGCCAAACTGAGGAAACTACGGACTTCATGTACTGATGTAGGTGATTTCCACTCCTTCACTGCTTGAACTTTAGCTGGGTCTACTTTGATTCCTTCGGACGAAACAACGTGTCCTAGAAAATTCACCTCCTTCAACCAGAATTCACACTTGCTGAATTTGGCATACAATTTTTCTGATCTTAACCTTTCCAATATGATTTTGAGATGCTTCTGACGAATCGCTGTCATTACACTCTTCGCACAAATAAATTTATAAACACCTCTTGCCCAACAAGATAGTAGTTAATGGCAAGTGGGGTCGATATCAAGGGATTTGGCGTAGATCTGCTCTTCAAGTCGAACTCAACAAAAGGGGTTTTGACTGCAATGTATCCTGTAACTCAACAAGTAACAATATCAAATAACAAAAGAGTTTGGATTGGGTTTCGAATCCATGATCCTAATTACTCATCACTCGTTCATTGGTGCAAAGATATTCAATTAACTGATCTTATCACTTGGTTTAAGACAAAGATTAGTTTATACCCTAAAGGTCACGAAGGCACGATATAAACACACTTAGTCTATGTCTAACCAATTTTACAGATCTTGACCAGAAGGCAAGATCTCCTCTCTTGATCAACAAAGTCACGAAGACACTTCAGTAACGATGCTGCCCAACAGGCATTAAGAATAAACAGACCCAAGACAGCCATGGGGTAAGTCAATACCGACTGCTCTCCAACACTCTTTACCTTCTTGGGCACGAAAGACACTCTCGAGTTAAATCCCAATTCCTGTTAATGTCTTAATATCAATATCTAGATGGTGATCAATCATATGTCAATATCAATTAAGTCTAGAATTATTCCTAAGTGTTTCGGGAACAAAATCAATTAACGAACTAACACAATTTGACCTCACGAGTTTAGAACGAGTAATTTACGATCACTTCATCTACATCCAACCCAAACGATAAATTTAGCTAGACATAATAGTAAACGAAAGCACAAAATATATAAAGGAAAACATACTTATCATAAAACTGAAAACGGGTTGCTACCCAAAAGCGTAGTCAGCAACCAAGGTCTTGGCTTCACGCCAACAACTAAACTACTGCAGATAATATAAAACAAACGTAAAAGTAAATTGCCCGTAGGACTTGTTTTTTCCTCACTTCCTCTCAAACTAAGAATGCAGAACTAACTATGAACGTGAATAAAACGACACACATTACATAAGGGAGTCGGCCATATATACAGGCGATGGAAATTAGGGTTTAGGAAAGTTTCCTTGTTGATGAAGGACTCTTCCATGCATATCCGCCTTTCTCTCTCATGCATGCAGCCACGATTCTCTTTCCTTGCTTGGTAGATATATTCTTTGATTAGGTCCAGCTAGGATAAGGAAAGAAGTATCCGATCCTTATCATTTTCCTTGAAGGAAAAATCTGCTGCTGGCTCGACTCGTTTCTTGCCCTCGATGTCTGCATCCTGGATTGCTTCCTGTGTTGACCAAGATCCTGGCTCCTTCGGGTACTCTCTCTGTTGGCTTCAAGGATATGGGGAGGTACTTCCTAACTTGTAGAGCATGTAAAACGTTGTTGCCCAGCTACAAGCCTCCAGCCCTATGCCCATTTGCATCGTATTGCCATTTCAACATCTCAACAACAGATTTTCCACCGAATTTGCCCAACATCCCACTTGTTCTTCCCTGCACACCATCTCTCGATTTTGTGTCCTCCCAGACACACTTTGACTCGATAAAGACTAAAAACACAAGAAAAACATAAGAAAAATGGACACAAATATGAGTTCATCAGCTTCTCATGCTCTGCTTCATTCCTTGAATACACCAAGATATCGTTAATGAATACTGATGCGACTGTCGTTTAGTCACGTACAAAATACATTTATAATTCTCCTATTTCCCACTACCAGGATCAGCTATCAGCAAGTATAGGGTCGATCCCACAAGGAGTTGGTGTAGCTTTCTCTTTGGACACGGGTCATCCAAAGGTTAAGGGGTTCTGCACAGACTCATCTTGGCCAAACAGATAAAATATAAAATAAATCTAAACTAATACATAAATAAAATATAAAGATAAACCTGGATTTAGGTGTTGAGTCAATTGCACAAACATTGAGCAATGATATATGGTACGCATGTGTGTCAATGGTTATAGGCAAACAACATCATAGTCTTACTGTCACATTATCACGCCTACAACCACGATCTGCCCAATTTGTCCTTACTTGTGAATCCTGCGTGGCATTCCCACCCAAATCTTCCTAACTTGCCCAACTCACCCCCGAGCATTCCTCAAGGGGCAAAGATTGAAACAAGCAGCTTTAGGCACTAGACGAACCCGTTCCGGCCCTATGAGATACGAGGATCCCGCTCTAACTTTTCACCAGCATCAGCGTACTTCGTTTGGCTCCGCCAAGTTCAACCTGAGATTTGCCGCCCTCAAGGAGCGTGAGGCAAACCTCTTCCAGTCCCTCTTAGTCTAAGCTACCTCCCTTTTAAGGAATGTGTCGCACTCCAATTGCCCATCTGCAGTTTGGTCTCTTGGCTCAAACAGACCACTTTGAAATCATTGCCTAACGCCTCGGGAACACACATATATATAGCCATATCACGCCTTGCCCGAATCAATCACGATTCAATGCTTCTGCAGCATCATCTTGCCCAAACGCAGATTTGTATAACTACCTGGGCATAAAGTAAATAACAAGAAAAGAAAGAACAAAATAGAAAAAGAACTATAATTAAAATAAATCCGGACGACACCAATATCGCCGGAAACAAAGTACAAAAGATAGTTTGCCCCCGAAGGGACAAACTCTCAAACAAAAGAAAGAAAACTCTATACTAAAGAAGATAAGAAACTAGAAGATTCAAAGATTTATAGTTACATATGGCTTGCTAACTAGGAGTATTTATAGAGGTGAAATTCGTGGGTCTTGGAGGCTTAGCCCATTAGGTAAGTCGATAGCAGCTAGGTTTGGGCGAGTTGTCTGCCAGTTGTCAGCTTCTGTTGACCAAAAGACTTTCCTTATTTAGCAGATTTTGATATGGACGAATCTTTATGGATAAAGAAGGAATTAATTCCTTCCTTGTTGGCTACTTGGATAAGGTTGATCTTTTACTTTGTCCACACTCTTCCCTTGTAGATTAATCTTTTTCTTGCGCCGCACTCTTTCTTGATATGCTAAACTGTCGCAAATCTCCATGCCCAAGACGTGTACTCCTGCCTCTCTTCTGTGATCTGCCTTACGCCTTGGCCATTTTACATCTCTTCTTGCCCAAATGACTTGATCCCGTACGGTACTTGATTTGATCAAGTTGTGAAGCGAGCAACTTTAGTTCTGAATGTCTGCTTTCTTGCCCAAGCTACGAGCATCATTTCCTTGCCCAAAGTGCTTCGTATCTATGCCCAAAATGTCTGTTGCGGAATTTGGTCATATCTTGCCCATTTATGCCCAGTTTTGTCATGGTTTGCCATATACGTCCCTGCCTTCACAATGTGTCCTCTTAGACACTAAAGACAAACAAAAATACACAAAATGACTCGATCTAGACCTAAAATAAGACTCGAAAATCATACAAAATTTGGTCTCATCATGCCCACACACTTAAATCATGCTTGTCCTCAAGCATGTAAGTACAACTTGACCGAAAAGAAAGAAAATAAAAGACTCAAACGACTTGGTAAAGGCTAGCAATGCCCGATACAACCGATGAACGTGAGCATAATAAAATTCACATACAATGTTGGGCAAATAAATCAGTCCACACAATCATCAAATAGGTCAAAAATAAATATTCGAGCATTTTCAAGGTTATTCCTCACCAACACTCTCACTCTTGTGTTTGGGCTAGTGTATACGCTCGGGACATGTCATTCTTGGCCACACCATAGGCTTGCCTGCCTTCTAAACTCTTCATCTTGTAGGCTAGGTTTAAAGCACTTATCTTTAGGTCTTTTTAGGGTTGTAACTTGGCTTTGAACATGGGTAGGAAATTATGGAACGAGGCTAAGGTCTTAAGGCTTGAAACTGGGCGATACGTCATCGCTAGTTGGGAAATTTGTTGCCCACCTCTTCTTGGACTGGTGACTGGGCGACACGTTGCCCCTGGTTGGGCAATTAGTTGCCCATCTCGTCTGATCTCTTTGCCTTTGCTTACGGGTCTTAGCACAAAATTCAACCTAGGACTTTTTTTTTTCCTTTTTCTATTCTTTTCTTTTTTTATTCATTTTTTCTAAGTCCTTTATTTTTTTCTGACACTCCTTAGTTGGGCAGTTTCTGCCCTCAATACAGGTGTCTTGCCCAATTCTTTTCTTTTCAGACCCTTCTATTTTTCTCCTTCTCCCTTTTATCTTTTATGCTCCTAAGTCCTTATTGACCGGGTAGGAAATAGTGTTTAGGCTGCATATATGATCAAAGAAATTTAAGGCTCAAAGAGGCTTGACAAAGGGAAAATTTAGTCGGGTAGGCTATTTGGCTCAATTTGGGCTATTGAAAGAAAAATGTCTAATTCATCTAAGTTCTCTTTAACCTAAGTCAATTAGATTTCAAGTAGTAAGCAGGCAAGTTCTAGGTGACTTCCAAATGAACACATCAAATAACTCACAAGAAAGAAAACTGCTTGGTCATGATATATAGTATAGGCTCAAAACCTCACAAGGATATGCTCAAACATTCATTCATCATCCCTATTCACATACGATCATGCTTAAACTGAAATACAAATATGCTTACATCATATAACTAAGAATTATGTTATGCTCAACATCATCATATTATCCTAAGCATGCAAACCTATACACACAAGAAAACGCTCTTCCCACACACTTTACTTTCAGCAAAGTGGGCAAGAGGCACAGACTCAAAAACAAAACAACGTCAACCCCCATGCCCACACACTTTGCCTTGGGCAAAGTCTGTGGGATAAGGGTAGACTAACAACATACTCAAATAAGAAAAGAAAAGACACAAAAGACAACGGTCCTCCCACCCACACACTTTACTTTCAGTAAAGTGGGTCGATCAAAGGACTAACTCAATAAAGACTCAAAACAAAAACCTAAAACTAACAAAAATTGGGAGGAAACAATTGTGAAGGAGGTCTAGCATGGCACCTGACGTAGGCAAATTGGACATTGCAAATGGCTTAGAGGGTCTTTTTTCATGCAGCAACAACTTCTTCGTCCAGTCTGGTCAAGCTCCCAAAGATTTGCAACTCCTTGCTGTTTGGGCATGGCAACGTCTTGCCCGCCACTGATTATTCTGGAGAGGAAGCCTTTACAGGCATGTCGTGCCCGCACTGACGGCTAGTTGAAGGAATTTCCTTCTTCATCATGGTAAACTCATCGAACAACTTCATGTTCTTCGGTTCAGGCAAGGGACATCCTCAGCAGCATCTCGTTGTGTGCGACAACATCCTCCTTCAACTCGCCCAAGATAATCAACGTAAGTGCCTTTCAACCCAGGGATTTCAGACTCTTCTTGCCCCGTAACAAAGTTTGGGGAAAGATGGTCTTAGTGGTGGTCATGCCCTCGCTTCAGAATGCCTTTCCATTGTTGCTTCCGTGCCCTAGTTCCTGCACGTCATGAACAAGCTATACCTCCAGGTTGCCTCCTGGCAAACGCCTTAGTTTACGTCGTAGGCACGACATGGCCTCCATCTTTTAGTCGTCGACTGAATATTGGAGCTCACGCAACTCCGATCATTCATTACGTGTCATGCCCAGAGTAGGCTAGACTTGTTCTTTTGACTTATAGATGGGCTCCTGTCCACTCGTCTTGCCCTCTTTACATGTGCTCTTTGGTCACTGTGCATTCTTCCTCCGATCCCAAAGTCACGCGCAAAGTTGTCCTGCACAGTTAGTTCGGAACACACACAAAAAAGACTAAACAAGCAAACAAAAGAGAAAACTAATGGAAATACAACTCCCCGGCAACGGTGCTAATTTTGACGCGACCGTTGTTTAGTCACGTACAAAATACATTTATAATTCTCCTATTTCCAACTACCAGGATCAGCTAGCAGCAAGTATAGGATCGATCCCACAAGGAGTTGGTGTAGCTTTCTCTTTGGTCATGGGTCATCCAAAGGTTAAGGGGTTCTGTACAGACTCGTCTTGGCCAAACAGATAAAATATAAAATAAATCTAAACTAAAACATAAATAAAAGATAAAGATAAACCCGGATTTAGGTGTTGAGTCAATTGCACAAACATTGAGCAATGGTATATGATACGCATGTGTGTCAACGGTTATAGACAAACCGCGTCATAGTCCTACTGTCACGTTGTCACGCCTACAACCACGATCTGCCCAATTCGTCCTTACTTGTGAATCCTCTGTGGCATTCCCACCCCAGTCTTCCTAACTTGCCCAACTCACCCCCGAGCATTCCTCAAGGGGCAAAGATTGAAACAAGCAGCTTTGGGCACTAGACGAACCCGTTCCGGCCCTATGAGATACGAGGATCCCGCTCCGACTTTTCACCAGCGTCAGCGTACTTTGTTCGGCTCCGCCCAAGTTCAACCTGAGATTTGCCGCCCTCAAGGAGCATAAGGCAAACCTCTCCCAGTCTCTGTTGGTCTAAGCTACCTCCCTTTTAAGGAATCTATCGCAAAGGATACTTATTCTTGAGTGTTATCTTATTGAGCTCTCTGTAATCAATACACATCCTCAAACAACCATCCTTCTTCTTCATAAATAGGATCAGTGCTCCCCAAGGGGAAACACTTAGAGAATAAAACCCAAATCCAACAATTCTTGCAATTGAATGTTTAATTCTTGGAGTTCTTTCGGAGCCATTCTGTACGGGGCTTTCGAAATCGGGGCTGATCTAGGCTCAAGATCAATCGTAAACTCCAATTGTCTGTCAGGTGGTAATCCTGGCAGAACTTCTGGAAATACGTCCTTGAATTCTTTCACAACAGCTACATCATCCACTCTTAACTCTTGCTCTTCATTTTTATTCAGATAAATCAAATACACTTGCGTATCTTTCCTCTTCATCAACTTCTTAGCTTTAATAGTTGAGATGATTGGCATTCTCCTTCTTGTTCTTCTCTCAACTCCGTGAACTATAGTCGACTCTTCACCAGGAGACTGAAACGAAATTTGCCTCTGGTTACATCGGATTGTGGCAAAATTCTCGGTTAACCAATCCATTCCCAAAATTATATCTACGTCCCACATCTGGATTAGATTCAGGGATTTCGTGGATAACGAACAATTTTCGAACTCAAATTCTAGATTCGAGAAACACGCAATACTAACGCGAACTTACCTAAAGGGGTTGAGACTCTAAGCTCCTAATTCGACTCTTCTACATCTAAGCCAAGGGTTTCTACACATGCACTATCTATAAACGAATGTGATGCACCAGTATCAAACAAAATGATAATGGGCACACCTTTAAGCTTTCCCATACCTGCAAGGTTTCCTTGGTCTTTTACTCCAGCTTTCTGTTCGATTGCGAACACTCTCTGGTAGTGCGGCGGCTCCTGCTGTAGGGGCTACTGCTTCTGCGGCTGTGGCTGGCATTGACCCTGGGGTTTCTTCGGCTGCGGGGCTCATTGGATGGCTCTCATCTGCGAAGACGGGTACGGGTCGGTCTTCCACCACCCGATCCTTGCTGTTTACTTGGGCACTAGTTCGAGAAATGACCAGGTTGACCACAAGTGTTACAGACGTTGCTACCTGCCTTGCAGATGCCTTGATGCATCTTCCCACATTTCGCACAAGGAGGAAGTCTTAAGGGTCCATAAGACGCGCTGCTCTGGTTTCCATGCGGGGGTTTCACTTTGTGAGCTTGCTGATGCTGCTGTTGTCCTCTTTCTTGCCACGGCTTCTTACTTGATTGGCTTCCACCACTCCATTTACCTTTTCTTTTGATATTCAAGCCATGCTGGGAAGGTTGAGAGTTAACAGTTGTCATCGTCTGGTTCTGGAATTGAGGAGTTGCTGAAGATTGTACTCCTCTCTCAAGCTGCATTGCCAACTCTATGTCGAGGGCTCGGTTGAGGGCTTCACCATAAGTCAAACCACTCTGACTTGCAAGAACCACACAAATGTCTTGCCTTAAACCTGCTCAGAATAACTCGTACATCTTCTCATCGGTATCAGCTTTTTCAGGCGCAAAGCGAGCTAACTCACAGAATTCTCGATCGTATTCTGCCACGGTCTTCTTTCCTTGTCTCAAGTTCGCGAATTCGTTTGCTTTCTGCTTTCGCTAACTTCTAGGTACGTACTTCTCATACAAAGCTTCCTTGAATTGTTCCCACGTCAGATTTTCACGTTCTTCGGGAGTATACGTCCTTTGTCTGGTTTCCCACCAGTAATCGGCGGATCCTTTGAGCCGGTACGTCATGCACTCAAGACGTTCATGATCTCCACAACAAAGAAACCTGAAAATTCATTCGAGAGAACGAATCCAATTCTCAGCTTCTGCTGGACTTCCTTTACCGTCGAAGGTTAGGGAATTTTGTCGAAGAAAAAGTTCCTCGACTCGTCGTTCGATTTGAAGAGGCGGAGTTTGATCGCGCTGCTCCTCTTCATCATCGTTTTGCTCAGCTCGCACATTTCTTCTTCTTGGCGGCATTCTGAAAAGAAATGTTGTCTATTAGGCAAAGATTCTCGGAAAGATTTTCCGCAAAACGGCATGTTTCTCGACTTATTGAAAATTTTCCTCTCGCGAAGAATATGATTCTCATTCGATACTTATCAAGTACGCAAGAAAGGCATATAATAACTTCAATCAATCATTTGCATATTTTCTCATTAATAACTTCAGTCTCAGATAATCACAGAATATCATACTCAAAATATTTCTCATGCAATCATACAAGCACAAAATAATAATTCATTTCAAGGTTCACATCTCGATCAACTCATAGACAATTAACTCAACTCTCTCTTTTCTTTACTTACTCGTTTCTCATAATCAGATCATTCTTCAAATAAATGGAAGACTCAGGGTTGATTTTAATGGCCTAACGGCTTCTCTTTCATATCACCCGAATGATGGCCTCTTTGGAGGACTTATAACAAAATAAGGGATAAATATTCACAAAAGAAAATTTCCCTATACGTCTACAAGACATTTTACACCTCGAATCGGACTAATACGAGCTACTACTTCGCGTCCGATCTTACTAACTAAACAAGCATCGAGTTATATATATACATCACTGCAGAAAATAAAAGAGTTCAACTCTTGAACAGAAAAGTAAATATTGTTCGAGACTTCCACAACTTCTTTGAACTGAACCTAAGCACGAGAATCGTCGTCACTAGGGTCGTCACCTCTTTCCTACTCCTTGGGATCCTCTTCGGGATCTTCTTCCTCCTTCGGATCCTCTTCGGGATCCTCCTCCTCCTCCGGATCTTCTTCGGG
Source organism: Schizonepeta tenuifolia (assembly GCA_029490685.1). NCBI lineage: Eukaryota > Viridiplantae > Streptophyta > Magnoliopsida > Lamiales > Lamiaceae > Schizonepeta > Schizonepeta tenuifolia. The sequence goes on from CM055960.1 coordinate 76,489,639, forward strand.
ATCCTCGTTTGTGTCTCCATTAATGATAACATTGCGCTGATGCTCGACTACCGCTAACTCCTCCACAAAGTCGTTGAAGGTGTAGTCCAAGACATCCTACGGATTTGTCATGTCTCCAGTCTGCTCGTCCTCAAATCGAGCAGTGACGTCCTCCAACTCTGACTCATCCCACAGGGGAGTCTCGGGATCACTCTCGTCACAACGAAGATAGGATGCCACATCAGCTGAAGTGCCAAACTCTAACTAACGTCCCTGATCGGGCCTCACTGCTGGGGTCGGAAAAGACAAATACGGAACGGAGAAGTGATCACTCGGCAAAGCCTGGAGGTATCCGCTGCCTACTATAGCATCGGCTACCGGATCCTCGAAGAACTCGCCGTCATCGCTGTCGCCGGCACGGGTCGACCTAGAAGGCTCGGCTAAAGGCTGAACTGGAGAGGGAGTGTGGTCTCGGAGCATAAACTTCTCAAGCTGATCGTGCAAAGGCGGCAAGACTATGATAGGGTTGTAAAAACCATTTGGCTGCATGGCGAGCGGATAAGGAGTACGCCTCCCGAGTACGGGTAGTCATGATAGGCAGCTCTGGGCTTGGGGCTTCCAGCACGGAACGAGGCGGAGAAGAGACACGGAGCGGGGCTGGTCCATCCTGAGGTAGAGGCGGGGGATCGAGGGCAAAACCATTCGGCTTAGCAGAGAGGTCGACGTCGAAAGGTCCTGAAGGTGGGGCACCGTACTGAATAAACTGGCCGGAGATGATAGCAATAAACGCATTCCAGTCACCGTCGAGGTAGTCACCAAGGTAATGGTGTCCGAGAAACCTGGGCACAAGCGACGCTGCCCAATCACACCACTCATGAGGTAGGGCATGAATCAGATGAATCATACCATCCAATGCGCCCACGTCCATGTACATGACTTTCTCCCAAATCTTGTGATAGCGAGCTAAAAATTTCGCGATAGTCGTGTGATACATCTTCCGAACATGCAGGTATTCCTGCATCCACTCTCTATCATCCATCCTATACGAGTTTAAACGAGTTAAGCACACTAAAACAGTTAATCAATCGTGTTGAAATTCCATCCAACACCTACTCGTTCTTGCTTGCCACAGATGTTTTATTGCTCAGGGTACTTGGCAATTCCATTTCACGTAAACGTTTGCACAAACGTTCCATCCTTTTTTATTTCCACACAAAACACGGAATTAGAGGAAGCACTCTAAAACAATCTAGTTATTCAAGTTACTTACCATGCTTATATCTCTACTTAAGCGCAATTATTAAACTGAATAACTCAAATAAAATTTTAAACTTGGAAAGCTTTTGAAAATAAAGCGTACCTGGTTGCCGGATGAGATGGGGAATGCTCGGTGTGTTACTGACTCAAACAAGTCTAGGAAATTAAATCTAGACTCAACTCACAAGAAAGTTTAAGCTTAAGAGCAGAAGAGCTGCTCTGATACCACTATGTCACAGCTCGAATTTTAACGTATAAAGACGACTAAAATCCATTGGACAGTGAGGTGAAACCTCGGAATAAAACACAACTCAGTCAAGGGATCATGCTCGAAAATAAGGGAATATAGATTGAAAGCGATAGCAAATGATAACATGCTTTCATTTTTAACTTAAAGAAAGACGAGCATTGATTAAAAACTCAAGTGTCGGAATTGGAATATTAAACCATCACCAAGTCAGATCAAATATAAAAGCGAATAAAAATAAGTTTCGAGCATCATGCTCATTGTATCGACACCAAATATCAGAGTGTAAGTTTAACAAATAAATGGACATTGTTTTGCAGCGGAACATACTCTCAAGTCCCACAATTACATATATGAAGATATGCAATTGCAAGCTTAAACTCCAAAAGAAGACTCGAATTATTCAAATAAACACACTGTCGAGCACCGTCCGCCATCCCCATCCAGCTAACCTGCACGTTTAGAAATACATGCAGGGCTGAGTACTTGAACTTGCTATATAATTGAACTTGCCTTGTCACTGCATCACAAGTGTTAGTACAATTTAAAACTTTTACTTGTGCATGCAAAAATCATTTTCTTTTCTTGAAACGACTGAGCAGGCAATATAGATAACAGGTATGAATATATCTACCACATAATCTCATGTGTCGAGAAGTAGGCATTCTTCTCAAATACTGCGACCGGCCTAACCGAAGTAAGGCTCACAATCACGTCAATCAAATAACAACACGTGTGTCCCTGTCTCACACAGGATATTAAAAGCTCAAGTAGATGATCAAACATACCAAAAATATTCAGATAAAATGGCAAGTCAATTAATTTTAAAACTCACATAATATAATAATAGTAATCACATTCATCATTTGATTTTCGGTTAAAAAGCCCACGTGACTGTTAGGGTTCGGTCGAGTAGCTGCTTCCTTCTTCCTCGTCTACTTCTCTACTCCGCTCGTTCCTTCAAGAATAACATCTTATAAAGACGAGTCTGCTTTTCTAAAAACGGAAACGAGTTCTAACGCTCGGCTGAAGGACTTCTACTTAACTCGGATTTTCCTTTAACTTTTCTCAACTTATCTAACTCGATCTTTCTCAGTTTCTACCCAAGTACTAAACCAACAGACCATCAGACTTGGGAACCCAACTCGATAACATCAGACAAATTAAACTTAAACAATTCACGAAAAATGAGAAATTACTATTCACATCACGTTTTTCGTCTTTTCTTGATTTCTCGAGTCAGACGAACTCAGAAAAGTACGAAATTAATTCTCGAGTCCTAAAGTCATAAATCATTCACATACAGACTTTCACATCAAGAATCGAACATTCACAGATAGGTAAACGATCGATTTCGATAAATAGATGGAAAAATAAAAATTTTCCAAATATAATATAATATTCTAGAAAAATCTAGAAAATAATATTATTATTTAATCGTAATTAGAAACTCGATTATTCAAGGCTTGGTTATTAATTCAAAATTCTCGACTCTGCTCGGTTTCTAGAAAATATTAATTATTAAACTTAAATTTAAATTTTAATGATATAAATTTCATTTCTCCTTTAATAATAATAATAATTATTATTATTTAGTCGGAATTAGAAATTCGTAACAAATTTTACGAAACAAGGTTTTTCGTCCTTTTTTCGTAAAACGTGCATACGCTCGGAAAATCACTAAACTTTAACCACAACTCGAAATAGTCATCATTAACTATTTATTTAATTATTTTCACTCAACTTTTTATTAATTAAATAAAAACTTGATTTTCATTCAAAAATCGATAACGTTCTCGTTTTAGCTCGGATTCAAAAACTTCGAAAAGAAACTCTAATTATTTTATCAATATCTTCATCATCGATTCATCATTTTAATCAAATCTAACATACAACTTCTAAAATCATCAACCTCATTCATCACTTTTATTTTGAATTTTAATATTAAAAATTCCTAAAAATTCATTTCTTTAAATTTTCTTATTCTAACATCTTTAAATCATCAAATTTTCATCATTTAAGCATCTATCATCAAAATATCATCAAGAATCTCAAGAACTTCATGAAAAACATCAAGAACATCATCCATTTATATCTTTTTTTTTCGGTAATAACAAAAATAATAACAAAAATTTATTCCTTTTATTTTCTTCAATTCCTATCATCATCTATCTCATTTCTTATCATCAAAACAACTAACAACATTAACACTCAAATTCTTAAATTTTCGATCATCAATTTCGGTCCACACACACACACACACACACACACACACACACACACACACACACACAGATATATATATATATATAAGGAATTTTTTTTTCTCAAATTTCACACACATAAACATACAAAGGTCAAGAACACTATAATAAAAAATCAAAATCAAAACTCTATCTTAAATTCCAAAAATTTCGGCAACTTCAAGAGAGAGAGAGGTTTGATTTTTAGCTTCTAATTTCATGGATTAAAGACTCTCAAGAACTCAAAATCATAACTAGAACAAAGGCTTTGATTTCCTTGAAGAAATGATCATTATGATCGATCAAAAGAAAGAAGGAACAAGGGGTTTACTTGAACTTGAAGCTTTGATCGATCGGAGACTTGAAATCCACGTAACTCTAAGCTTTAAACAAGATAAAATTGAGCTCCATCTTATACTCCATGGCTGCCGATTTTTGAAGGAAAAAGAAATAATTAGATCCTAGTCTTGAATCGATCTCCACAACGAGAGGATCACAAATACCTTAACGGATTAGTCGATGGATAAATGAAGGTGATCTTCTTGGAGTTCTTGAAGCTTGAAGCTTGAAGCTTCAATGGAGTATGTGTGTGTGTGTTTTCATGAGAGATAGGTAGAGAATTTGAGAGAGAGATGTTTAATAGAGAGATAGAGAGAGATAGAGAGATAGAGAGAGAGAGAGAGAGAGAGAGAGAGAGAGAGAGAGAGAGAATGAGAGTAGGATAGGTTTATAAATTGAAATAGTTGCACCCGGTGATAAAAAACATGATATAAATTTCACCGGAAGAAAAAGTTATCCGGTGCAATCTATCTCTAATTTCTTATTAAACTCTCAAACGATTTGAAACTTACCACGACTCTTTCTCGACATCAGAATTCTCTCTACTCCGTCTCAAACTTCACCAAATAAATCAAGGAACCCTGAAATCAAGTTTTCAAATCAAAATTCCGAGAAACGAAGAAAAGTCAGAATTCACTATTCATATTAGGGTTTTCTAGTCCTTTACTAATTTTTCTCTGAGACAAATTCTGACGATTCTCAAACCTATCTCAAAGCCTTTAAAATAATTTATAGACTCAAAAGACACTAATTAGATAAAATTCAGAAAAGTTCGATGAATAGTGATTACTCAAGAAAAGTTACTATTCATCCAAAAACGAAACTTCTCAGAATTTTCCGAAATTCAAACTCAAACTTAAACTCAAACTCATATAATCATGCTCAGTCAAGTCATCACACACTCAATTCGGATAACCGAAACGAGAAAAATCACATAAGAGCACTCAAGGGCATTTTGGCAATTTCACGAGAAAATTTCTTTTCTCGGAAATTTTTATCACATCAAATCAGACATTTAGGCACATAAACTCAATTAAGGCGATTTCAAAGACTAATAAAAGATCGGGGTATTACACAATGGTCAGGCATTGACCGGATCGGGTTGGGTCGGCCCGATTTGTACGGTGCAAACATTTGCACTCGAGTGTCTCTCATAATATAAATACTAGAATCAATGCATATTAGAGTAATGATATTCGGACACACTGTTGCTAGCCACATGCGCTAAAAATGGTAATATAGGTTTTGAAAATGGAAATATATCCTAATTGGAAAGCATAAACCCTAGGACGGAAATGTGATTATTTTCATTTTTAGAGTCAACTTTCCTTTTTTCACGCGTGTGGCTGGCCACAGTGTGTCCGAATATCATTACTTACTCTGTTATTTATTTCCACAATTACGCCATCAGTTTAATTTAATTAAGTAATTGGCTTGGCCAAATAAATAGTTACATTATAAATTGCGAAATTTCATTTGAATTATACTCCCTCTATCCACGATAAGTGTTATCTTCTTTTCCTTTTCGTTCGTCCACTTTCCTTACATGGAAATTAAATGACTTCACTTATATTTCTGATTATCCACTGACACTACATCTATCTAACCCACTCTTAAAACTCGTATCACTCACTTTAAACCACATTTATTGCGGATGGACAGAGTATTAATTTTGCTAGAATCAATTTGTATTTCACCCCACAATATATTATAAGCACCACCAATTTAATTGGCCAAATAAATAGTTATCTTTAAAATTGTGAAGTTTCATTTGACTAATACTCAGTTTAGCCAATAATTAAGTTTGCCAAATAAATAATTAAAGTTATTATTAAAAAATTAATTTGGTCAATTATTAAGTATTTTTATGAACAAATTTTAGTAATAAAAATATTATTTTATGTACCTGGCCTTATAATGGTTTATTAGGTACTTTCGAGGCATATAAATTTTTCAAGATAAGAAACGACTGAAAGTTGTATAAACTATTGCTTTAAAAAAACAAAGTTGTATAAACTTTGAATATGAAATATTTTTGCATGACTTTGAAAATGAAATGTTATTTTGTACGTAGAAGAAATTAATGCATGTGGATTTTATTAGTGAAATAATAGTGGCATGACATGCACCGCTGCACGACTAATTAATAACTCCAGAAATGAAAAAAAAAAAGTGAAATCGAAACGTTGCGTACGTAGAAATGGGCAACTTAATTTTGGATAATTAAAAGATTGCATGGAAATTGAAAACTTAAATTTGGGAAGCTGAAAGGTTTCATTCAAATTAACCTGCAAGGTAGCAACTTTGGGCAGCTGAATAGAGAAATGAAAGGAACAATTTGTTAGTATGACTATCAAAATATCGTTGCTGTTATATACTACTATATATGTTTCTTCTGTACATGCATGTATGTGTGGTATTAGCAATCTTTCTTTGGTCTGTATTCAATTAATGTCCCATATACTAAGTGAGGAAATTGTATGCTAAATAAATATACATTTACTATATACATGAAGGGTTGTGTGAAGAAAATGATGAGCCTGCAGAATTAATTCTTTTAATCATTTCCCCATTATACCCATCCCATGTGATATGGGTTGTCCTCTCTTGGGTTTAAAATAAAGATTGCCATGATGTTTCCCATAGCCCAATGACCCGTACGCTTTGGATCTGTCCACCAAAGTCGCCCCACATCCTGTTTAATTATATTTGAAGTGACTATCTTGCCTCCAGATTTTCCATACCATATAAAAACTAATAATCTTCAACATGGGATATGGGTTTTTTCCTTTCTTTCTCTTCCTTATCTTCTTTTTACTTTTCTCTTCGACCCTTTTTTTTTCTTCCTACTCAAGATACCTAACTTGAGCGTCGAAGGGTCTTCACTGGCCACAACCCCTGGTGTGAGGCTTTTTTTTTTTGTCTCTTTAAAGGGCTTTCGAGGAGCGGAAACCTGAAGTCAAGTGAAGAGGAGGAGGTAGTCAAATATTCTCATCGGGAATCTATCTTTTTCTTTCTATGCTTTTTATTAAAAATTCCCTTTGTTGGTAGAGCTTTGACCCGGCTCTACCAACTGGCGTCGTCTGTGGGAAACATGAGTTAGGGTGTTGATTTTATTTGTTCGAATTATGCTTGTAGTTTGTGTTTTCTCGTTCTATTTCCTTTTTTTCTCTTTTTTGGCCAGACTAGCTGAGAAATGAAGAAAACATAGTCTACTCTCTGTGATTAACGTTGTACACGCCCTGATCTGATTAAAGCGAATTGTGGAGCCAATTGAATATTCATCTAGATAAGTATGTTTTTCTGCTTCTAGTTAATTTTTGTAATGTCTGAATTGGGGTTGAAATCGACGAAGTTTTTCATGTGAAAATTGAGGAATGATGATAATCATACGTATTTTGCGAGATTTGAAGTATTATCTCTTAGGATCTGTAATTATGTTACTAGTCAATCATGTTGAATGGTGTAGTATTATCTCCTAGGATCTATATTAAACCAAACAAAACATCGAAGTGAAGAATCAGAACAAATAAGTATAAGTAACATCATTATTGAATAAGCTCTGCCGAGGTCTGATATAAGGCAATAGCCGTAAACAAGATCTTATAAATAACCAACATTATAATATACTTCAGGATCTGAAATATAACAAAGCCACGCATATACGCCAGCCTAAAGCGCTGGCGCTCTAGCCGTGCGTTCCTGACCGCCCAAAGTGCTGCGGGGAGCCACGCATCTCTGCCAGCCTAAAGCGCTGGCGCCCCAATTGTGCGCTCGTCACCCCGCTAAAGTGCTGCGAAGAGCCGCGCATCTACGCCAGCCTAACCGCCCAAAGTGCTGCGGCCAGCCTAAGCGCAGCACATAACTATTCGAAATGGCCGCTTATAGTTTAATTTAAAACCCTGATAGGGGACAATCTCTCTTTAGGAAAAAAACACTCTAATGGACGTCTTTTCTTTAAATTTTTCTAGCATAATGCATAAGCTGCACAACTTGTTATTTTTTCTTCCAGCGTTATATTTGAAGATGAATATTTTAAATGAGGTGTCCTTATTCTTAATTAATGCAGAAATTATGGGAGACCAAGGGATAGAAGTGAACCCTCGTGATGGAGCGGATGCCAGCGCTGATAGCAATGCTCAGATTGAAGGAGAAACCCCCTTGCAATTCAAAGAAAAAGGAAAAATAGAACCAGAAGAGGAAGAAAGACTATCGGTATCGTCAAAACAAATACAAGACATGATGGAAAGGGCCGCAAAAGAGGTGGTAGCTAAATTCATCACCACACAGCAGCAACACTTCAAAAATAAAGATACTGAGGGGTCTCCAGAGGGATATCCGGAGGAAGAAAACAATGAAAGCAGACAAGAATCCTCACATGACGAGGATTGTGAGCCAAGCCGGATCAAGAAGTTGCGAAGTTCAAGGGTGGGTGAAGGCTACACGCCCGCTGGCGACAAAGTATGGCAATCTGTGATAACCCGCGAGCTAGCGACCATGAAAGAGCAGCTGGAGGGCCCTTCCACAGGGTCACACAGAAGTAGAATTTTCCCTTTCAGCGATAGCATTATGGCAGAATCACTGCCCCAAAATTTCAGACTTCTTGGAGATTTAGTATATGATGGAACAACAGATCCTCAAGACCATCTGGACAAATTTGAAAATGTAGCTATGCTGCAAGGATATTCAGATGGAATTAAATGTCACGTATTACTAGCCACCCTGAATGGCCTAGCTCAGAGATGGTTCAACCAACTAAAATATGGAAGTATATAAACTTACGATGATTTAGCATCTCAGTTAGAAAACCAGTTTGCCAGCACCCGTCGTCAGAGCTACTCCGTTATGACCTTGATGAGCAAGAGAAGGAGAGCCTTCGGAGCTATGTAACTCTGTACAATGCAGCAGCCCTGTAGGTACCAAATGCAACCAATGATGTCAAGGTTCATGCTTTGACAAATGGGTTGAGATATAAAGACATTTTTCATGCGATGAGGGAGCAGAGTTAGAAAGGATATGATAAGGTGATGGAATGGATGGATAGCAGAATTATTAGCGAAGAGGCTTGGAACTCTAAATGTGCTAATGATAAGGCTAAACACAGTGATCAAAGAGAAGAAGCCATAGAACGGGGGCGGAGACCTGAAAGCCCCCAAGGGAGATCCCACGATAGGGGATTCTCCGGAGTAGGAAGATCTGCCAGGAGTGAGAGAAGGTTGAGACCTTTTAGGGAACCATTAGCTCCATTGCCTCGAAGCAACTATCCCAGTAAGACATGGGATCGGGGACCTCAGTCCTACACATAGCTGACAGTCTCCCCATTTGAAATTCTAAACATAGCTCCAAAGCTATTCAACCCCCTGGCCATAGCTGAATTAGGGCCAAGAAATCCACCATCAGACCTTTACTGCCTTTTCATAAAGATTATGGTCATGATACAGATGAGTGTAGACATCTTAAGAACGCCATTGAGAAGCTCATAAAAGCAGGATATTTTCAGGACTATATCAAACAAACCAGGGGTAGCAGGGATGGTGCCTGGATGAGGTAAGATCAAAGAGGATATACGCCCGAGAAAAGAAGGGATGTCCCTGACATGCCAAATAATGATCCTCCTCAACTAGAAATCGAGGGACCTCGACCAGCAGACGAAAAAATACCATACCCGAAAAACAGAAATCTATTATGATGATAGTAGGAGGTCTGCTTAGCGAAAATTAAGGCAAAGCTCAGAAACGGGCCCAGAGGGCAGTCAGAGACCCAAACGTGTGGGATGTGGACGCCATCCAACCTAGGGCGAGTATGCCCGATTTAAGTTTCGGCGATCGAGACCTGCGTGGTATAATCACTCCTCAGGATAATGCACTCTTCATTACATCAGAAGTAGCAGGGCATGATGTTGCCTGAATTCTAATTGACACCGGAAGTTCTGCCGATATCATCTTCTTGGGATGTTTCCAGCTCATGGATATAAACGAGAAATTAATTCCGGTCCCAGCTATGTTGGCAGGTTTTTCCGGTGGAGTAGTAGCCCCAGTCGGAATGATTCGGCTGCCCGTTGTCCTGGCAGATGGACAACTGAAGAAAATAAAAATGGTACAGTTCTTGGTAGTAGATGTGCCAAGCTCCTACAACATAATCTTGGGAAGACCATCCCTGAATGCTTTCCAAGCAGTGGCCTCTACTTACCACATGAAGGTCAAATTCCCTGTAGGAAGATTCGTGGCTGAAATCAAATGAGATTAGATCAAATCCAGATCTTGCTACGCTAGCGAGCTAAAGAGGGCCATGAATCAGAAAGGAAAAAGGCCAAGAGAAGAAGAAGAAGAGGTTGATCTTAAAATCCCAGGAATAAATAGTGTAGGCCGAGCTCAGTGAATGGAGAAGCGCTGAGTAAAACTAGTGTCAAATTAAGAAGAAGAAGAAGAAGAAGAAGAAGAAGAAGAAGAAGAAGAAGAAGAAGAAGAAGAAGAAGAAGAAGAATTGGAAGAATTGGAAATCGACGAGGAGCCTAAACCTAGCCTGAGACCTCTAAGGAAACTATTGGGTGGGATTCACAACTCGAGTTTGTGTGAAAATGAAGCTAGAGAAGCAGGAGCGCATAGTTGCATGCCTGCGGCGAAATGCAGATGTATTTACCTTTGATACTGACAAGATGCCAGGGATAGATCCCCGTGTTGTCACACATAAGTTGAATATAAATCCCAAGGTTAGGCCGGTAAAATAAAAGTTGAGACACTTTGACGAGAAAAAGGGTTAGGCTCTTAGGGAGCAAGTCCGGAAGCTATTACAAGCCAGATATATAGTACGAATTTAGTTCCCGAACTGGCTATGCAATGTCGTAATGATCAAGAAACCGGGCGGAAAATGGCGAATGTGTAATGACTTTCGAGACCTGAATAGAGCATGCCCGAAGGATCATTATCCATTACCACGAATCGACCAGCTAGTCGATGCCACGGCAGGAGCAGAGCTCTTGTCCATGATGGATGCGTATCAGGGTTAATATCAGATCCAGATAGATCCCAACGATGTAGTGAATGCCTGCTTCATTACATCCATAGGCACTTTTGATTTCATTAGAATGCCTTTTGGCTTGAAGAACGCTGGAGCGACATATCAGAGGATGATGGATACCATCTTCACAGACCTGCTGACCTCGCATACCAAAGTATACGTAGATGACATCCTTGTACACAACACCAGGGCCTGCACTTACGCGAACGATTTGGAGAAAGTGTTTGTTGTAGCACGAGCTAATAGACTTAGGCTAAACCCAGCCAAATGTGTATTCGGAGTAACTCAAGGAAAGTTTTTGGGATACGTTGTCACTCCAGAAGGAATCAGGGTCAATGAGGCTAAGGTGCAAGCCATTCTAGAAATAAAGCCACCTCGAAGCATCAAAGATGTCCAAAGCTTGAATGGCACAGTGACAACGTTGAGCCGTTTCATATTTAAATCAGTTGACAAGAGTTATCACTTTTTCCAGATCTTGAGGAAAGGCACATAGTTTGAATGGTCGTATGAATGTCAACAGGCCTTCGAAGATGTGAAGAAACAATTGTTAGAGGTACCTTTGCTAGCTAAACCAAGCCCGAAAGAAGTATTATACCTGTATATTGCTGTAGGGAAGCAAGCTCTCAGCTCAGTTCTGATTAAGGAGGAAAGGGCTTCAAGTAAGATTAATCCTTACTGGTATATTCACGCACACATATCCACGAAATAGTATGAAATAAATAGAGATCAATGTTAGCATAATGTGCATAGGTTAAACTAAATTGATGGTCGCTTATCTCATACAGGGGCCAGAGGAAAGATACACTGGAATCGAAAAGAAATCGCTAGCTCTCATGTCCGGGGAAAGATACCTAAGGTAATCGGCAAAAACTCGTAACTAATCACATGCTTTAACCAATGGAATCTAATGAGACCATGTTTTATATGCTCATCATGTGTTTTTAGGTATAGATCGAGTCTAGTTTTGTGTATTTTTAGTTTGTTTTAGTGTCTGGGAGGACACATTTGGTAGTAGACAGGGAAGGACAGGAACTTGGACATTTGGAGTGGATTTGCGCATGAAAGTGAGCACATCGATACGATGCAATGGTCAAGAAGCTCTGCTCGAAGTTAGAGATACCAAGGGCAGAAGTCCAAACACATAGAAGTTGCTCCGTACTAGTCGGTATGATCAATTCAGACCGCGCGCAATCATTCCAAACAGGTCAGGATGGCAGGAGGACTTTGGGCAAGGCAAAGGAGAAGCAGAAAGAAGGAAGAGTACGAAGGATCTAGACGGTGAAGCTGGTATGACATCATCGGAAGGACCAATAAGGAAGGAGCTTATGCCTTGGAGGAGAAGTAATCGCGAAGGAAAGTCCTACCCGGATTAGGAGACAAAGGGATAAGGACAGATTGTTTCCGATAAGGAAACAAATCTATCCTGATCCTGCTCGGCCAAGGAAGGAAGCTGCCAGCTGGTGTTTGAAGGCATGTCTGTGGGTTTTTAGGGTTTTAAGCCCATGATCCTTGTACTCTATATATATGTTCATGCATGCAGCCTCGAACAACAATCTTTTACATCTTTCACTCGTACAATTTAGTTTTCTAGCAAGATATAATTTACTTTTATGCTGTTAAGTCCCAGTTTGGGCAGACTATCTTTTAGTATTAATTCAAGTATGTTTTCTTTATTCTCTTTTGCTATTGTTATTTACTTTATGTCTAGCTAAACCTAAAGATCTGGGTTTAGGTAGAGGATATGTAATTTAAGTGTTTTATAACTCGTAAGGTCTAACTGGGCAAGATATCTATATATATGTGTGTTCCCGAGGCGTTAGGCAATAATTTTAAAGCAGTCTATTGAGCCAAGAGACCATGCTGCAGAATGAGCAATTGGAGTGCGCATATTCCTTAAAAGGGAGGTAGCTTAGACCAACAGGGACCGGGAGAGGTTTGCCTCACGCTCCTTGAGGGCGGCAAATCTCAGGTTGAACTTGGGCGGAGCCGATCGAAGTATGCTGACGCTGGTAAAAAGTCGGAACGGGATCCTCGTATCTCATAGGACCGGAACGGGTTTGTCTAGTGCCCAAAGCTGCTTGTTCCAGTCTATGCCCCTTGAGGAATGCTCGGGGGTGAGTTGGGCAAGTTAGGAAGACTGGGGTGGGAATGCCACGCAGGATTCACAAGTAAGGACGAGCTGGGAAAGTCGTGGCTGTAGGTGTGACAACGTGACAGTAGGACTACGATGTGGTTTGCCTATAACCGTTGACACACATACGTAGCGAATATCTTTGCACCTATGATTGAGTTACACTTATTCACATTGAATTGAACCTAAATCCAGATTGCCTTTTATTACCGATAGTTTACTTGTTTTATTTCAGTTTTTACTTTTCTTTGATTTGCCAAAGGTGATAGTAGAAATAGACCAAACCAACACTGTGATAGGATACTTTCAAGAGAATATTGCATCAATTCCTCATGGGATCAACCCTTACTTACCGACTAGCTGATCCTAGGAAGTGGGCAAGGAAAATATAAATTGTATTTTACCGTGGCTAAACGACGGTCGCGTTAGAATCCTATTATAAACTTAAAAGTGTTATGGAACAGGTACTATTTTTTATCTCACAAAATAATTGTCAGAAGTAATTGGCCTTTCAATCAAGTCTTGAGCAGACCTAATTTGTTGGGAAGAATGGTCAAATGAACAGTAGAACTGGACGAGTATGATGTAGAATTCGAGCCCCGAACGGCGATTAAAACGCAAGCCCTAGAAGATTTCATACAGGAATCCACGAGGACAGAAGAAGAGGAAAATGAATGGGTTACTGAAGTTGATGGAGCAGCAAATATAGGAGGATGTGAAGCGGGTATTGTAATTACCAAGCCTGGAGGAAAAGAATTGCGATTTGCTTTTTCTTTTCAATTTTGCGTTTCCAATAATGAGGCTTATTAAAGGAATGCAAATATTATGGGAGATGGGAGCACAGATCGTGTTATAAGATCTGACTCGCAGTTGGTCGCACAACAGCTCGAGGGGACTTTTGAGGTCAAGGATGAGAAAATAATGAGATACATTGAAATGGCGAAAGATCTGAAGAACAGATTCGGCAGAGTGCGAATTGAGCAGATACTCCGAGAAGAAAACTCAAGAGTGGATCAATTGGACAAGTTGGCCAGCACTGCCACTATCCCAAAGGAAGGTGCTATTACCATGATGACGGCGGAAAGAAAGCTATTGACCGTAGAACTACTCGTGACAGAAAGAAATGAGGACTGGAGACTCCCAATTATACATTTCCTGAGAACTGGAAAAAAGATGGAAGGACTGGATAGGGTGGTAAAAATTAATTATAGGCAGTATTGCCTAGTCGGAGATGGCCTCATGAGAAGGTCTTTCACTCATCCTTACCTAAAATGCATTGGGAGGGATGAGGCAGAATACACCCTCAGGGAGGTACACCAAGGAGATGCTGGAAGCCATTCAGGATACCGGGATACAGTCAGAAAAATAATTAGAGCTGGTTTTATAGGGCTGACTTTGGCGAAGGACGCTAAAGAATATGTCAGAAAGTGCGACCGGTGCCAGAAGAATGCAAATGCCATACATGTGCCTGCTGAAAGATTGGGAGGACTGTACGCTTCCTACCCGTTTGACAAATGGGGAATAGACATTGTAGGTCCTTTTCTCGAAGTCGATTTGCAGCAGTTAAGCATCCGGAAACAAATGGTCAAGTAGAAGTAACAAACCGCACAATAGTGAGCGGGATTAAAGCACGCCTTGAGAGCCACGAAGGTGATTGGGTGGACACGCTTGATTCAGTGTTATGGTCGTATCAAATGGGAATCAGGACTGCCACCGGAGAATCCCCGAGTCAGCTGATATATGGAACTACCCCGGTTACCCCGGTAGAAATTGGAGCCTGTTCTTGGCGAGTGCTGAATTACAATGAAGACCACAATAATCAGAGTCGAAGAGAAGAGCTGGACTTGCTCGAAGAAGTGAGAAATATAGCCAAGATGAGGTCTGAGTCATACAAAGAAGCAGTCAAGGTTCGACACGATCTCAAAGTTCGAGAGAGAAGTTTCAAAGAAGGAGATTTGGTGTTACGAAGAGCTGACGCTCTTCAGCCAATCAGGAAATTGGATCTGGCATGAGAAGGACCATACAAAGTAGTAAAGGTGCTGAGAGGGTAGCTTATGAATTAGCAGAGCCAAACGGGAAGAAATTGCCCAGGCCTTGGAATGTCAATAACCTAAAGAAATACTATGTGTAAACTCTTATCTTTGTCCTATGCTACTTTTTGCAGGCGTAAAATTGTTTGTTTGATTGGAGTTCCCCTGAAATTATAGTCAGCCCTCCATTCTTTTTGTTCAGTTTTTCCATATCTTTAATTTTCAATCAAAATGTATGGTTGAGTAACGGATTTAGCAATGAATGAAAATTTTGCTCACACAAGCTCTTAAGCTCTGACATCTAGATAATCAGTCGAAACGGTAAACAACCACGTGAGAAATTTTCCACTTATATTGACAACTCAAATTTGCAGTACATTCAATGCAATGCATTTAAGAAGCTTAACACAATAAAAAGGAGACCAACATCTGATAAAGTGGCACTGACAAGGAGCTGAATAATGTAAATTTCAGTAGCGAAACAATTGAAACAAGGAAATCATTGCTAAGAAAAAGCCCTAGTAGACCTAATAACTGATAGCAACAGGAAACTGCCCCAACAGATCTAGTCGGTAAAGCCGTCCAAAAATGCCCTGGCGGACCTCATTGATAGCAGTCGCCTGAACTGCCCTGGCAAACCTCATCGATAATTGTCGAAGGAGGCCTCTCAGGGCTAGACATGCTGATGTGTAAGCATCTCCAACCTAGCCACCTATAGAGGGGCATGAATCGACACCGCCTTGCCTCTTCTTGTTGCCCGGGCTGCCATATAATACACCCCTGCTCGTGCCGATCTGCAAAGAAACGCAACCAGAGACGGGATCTCGCACCCAGTCAATGGAGGTGTTCAACCATAATTCTGCGACACTCGAGCGGGGCTCCGATACCCGATGCACAAAGATAGGCTCCGACTTCCAACCACCATAACGGCTGCACGGGAAGGGAATGCCTGCTTGAGCATTTTTTTGGGGAGAAGTTGACCTAAAAGTAGTCACAATCACGGGGAAAGATGTGCAAATCAGGACATACCTCCCATGAGCCATTCTGGTCTGCCTCCCAGTCCACGATTAGTGGACAACAAACGGGTAAATCATTATAAGTGTGATTATAATGTGTAATAACCAATTTTTCTAAGTGTAGTTTAATCGTCTGAAATGTGATTATGCATGCTTAATTTCTTTTAATGTGTGACGAGGCTTGACATGCACCCGTCGTATAGTACGATCAAAATACTTGTGTATACCCCAGACAGACAGTACACGCTCCTATGCCCACAACTGGACTGGCTAGTCTTAGCGGTAAGATAGGGTCGATCCTACAGAGAGTGAGGAACTACTTTACTCTTCAGGTGCACAAGTTTGATTGTCACGATCCAATCCTGTTATCTGCACAAATAACATAAAGGCAATCAAATATAAAATGGGTAAAATTTGGGTTAGGTCATGATCACTGTTGATATTTGTATTCGGTCATAGGCATACTAAAGATCCGTCCATGCTTCATATAACCTCAAGGCGTGGCCCAAAGACATTGGGGCGTTTCAAGAGATTATATTTCACACTTGGGATGGTTGAGTCCCTTGTAGTCACTTGGTCTGAAGGTCACACTTCACCCCAGTCACAATGCCATGGCCTCACCCCGGTCAAGAGGCCGTGCTTCACTCCTTCTTAGATAATAGTCATACTCGATCCCTCCAAGTATGACCCTCACCAACCTTCTCTTCTAAGTTCCCCGGCTCCGCACCTACAGAGCAGACATAACTCGTGGGATATACATTTTCGGTAAAGCGTCCAACCAGTCATCGATATATCTACGATGCGTGAAGTGAGTCTCTTGGTAGATAACCATGGCTTTATGCCTCGTCACTGTTGATGGATAGCCATTAGAGAAGCCCAAGACCAAAGAAGGACGCAGTATCTCCTTGCTTGTTCCTTGCCATCCAGATCTACAACGCCCTTGAAGGCGCTGCCCAGCTACTCGGTCATAGGCATACTGACCATATTTGTTTGGCATGCCCTGATCTTTGCTTGACGTGGTACAACCCTTTACCGAACGGAGATCACCCGCTAGGTCCGAACTGTTCACAATTTCTGCTCAGACCTTTTCAGAACTACTGAACTCAACCGAGCGCACAAATGCCTCTCGAATAACTCACATATCAACAGTTAATCACTTCCCCCTCCCAAATCTCACTAGGGGAATTACTCACACATATTGAAAGACATATTCATGCATGTAAATAAACACATCAATGAAAGAAAATACGGAATACTTGGAATTAAAAGTACCTAAGGCCAACCGCCTTGAATTTGTTCTTAACAACGGAATGAAAACGAAAACGGTAAATTGTTTATATTGAGAATGTAAAGAAAAATGCTGAGAACGAAATTGTATCTTGGGAGGTGATAAGTGTGTCCTCGCCGTCTACACTTGTTGGAATTTAAATAGAGATAGTGTATAAAATATCAAAATCCTAGCTGCAGCCGTCAATCTCCTCTCGCCTAGGGTTTACATCCCTTTTTTAGCTCTTGATCTGCTAGATATGAAGATATGATTTGATACGATTTGATTCTCTCCAATCTCTGGTCTTATCCTCGTATCTGATCGATATCCCGCCTGGTAGGACTTTCCTTTCCTAGTACCCACACGTATTTCCATATTTAGTTTTGGTTACTGACTGCTGCTGTCGGACATGGTCGTACTGACTGCATCCTTTGGTTAGCTTCACACCAGATGGAATTCTTCATAGTTTGTCACTACTCTGAGATATTATGAGTGGTCCATCGTTGAGCTCTCTTCTTGGAAGAATCATTATCCGACAACGGGGCTGATTTGTCTCGGTAATGCCCATTCCGACCATATTTCGTCCACATGCCCATTTCCGAGCTTCCTCCTCCAGAATATCTGTTTTCTCCCCTATACGACTTATACAGACACAAAAGAAAAGAAAAATGGGGCCAAAAGATCCAAAAGTCGAAGACGCATCACACCTACACACTTAAACCATACTTGCCCTCAAGTATGCAGGTGGATTCACAAAAGACACCGACGAACATAGAAGAAAGAGAAGAAATAAAGACTCAAGACACGAAACTGCATAATTATTAGATCGGATCATACATGCATGCATCAACCATTATGTCATACCACAAACCATTGAGCAAATAAATCACATGAAGAGATTAGCAGTTTCTCTCACACACTCAAGTGTACGGGTAAATGTATACTCTTATTCTACGCTGCCTTAGCTTCCCTATAGACTTGTTTATGAATTCATAACCAATGTTTAATTTGGTGCAGTTCATCAAAGGGTCTTTGTTAGGTTGTAGTGGGGTATGCGGAGCAGAGGTAAGAATTTCTGGATAAGTAGTTTAAAACTTGGTTCCAGTCATACCAATCTATCTTTTCAGTACTGGCACTCCTACTTCACATTTTCTTTCTTTTTGACAGGGTTTATTTTTTACTTCTTCAATTAAGGAAATTCGTCTTATCATTTCTGAATCCAGACTCTCTTTTCAATTTATGATTTTTCACCTTAAATAATGAGCTCTGCTTTATCCTTCGTACAATGTGGGAGTCACACTTTCAATCAATTCTGACGCAAGGGCTTATGAAAGAATTCATTCAGCTCAAAGTGGTTAACAAGGATTTATCATTTCAGCTCAAGCAAATAAATATAGGGCTCTAAATAGAAGAAATTACCCGAATCATATAAACTACACCAACTAGCTAGAATCCACAATCAAGTTCCAGGGTTACTAAGCAGGATATTCACACCAGAAAATAAATGCAAATTTGGCTCCAATCTCACAGGTATGGATTATTCAGTATGCTCTCTACTGCTATCATGTGATAATGCTCATCATACCAACAAACCAGTCAAACCTAATAGCATGCATGAATCACCAATACCGACAACATGTGCAAATTAACTCCAAACTTAAGACTCAAAAGAAAACAAAGACCTTTACTAGGGAGAGAAAACTTATTCGTGGAGTGTGAGGACTCGGTACCAAGAGATTGACTCTTCTCTTGATGGAATGCACCCCAAATGTCCAACAATTTGTGCTCTGAATTTGGTATGGAGTAGAGATCATGTGTAGCATTTGTGGAGTGGTGGAGAGTGTGCGAATGAATTTTCCGCTGCTTCAAAATGCAAAGGCCTCGCCAGTTAGGGCAGACCCTGACCACATGTCATACTGCTGATGCGGTAATTCCTTAACCACCTTGTAGTGTCTCCACCGGCCCCACCTACACACTTTGCTTTGCAAAGTGGGTTTTGATCTCTGATGCATAGGATCCAGCTCATCTCATCTACAAGGTTAGTCCTCCAAGAAACACAAAATACTAGGAAAAAAAAGGAACATAAATTCAAAGCAGTAATGGTCATACCAGCGACTTTATTCTGGGTTGTCTCCTAGTCAGCGCTCTTGTTTATTGTCTTGAGCTCGACGCAATCTTTTCCTTCATGCAAAACAAGGATCTACGGGAAAATATTTCTCCATCTTTTATATGCCTGGATTGTAGATCTTCTTGCCCAACTCCATGTACATCTCAGCACTATCGTATGCCTTGACTCTCCATTCGTCTTGCTTATGTAGCTTAATTTTCCTTTCAACTTGAGCGCCTAGCCGAGATGGAGAAACCTCATTTCCACGACATTTCTGGTATTGTACTTGCCACAAACCAGGCTCCATACTTGTTTTTGTAAGCTCTTTTAACTTTGTAGCTTCTCTGTCCGTAAGCTCTTTCAGATATCTCATCCTCGGTATGCCCTGTGCAGTTTTATCTCGATGGAACTTATCAATAAACGGTTCGAACATGTCCATATGAGGTTTAGATCCATGATCTCCAATGTCTTTCTTAAGCTCACAGATGTCAAAGCTAATGATATCTCCTTCATACTCACAACTTAAGGTTCCTTTTGTCCACATCTATTTTGATTCGAGCCATTTTCATGAAAGACCGACACAATATCACCCTAGAACCTTTTTGAATTTCATATCCCATATCCAAGAAATAGAAATCAACTGGGAATATGAGTTCATCTATCTTCACAAAAACATCTTCCACTACCCCTTCGGGGTAGGCATTCCACTGATCTGCCAACTGTATGATCACTTCTGTTGGCTTGAGGGGACCGAGGTTGAGTTTTCTATAGATCGATAGTGGCATCAAATTGATTGCAGATCCTAAATCTAACATAGCACACTCTATTCTTTTACCACCAACAACGCATGGAATAAAGAACATACCTGGATCCTTGCACTTTTCTGGTACCCTTCTCGGTATGACCGCTTGACGAGCCTATATTTTGTGCTCTTGTCGTGTGTGTTTTAGGTCTAGATCGAGTCTGTTTTAGTGTCTTTTGTGTCTGTTTTGTGTCTGGGAGGACACTTGAGTTGGCAGGGCAAGGAAAGGCAGGTATTGGACAAGACTGGAGTTAAAATATGCAAAAAGAGAAGGAACTGGCGATGCGAGGCAATGACCATAGTAGCCGTGCTCGTGGCTCAAGCTACCGAGGGCATAAGTCCAAATCAAGATGAAGAGCTGCTCCACTTTCAGTGGTATGGTCAATCTAGACGTTTGCGTGTTTCACTCTAGAAGGCAAGGTGCAGACTACCGTGGGCAAGAGATGGCAGAGAGACTGAGGAAGGCAGAGTGCAGAGCTTGGGCAACGGTGCTGGCACGTGAAGATGCAGCTGTTAGAGTCCTATAAGGAAACAAATTCCTTGCGGTACAAGATTGCGATCAAAGTTTCCTACTACAGCAGCAACACTATTTTGGCGATAAGGAAGGAGATCTTTCCAACCTTATGCATCGAGCTTTACATGGAAGCAGCTGGCCCGTTCTCTAGAAGGCCCGTTTGTAGGTTTGCCCTAGTTTTTGTACTCTATAAATACATGCATGCATGCGAGGCGCAAGATACACTTTTTCAGCTTTTATCTCTTTAGTATTCCGCAGCAAACAATTTATGCTTTTGTTCTTAGATACAGTTTACGTTTATTGTTAAGTCCCAATAGGGCAAACTTCTTTTACTTATCGTTATTAATTCAAGTATGTTTTTCTATATCTCTTTTGCTTTCGTTATTTACTTTATGTCTAGCTAAGCCTTTAAATCCAGGTTTAGGATAGATGATATGATGTATAACTTGTAAATCTCGTGAGTTCTAAGTGTTCTTGATAGTTGCATAAGTGTGTTCCCGACGCATTGGGCAACGATTCCAAAGAAGTTCGGTGGTCACAGGTAACTCGGAAGGCCAACGAGCCCTGGGAATATACCAATTTCTATATCGCAGGAGGGTTATCAAGTGCTGGTCGCAATTGCCTTACGTTTCTCGAGAGCGGCAAGAGCGGGTTGTAGTCTTGGCCTAGACGTGCAAAGATGTGTCAATGCTGGAGAAAGCCGGAAGAGAGGTCCTCGTATCTCACCCGTTGCCGGAGTGGGCCCATCTAGAACTAAATGCTGCTTGACCAACATGCACCTTATAAAGGTGGAATGCCTGGGGACTTTTGGGCAAACAAGAGGATTGGCTAGGGTATGCCTGTCAAGACCTAAACGTAAGGATGGAGCTGGGCGGACTATGTAGCGTACGTGACGACGTGACAGTGGGGACCCTACATAGTTTTAGCCTATAACCACTGACATACATGTGCAACAAATATCTTTGAACCGATGATCAAGATAAAGTTATACTCATTGATTCGGAACCTAAATCTGGATTGTTTTTATTACTGATCTTTTTGCTTGTCAAGTTACAGTTATTTACTTTCAGCAGTTTGCCAAAGGTGATAGTGACAGTTACCCAAGGCCATAGTAGATAGATACTCAACACAACCTTTTTGTGACCCAACCAGAGATTATCGCGAGCAACTCCCTATGGGATCGACCCTGTACTTGCCAACTAGCTGTTCCTAGGGGTAGGCATAGGAGTGAAATACAAATTGTATTTTGTCGCAGCTTAAACGACGGCTGCGTCACCGCTACAGCGTTCTCTCCCGTCACCATCCTTTCATATTCTTGTAGTTTGGCATACCGAGGTGGTTATTGTTCCATATGATGCGAATTTTCATACTTCTCGCGTTCAATAAGTGGACCCATAACTGACGAAGCGCTGTCGTTACACTCTTCGCACAAATAATCTTTATAAACACCTCTTGCCCAGCAAGGTACTAGTCAGCGGCAAGTGGGGTCGAACCCAAGGAACTCGGCGTAATCTGCTCTTCGGGTAGAACTCAACAAAAGGGATTTTGATTATAACTCAATAACCTATAACTCAACAAGTAAAAGTATCAAATAACAAAAGATGTTTGGATTGAGTTTCGAATCAATGATCCTAATGACTCATCACTCGTTCATTGGTGCAAAGATATTCAATTAATTGATTTTATTACTTGGTTTTAGACAAAGATTAGTTTATACCATAAGGTCACGAAGTCACGATATAAACACACTTAGCCTATGTCTAATCAATTTTATAGATCTCGACCAGAAGGCAAGATCTCCTCTCTTGATCAACAAAGTCACGAAGACACTTCAATAATGATGCTGCCCAACAGGAATTAAGAATAAACAGACCCAAGACAGCCACGGGGTAGGTCAATACTGACTGCTCTCCAACACCATTTACCTTCTTGGGCACGAAAGACACTCTCGTGTTAATCCCAATTTCTGTTAATGACTTAATCTTCAATATCTAGATGGTGATCAATCAAATATCAATATCAATTAAGTCTAGAATTAATCCTAAGTATTTTGGGAACAAAATCAATTAACGAACTTAAGCAATTAGACCTCACGAGTTTAGAACGAGTAATTAGATTCACTTCATCTACATCCAACCCAAACAATAAACTTAGCTAGACATAATAATAAACGTAAACACAAAACATATAAAGAAAAACATACTTAACATAATACTGGAAACGGGTTGCTGCCCAAAAGCGTAGTCAGCAACTAAGGTCTTGGCTTCAAGCCAACAACTAAACTAAAGCAGTAAATACGAAATATAAAGTAAATTGCCCGTAGGACTTGTTTCTTCCTCACTTTCTCTCAACTTAGAATGCAGAACTAAGAATAAAATCGGCACACAATACATAATGGAGCCGGCCATATATATAGGCGATGGAAATTAGGGTTTAGGGAAGTTTCCTTGTTGAAGAAGGACTCTTCCATGCATATCACATCCGCCCTTTCTCTTCATGCATGCATGATTCTCTTTCCTTGCTTGGTACATATCTCCTTTGATTAGGTCCGGCTAGGATAAGGAAAGAAAGATCCAATCCTTATCCTCTTCCTTGAAGGAAAAGAAAAATTTACTGCTGGTCCGACTCGCATCTTGCCCTCCATGTCTACATCCTGTATTGCTTCCTGTGTTGACCAAGATCTTGGCTCCTCCGACTACTCTATCTGTTGGCTAAAAGGATATGGGGAGGTACTTCCTGACTTGTAGAATGGATATTTCGATGTTGCCCAACTACAAGCTTCCAGCCCTATGCCCATTTGCATCGTATCACCATCTCAGCATCTCAACAACAGATTTTCCATCGGATTTGCCCAGCATCCCACCTGTTCTCCCCTGCACACCATCTCTCGACTTTGTGTCCTCCCAGACACACTTTGACTCTAAAAAGACTAAGAAACACAAGAAAAACACAAGAAAAGATGGACACAAATATGGGTTCATCAATAACCTTATCCTCTTTCTCCAATTTGTCTATGAAAGATGGTTGAGCATGGAGTTGAATATCTGCGGTGCTTGGCCTTACTAGTATACTACGAGTAGTATGCCCTACACTGACAACTTCATTTGGCTCCGACTTATTTTCCTCAAGGAGTTTTTGCACTATGATGGAAGGAATTGGTAGGGTTTCTTCTTTCTGAAATATCTCTACATCAGCTTTCTCTCTTGGATTAAGTTCATCCACCGATAATTTCCCTTGGTTTTCCTCTATTCTTGCCATGACGTTGGCCAATTGAGTGAGCTGTTGGCTAAGCTGAATGATCGTAGCTCGGGTCTCATCTTTGAACTGTTTGTTATCCTTGGCTAATTCTCTAGTGCCTCCTGCCAATTGGTCTCGCACCCATGTGGTGGCTGGTATGGTGGTATCTGATGTACTCTTTCCAGTATGTCTTGTTCTGGTGGCAATTGCTGATCATACCACTCATCTTCTTGCAACTGAAAACATGGATTACCGTGCCATCTAATATTATAGGAGTTGGTGAGTTGATCAGTCTTCAACTGTTGATCATGACATTCTTCCATAGCATAGACTTCCATTGTTTCGCCTCTTAATAAGGTGGGATTTTTGTAAGTTTGACATCCTGTCGTGTCGTATTGGTCATATTGACAAACCTGCTCTGGCACAGCTAAGGTTGTTACGAGTTGCTTGAGCTACTTAAGTTACTTACTCAACTCGGTGATGTTCCAATCCCCTACCTTCTTTGGCGTTTCCACATTGTCTTCATCTTGTCGTGACTCTTTGGCCATGTTTCCAAGAAATTGAAGAACATCATGCGGTGTTTTGTCTCTTATCGATCCTCCACATGCAGCAATAACAAGCCTTCGCTCGTTCTTCTTCAATCCTGATGTGAAGCATTCGGCCAATTCCTTATCAGAAATTTGGTGTTGTGGATATTTAAATTGCAATATTTTGAATCGGCTCCAGTATTTGTAGAATGATTCGAACCCTCCTTGTTCGATGCTCCGTATGGCCCTTCTCATACTCCGCACCTTTGTTGCTGGGTAATACTCTTCTAGAAACATGTGTTGCATGTGAGCCCATGTGGTCACACTGCTAGTGGTTAGCCCGTAATACCATTCCCTCGCGCCATCATGTAGTGTGAAGGGAAATATGAGCAACCTGATATATTCTTCCATGGATGCCTGGTCCCCCTCATTAGAGCATATCATTTCAAAGTTTTGAAGATGTGTAACTGGGTCATCTTCAGGCACGCCATGGAATTTAGGCATGACTCGGAGCAATTCTGGGTTCAGCTCATACCTACCTTCGATGTTCGGTAAGGTTATACCGCTGGGCTTCAGATTTAGGTCAGTTGGGTACGCTAACTGATGCATGGTCTGTGGGGCAGTGGTTGTCATCGCGCATCTCGCTGTACCACGTCAAGCAGTAAGCAGATGATGGATTGTGAAGAATAAAATTGTTGCGCGTCACTCCTCGGCAACGACGTCAATTTTGACACGCACCCATCGTATGGTACGATCAAAATACATGTGTATGCCCCAGACGGACAGTACACGCTCCTATGCCCACAACTGGACTGGCTAGTCTTAGCGGTAAGATAGGGTCGATCCCACGGAGAGTGAGGAACTACTTTACTCTTCAGGTGCACAAGTTTGGTTGTCACGATCCAATCATGTTATCTGCACAAATAACTTAAAGGCAATCAAATATAAAATGGGTAAAATTTGGGTTAGGTCATGATCACTGTTGATATTTGTATTCAGTCATAGGCATACTAAAGATTCGTCCATGCTTCATATAACCTCAAGGCGTGGCCCAAAGACATTGGGGCGTTTCAAGAGATTATATTCCACACTTGGGATGGTTGAGTCCCTTGTAGTCACTTGGTCCGAAGGTCACACTTCACCCTGGTCACAATGCCGTTGCCTTACTCCGGTCACAAAGCAGTGCTTCACTCCTCCTTAGATAGTAGTCATACCCGATCCCTCCAAGTATGACCCTCACCAACCTTCTCTTCTAAGTTCCCTGGCTCCGCACCTACAGAGCAGACATAACTCGTGGGATATACATTTTCGGTAAAGCGTCCAACCAGTCATCGATATATCTACGATGCGTGAAGTGAGTCTCTTGGTAGATAACCATGGCTTTATGCCTCGTCACTGTTGATGGATAGCCATTAGAGAAGCCCAAGACCAAAGAAGGACGCAGTATCTCCTGCCCGTTCCTTGCCATCCAAATCTACAACGCCCTTGAAGGCGCTGCCCAGCTACTCGGTCACAGGCATACTGAACATTATTGTTTGGCATGCCCTGACCTTTTCTTGACATGGTACAATCCTTACCGAACGGAGATCACCCGCTAAGTCCGAACTGTTCACGATTTCTGCTCAGACCTTTCCGGAACTAATGAACTCAACCGAGCGCACAAATGCCTTTCGAATAACTCACATATCAACAGTTAATCACTTCCCCCTCCCAAATCTCACCAGGGGAATTACTCACACATATTGAAAGACATATTCATGCATGTATATAAACACATCAATGAAAGAAAACACGAAATACTTGGAATTAAAAGTACCTAAGGCCAACCGCCTTGAATTTGTTATTAACAACGGAATGAAAATGAAAACGGTAAATTGTCTACACTGAGAATGTAAAGAAAAATGTTGAGAACGAAATTGTATCTTGGGAGATGATAAGTGTGTCCTCGCCGTCTACACTTGCTGGACTTTAAATAGAGATAGTGTATAAATATCAAAACCCTAGCTGCAGCCGTCAATCTCCTCTCGCC
Organism: Schizonepeta tenuifolia; assembly: GCA_029490685.1. NCBI lineage: Eukaryota > Viridiplantae > Streptophyta > Magnoliopsida > Lamiales > Lamiaceae > Schizonepeta > Schizonepeta tenuifolia. The sequence goes on from CM055960.1 coordinate 76,516,381, forward strand.
TAGGGTTTACATCCCTTTTTTAGCTCTTGATCTGCTAGATAAGAAGATATGATTTGATACAATTTGATTCTCTCCAATCTATGGTCTTATCCTCGTATCTGATCGATAGCCCGCCTGGTAGGACTTTCCTTTCCTAGTACCCACGCGTATTTCCATATTTAGTTCTGGTTACTGATTACTGCTGTCGGTCATGGTTGTACTGACTGCATCCTTCGGTTAGCCTCACACCAGGTGGAATTTTTCAGGGTTTGTCACTACTCCGAGATATTGTGAGTGGTCCATCGTTGAGCTCTCTTCCTGGGAGAATCATTATCCGACAACGGGGCTGATTTGTCTTGGTAATGCCCATTCCGACTATATTTCGTCCACATGCCCATTTCCGAGCTTCCTCCTCCAGAATATCTGTTTTCTCCCCTATACGACTTATACAGACACAAAAGAAAAGAAAAACGGGGCCAAAAGACCTAAAAGTCGAAGATGCATCAAGGCTGTCGTTCGCTCTCTCAAAATGAATTTGTAGCCTATTCTCATAGCTATATAGTTAGCAAGTAAGTACAGGGTCGATCCACAAAGAGTTGATTGTCACTATCTCTTGAAACCTCCTCCACCTGTTCAGAAAATTGGGTTTTGCTATCTTGGTCACTAGGGCTCTCTTGCCCAATTCGAGAACTTAAATATACACTGAAAAGTAAACAGATAACGTGATCAATAACAAAAATGACTTGATCTGGAGTCATCATCCAGTTTCTTGTCCAAGGAGCATTAATCACTAGAAAGGCCCAACAAGGAATCATTACGTCTAGCCCAATTGGGTAGACACCTTCCTCTAATGTTAATCGATCTTAATCGAGATGATAATGAAAAACACTCCTACTTCCCAATTGATTGGTGATCTAATATGTTCTAAATGATTAACGGCCTATTAATCTCTTAATCGTATTATCTCTTATTTGAACAAGCTTATTAACATATCGGGAACACATGCATCCAATTATCTAGCATAATTTAGACCTCTCAAGCTTACGTAATCACCTAATTGTCTTGCCAGATCAAGTATAAAAACTTAGCCCGACATAATAATTGAACTACGAACACATTAATTAAAGGAACTCATAAGAAGAACTATATTAAAACTTACTAAGTACGTGAAAAACAAATACGGCCAAAAGTGCCGATGAACAAAACACAAATAAATGTATGCCCGTAGGACTTATTTTTCTCCTTACAATCGCTCAATAAATGATAGGTAGTGAAAGCATAAAAGACGGTCTTCTTCGTAGCAGCCAAGCTTCAATATTTATAGGCGAGTACTTAGGGTTTGGGCCCCCTAGTCCTTAACATGGAAGGAATCCATGAGCTACCTTGGGATGCAAGTAATACTTGATATGCACGACCCTCAACATGGCAAGTCACATCTATCTCCAAGAGATCCCTTGCAGATACTAAATCTAGTTGGATAAGGAAAGATATTTAAGTTAGATCATCTTTTCCTTATCCTTCTAGACCTAGGAGAGAAACTCGCCAGCTGACCAAAACACTCCACCTATCTTTGTCTTGACCAATATCGCTCTGCTCGACCTGCTTCCAGAAATGATGCTTTCCATCCCTGTATTGCCTAGTTTCCATCTGCAAGACAGCAAACACCCTCCTGCCCAAAATATGTCCTCTAAGCCACTAAAACTAGACAAAACACACACAAAAACTCGATCTAAACTACCTAAAATAGACACTAAAAGGACACAAATTATGGACTCATCATGCGCACACACTTAACCCACACATGTCTTCAAGTGTGCACAAACAACTTGCCCAAGACACAAACAAAAAAAACAAAAGACTCAAAACATGATCAACACAGAAGAGTTAGTCAAGGCAATATAACAATCTTCCAAAATAATCCGCAAGTGAAGGGAAAAGAAAATGCCATGCTATCAAACAAGTCAAGACAGAATTGTGAACTTTTAGGATCTCCTCTCCACACTCATCACTCTTGTGTTTAGGCTCTTCTCTACACTCATGGACCATCTTGACTTCGGTATCACCATAGGCTTGTCTGCCCTTTAAATCTAAAGCTCATATTTCAAATCTCAAAACACATCATTAGGTCTTTTTAGGTCTTAAGCTTAAGACAATAGGTAGGAAGTATTTAAATCGTGGCTAAGGGCAATTTAAACTTGTGTTGGGCAACAGGGGTTCCCAACCTCTTCTTAACTCCTTGCCTTATCTTTTCCAAGCTTATGCTTTAACATCTCTAGGGAACTTAAAATTTTCCTGTTTCCCTTATTTCTTTTATTTTTTTCTCTTTTCTTGGGCATAACCCAACTATCAACACAAAATATATTTCTACCCAAAATGTACCCCATTATCTTCTTCTTGCCCCTTTCCTCTTTATACTACCCAGGTTCCCACAACCAAATAAGAATCTTTTTAAAGGCAGCATCTAAATGATAGAAAGAATCAATTAGGCTCAAAAGGGGTTATCAAAGGATAATGATATAAGGTAGGCAATTTAAACTCAATGGCTGATGAAAGAATGGCCTAAATCATCTAAGTTAAGAGATAATAAACCAAAGTACATGCAAGTTCTAGTTCCTCCTAATCAAGATGTCCTTAATCACACATAAAGAATGAATTCAATTAAGCTCAAATCCTCACAAGGTTTGTTCACAATGCAATCCATCATACAAGTCATCTTCTAGCATGCAAAAACTTAGCACTGTTCAACAAGCAGCAAATAAGCACACAAATCATCACACCATCTTGCCCAACAACTCCATGCTGATCAACTCGATTACTAAAAATAAAAATAAAAACACGACATAGACACCCCACGCACACACTTTGCTTATAGCAAAGTCCATCTATGGAGGCCTCACTCAACACACTTTTTGACAAACAATTGGCCTTCCTACGCACACACTTTGCTTATAGCAAAGTAGTGAACGTAGAAAGGTCAAGACACTAACATAACAACATGAATTACTCGCCTACCTCACCACACATTTTGCAAGGCAAAATGTGGGTGAGGTATTCGATTACTCTACAGACACAAGACAAATAAAATATAAAGACATTAAACCAAAAATAAAATAAAAACACAAAAAACTACTATACAAACAAATAGGAGGACATAACTAAGCAGAAGGATCAGAAGTTGACCCTATTTTCAGGTGGCGGGCAAGGCTGTTGAGAGTAGCCTGCATGACCAGTTTCCATAGCTCCTTGAGCAACTCCTCAGTCTTGCCCAACCTCTGCAAGACTTCTTTCAACTGGGCAAAAGAAGATTCAACCTCCTCCTTATCATCTTCTTCCTCTTTTTCGATCGCGGACTTCTTGGCCAACCTGGCTGACTTCTTGGGCGGCAAACGTGCTGAAGCTGGTTGATCCTTCTCATGCGCCTCCAACAGGCGCCATCCTTTTCCATGCTTCACCACCTTCTTCATCCTGCTCAACCTCTCCATGTTGAGCACGTCAGTCGGTGTCACTTCAAAGTCCTTCACCTCATCATGAAGCTCTAACCCCTCGATATAGGCTGCAACAAAGTGCCCACACAAGTACTTCTGGCTCGCCTTGGCCACCACTGCGCTCAGTTGCTCCATCAAGAAGGCTGCAAAATTCAGCCTCTTCCTGGTCAACATACAATACAGTATGTAAACCTCCTAGTTAGCCAGCGAATTCCCGCTATCTCCCTTGCCAAACATATTGTAGGCAAGAATCCTATGAGCAACACGGAGGGCTGGCGTCTTCAGATCAGAAGCCTTGTTGTCTCCTTACTGAACTCTGTTCCCACGCTGACCTCCTTCCACATCCGAATCCACTCTTCCTTGGGCAAGTCCACTGGCACCTTCTTCCCTGCCCTCCTAAACTCCGACTTTTGCAACTCCATCATCGTCGCGAACCCCAAAATCTGGTTTAAGTCATTCAGCCCAGCCACAAACGGCAGCCCATTTATCACAAACTCGATTGAGGCCGAGTTTCCTTCTCCATCCAGCACGAACTCCACTGATCTGTACACATCTCTCACCAACTCTTCGTAGATGTGGGAGGGTAGCGTCAGGAATCTTCCCCAGCCACATCCCTCATACAGGGCCCTCACTTCTAATGCTATGCCTAGGGAGTCCAGGTCGCCAAAGTCAATCACTCTGGGCACAAAAACCTTCATGGCAGACAAGTCTTCAGCCCTCTTGAACTTCTTCTTTCCTCGTAACTCGGACTCCTCCTTCTCGACCTTCCAAGCGGCAGACCTTGTTATCCTCTCTTCCACTATCTAAACATTGTCATCCTCCGACTCCACCACTCTCTGTCTCTTCCATGGGTTCTTGGACGAAGGCGTAGTGGCCTTCTTCTCTTCCGTGGACGACTCTCCACCTAATAATGAGGCGACTTCAAATGTGACCACCTTCGTCTTCTTCTTCTTGGCCTCCTTCCCCTTCTATTTTCTCTTCTTTGCATCCCGTTCCACTTCTGTGCATAGCTTGTCGAAGGAATCAACGGATTCCTTCTTCTCTTCCTGCTCTCCCTCTTCTTTCTCATGAACCTCCATCTCCACATCGTCCTTCTCTGTCTCCTTTTCCTCTGGTTCCGGTTGCGTGTTCTCTGGCGTTGCTTCCGCAACAGCTTTCTCCGGTGTGGAAAAAGTTTCCTCCACCGGAGCAGTTGCTTCTTCTCTCACCTCTTCTGGTACACCCATTGTCTCCACGAGCGCACTGCTGATGATTTCTTCTACTTTGGCTGTGAGAGGGTACGGCACCACCCAAGAGGTTAGGTCTACTGCGGCTAAAGGGACTTCCGACGGTGACTGTTCCGGTTCATCGAGGTCGATGTGCGTGCCATGAGGGATTTTGTTGAGTTTGTTTTTGGGGCGTGTGGATACCATGGTGGGTTTTAGGGCTTAAATTTAGGGAAGAAATCTGCAAAAATCCGAAATTGGGGGGTTGAGGATGGAAAGTGGATTATGGTAGTTTTTGAATTGATGGCTGACGCGACCGTCGTTTAGTCACGTACAAAATACATTTATAATTCTCCTATTTCCTACTACCAGGATTAGCTAGCAGCAAGTATAGGGTCAATCCCACGACGAGCTGGTGTAGCTTTCTCTTTGGTTACGAGTCATCCAAAGTTTAAGGGGTTCTGCACAGACTCGTCTTGGCCAAACAGATAAAATAAATCTAAACTAAAATATAATTAAAAGATAAAGACAACCCTGGATTTAGGTGTTGAGTCAATTGCACAAACATTGAGCAATGGTATGTGGTACGTGTGTGTCAATAGTTATAGGCAAACCGCGTCATAGTCCTACTGTCACGTTGTCACGCCTAAAGCCACGATCTGCCCAATTCGTCCTTACTTGTGAATCCTGCGTGGCATTCTCACCCCAGGCTTCCTAACTTGCCCAACTCACCCCCGAGCATTCCTCAAGGGGCATAGACTGGAACAAGCAGCTTTGGGCACTAGACGAACCCACTCCGGCCCTATGAGATACGAGGATCCCGCTCCGACTTTTCACCAGCATCAGCGTACTTCGTTTGGCTCCGCCCAAGATCAACCTGAGATTTGCCGCCCTCAAGAAGCGTGAAGCAAATCTCTCCCAGTCCCTGTTGGTCTAAGCTACCTCCTTTTTAAGGAATCTGCCGCACTCCAATTGCCCATCTACAGTATGGTCTCTTGGCTTAAACAGACCTATTTGAAATCATTGCCTAACGCCTCGGGAACACACATATATATAGCTATATCACGCCTTGCCCGAATCAATCACGATTCAATGCTTCTGCAGCATCATCTTGCACAAACGCAGATTTGTATAACTACCTAGGCATAAAGTAAATAACAAGAAAATAAAGAACGAAATAGAAAAAGAACTATAATTAAAATAAATCCGGACGACACCAACATCGCCGACAATAAAGTACAAAAGTTAGTTTTCCTCCGAAGGGGCAAACTCTCAAACAAAAGAAAGAAAACCCTAGACTAAAGAAGATATAGAACTTAAAAGATTCAAAGTAAAAGGGATAAGAGATACATATGGTTTGCTATCTAGAAGTATTTATAGAGGTGAAATTCGTGGGTCTTGGAGGCTCAGCCCATTAGGTAAGTTGATAGCAGCTAGGTTTGGGCGAGCTGTCTGCCAGCTGTCAGCTTCTGTTGACCAAGAGACTTTCCTTATTTAGCAGATTTTGATATGGACGAATCTTCATAGATAAAGAAGTAATTAATTCCTTGTTGGCTACTTGGATAAGGTTGATCTCTTACTTAGTCCACACTCTTCCCTTGTAGATTAATTTCTTTCTTGCGCCGCACTCTTTCTTGATATGCTGAACTGTCGCAGATCTACATTCCCAAGACGTGTACTCCTGCCTCTCTTCTGTACTCTGCCTTACGCCCTTGGCCTTTTTACATCTCCTCTTGCCCAAATGACTTGATCTTGCACGGTACTTGATTTGGTCAGGTTGTGAAGCGAGTAGCTTTAGTTATGAATGTCTGCTTCCTTGGCCAAGCTGCTAGCATCATTTCCTTGCCCAAAGTGCTTCGTATCTATGCCCAAAATGTCTTTTGCGGAATTTGATAATTTCTTGCCCATTTCTGCCTAGTTTTGTCATGGTTTGCCCTATACGTCCCTGCCTTCACAATGTGTCCTCCAAGACACTAAAGACAAACAAAAATATACAAAATGACTCGATCAAGACCTAAAATAAGACTCGAAAATCATACAAAATTTGGTCTCATCAATGGTTTACGTGGGAAAGTGGAAAGGTTTAGAGGGATAGTCGTGGTAGGGTGGTAGACGGTTATAGGGCTAGGGGTAGGTTTTGAGTGCAGTTGTCACATCCCACGTGATGTGGCAGTTTCTGTCTCGTCAGCTGTATTGCCCAAGACGGTCGCTTAGCCCAGAGCGCCGCTCTTGCCCTCCTACGCACACACTTTGCTCAAAGAAAAGTGTCAGATCCTCCTTCTTCTCTCGCCCAATACCTATTCTCTACAAGTTACAAAAACACTACCACACACGCTAATATTAAAATTATGGCTATTTTAATCTCTATCTTCCCCTTGTTTTTTTTTTAACTAAATAAGACAGTACGTGAAATTTAAAAGAAAACATACCAGGTTGCCTCCTAGTCAGCGCCCCAGTTATCGTGGTGGGCACGACATCTCTCTTGCCCAAGTTAAGGCTCCATCGCATAGAGGAATTTCAAGTATTCCTCTGGTTTCTCCAAGACTTGGCCAAAGAAAGCCTTCAATCTTCCTCCATTGACTTTGAAAATCTTTCTCGTGCTAGTATTCATCACTTCCACGGCCCCATTTGGATATGTGGCTTGTACTTCGAATGGACCAACCCACTTAGTTGATAGTTTTCCTGACATGAGTTTAAACATGGACTGATATAGTAGCACTTGTTGCCCAGGTTCAACTTCTTGACCTTGATCAATGCATCGTGAGCCTTCTTCATCCTTTCTTTGTACAGCACGGAGCTGTCATATGAATTGAGTCGGATCTCCTCGAGTCCTTGCAATTAAAGCTTCCTAGCTTGGCTTGCTTTGTCCCAATCATAATTCATCTTCTGAACTGCCCAATACACTCTATGCTCTATTTCCACAGGCAAGTGGCACATCTTGCCAAAGACCATTCTATAAGGTGATATGCCAAATGGAGTTTTGAACGATGTCCTATATGCCTACAGTGCATCCTCAAGACGCAAACTCCAATCCTTCCCTGTCGGACTAACTGTCTTACTCAAGACAGCCTTCACAATGCGATTAGACAATTCAACTTGACCATTTACTTGAGGATGATAAGCATTCAAAATCCTATGATGTACTCCATACCTACTCATTAACCCCTTTACAGCTTCATTGCAGAAGTGCGTTCCTTGGTCACTAATGATCGCCCTAGGCACACCAAACCGGCTAAAGATATTGCTCTTGAGGAATTTCACAACTACCTTTGAGTCATTGGTTGATGTTGTCTTAGCCTCCACCCATTTAGACACGTAGTCGACTGCCAAAAATATGTAGAGATTCCCTTTTGAGTTGGGCAATGGCCCCATAAAATCCATTCCCCATATATCAAATACTTCGACCGGCATGACTGGGGTCATGGGCATCTCATTCCTCTTGCCAATGTTGCCCTCCTTCTGGCATCGAACGTATCGTTTACACCACTTGAAGTTGTCCTTGAATATATTAGGCCAATAAAACCCACAATCTAATATTTTCCTTGCAGTCCTTTTTGGTCCAAAATGTCCCCCACACACCTTGGAATGACAATGTGTGAGGATGCTTGCTTGTTTCTTCTCATCAACACATCTACAGATAACTTGGTCAGTACACATTTTCCATAAATACGGCTCATCCCATATGTAATATCGACTTTCCACCTTCAACTTGTTCTTTTGATAGAGACTGAGGTTACCTGGAAGTCGTCCCAAGATAATATAGTTGCACAAGTCGGCATACCATGCTTCTGGGTTGTCTTGGGCAAGAGCGAGATGTTCATCTGGGAAAGTCTCCTTGATTGGCTCGATCTTCTCTTGTTGGATTATGCGACTCAGATGATCAGCCACTAGATTCTGGGTTCTAGCCTTATCTTTGATTTCCAAATCGAATTCCTGAAGCAACATGATCCACCTTATCAATCTAGGCTTGGTTTCCTTCTTGGCCATGAGGAACTTCAGGGCGGAGTGGTCAGTGTAGACTATGGTCTTGCCCCCGAGCAGGTATGATCGAAATTTCTCGACAGCAAACACTACAGCTAATAGTTCCTTCTCCGTAGTGGAATAATTGTATTGGGCAGGATTGAGAGTTCTGGATGCATAGTATATGACATGATTCACTCGTCCTCTCTTCTGCCCAAGAACCGTTCCTACTGCGTAGTCACTCGCATCAAACATCACTTTAAATGGCATTTTCCAATCCTGTGGTTGAATGATAAGTGCTGACACTAAGATCTCCTTTAGCGTGTGGAATGCCTTCTTGCAGTCTTCATCAAAGTTCCACTCCACTTCTCCTTGTAATAGTCTGGTCATAGGCTGCGGGATCTTGGCGAAATCCTTGACGAACCTCCTATAAAATCCTGCATGTCCAAGAAATCCACGTAGCTACTTCGCATTGCTCAGGTAGGACAACTTGGCTATGATATCGATCTTGGCCTTGTCGACCTCTATCCATCATTCTGATATGATATGCCCAAGGACTATGCCCTCCTTGACCATGAAGTGGCACTTCTCAAAGTTCAGGACCAAACTCTTATCCACACATCTTTTCAGCACCATCCCCAGGTTGTTTAGGCATTTGTCGAAGTCCGATCCATAGACAGTAAAGTCGTCCATGAACACCTCTATGCAGGTTTCGAGCAAATATGAGAATATGCTCATCATACATCTTTGGAATGTGCCAGCAGCGTTGCATAGACCAAAAGGCATCCTTCTATATGCAAACGTACCAAATGGGCAGGTAAAAGTGTTCTTGCCCTGGTCTTCCTCCGCGACCCAGATCTGCATGTAGCCCGAGTAACCATCGAGAAAACAAAAGTACTTGTTGCCCGCCAACCTTTCGAGCATCTCATCAATGAAAGGTAACGGAAAGTGGTCCTTTTTGGTCTTCTGGTTCAACTTCTTGTAATCAATGCATACAACATACTTGCCATCCTGTCTGTAACCTTGTCACCACCATTTCTCTTTGCTCGTCCTCCACCACTTGAATTTCAAACTTCTTGGGCACGATATGTACTGGACTTACCCATCTACTGTTAGAGACCGGGTAGATGATCCCCAGGTCTAACAGCTTCAAGATTTCTTTCATTACTACCTCTTTCATTGTTGGGTTTAGTCTTCTTTGAGGATCTCTAATGGGCACGGCATCTTCCTCGAGCAAGATGTGGTGTCTGCACACAGTAGGGTTTATGCCCCTTATATCGGCCAATGTCCAGCCAATGGCCAGTTTGTACTCCACCAGGATTTCTTTTACACGTTCCTTTTCCTCGATAAACAACTCCGCACTTATGATTACTGGTAGTTTCTCTTCTTCTCCCAAGTAGATGTACTTCAAGTGACTAGGTAGTGCCTTTAATTCCAACTTAGGTGTTTTCTCTATTGATGGCATCAATCTATCTTCTTGCTTCAGTGTAGGAATCACCAATGGTTCTACTCTCCATCCTAATTCTACATCCGACTTTAAGTAATGTACTGCTTCGATTAGCTCAACAGACCCGTCTTGGGCAACAACCTCCGTTAAACCAATTTGTAGGGCTACATCCAGCCTATCTTCAATTGCTATTTCTGGCCAGAACTCATCCACCATATGGTCAATATGGTCAATGCTATGCACCAACTCCATGTCACTAGGCTGTTTCATGGTGTTGTAGATGTCAAATGACACCACTTCTCCTCCGAACTCACAAGTTAGCTTCTCCGTGTCGCAGTTGATTCTTGTGCGAGCGGTCTTCAAGAACGGTCTTCCTAACAACATCACTGGTGCCTTGTGCGACGATCTCCCCATATTCAGAATATAGAAATCCGCTGGAAAAATTAAGTCTATTACCCTGACCAAGACGTCCTCTAGAATCCTTTCAGGCCATACAGTCGACCTATCTACTAGTTGAATTGCCACCCTTGTAGGTTTAAGTGGCCCCATCCTTAGATCATGATACATCGACTTGGGCATAACGTTAATCGATGCTCCCAGATCCAGCATAGCCTTTTCAATCTTCATGTCTCTAATGATGCAGGGGATATAGAACATCCCAGGGTCAGTACACTTGGTCGGCATAGGGGTGTCTTGCAATACTGCAGATACATTCTCACTAACTTGGAACCTTGCATCGTCTGTGTACTTGATCTTCCTTATACATAATTTCTTCAAAAACTTGGCACACTTAGGCATAGATTGTAAGACGGTCAAGACGAGTATGTTGACCTCGACATTCTGAAACATTTTGGTCAGCTCTTTCATTTTCTGAGCTTCCTTATCCTTTGCGAACCGTCCTGGGTAAGGAGCTTTTGGCTCATAATGTCACAGCCCGACTCCTAGGGTATTGAAACCACTAGAATACAAGGAGCAGTGAGGTGGAACAACTGAACTTTAACTTATAAAACATGCTCGATGACTTTAGAAATAATCTCATGTAATGCCCCGTAAAATTCCTTACGTTCTTAAAATTTTTAAAGTTAATTAAATAAATAGCTTTGCACGCCTAAGTTTACGATTTTGAATTCTAAGACTAACGGTCGAATCAGTTTCTGAAAATAAATTACGGAAGTCAGCTAGACGACTACTGTATTTAGGGTTAGCGCGTACGAAAAGTTTTTAGTTCGTGAACTCAGAACGGAAAACCGTCTGATTTTTACATTCACGAAATCGCGTTACGAACTCGCCCGAGAAAGTTCATTTTTACGTTTTTCCGGACGAAACTCGAACTGTGTCATCCCGAGTTTTTGTCAAAATAAATTTTGTAAATTTATTTTCCGATTAAGTTTCGTACGTTAGAATTTACGGTCAAATCGGATCGCGACGATTTTGTGCCGAGCGACGTTTTTTTCGAACGTTGTCCGTAACGTCGGATCGCGCCGGAAAAAATGCGTATTTCTTCCCTCTCCCTCACCTTGTCCGACATCACCTCTCCTTTAATTAGATTTTTAGGTGTTTTTATTAGTTAAACAAGTGACACCTAATGCATTCACTATTGAAACTTTACACCTATGTTAGTTACTATTTACCATTACACCTTGCACTCTTATCTCCTAAGTTAAACAATTAAAACAACACCCTCCCTCCCATTTCTTACACAAATCGGGAGCACCCCTATTCCATCTCCTTCTTCATTTCTTCCATCTCCATTGAAGAGAAGCTCCAAGAACAAGAAGAATTACACAAGTCCACATCCCTCCATTCAAACCTCTTACTTTCTTCATTAATTCTTAAGGTAATTCCCTCCTCTTAACTTCTATCCATCAATCTTCTTCTTCTTTTCTTTTCTTCTTTTTTGATCGAAAAATAGAACTTTGGAATAGATGATTTGATCTTGGAATAATGAAATTAAATGTATTAGAAAGGATAATTAGGGATTAAAATTGAACAAAAATAAGAACCCTAATACCTATATTAATACCGAAATTTAGGGCATGTTAGTAGGATTTTTAGTTTTCTTCAATTGATGATGATTTCATGCCTAGGAGATGTTTAATTAGTGATTAGAACGAAGAGGAATCGAAAGCCCTATGTTTTTGTGAAATTTCAATTAGGGTTTGAGTTTGAATTTAGGGGTTTATGCATGTTAGTTGAAATTGGATTTGCAATTGATTAATTGATGATATAAGAGGATGATTAGTTGATAAATGGTGATAATTGGAGAAGAAAAACACCCTCTTAAAATATGTATGAAAACCGAAATTGTTGGAGTAATTAGGGGTTTCCACATGTTTGATCTAATTGATGGATTGTTGATGGAATTATGAAGTAATTGATGTTAATGGATTATAGAATTAAATTGAGAATTTTCTAAAAATATTTAACGTAACGTAAGAGACGAAGAACACCTTATAAGTTGAAATATAATGATGTTATGACATGATTGCATGCATAGAAGTGATTCTCGTTAGATGTAGATTGACGTCGTAAAATTTGAACGGAATCCGACAACTTTGAAAAACGCGTAAGAGACGAACCTTTAGTCGTAACTAATAATCGAGAAGTCGAATGAGAATTATATTTTGATATTATTGTCTATGATGGACTTGAGAACAACTTTCTAGTTGACGTCATAAGCTTTCGAGTTGTTTTAATATGAGCTATAGTTATAGTCGAGAACTAGAATGCGTTTTGAATAATTTGTTGGTTTAGTAATTGTTAGTTGAAATCCGACGTTTAGAACGTCGTGCTTTTGGACGAGTTTTGAGAAGGAGTTCACCATGTACGGGAATACATGATGACTGCCTTGAGGGTCCAGTTTCCAAAGATTTTGAATTCGAGAGCTTAGAATGAACCTAAGACGTTATACGTCGAACCTATCGAGCAATTAGGGTTTTCGCGGCAGTTTTGCGACCCTCGCCGGAAACTGTAATAACTTTTAGCTCGTTTATCGGATTTGCGATCCGTAAATTGGAGCGTAAACTAGACATTCCAATCTTTCCAGTGGTACAGGGCTCATCCCCTGTTTCCAAATTCTCTGTTCTGGACAGCCTCCAGAGTTACTGGATTGCGCAGTGAAATTTCAGTTTCTTGTTTTCTAAGTTGTTTTGATTCGCAACTTAGTTTCTTTCGATCTTTTAAGCCGTATTAGCTAACGAATATCTCCCTACTGACCCTAGAGTCAAGTACAGGACCTTGAGTGATGAAAACCAATCGAGATCTTATCTCTTATTCGTTCAAGTAAAGAAGTAGTTAAGTGAGAATTTCATAAGTCCTGAAATGAACGAAAACGTAAATCGCCTAAGTTGATTCTTTCCAACTTAGCTCCTTATAATCTCTAAAGTCGTATTAAGTTACCGACTACCCTCTCTACTGACCCGAGAGTCGAGTATAAGACTTTCCGAGTTCTAACGAGATTTGAACGAGTCTCGTTCCCGTTTAAGTAAAATGAATCTAGTAAGCGTGCAAATGCCCAAAAGAATGAAACAATTAAACCTTTTCGATTCTCTTTGATCGATTATCTTTTACGACCTATGTTAAAGTATTATTTGTTTTACGATGAAGGAGGAAGCCAACTGTGAAGAAAGGACGGAAGATCCAAAGTTTGGAAGTTTTTGCTTTTTAGTTCTGTATATCGAGGTGGGCTTTTATATACAAATAAAACGAGCAATGCTCGGAAAATCTTTCTTTATCGCTTTGATATCTGTGTTTTCAAAGTGATATTATGGCATGAACTGTTTTATGTTTTATGTGAGTTCTCTTGTACCTATCTGAGTCAACATTCGTGTTTTCCAGATTTAGAGTTAATCTAACTAGATTAACTAACGATCGGCTCTGAGTTAGCTGCTAAGTGCTTTCCAGAGTTAGTGCACTTTGTAACCTGTGGTGTATGTGATATCCTGTTGAGGGGTACCAGCCACGGTGAATTAGAATTGGTCAAGATTGAACGTAACATACCAGAAAAATGCTTGCAAGCTAATTTGAGAAAAGAGTCAGAAAATGTTTAGTAGACGTGGGCCCATTTTAATAAAACCCCGACGTGCTACGAATTATGAAATGCCATATTTATCTATACTTATGATTATGATTTCGGCATCGTGCCCACTAAGTACGTTTGTACTTAGCCCTGCATTGTTTCCTAAATGTGCAGGTTGAAGCGACGGTAAGGGCGACGGTTGATGTTGAGTTAAAGGATAGGATGCTTAATTAGAACCCTTCCGTTGCCAAACTCTGAATAATCTTTTGAGATGTATCTTTGAAACAATGCTCTGTAGTTAAGTCTGTAAATATGAACTTAGCTTCTTTTGTGTACTTTTGTCGAGTAATCCTTAGGGATTAACTCTTTCTTATTTATATTCAAGTCTTGTTCATGTTTTATCGATGCCTTTCATGTATGTTTAGTCAGTTAGCCCCCTTCTTCCCCGCTTCTTTAATCCAACCCCAGTCGCACCCCGGCTTCTGCCGTCCCTCGGAATTTGGGGCTGTGACATCTCAATTATCAAATCAAGCTCACAAAAATGTGATTATTAATCAAGTTATTTTCCAAGAAATGAATATTCAATAAGATTTTGGATGTTGAACTCATCAAGGAATTAGGTTTGGTTGTCTAAATGAAGTTGCATTCAAAGTGTGGGCCAACTTTTTAAAACTTTTAATCATCAAGTGATAATGAAGCAGATTTGATGATTTGTTTGAAAATCCAAAATCATTTTGGATGGAATTTAGAAAGGATTTAATGGCTTTGATCGAGCACACGGGCTCTTAGGGTTTTGGGACCGAGCATGCAAGGCACGATTAAAGCAAATAAATAACGTTGCAGCGGAATATAAACATCGACTCGGAAATCCCAAGGTTATATGTGTGAAGACACATAACCTCAAGCTTAAACTCGAATTTTAAGTTTTGTTTGAAAACGAGCCGCCCAAGCACACCGCAACCTTCCTCATCCGAGCTAACCTGCACGTTTTAGAAATAACATGTAGAGCGTGAGTACTTCGTACTCAGTGGACACATGCCAAAATAATTTGAAACTTTTCTCATTAGAGCTATATGATTGTACTTGCCTCTTTAGCTGCACCACAAGTGTTAGATAAATAATTATTTAAAAGATTTTACGACTTGTGGCAATTTAAAACATTTTCGTTGTTTTCTGAAATCGGTTGCAACCATTTTTCTTAGGTACGAATCCATCTACACGTCTTGTCTGTTTGTGGTGTCGAGAAGTAGGCCTCCTCCTCGAGAACCGTGACCGACCCAATCAGAGCAAAGGTCATAGTCTTTACATAACCGGCCCAACCAAAGCAAGGTTCACAGTTACTTTACGACCGGCTAGACTGTGACAAGGATTACGGTCACCTAATCTAATGCATGCATTGTCCCGTTTTCAACAGGACCTAATCCCGTGCGTCCACAGGACTCATTCAACTCAATATAAAGTAGAGGATTACATACCAAAACATAAAAGCTCAGGCAAGTCAATCAATTTTAAATAAAACGCACATGTAAAAATAAATTGCGCATTCATCGTTGAGTTTCGGTTCAGAAAGCCCACCTGGAATGTGGCTTAACTCGACTACTCTTTTACTGCTTGCCGTCCTACTTTTCCACTCCACTCGCGCCTTTCAAAAATAATATTATATAAGGGCTAGTTTTATAGTTTTGGAAAAAATAGCGAAGCTTAATCCTTTAACGGACTTTTACTCGTTTAAATTCTCAATTCGACTCGGGTTTTTTTTTAACTTCTAAATTTTAACTCCTCAAATACTTGATTCTTAAGTTCTATCCAAGTACTATACCAACAGACTTCTCGGCATATATTTTCTTCATTGATAAATATAATCGAGTACTCAATTATTAAAATATATTATTTCCATAAACTCAAATATCTCGTTTTTCTCAAATCAATTATTTTCAAACAAATACGAGATTTATTCTCATTCACACATTTCACATCTCATTCACAACTAACTGTATCATTTCACAGTCACATCGAATATTCTCAAACAAATATCACAGATATATCATACTGCTCGTTTTCAACTTAAAATAATATTTCTCAATTTCATCAAACTTAATTTCGTCTTTTATAGAAAAATTCAAGGAATTAAATTTTAAATTTCATTTTTCATTCCGACTTCTCAGATAAAATTTCTAGAGTTAATTCTTGACACGTTTCTCAAGAAATACATTTACTTAGTCGGAAAATTATTATTTTCCCATACTTTACTCAAAATAATTCTTTTGAACGATTTTTCATTCAATGCTAATTTTTAACTTTATAAATGAGAAAATTCTTTTATTTTTCTCTTTTAACTCTCGTCATCCAATATAACTTATTTATTAAAACTCGTTTTTGCTTGATTCAAATTCTATTACTTTTCTTTTATTGTTTTTAGCTCAAACACTTCTTTATTTGCTCGTTTATACTTAAACTCCTTGTAAATGAATTTTTATTTAGAAAATCATCGATTTTTCATAACTTTCTCATACGAACTCCAAATTGAGCGATTCAAGTGGCTAATATACTTGTTTTTTTTCTCAACTTTGCGTTTATAACATCGATTACATCTTTTACTCAATGAAATCTCATCCATTTTTCCTGGAAATTTTCTGCACTAGTTAACTTTCTTTATTCTTACTTTTTCTCAATAATTTTAAGTTCTAACATACTCAAAATTACTCCAATTGATATCTTATAACATCATTTGATCCATCTAGACTCAAAATCATAAATTCTCATTTTTATCTTCTTATATACTTCGATTTATTGAGAATCATCTCAATTCTTACTCAATTTTATTAATTCAAAGTTCCATTGAACTTATAAAAATTTCAATTGCTCGATTCCTCCATTAATCTCATCCTTTAATCTCATATACTCAATATCATACTCTATACTTCATTTCCTTCGATTATTTTGAGGATTTTTTTTATAATACTTCATTTCTTGCATATTAAATGCTTCTTTATACTCAAATAAATTCTAATTTCTTTTTCTCAACTCATTTTACTTTCTTTAAGCTAAAAAATACTATAAGTCTTTGATGCGGCTAAAAAAGCACATCATGTAAACCAGAACAAGGGAATGACCCCAAAGCAGTACTCACCTACTCCACAATTCTTCTTAGCTTGAAATGTCCGGAATCGTCTTTCCCAAAAGAAGTCAAGCGTAAATCTGCAAAAGAAGGAGGGCCGGGAAAGTTCCCGGCGAACCACCTCCGAAGGTTAAGTCAGTGTTCTGGGTTTCGTTTTTTGAGTAAGTTTAATGGAACAGGGAGTGAAAATTTAGAATCATGTGTCTGTGTGCTGTGTGTTTTTCAATATATATACTCGTGAGTTTTCTTGAGGGTGAAGTTGCGTTGCTTCCGACTCCTTTATCTTTATCTTTACACGTTCTCTCCTTCCATTGATCATGGCGGCATCGTACCTTCTGACTGTACTGGACTCTCATTAATTAAAGTATCCATGTCCGTCAGGTGTTCAACAGGGAGAGAGCTCCGATTTAGAGCTATCCATGTAGACCTCTGGCGAGGCCTTGACGAGAGATCTACCAACTATTCTCTAAAGTAGATCTCCAGGAGAGACCATATTGCTACTGTTCAGAGGGCTCAAGTCGGATATTTAGGTCACACGTTCAGATCAGACATTCAAACTATGCACTCAGGTCTTCCTAGAGACCTGGACATTTTTGTCACTATCAGTCTTATTCTAAGACTTAAAACCTTCTAATAACATAGGGATTTCTCCCTTGATGCTTCAACTCTTGATTTTATTGGATATTTCTACTCCAAAATATTTTTAATCTCTTTAATTCTCATTTAACTCATCAATTTGTGCTTAAAACCCTAAAAGCACAATTTCTTATGTTTATTTTTGGTTCGACTTTTTCATAATTTGAGCATAAACTTTTATTTCTTCAATTCTTTTTATATTCATGCTCATTTAATCTCAAATCTTATTTTTATATCATTAACTCTTCCAAAAATTCATACGAATTAAAGTTCCAAATTTTCTCTCTCTATATATATATCACGAAATATATATAAATATTTATATAAACTCATTTCTTTCTTTTGGTGGTGTTTTCTTCCATAATTATTGTTAAATTTTATTTTTAATCCACCAATTCATCAAATATACTCATAAAAAAAACACAAATTCATATTTATACTTATTTATACTCACACACGGTTTCACACACATGTTTTCAAATAATTTCATTCTTCTATTTAAATCATATATTCATGTTTCTCATCTCTTGATTCAATTAAATTCATCCTCAAATTCATCATAGAACATATATATTCAAAAATAGATATTACTATTCATCATCTTCTCCAAGTTATCTTTTCTTAACAACATGTTTGTTTATTCATTTTAATCACTTCATCATACTCATATATCATCATAGAACTCATATAAAGCATCAAATTCAAGAAATCAATCAAAACTCACAAAAATCATATCAAGGCATAAAC
This sequence comes from Schizonepeta tenuifolia, assembly GCA_029490685.1. Lineage (NCBI taxonomy): Eukaryota > Viridiplantae > Streptophyta > Magnoliopsida > Lamiales > Lamiaceae > Schizonepeta > Schizonepeta tenuifolia. Next base: position 76,534,976 of record CM055960.1, read on the forward strand.
CATCGATTTTTTTATACTTTTCAAGCGTATTTGTTTATTTTCTTCAAGTTTTCATCATAGCATGCTTAGAAACATTTTTAGAACACTTAGAAATCATCAAGTTCATGATAGGAATTAAGACATAAAAATTCCTATTTCTTTTTGCCTAACTCACGGCATACACACACATGCAAATATATATATTTTTCTTCTTCATTTCTTTGCATGGAAAACTTATTAAATCATGGATTCATGCATCAAAACTCTAAGCTCACACCATCTCCTAACATACTCCAAGATTTCAAAATTTTAAAGAATATAACTATGGAGTTCTTAAGCAAAAAGGTTGAAAAATCTTACTATTCTTCATCGATCAATACTTTCTACTTCGATCCTTGCAACTTTTACTTCCTTCCCTCGATTTCTTCGAAGAAAAATCAAGGTTATGATGGTGATGAAGGATCGGAAGATTTAAAGGAAGAAGAAAGAAAGAAAAGTATTGATCTTACTTGAAGTTCATCAAGAAGTAGAAGATTATATCTTAAGCTCTTGGATTCTAGTCTTGTTTCTTGAATTTTGATCAATAAATATGAAGCTTTAGAGCTTCAAAACCAGCAGCTATGGAGGTGATGATGGCTGCTTTGGAGATAGAAAGAGAAGAGAAGGGTGATGGTGATCAACCCTTAAGCTCTTGTATATTTATCTTCGATTCTTTAAAATCGATGGAAGAAAAATATGGAGGCTTGAAGCTATGATGTTGCTGCTGCGTTTATGGAGCTGGGAGGAGAGAGAAAGAAGGTTGAGGATGGTGAAGAAGATGATGGAACCGTATGGGAGAGAGAGAAATGGGTAAGTGCATTAATGAAGAATGAAACTTGCACACAAAGTCTTCAATATAAGACAAGAGAGTGTGCTCACTCTCTCCAAATGAGAGTGGTGAACGAAATTGAGGGAGAGAGGTGGATAAGATAAGCTGAATTAGGGTGAAAGAAATCATATTTTTATCTGTTAAAAATCCCCAGTAGAAAAAATTTTATCCGATTAATATTTCCCTCTTTAACGTCAAACTTTATTCCCTCATTCCGGCACTTTCTAGGCATCGGATTTCACTCTAACTCGTTTCATTACTCATAAAATAATTTATGGATTCTAACGAGACCAAATTTCATTTAAAATTCTCAAAAATGAAGAAAGTCGGAAAATCGCTATCGTGCGCGCCCGTCACCGACTTTAAAAATAATTCAAAACTCAATTTCTAGGTCTCGGATTTTTCTCTAACTTGTATCATTAATCACAAAATAATTTTTAGATGCGGAAACACTCAAGTTTCGGGAAAATTTCCCGTTTAATCAAAAAGTCATAAAACGACGCAACAAGTTACTATTCACTTAGTCGCGTTTTCAAAATAAATTTACTCTCGACTCAAATGACCTCGGAAAATTCTCAAACTCATATCATTGGTCTCAAAATAAATTCTAGATTCCAATGACACTGATTGAACTGAAATCGAGGTCCGTTGACCGAAGGTTGACTTTTTGGTCAAAGTTACTATTCATCGAACGGTTGACCGTCACAAAATTTTCCGAAATTTGAAATCATACTAAATCTCACATTCTTAAACTCATATAACTCATCTCATCTTCGTTTCAAGTTTCTGAAACGAGAAAATCACTATTTTACCCTTCAGGGGCATTTTGGTAATTTCACGAGAAAATTTCTTCTCGAAAATTTTTATCTCATAGAATCACACATAATCACATATAATAACACTTCAAAAGCACTTAAGCACACATAATCATATTTAGGACGATTAATTAGGGTTATAAATATATGGGGTATTATACATAAGGTTTAGACTTAGTCACGTTTTCAGCCTCCTTCATTGCTTTAGCTCTTATTTCGGCAGCGTCGAGCTCAGCTTTCCTTCTTATTTCTGCCGCTTCTCTTTCAACCTGTGCCCTCTTCTCAACTGACAATTCTTGCCATAGCTCCTTAACATCACTTGATCCCATGGGTGCTTCTTTATACTTTTCTGGTTCAGCCTCATCCTCTTGTTCGATATCAACATCTTGCCCATGAGACTGTTGTTACCTAGGTGCAGCTTCTTGAGGTATATAATGGTCAGGCACTCTTACTTCAGGCAACTTGGCTCCACTTCGCAACGTAATAGCGTTCACTTGCGCCTTTTTTATTTCGACTTCTAACGGTAGTTCTCCCTTTCCTCCATTCAACATTGACTTAATTTGGGAGATCGATTCTACCAAGTGGGTCAATGTTCTATTAATATCTTTCATGCCTCCCCTTGTCTCCATGCGAAAACTGTCTAACTCTTGATACCCCTTCCTTCGTTCAGCTGCTAGTCTCTCCACTTCACTCCCCAGGGTATCTCTTGGTTGATCTCTATTATGTGGAGGTACATAGGGTTGTTGTGGTAGTTTCCCTTGTTGAGGTGCGTTCAGATAGTTATTATTCTCATATCTCAATTTGTCATTGGGCCTCCAAGGTCCATTGTTGAAGTTTCTTCGTTGCCCAGCATCTCCTTGTTGGTACGGTTGTCCAACAGCATTAACTTCTTCATCTTCGTACAACGATGGACATCTATCAGTTGGGTGATTGTTGGCAGCACAAAGTTCACACTTCATAACCCTCTTCCCCAGGATCCGTCCAGGATTCTTATTTTCAGTAGCATTGTTCTTGTTCTGGTTCATCATTTCTTTCATCATGGATACCAGGATATCAAATTTGGGGTCACTGCTGGTCGGCTCATGTGTCCTGGGCATGATGGTTTTATCTTGGTTTCTCTTTCTGTCTGCCATCTCAGCGAATAACTTGAAGATTTCACTAGGTGGTTTGTTGATAACATTGTCTCCACAGGCTGCATCGATCCAGTCTCGCTCAGATTGCCTCAGCCCATTCATAAAAGCATTAATCAAATCCTTGTCACCCAAACCATGCTGAGGACACCTCGCAATCACCTTCTTGTACCTAGAGTGGTAGTCATTTATAGATTCTCCATTGCCCATTTTTATATTCTGAATTGCAGCTCTAGCATTCTGGATCCGGGCAAAGGGGTAATATTGCTCAAGAAACTTCTGTTGTATCTGTTGCCACGATGTTACGCTGCCTTGAGGTAATTGGTACAACCATTCCCTCGCTCTATCTTGTAATGAAAATGGAAACGTCAGGAGTCGAATGTATTCTCTCAGTGTATTTTTTGCAGCGGCAGTGTGCACAGTACGCATTGCCATCTCAAAGTCCTGTAAGTGATGTTGTGGATCCTCTCCGGGCAAGTCACTGAACTTGGGCAAGATTTGTATCAGAGAGTGTTTCAGCTCCCAACCGTTAATGCTGGCAGGCAAAGTGATGCCTGCTGGGTTTAGATTGACATCTGTTGGAAACATGATTTCCTTCAGAGTCTTCTCAGGATCAGCTTGTTGTCTCGCCATCTCCTCTTCTTCAGATTGTTCACAATCTGAAGTTTGTAGTGGTGACCTTTCCTTTGTCACTCGCTCGTTCCTCCTCTCATGCTCATTTTTCAGCCTCCCTCTTTAGTTTCTTTAGCCTCCCCGACAACGGCGCCAATTTTGACGAGGCTGTCGTTCGCTCTCTCAAAATGAATTTGTAGCCTATCCTCACAGCTATATAGTTAGCAAGTAAGTACAGGGTTGATCCACAAGGAGTTGATTGTCACTATCTCTTGAAACCTCATCCACCTGTTCAGAAAATTGGGTTTTTCTATCTTGATGTACTTCTCCGGTTCAGGATGATACTTCAATTCACCATTGATCCAAATGGGGTTGGAGCCAAACATGCACATGGTCTCTCCCTCAAGAGACAGTTACAAAATTAGCTCCCCGGCAACGGCGCTAATTTTGACGAGGCTGTCGTTCGCTCTCTCAAAATGAACTTGTAGCCTATCCTCACAGCTATATAGTTAGAAAGTAAGTACAGGGTCAATCCACAAGGAGTTGATTGTCACTATCTCTTGAAACCTCCTCCACCTGTTCAGAAAATTGGGTTTTGCTATCTTGGTCACTAGGGCTCTCTTGCCCAATTCGAGAACTTAAAAAAACACCGAAAAGTAAACAGATAACTTGATTAATAACAAAAATGACTTAATCTGGACTAAGACATTGTTAAGTGAAACCCCTAGCTTGGTCATTTGTGCAAATATATTCATTACATGCATGCATCGTTAGTTATAGGACTTGAATGCCGAGATCCCTTTTTACTCGTCACGCTCTCAACAAACCCTTCCCTTACCTATCCTTACTTAGTTGGCGACGCTCCACCGGCTCCCTACCTTGGGCAATACCTCTGTCGGAGTCATTGTCCAGTTTCTTGCCCAATGAGCATTAATCACTAGAAAGGCCCAACAAAGAATCATCACGTCTAGCCCAATTGGGTAGACACATTCCTCTAATGTTAATCAATCTTAATCGAGATGATAATGGAAAACACTCCTACTTCCCAATTGATTGGTAATCTAATATATCCTAAATGATTAACGGCCTATTAATCTCTTAATCGTATTATCTCATATTTGAACAAGCTCATTAACATATCGGGAACACATGCATGCAATTATCTAGCACAATTTAGACCTCTCAAGCTTAAGTAAACACCTAACTGGCTTGCCCAAATCAAGTATAAAAACTTAGCTAGACATAATAATTGAACTACGAACACAATAATTAAAGGAACTCATAAGAAGAAGTATATTAAAACTTACTAAGTACGAGAAAAGCAAATACGGCCAAAAGTGTCGATGAACAAAACACAAATAAATGTATGCTCATAGGACTTGTTTTTCTCCTTACAATCGCTCAATAAATGAAAGGGAGTGAAAGCATAAAAGATGGCCTTCTTCGTAGCAGTCAAGCTTCAATATTTATAAGCGAGTACTTAGGGTTTGGGCCCCCTAGTCCTTACATGGAAGAAATCCACGAGCTACCTTGGGATGCAAGTAATACATGATACGCACGACCCTCAACATGGCAAGTCACATCTATCTCCAAGAGATTCCTTGTGGATCCTAAATCTAGTTGGATAAGGAAAGATATTTAAGTTAGGTCATCTTTTCCTTATCCTTCTAGACCTAGGAGAGAAACTCGCCAGCTGACCAAAGCACTCCACCTATCTTTGTCTTGACCAAAATCGCTCTGCTCGACCTGCTTCCAGAAATGATGTTTTCCATCCTTGTATTGCCCAATTTCCATCTACAAGGCAGCAAACACCCTCCTGCCCAAAATATGTCCTCCAAGACACTAAAACTAGACAAAACACACACAAAGACTCGATCAAAACTACCTTAGATAGACACTAAAAAGACACAAAATATGGACTCATCAATATGTGATTATATGTGAATGTGTGTGATAAAAATTTCCGAGAATAAATATTCTCGCAAAATTACCAAAATACCCCTAAGGGTAACATTGTATTTTTTCTCGTTTCGGCAACTCGAAACGAAGATGTGATGAGTTATATGAGTTAAAGAATGTGAGATTGAGTATGAGTTTGAACTTCGGAATGTTTTGAGACAGTTGACTTTTACGATGAATAGTAACTTTGACCCGAAGAGACGACCAAGGTTCAACGAGCTCCGAATTGAGTCTAATCAGTTTCACTAGACTCTAAAATTTATTTTAAAACTAATGAAGCGAGTTGGAGAATTTTCCGAGATCGTTTGAGTCGAGTTTGATTTGAAAGAATGCTTAAGTGAATAGTAACTTTTTACGACATTCTTCGTTATTCAGAATTCATGTATAAAAGTAGGGCTCTTTTGAATCTAGAAATTATTTTATGACTAATGGTGAAGATTAGAGTGAAATTCGATGTCTATAATATAAGTTATAAGCTTTATAAGACGAGTCGACGAACATGAATAGTGATTTTCCCGTTTTCTTCGTATCTTGGAATTTTGACTCGAAACTTAAGTTTTCCGAATCTATAAACTAATTCGTGAATATTGATGCGAAGTAGGATGAATTTGAATGTCGAGAAAGTGCCGATGATGAATTCCTAAGATAAGAGAGATAGATATTTTTAACGGGGATATTTTATACTGTAAAATCTTTTCTTTCGGAGATTTCTACCCGATAAAAATTACCTAGATAAATCTAGAACTCTCTCTTATCTCTCACACACATATGTCGGCCCTCACAATCAATTTTACACATGTTTAATTCATTTTTTTTTCTTATCCCACTCTCAAATTCTATACTCTCAAATGTACTCTCTTCAATTCCAACTCTCACCCCCCTAATGTGAACTTCACTCTCTCTTTATCTCTTCCAACAAATGGAGCACGGTTCCCCCTCTCTTACACCCTTTAAATAGACCCCCAAGTCATCCTCATTCTCATCCCAAAATCTCACCAACACATACACACACAAGTCCTTCTCATTTCCATCGGTTTTCAACCTTTCTTTTCTCCATAATCTGCCCAAAAATTTCCAGCAGCCATAATCTTCATATTTCTTCCATCCAAGCTTAAGGAAGGAGCTAGAGTTGCGTGGAATAGAGTCTAGTATCATTGAGCAAGAATCGGAGCAAGGTTTTTCATCTCTATCACTCAATTTTCATGTCTTTTTCCACCATAAGAGCTTCAAATTTTCTGCACTATGTTCATGATGTTCTAAGCTTAGATTTTAAAGTTTTAAATCCATGATATTGCATGCTATACATGTATTAGGAAAGAATAAAAGAAATTCAAACTATGCATGCATGTGTGTTAGAATCGCATGTTAGGGTTATGGAGTAATTTCATATTTTAAATTATGATCTAGTTGATATAGATGATGATATCTAAGCATGATTTAATGATTTAATGGAAGAAATATGATGTTATGGATAAGGCTACTTGAGGAAGATGATGAATAGTAAAATTTAAAAGTTGCTATATGATTTGTATGACTAATTTGAGGATGAAAATTTATGATTCATGCATGTTAGAGTATGAATATATAAATAAATTGAAACTAAGAATTTGTACGAGAGAGCAAAGCTGCTTACCAAAAATTGATAAGTGTCGGACCCGAGAAGTGATCTCGAGTTCACTGTCCTTTGCCACGTTACAGTCAGCTGACATCTAATGCAGCCGAGTTGGAATGGGCTATTGGAATGGGCACGACGGCTGCCAATATGCTCAATGCTTGATGCAATCAGACATGTCATCGAGGAGTGGTTCGAGGAGAGATAAAATGCCCCTCACGGCGATGACACTGTACTGACTGCTAACGCGGCATCCAAATTGATGGTGGGAATGAATAAGGATTTGACGTATACTGCACGAAACGCCATAGGGTCAATCTTCAATGTCCGTGATTCTAGAAGACCGCATCAAGTGGACCTTGACACAAGGACATGCACTTGCATGGAATTTCAAGCTGATGGGCTCCCTTGTTCTCATGACATTGCTGCAATACTTGTAAGTACACTTCACATGCATTCATCTGTCCTTTATTTATTTGAAAATACTAATGTTTTCATACGATTATTTTTTTAATGTAAAATTGCAGGAAAATGGTGAAAGCATATACGATTATGTTCAGTATTACTACACACGAGAAGCTTGGAGCGAAGTTTATCAAAATTCTATAAATCATGTTCCTGACATTGAAGATTGGACTATTCCTACTGCTGTGGATAACATATTGGCCTTGCCTCCGAAAATCATGCCTCCACCGGGTCGCCCGAGACTGAGCCGTCGTCGAGCTCACACAGAAAGTCAACCACGTAGGAGATGCAGTGTGTGTCATGAATATGGACATACTCGTGCAATGCATAATCGACATCTAGGATGAAAAACATATCTGTAATCATCCATTCCTGCAAAATTTCTAATGAATGCATGTTTAGAAACAAAGAAATATTACTCAATTAATATAAAGTACTACTCTAATTGTTTTAAAAAGCTTGAAATTAAATATTCAATATTCATACAACATAAAATTACAAAGAAGAGATCACCCAGCTGATCGTTTACGCCTCTGCTCTAAATCATATTTGTACCTATCCGTTCCATCCGGTGCATGACAAATACTAAATATAGCCGCGGCGACCCTCTTCCGATATTCCTTTATGTGTGTGTTGCCCCACGGAATAGAGGGTGAACCACTAATTAAACGTTCAATCGTCATCATTGCAAATACACCACTGCTAACACTGTCCTTTTGCTTGAATTGATCTATAGCTGGAATGACCATGAGCGTTAGGGGCCTCTCATCGGGCTTCCCTCTAACTGTGTTGTGCCTCCAGTAAAATGAGCATGTAAGAACTCGAGTCCACAGCTTCAGTAGTGGCTCCAGGCTCCTGTGTCGGCGCGCTTGTGCGGTTCGGTCTATATAATGATACGTGGAGTCGTAGAGCTCAGCCACCCAATTCTTACAATCAATTCGGACTACTACGTAATGCAAGTCAATATTGCACACAACAATCATCTGCATCAAACGAACGATTAATATCATTACTTGTAAGAGAATTATCAAGTAAACGTTGAAGTGCGTCCACTTACGTGGGTTGCACCAAATAAGCTCGGTCCTCCAGCTCCCATTGCTCCATGCGCTCCATATAGTAGACTCACTGGAGGCTCATAGTCAGCATAAGCGTCCCAAAATCCCCTAAGTTCCCGCTCGATGTCTATGCTCAAAATCTTATTACACTAATCACCTCTGAGCTGAAGCTGCAATAAATAGGAGACACACTCATAAAATTAAACACGGTTGTAAATAATTTCGGTTATTTATTAAATTGAACTTACATAGACATCGGAATCCAATAAAACAGTGTTTGTGCTTGTCACATCAGGCTTCACATTCACTCGGTCAATTAGTCGTTTTCTCAAGTAAGAGACGAACAAATCTACGACCTACAAGGCAAAACATAAGTTTGTGAATTAAATTAAAATCTAACATAATCAATAAAATAATGTTGTCTTTACCTCAACATTTATGTCTGCATTAATCAGCATAATTTGCCTCCACCAGTGCTTGCCTACAAATTTCCCCGCTTTCAGGAATAACCATGAATCTATCACTGCTCATAAATAGTTCAAGCGCTTGCATCAATTCCGACGGAAGTGGATGTGGTTCTCTTTGGGCTAGCATGGGCGTCTGTATTGCTTCAGCAGTTCTCCGAATCATTTCCCCTCTTCGACGTTGTTGCTGCTGCTGCTGCTACTCCTGCTCCTATTGTTGTTGTTGATGTTGCTCTTCCCCCACCGGTATCTGATTAATTAGGACTGCGTGGATCGGCGATGCCACCTCGTTTAGACATGCCTCAAAACTCTGTCCATGGCCCTACACAAACAAAATAAATATCAATATCTTACGTAAAACATAACAATGCATAATCTAATATCTGTAAAATAATTACATACCGTAGTAAGAGACTCCCACCATGCATTGAAATTGCTATTTCCCTCTTGCATAAATGTACCGTACTGATCGAAAATTGCACTCGACGATCCAGGCTGGTAACCAGGTTCGTACATGGAATGACGAGCTGGAGAATGCGGCGACACTGGTCGTTCTGCTTGCAAGGAATGACGAGCTGGACAAGAGGGGCGGCACTGGCCTTTCTGGCCCTGTGCAGGGTCTCGCACTGAGGAGCGGCACTGGTCTTCCTAGCCCTGGCCTTGTGCAGGGTCTCGCACTGAGGAGCGGCATTGGTCTTCCTGGCCCTGGCCGTGGCCCTGTGCAGGGTCTCGCACTGAGCGACGTGGTGACTGTATAGGCATGGACCACGGGGTGGGCTGACGTCTAAGGGATCGGCGAGTAGATCCACATCGGGCTTTGTCAAACAAGCCCTCAATCCAAGATTTGAGCTTGGGGAACAGTCTCTGCTCCACTTTCTCTACAATAAGATCCTCTGCTAAAGCAATCTCTGATCGAATCCAGCGTCGATCACTGGACCGTAGGATGTGATCGGCCCTACCACTGGAGGATGAAGATCCTGACTGACGAACACGCTTTCCATGTTCTGGGCGGTGGGGTGGCTCTCGGTACTCAGGATCACGATCCTCTGCCTCTGCCTCTTCCTCTGCCTCTCCCTCTGCCTCGGCCTCTCGCTGGTAATTTCTAACAGGCTGCCTCTGTTGACCCTGCTGTCTCTGTGCTCTCCTTCGAGGAGGTCTCTCTTCCCGGTCTTCATCATCAATTACTATGGCCTGACGTGGCTGACGGGGAACTGTTCCCCTGCATGTAACGGATTGCGCGGCACTACATAGCCCACTTCAAGTGCATTTGGATACTGACTGGACCGAAAATAGAAAGTCTCCATTTCAGCATCATCCGGTACAAAAGGGTTTAATCGACCAACCTGCAGCGCAAAATATTTTATCAAACACAAATACAATTATAGAAAAAATATTGAAAAATACATACAGTGTAAAAATTAAAATTTACCTGCAAAGAAAATAATGGCTGCAGCTCTGTTCCACTTAACTTCTTGAACTTCCATCTAAGACATCTAGGTCGTGCATCCGGGTTATCAATGACCGCAACTGCAGCAGCTAAGTCTGGCAGCACCTCCAACGACCAAACGTGGAAAGCCCAGGCTGCACCGTAGAAGTGGTACTTTTTCGTCTGCTGCATATTGTCCATGTAATGCTTCAGATGCAAATACGTGTATGAGCCCCAAGGAAACCCAGAAAATGCGTCCAGATCGTCCACCAGCTTCCACACCCAATCCGCAACAAACTTCTTCTGCTCAAGACCAAACAACAATATATACAGAACTAACACGTGCGCGACCTGCAGGTACAGCTGTCCACTCTGATTTGTCACTTGCCTCAGAGAAAACCGATCGAGGAGGTCCCCCACACTAATCGCCACGTCGTTGGCAAACCACCGATACACTTGCACACCCCGTAAGTCGTGGTCGTCTGAAGGTCGGCCGAATGACAATCCGGTAACAAGGGCATACTCCGCAAAAGAAAAACGAAGGTTCGTCCCGTTGATATGAAACCACATGTCGTGTGGCTCGCCCAATTGAAGCGAAATCTGCCGGGACAATACGTGATGCACGCCATACCGCACTTCTGCCCCGGCTGCCAATAAGTAAAGTGGCCAAAACAACCTTCAAGACACCTCTCCAGGAGATCATGTCCCCCAACCGCCATCAATGTAGACTGAACGTCTTCTAAAACGCTGTGCTTGTAGGACGTGCTAACCGTGGACTTCCGGTCAATAGTCTCGAGCCTCTTGAAAATAATCTGCACGATTAAAAATTTAAATTAAACTACAAATAATAAAATCAAAATATACACGGTATTAAACAAGTTCACTAAATATTTTCCGCTCGAGATTAGCAAATCCCGCTCGAGCGGGAAATGTCATACAAAGCATACACAATAATTATCAAGTTAAATAACAATATCCCGCTCGGTTATCACAATATCCCACTCGGTTATCACATATCCCGCTCGAAAAAACTATAACCCGCTCGAGCGGGATTTATGCCTATTAATCGAGCGGGATTTAATGTCATTAACATGTGAAAATTAAGGGAAAATTTACCAGTAAATTACGCATGCGCTCAATTCAACAGTCTTCCAAATCACAATTATTAATATAGATTAAACATCAAACAATCGAATTATGAACAATTTAGCAAATTAGGGATCTAGGGGAGGTTATACACTATTATTATTAATTAAATAAGAGAACAAAGAATTTTCCGCTCGTAGAAGACAGATCCCGCTCGAGCGGGATTTACAGAAATCTAAAGTTTCTCGAGCGGGATTTTACATAAATAGATACTAAATAATTTTTGCAATTAACAGATGAAATTTCATATTAAAATTCAAACGCCTGAAAAAAAATTTAAATACTAATCTCTCCATAATTAGCCATATTGTGGAAAATAACAAGGGAAAATCACGCCGTCGACTGCAGAACGATATTGATGTCGAAATTTTTGGTTTCACAAAGAGAAGATAGTGAGCGGGATTTTTTAACTTAGAAAAAGAGAAGACAGAGCAGCGGGAGGAAGGTGTGAGCGGGATGTAAAGGTTTTAATATTGAAAATGAGAGGTGGAGGTGTGGGAGGCGACAAAATAATAAAGTAGGTCAAAAAAAAACTGTCAGCTCGCATGATGGGCCGTGACAAAACCAGAACCAACAAATTAAAAAAGGTGCATGGGAGTCAACAAGATTTGACTCAAAGTATGACACATTTTCAGTTTTTGTTCCCCAAAGTATATATTTCGTTGTTTTTTAAGGCATGATGTATTTTTCATTTTGCAATCTTCAAATGGTGCATAAAAAAATTTTCCCCATTTTTATTTATTTTACAATATTTATATAATCTTCACGTAGAGATATAAAAGTAGATATTATATAGTTGTGCATCGCACGGGAACAAAACTAGTTATATGATGAAGGTGAACATGTCAGGCGTTTGGTTTAATTACTATCTTAATTGTTGTATCATAGTAGTTTAAATGATAGGGCAGCACGCTCTTCAGTGGGCTTTGCATGCATCATGGCATAGGACTAGGAAACAAAAGGGCTCTGACAAGCCCATATTTTGTGCTCTTGTCGTGTGTGTTTTAGGTCTAGATCGAGTCTGTTTTAGTGTCTTTTGTGTCTGTTTTGTGTCTGGGAGGACACTTGAGTTGGCAGGGCAAGGAAAGGCAGGTATTGGGCAAGACTGGAGTTAAAATATGCAAAAAGAGAAGGAACTGGCGATACGAGGCAATGACCATAGTAGCCGTGCTCGTGGCTCAAGCTAACGAGGGCATAAGTCCAAATCAAGATGAAGAGTTGCTCCACTTTTAGTGGTATGGTCAATCTAGACGTTTGCGTGTTTCACTCTAGAAGGCAAGGTGCAGACTACCGTGGGTAAGAGATGGCAGAGAGACTGAGGAAAACAGAGTGCAGAGCTTGGGCAACGGTGCTGGCGCGTGAAGATGCAGCTGTTAGAGTCCTATAAGGAAACAAATTCCTTGCGGTACAAGATTGCGATCAAAGTTTCCTACTACAGCAGCAACACTATTTTGGCGATAAGGAAGGAGATGTTTCCAATCTTATCCATCGAGCTTTACATGGAAGCAGCCGGCCCGTTCTCTAGAAGGCCCGTTTGTGAGTTTGCCCTAGTTTTTGTACTCTATAAATACATGCATGCATGCGAGGCGCAAGATACACTTTTTCAGCTTTTATCTCTTTAGAATTCCGCAGCAAACAATTTATGCTTTTGTTCTTAGATACAGTTTACGTTTATTGTTAAGTCCCAATAGGGCGAACTTCTTTTGCTTATCATTATTAATTCAAGTATGTTTTTCTATATCTCTTTTGCTTTCGTTATTTACTTTATGTCTAGCTAAGCCTTTAAATCCAGGTTTAGGATAGATGATATGATGTATAACTTGTAAATCTCGTGAGGTCTAAGTGTTCTTGATAGTTGCATAAGTGTGTTCCCGATGCAATGGGCAACGATTCCAAACAAGTTCGGTGGTCACAGGTAACTCGGAAGGCCAGCGAGCCCTGGGCACATACGGATTCCTACATCGCAAGAGGGTTATCAAGTGTTGGTCGCAATTGCCTTACGTTCCTCGAGAGCGGCAAGAGCGGGTTGTAGTCTTGGCCTAGACCTGCAAAGATGTGTCAATGCTAGAGAAAGCCGGAAGAGAGGTCCTCGTATCTCACCCGTTGCCGGAGTGGGCCCATCTAGAACCAAATGTTGTTTGACCAACATGCGCCTTATAAAGGTAGAATGCCTGGGGACTTTTGGACAAGCAAGAGGATTGGCTAGGGTATGCCTGTCAAGACCTAAACGTAAGGATGGAGCTGGGCGGACTATGTAGCATACGTGGCGACGTGATAGTGGGGACCCTGCATAGTTTTAGCCTATAACCACTGACATACATGTGCAACAAATATCTTTGAACCGATGATCGAAATAAAGTTATACTCATTGATTCGAAACCTAAATCTGGATTGTTTTTATTACTGATCTTTTTACTTGTCAAGTTACAGTTATTTACTTTCAGCAATTTGCCAAAGGTGATAGTGACAGTTACCCAAGGCCATAGTAGATAGATACTCAACACAACCTTTTTGTGACTCAACCAGAGATTATCGCGAGCAACTCCCTGTGGGATCGACCCTGTACTTGCCAACTAGTTGTTCCTAGGGGTAGGCATAGGAGTGAAATACAAATTGTATTTTGTCGCAGCTTAAACGACGGCTGCGTCACGCTCTTTCATCTTCTAACTATAGACGAAGACTTCCGTCCCGCTCATTTTGTCTCCTCAGTGTTGGACACAGAGATTAAGAATAAAGGTAAAAAGATAGAACACAGAGATTAAGAATAAAGGTAAAAAGATAGAAAGTGGGTAAGTCCCATTACTTTTGAAGAATTTTGAAGGGTAAATTTTTTCCTTATTTGATATGTGACAAATTGAGTGAGACATTCATTTAAGGAAAGTGAGACAAAATGAGCGGGACATAGGGAGTAGTAGCTAGTAGCAATTTAATATTCTGCTTCTCAACTTTCTCTCTCTTAACACATTTCATCTTTACAAATCTATGCTCCTCAACTGCCTGAGAAAAGTGATATCTACAATACGTACCATTCAAAGATGTCGTTAGTAGTATAAATTGCAACTTATTCCACCCAGTTTATGTCAAAATCCTTGAATTTCAGTAGCCACTGGTGTGTATCTTGTGTAACATAGGTTTTTGTAGGTATCTTCTTCTCTTGATCTACGATATCATCGCAAGTCCAAGAGTCGACCTTCTTTTCTTTGGAAATATTGGCGCTTTTCCGGTTAGGGTGCCTAACCTTGAGTGATAGAAGACGGGACACTTCATGCAGCCCTCCCCATTTCTCCAAAGCACGTGCAATGTCGTAACGACCTGCACCAAACTCATGAAAACGATAAGATTTTGCATATATTTTGCAAATGCAAAAGAGAATTTGGTAGACTCCTCGACAAGTGGCAATCATATGTAGATGCAATAGGAGATGTTGCAGAAAGAATGCTGCAATAGAGGATCTATCTCGCTTGCTTAAACAAGAGATGACACAGAATGTTGAGTACCTGCACGTTCGAAGCATTTTCTGCTGGGCATATATGATGGATCCATACCCCAATTCCTTTGGAACCGTTTAATCTGAACAAACAAAGTCAATAAGCCACGATCGTGGACAAGAATGAACATGTGAAGGAGAAGAACAATGAGAAAAGAGGAAAATTGGAGTAAACAATTGAATCAAGAAACTAACCTCATCTTGCAAGTTTTCAAAATTATCCCAGTAACCTTTTGGTTTACGTTGTTTGTATGCAAGGGAAAGATCCATCAACGAAGCGATCCTCCTAAATCCACCCATGCGTGTAATGGCCTTCTCAATATCCACTCGTCCTTGCTTCCTCAGTTGCTTTCTCATAGGCATAAATCCTTCCTGTCCATGCTCAGATATGAAGTTTAAGAGCTCAGCCTTAAGAACCTCGATGTTTCTCTGCAAGCCGGGGACCTTTGGCCTTTGCCGGTTTGAACTTGAGAGGCAAACATAATCCTTGGCTTCTGTACTAAAATTGAAGGAGCTGGATTTGTTTGACGAAGCAGCCTCTCCCTCTGCAGAAGTGTCGTTGTTGAGGGCATCCTGATTATTTTCAGTTTCTCGTTTTTCCATGTAATCTCGAATAGCACACAGGTTTGAAGGGAGATCCTCGTAAATGACCTGCAGTGTTGAAAACTTAATTTAGAAATGATTCCTCAAATGGACCTCAAATGGATAAGGGTGAGTTCTTATCACAAATGGAAACCAAAATCAAGATCTATCTTTTCAACCTCAACCTAAATTATGCAATTCATTAGGTTATAAAACATAAACAATTGCTGTCATTATTATTTCAGTGAATGTCAAATATGAGTCCAATTTTTAAATTTTTTAAATCTATCTTTGGAAATAGAAAAGAAGGCCATTAGGCATTTAACGATGGGAGGAACTGCGGGAATGATTTGCTAACCTCTTCCATAATAGCTTCGGAAAGAAAGGAGTTTTTATGCATTTTTGACTCCACTGAATACTTTAGCAGTGTGTGATGGCTACCTAATTTCTCTAGAATCCATTTTCCTCGAAATGAATCAAAGTCTCCTTCAACCTGCTCAAATCCGATCTCTTGTTCAAAATGCTCACATAAGTCGAGGATAACACGTGCATGGAGAACCATATACAGTAGACCCTTGCATCCTTCCTGCACCATGAAGTTGCATTAACTATATCAAAACCTGTTCTTCTTCGTACCAAAGTACAAAAGATAGTGGCAAAGTTGTTTGAGGGATGAAACACAATTTAAGGATAAAACTTTTTCGTGTAACCAAAGTCTGGGAAACAAAAATAATTCAACTAGGGAAAACCATCACAGGGAAGGCAACAAGTGGTGGAAAGAATGCAAAATCAGAAACCATACACATCTTATAGAAACGCAAACAATTTTCTAAGTTCACCACATGTATAAAACAATTTTTTAAGGCATCAAAACTACGTTTCTAGAGCAACTCTCACCATTAAAGGTAATTTCACATCCATGATGATGAAAGCAATATAAGCATCAAGCTTTCTAGTCAGATACAGCATCGATCCAGGGATTTAACTGATCAGGTAACCAATATAAGATACTTATCTCTCTTGATTAAGTTGATCAAGTTGTAACAGTGGGATTATACATCATAATGAGTTAAAATATGTTGCAGGCAGTTTAAATAATTTTTGATGAAATGTGACTAGGGCTTGTGGGAATGTGTCAAAAGTAAGATCTTATTACAAATAATCACCTCAAGGGTCAGTGCTTTGACACCTCTACTACCTTCAACATCTGATGTTTTGAAGCTCTAGCTTGCCACCTAAAAACATATTTTTGCATGCAAAACTCAATTTGAGAAATATATATTTGAATTATAATAATATACCCTGCTATACTACTATTGATTATGTTAATGGCAATACGAATGGAATATGTCTCACGTGATCGCAGTAGAAAATAGTAACCAATGTCATATGTGATGAAAGTTAAAAAAAGAAGGCAATAGTTGTGTTTTTTTCTCTAGGAGAGGACAATGCAGTCGTCTTTCATGAAACCCTATATATAATCTTATGAGGTGGCTGAAGATCCTTTGGAACATATCAACTTATGCCCTGTGAGTATTCATTTAAGGTCATGCTTAAGAAGTTATCTCATAGATTACTCGACAATATACAGCATGCTTTTGACATTCATGACTTTTACTTTGGGCAGTAGTTCATGTAAGATAAACTTTGAACATCATTATATTATGGGAAATTGATAACGTGTTCATATTCTGGTCAGGGATCACTGTACTGGACGAAGAGATTTATACCTGAAGAATGCGGACTTTATTGCTTTCACGGGATAAGATCTTGCTGATAGCTAAATTAGGAACAAACCTGCAATATTTTCAGAAAAGAATAAAGGACAAGTTCAAATAGCTCCATCAAAATCTTTGTAATGTTTCTAATAGAAAATTTGAATGCAGAGAATAGTAAGTGAAAAATGCATGCTAAACCTATCAATATGATTGTATTGGAAGAATAGCCTCTAGATTATGAAACACAAACCTAGGTGAAACCGGATTAAGACGTTATGATTCACAAAACCTCATTGAACGGCACACAGTCAGTGCGTAAATTAACTTACTCCGAGAGTCTTTCATAAGCTGTGAGAATATTCCATACTTCACGAACAGGCGCTTTGACTGTTATGCTGGCAACAACGCATCTGTGAACACCCCCATTTTCCTTCACCACAAAATAAATTCAGCGTATGGCCAACCAACCAAAACTGAAATGACTTTCCTGGGAAGAGCAACGTATAGAGTAGAGTCGAGCAGTTACCAATAATCCATCAAATCTACGAAGATGAACTTCATCCACCATGCACGGTCTGTCAAGAGGACATGATTTCCCGAAGATTCCCCAATTAGTGTTTAACTCTCCAGTAGAAGGAGACAAAGGGCCGAAAGCAGCTTTGACGAACTTTTCCTTGATATCTCCAGAAGCATCTTTATTCTTCAATGCAGCTGCAACTTCAGCCTCCTCGCTTCCGATTAAAAGTGCTTGTGAAGGTAATGTATCCAAAAAGCCTTCAGAGTCAGAGACGATAATCTGGTTTCCTTCAAAGTTGCTTTCGGATCTGCATGCTATAGCATGAAGATTTACAGGAAGATCTGATCTGATAATCCTCTCTAGAAATATTGCAGGGAAGTTGAACCTAGGTATAACATTTACTTCATAACTGAGGGTCGTTTTTGTCGACCTACAAATATGAAGGATTAAGAAAGGAAAATTACTGACAAGAATTAGTCATGAAATCAACTTCCATTTCCAGTCAAACTTATTATCACAGTAATCAAAAGAACATGATAACCTTGTGTTGTTGGTACATTTCTAGTTAAAAATTATGTTGATGCTCCATTAAAGAACCATTTCATGTTCGCTAGTATAGCACACAAGACTAGTTGAAGTAGATTGTTTGCCATCAGAAACATTGTGACAAGTCATATATGAGTGTCGTGAGAGTAGGAATAAATGAGGTCAGTTATCGAGTCAAATGAAACTATACAAGATAACAAGTACAATGGAATGCTCGATTGTAAGACGAAGGATCACATTCAGTGACTTATATACAAAAGAATATGAGATTAATCATCCTAGTGATACGATCTAGAAAGAAAATTAGTGTATCATACCCTTCCTGAGACTTCACTGACCATTTGCCTTCAAATTTCTTGAAATCTCCATCAACCATAGAGAAGCGAAGGTCACGATTATTCTCCTGAATTGCATGAAATGTAAGAGAAAAAAAAAATGAAAAACCAATATTCAAGCATACTAACACAAGGAAATGATCATCATATCATCGAATTATAATAGTACATAGATTGAAAGAGTTGCATAATACGAACTTCCACCTTTATATGAAATCTCTTTCCAATTACCATATCTTCCTAATGAATCTGTAACAAGCAAACTTAGGGGAAATGAAAAGCAGAAGCATATTCTCAGTGTTGAATGAGTTAAAAGTGCATACAGAGTTGATAAGTTCTTGAAGATCCAAAACGACTCGAGCTTCTATATGCCAATACAGTGCCCTTTGCAGCCCTCTTTGCTCCAACCATATCCTCCCGGGATACGGACAAGGAATTCTCCCACTGAAACATTATCCAAAATAACACCATCAGTCTACTAACACACATTTAAATTCCTAACCAACCATAAGCCAAACCTCATCTACTAACTCAGGCACAAACCCAAGAGATTTTTGCCACATAATAAATCTAATTTAAGTACAACAAAACGTAGAAATTTCCTAAATTCTAAGGTTCCAAGTTATGTTCAACAATCAAACTTGATTATCATTTTACCAGAATGCGATTGAGTTTAACCAATATTCTTGGGGGGGGATAAAAGAATACATCAAATCACCATCAAATATAGTACATTAAACTAAGCTACCATTATGATCCAAAAAACAAAAAGAACACAAAAAAAAAGTAAAAAGTAAAAATTGGAAAACGAAATTATAATACCTTTTAATAAGATTTGGGATGAAATCAGCAAGGCGTTCATAGTCAGTGAGAGCAGACCAGACGGAATCAACATCAGCGTTAACTGAAATCTCAGCTCTGACTCTGCGTTCCCTCCAAGATATAACTTCCACTTCACACTTGACCTTTCTCTCTCCTACAAACACCTCTGTTTCTCGCTCTACTTCGTTTTCTTCCTCCGCCTCCTTTTTCTTGTTTCGGGTTGCGAGATTATTATGATTCCCATTTGAGAAATGGGTAGCAGAGGTAGAGTCCCATTTTGATGTTTCTGCACTAGCAAATGAAGAGAAGAAGGCTACACAATTATACCTGTGGCGATGCAATGTAGCAAAATTTAGTTTGTGGGTTTTCTTCGAAGAGAAGCTCAAGCAGTGTGATGAAATGTAAGGCTTAGAGATGATCATGGAGAACTCCGTGTGTGTGTGTGTTCACCACTGATGAGTGATGACTCACTCTCTCTCTCTCTCTCTCTCTCTCTCTCTCTCACTCTGCAACAAGTGTGGGGGAGTATGGGCGTGTGTTTCAACTGACTGTCGTTGATGGATTAGTTTAGATTTTTTATAATATATTAACCTTGTAGTTTCGGGGTGAAATTTTGTGTAGGAAATCTTGACCACCAATAATATGGGAGTTTTTGGCGATTAAGTGGCACGGGAAACGAGCGGCTGAAAACAAATAGAGCAACTTCTTGGATTTATTCGTTTTTCAGTTTATAAAATGAATCCACACAAAAAATCCACACATGAAACTCTTACAGGATTAATGTTTTTTTTTTGTTTTTCTTAAAAAAGGAGGTATTTTAAATACCTCAATTTACGAGACAATCTGATTTTGATACCAGTTAAAATTATATGACAACAAACTCGTTAACATACTTCATAAGCTTTTACTAAGCTAGTTTAAAGATTTTATTACATAATTTTATTTCATTAACCTTACTTCATAAAAGAACAGATTTTAGTACATAATTTAAATTTTTAGATTTCTTTTTTTGCCTATTCGTCATTTAGTTAATTAAGTTAAAGCTCGACTTGATAGTAAAATCTTATTATTATCATTTCCGCTAATCACCCACAACCATTGATCTGATTTAGATGGGTTACTAATCCACATATGAGGACTAGTTTCCATATTTATTTATCCATTTGTTTATGTGTCACCATAGATAAATTTTAGGACTTTCTCGTTTATTGTACTTCCTCCATCCAATATTTTAGTCAATTCTATTATTTTTATCCGTCTAAAATAAGCTTGCCATTTTCAGTTTTTGTAGTAGTGTCCATATAACACATCATCTTTTCAATCTTACATTCTCTACTATTTACAGTATGACTCTTATTTCACTCACAGTAATACTCACTATTATCCAGCAATTTTTAAAACTTGTGTCGTTTACAATATGACAAATCTATCGTGAACGGAGGAAGTATATAGCAAAAGGAAAAGAAAAAAAGAAATCCTTTATTATGTCCTAACATCTATATAATATAAAAAAGCTGAGTTTTTCCTTTATTTACAACATTACCCTTTTCCCGCTCATTTTCTCACTCAGTTGTTGGAAGTTGTGTTTAGTGAGTTTTGGCCTATTCTGTAAAATCGATGTCCAAAAAGTTTTATTTTCTGTGTTGTTAGTTGTTTACAGTTGTATTAAAAGTCAACTATTTTGATAAATGTTTCGTTCTAATGGACTGTAAACATTACTTTAAACTTCCTTTTACCCAACAAATAAAAGAGTGATGTAGCTTATAACTGGATAATCAGTAGCACTCATGTTTGGAGCCGAAACTAAATTTGAATTTTTCCGAAGAAATACTTCTATAAATAGTGCTGGTGTTATTCATTTGTAAACACACAAGTCCTTTCTTCTTCTCTTCATACACACAACTCCCATCCATCTTCTCCACCCTAAGGTTGATAAGTTTTAAAACAAACTTGGTTATTTGATGAAAATAATTTCTGCATAACTATTTACTATTAACAGATTCTTTTTTTTTTCAAAACTATTTTACTATTACAAATGATTTATGCAAAAACAATTTAGTATCTATATATACTTAAAAGCTGAGTTTTTCATACCCTTACAGCATGTTCTTACTTCTGAAATATTTTTCATCACCGCTGGATCGAATCTGTCAACATCAAGAGCGGACTACGTCATATACTGTTAGTATTCGTGCTTACAAAATTATATTCAATGGCAACGAAAATGAAGACATAAAGGTATATTTAATTTTTATCAAATATGTTCTGATTTTTATTACAGAATATATATATAATAATCTTCTAATTTTTTAAACTAGGTGAAGTGAGAACCCAAACTTCTTACAACAGTTCATGACCTTTGTCAATGAATACAAAGGAAATAAATTATTTTCAAGAAAGGTGATGTCACGGTCCCAAATCCCGAGGGACGGCAAAGCCGGGGTGCGACCAGGGGTTGGATTAAAGAAGCGGGGAAGAAGGGGATAAATAAATAAACAGACAATGATTAAACGACAACTGATATCTATGAACGGATTTTATTGAAAGAAAGAGAGTTAACCTTGAAGGATCGCTCGACAAGTTGTTCAAAAGTTAACTAAGTTCATTGTACGGGACTTAGACAAAAAAATATACAATAACTCAAAAGAAGAGTTTGGTAGCGGAAAGCGTAAAGCTTGACATAGAGTTCTTCATTCTAATTACAACTCTATACTCAACCTCCTGCCGCTCTCGTCACTCAACCTGCACATTTATAAAACATATGCAGGGCTAAGTATAAACATACTTAGTGGGCACATTGCCGAAAACATATCATAAGTATAGATTAAATCAGGCATCTCGATAAATAGCGCATCCGGGTTTTTCATCAAATACCCGAGCCTACTAAACATTTTCTTTCACTTTCACAATATAGCTTGGCCAAGCCTTTACTTGATGTTACATTCAAACTTGTCCAACTTCTGTTTCAACACCGGGGAAGAGTTAACTTCTTCCGCGCACGTTCTATTCACCGTGGTTGGCTACCCCTCAACAGGGTACCACACACACCGGCTACCGTGTACACTTAAACCCTGGAAAACCCTTTCTGGTTAACTCAGCGGTCCGATCGATTAGTTAACCCCTTTTGGCTAACTCAGAAAGGCACAAGAGAACTCACATAAAACAAATATTTTCATGCCTTGATAATCACTTTAAAACACAGTTATAAAGCGATAAGTAAACATTTTCGAGCATCGCTCATTTGATTTGATATATAGAAAAGCCCACCTTAGGCAATTTACAGAACAACTAAAGCTTCTGTCTTCTGTCTTCCATCCTGTCTTCTAAACTCAACTTCCTCCTTTGAACGTAAATAATCAAACTTTAATAAGCGGTCGAGACGATAAATGAAAAGGAAATCGAATTTGTTTTATGACTTTTAGGCTTTTGCACTTAACTATATTCTTTTGATTAATGAATAAACGAGACTCGAACATTTTTCGCTTATAAACTAACTCGGTTCCTTTACTCGACACTTAGATCAATTAATAAATTGAAGTCGATAACTTATAACGACTTAGAAGTTCACAAGGAACGAAGTTAAAAATGATTCAGCTTAAGAAATTAGGTTTACGAAAGTTTCTGCAAAAAGTAGAAGTTCTGGAGTTCATACAGAACAGATTCCTGCGAAACAGGGGATAACATTTATACCAAAAGAAAGCTACGGATGTCTAGTTTAATGTCCAATTTACGGATCTCAATTTCGTTAAGCGAGCTAAAAGTTATGACAGTTTCCGTAACGTATTGCAAAACAGTCCGCGTGAAACCCTAGGTGCTCGTAAAACTCGACGCACGATTCCCTAGGTTCGATCAATTCTATACAACCTTTAAGCTCACGAAATTATTATCTTTTTACAGTTAATACGCGCAAACTTTCATGACGAACTCCTTCATATTTCTCGATTAAAAACACGACGTATTTTCCTCGTCTTTCAACTAATCAAGTACTAAACCAAATTCCATTTCCAAATCAATTTCATTCATCAACTTTTAATTCATAAACTATAACTTATATCATCTCATATCTCGAAGGGAAAAATTACCAACTACAAACTTGTTCGTTTATCAACGTTAAACACTAATATCCGATTAGTTTCCTTATTCGACTTTCCTATCGACACTTAGACTCGTTTCTTCGTCTCTTATCAAAATTTTAACTTCTTTAGAATTCGTTCAAATTTTCCGATTACGATCATTAACTAACAAGATTTACTAATACGAAAACCACATACTCAAATTATTATCGAATCTTAACTTATCGTCGGTTTTTCGTCTCTTACGATTTCTATTTTATTTTTAGAAAAATCCCATTAAATTATATAATCATCTACATACTTACTACATCTCATTTATATCATCATATCATACAAAACATAACATTTACTCATTCCAATTCCTATTTCTTTCTCTCTTACATTTTTATTTTTATTTTTAGAAAATTCTAAAACAATTCATGCATCAATCTATCAATATATATAACACAAATCCACTAATCAATCATCTAAAAATCGAACTAAACATCAAACCCCTAAATCCTCTAAACTTTCGGTATTCATCAATATTTAAGGGGGATGGTTTCTTCTTAAATCTAACCATGGAAATCCATTTCTATGCATCTAATAACATGAATTAATCAAAGAACATCATGCTTCTTCTTCTCCAAATTTTCGAAAAAAAAACAAAGTGGAAAGAAAAGAATTTTGTTCGGTTGGAATGGAAGCTTAGATCATTACCTTAACGATTATGGATTCGGAACTAAGATCGATCGGTAGATGAATGACTTGTGAAGCTTTCGAAAGCTTGAAGAACTCAACAATGGAGGATGAAGAACAAAAGAGAGAGAGAGAGAGAGAGAAGAGAGAGAGGGAGATGGCGGATTGAGGGAGAGAGAGATGAGAGAGAAATGGTGATGAGGTGTTAAGATAGATTTTCATAAAGTGGTAAAAGATCTAACAAGGGTGAGCCACCATGTTAATAGGCGGTTTAGGGTGAGATATTTAGTCGAAATATCTCGTTTTACGGGTCTAATACGACGTTATAAAATCGAGAAATTAAAACCCTAGACTGTTACGATTTTGACGAAATCTAATTCGACCGTTAGATTAGAAATAAATCACTTACTCGGAAAGCATATTTCGTTTTCCGAAATCCAATAAAAAGTCGGGATAAGACAGTCCAAAATTCGCCCGGAAAAATAATAAAAATTGACTTTCTCTGGTGAACTCGTATCGCAGAAAAAGTGAATGTAAAGTCTGACGGTTTTTCGATCTGAGTTTTCGAACAAAAATTTTATCGGACGCGAAAACCCTAATACAGTAGTCGTTCAACCGACTTTTGGAATTTATTTTCAGAAACGGATTTCACCGTCAGTTTTAGAATCGAAAATCCTTAACTTAGGCGTGCAAAGCCTTAATTAATAATTAAATTTTTATTTTAGCGACGGAAGAAAATATCCGGGGTATTACAGGTGATAACATTAGTTAGGTAACCAGTTCACTAGTTATTACCAGAAATAGAAGACAATGGTCAAACTAACACACACATCTTAAACATAATATTCGTTAATTTTTTTCTCTAAACATCATAAATAAGCCTAAAAATATTAATTTTTCTTAAATTAGTTAATATTTTTTCCTTGGGTCTTCTAATTGCTTTAATTAACCTTAACCCTAATTCACTTCGATTTCCAGTCAAAAAAGTTAAAGTGAAAGATGATAGTGCTGAAATTGCTTCCAATGTTGAAGTAGTTAATTGATATATTCTTACGAAGGTGATTGTTTCTGTTATAACTAAATATATTTTCTGATTTCAATAATTCTTTTAATATTGTCAAGAGTTATTGTTGAATTTTTATGGGCATAGTGGGTCTTTTTGGGTGTGCAAGGATAGAAAATGTTGAAAACAATGGAGCTTGGTTTTATATGAGCTGCAAGAAGTGCAGTAAGAAAGTTGTTAAGACGAAGTGCAAGTTCTATTGTGATAGGTGCATCAAATATGATAGTTATGCCAATAAGAGGTAAGTTAATTTACTATAGTTCATGGATGTTCTTATTAATTTTTATAATCTTTTTCCTAACTATGTGTTAATTTTAGGTTCATGCTTAAGGTGGAGGTGTTCGATGGCAGCTATACTGAATAGGTTTCGGCATGGGACAAGGAGATGGTAGAGCTAATTGGAAAGAAAGCAGCTGAAATTAGTTATTAGCTGGTAGAATAGTAGTAGTATTTGTGGCATTTGAATCACCCTATATACCATGAAACATGTAACCATTAACAAAGAACATGTTACACTATAAATAGTCTTCAAAATTTGTTTTTCTAAAACATGATCTATTTTTATTTACAACACACGTAATGGATAATGGAAAATACAAGCAAATAAGAACAACAATTTTTGAAGTATTTACTAAAAATCTTCTAGAAAATCATCAATAGTAAGTATACATCGTATATGAGTATTTATTTTTTAGATAAGAGTAGTGGTTTGCAGTAAAATTGATTTGAGTAATAAATGTTTACTAATGTTATTCATTATGAGAATAATGTAACATATAGAATGTTTCTATCATTTCAAATTTGTGAGAGAAAATTATCTACAAAGCATGTTATTATCATTAATTTGCATGAATAAAATTATAAGATGAGGTTGATTTGAAGATTAAAAACCTTACTTGCTAAATAGAAGAAAGGAAGAGCATTCTCTTGAGTTGTGAATATATTCATTTGTTTATGTTTATTCCTGCACAGAAACATACTCTGTTACTAAATGATTTTTTTATTGATAGAGAGAAATAAAAATTAAAATGAACTTACTTAAGGTGAGTACTATTTTTAGGCTTCGTTTTTTTTTTTTTTTTTGCGGTCAACATATTACATGAACTTACTTAATGATAGATAACTAATTAATGGAAAACTCATTGGAACTTACTTTTATGTAAATAGTCCAATATAGGGTTTATCGATTTTTCTATTGCACTTCTAGCTCCACAGCCTCATAGCTTATCTTGCTCTGAAACATAATCAATTCGAATTAGCAATATAGGTTTTGAACAGAGTGTTGTAGGCACTTAAACAATTGAAGATGGAAGAAAAAGAAAGATGAAGATACAAAATTGGTTGATGAATTTTCAAGAACCAAAAATGATAATGAAGATGCAAAAATGGTTTGTTGATAAAGTTTCAAGAAACCAAAGTGATGACATTTTTCATTAAAGAAAAAAATGCTTTAACCTGGAGATAAGTCTGCAATGTTGCCTGGAAAGGCAGAGGAAGCAGAGATTCTCAATTCATAGTCCAAATGTAGGCCAAGCATCCTTGCCATCCCAATTTCACTCACACGAGATATCAAATAAGGAATCTTCAAACGTAGCAGGAATTAACTCCAATTTTTGTTTTAGATTGTGGGGCATGAATTGTTAGATCTGGATTCTGAATAACTTGACTTTCTGTCAAGATTGAATCTAGGGTTTTCGATGACCGTGGTGGTGGACGTTTCGTAGTAAGAGAAGCATTGTTTGGTTAGTTGTAGATAGTGATCTAGCAGTGATTTTAGATCGGAGTTTGGGGATGCAACTGAATCACAGATTTTTGTAATTTGCTACAGTGAAGTAGATTAGAAAATATGAGAAATTTGTCAGAGGTTAGTGTTTAATCGATATGTAATGATGGAATGGATGACAGAGTTGAGGCGAAAGTGGTAGGCGGAGAAGATGAGGAGGTGGTAGGCGGAGGGGATGAAAGGCGGCCGGAAACTGACCCTAAAATGAAGAAAACAACTATTCATATTGGGGTCCAATCGTATTAATTGATGGAATAAGGTAGTTCAAGTTAATAAATTTTGTATCTGTATTTCTAGAATTCTTTTACCAGCAGGAGTATTATTTTCTTATAACTGTTCCAGATGATATTATTGGGCCGGTTCAAATGAAATCAGTGGCCCTAAATTAGTTGAATTTTTGGGCTGAAATTTTTTGCATAGTTAAATTACAATTTATAATTTATTATGTCTTTGTATAGTTAAATTACAATTTATAATCTCAATAAATAAAAATTACTAATTTATTATGTTTTTGCTTTGTATAATATTAATGTATATATATTGTTGGGAAATTTATTAAAGTTTTGATTGATTCCAAAACCAACTGACCCCAACCGAGTAGATGTTGCCATAACCTAATGTTAGTAGTTAGGCTCGCTGTTTGAGCATTGTTAAGATTTTATCTTTACAGGACTCCAGCTGTAGATGGCAACAAGGCTTCACTCAGATAGAACATCAGGTGTAAGAAAAACACCTGAGCGTTCAAGATTCAGAACAACAGTTGAGCATTCAAAGGGGGAAGATGCAAGAGAACATCAGTTGTAAGAAAGACAACTGAGCGTTCAAGAGATAGAACATCAGTTGTAAGGAAGACAACTGAGCGTTCATCAGATGAGAATTAAAAAGGGAGAAGTTGTAAGAAAACATCAGATGGAAGAAAGTCATCTGAGCGTTCGAGCCAACTGAGCGTTCAAGATTCAGAACATCAGTTGAAGGACTCAAACTGAGAAGATCGACAACTTGAAGTTCAAAGTCAGCTGAGAGTTCAACTGTTCCTACTCAGACAGAAGTATTCAGATAGAACATCAGCTGAAGACCAATCAGATGAAGATCAAACGACTCAACCGACTATCAAATGTTGGAGATCAAAGGTTAAGATTTGAATTTCAAATAAGGAAGTCACGTGAAGGTTTGACTCTCTGTCATTACCTCATTTGGCCCAACACAAGGTTGTCTCAGATGGAAAGCAGAAGCATTCAGTTGCCAAATCCGGAAAGTCTGCAGAGATAAGAGACAAGCCATCGCTTTCAAAGAACATAGATCAACGGCTCATCCAACGGCTAGTTGATTCTCTCCGCCTATAAATAGAGGCCTTCATTCATTTAACAAGATAGAAAGAAGACTAACGAGACAGACAAGTGCGAGAAGAGATATACGAGCGAAAGAACGACTATATTCTGCACTCAAGCAAAACTACAGTTATCCTCTAAGAACATCACTAGTTGAGAGTTCTAGAGTGTTAGATTCTGTCTCTGTGTTTTTCGATCCAACCTTGAGAACATCACTAGTTGAGAGTTCGTAGAGTGTTAGATCCTAGCTCACTTCTTGTTCGAGCTATTAGTTGGAACCCCACATTTCACACATCCTCTCAAAAAGATTGTTAGGACCCTACTCTTCCCGGAATTAAGTAAATAGGTTGATAAGTAACCGTAAACTTATCTGTAAGGTTGATAAGTACCCGTAAACTTATCTTAACGGTTGCAAAGTCCGCGTAAACTTTGTGGTTTGTCCAGAAGAACTTGGACTGAGTTGTGTGGACTCACAACTCCCCGTGGACGTAGGAGTTATCTCCGAACCACGTAAATCTTCGTGTGTTTGTGTTTATTATTCAATTATTTATTGCATATTCAACTGACCAACTAACCAGCATGCAAACTGCATCTTTCCACATCAACTGTCTTGGTTATTGACCGACCTTGCATAAGCGATTTTATACGAGTTAGTTTTTATCCACCACATTCCGCACAGCACTTCACTTCCAGCTGAGTACTTTTACTCAGTTGTGAATCCAGCTGAGTGTTTTTACTCGGTTGAGATATTTTTAGAGAGTTGTTTTAAAATTTCCTATCTGGTGTTCCCCCCATACACCAGAACTCGTATCGGGACCATCATATATTGTGAGTTTATTACGTATAGGAGAATGGATGCAAATTTGAAATTTCCATGCTACGTATTCTCCTTTTCTAAATCAATGGTACCGGATAATATTACTTATTAAAATGTGTGTTATTATTTTAATAACATTTATTTATATTTAATTTAGATATTCTAATTTTTATTTATATTTTTTCAATTAATTACAATTGTGTTCTATTTATGTAAGAAATATTTATATATTATTATTATTATTATTATGTTTCTCTATTAGTGGAGATATAACAACTAATAAATTAGCTATATATGTTTTTATCATATGTAAAGTTAGAAAATTTTAAAACTTTCTAAATAATTATTTTGTAGGTGAATCTTCTACGAAAATTTCATGCCGCACTGCCAATATTGAAATGGATGGCAGAGTGTTTCAAGTATACACCAATAAATTGTACTTCACATTGCCTTCAATTGAAGGTGTAATTATAAATAGTAACTTTTCCTTTTTAAAATTTATTCCGTTCGATTTTAATTGTTAATGATAATTTGTTGATATCTTTAAATTCTAGTAAAATATGATAAATTTTGATGTATGTATTGGATATGGTTGCTCTGAAAGCTCAAATAATTTGATTACTACTCAAAATTATATGTTTAGATTAAGTAATTTTGAGTAGTGCAATCAAAATTCTACAGTTGTCAATGCCGCAATAACTTTTGCCAACAATTCTCAACCATTAATAATCGGATCTACTGTTAATGAATAATGAGTAGTCAATTTTATCTATTACTCAAGGTTTTTAGTGTTGTACTTCTGAAAACTTCCTATTATGTACATGTGAGAAAGATTAAATTTGGCATCTATCTTATGCAATTATAATAGTTGAATGTATGTATTTTCGTTCAAAAGTGTGCTCCACATTTAACAAAGCTATTTTTATCTTCAAAGCCTTTGTTTATAAAGATCGTCACTGGAAGAAAAGGACAATTTATGTTTATATAATTAAACTATCATTTAATATTTATAATGTAAATATTTGTCGCACGGGGAAATACTAATATTTTATAAAGATTGAAATGTTTGATATACAATATTTAATTTTTGCTCTATTATTTTGCCTAAATATTTAACATTGTACCATCGTTTCTACACCAAAATTTAGCTCGATAACTACGATTTAGGCTCCAAATCTTCAAAGCTAACTATTATTTTTGTTTTTATTTTTTTTTTCAAAAAGGAAACAACACTCATTTATTAGATAGTCAAATCGGCATTTGCACTATCTTGGAGTCAAGACGGTAAGTTCAACATCCAAGTCGTTACACCACAATTTTCCACCGTGTAATTAGCAAGACTATGAGCGGCCAAATTGGCCTCCCTACGAACATGAACAAATTCAACCACCCGTAGATTATTTATAGCTTCAAGCAACAACACTCCAAATTAGAACCAGAAATAGATCTAATCAGTAGCACAATAAAAAAAAAGTCGCCTGAAAATTGCGTCAGATACTCTCTAATCGTCTGCCCAACATTGATATCACCGACCTTGCCTCCAATGCGTCAGAGTTCAATTTAAGCCTATAGCTCTTCATCACACACAATTCGTTAACACATTTTTTTAAGCAAAACTAATATGGTGTGTTGGATTTAAGTAGATTAAAAGTTTGTTTGATTTTAACGGGATGTAATACACTTTTTTAGACTAATCTCAATATTCTCCAATAATATTAAGAACGGTAGTTGAAATTTTTCAACACTGCTTGAAGAGAATAATTATCGCTTTAATAATCTAAAAAAAATCATGATATCCTCCATTGAAATATTTGTTGTGCAACGCACGGGGATATACTAGTGAGGTATATATTGAAGTAGTCTGTATACATACAATGTTGCATCAATTGTTATAATACCATTTCACCAGCATTCATCATATCCAGTTATTAAACTCTTAGAATAGAAAATTGATTACAAAAATAAAATATTAAATATATGGCATCACCATATTTTCAACGTATATATTGAAGTAGTGTATATATATCCTAAGGTAATATATGTGCACACAATTGAGAATTTTTCTTTTTTTTTTTTCTTGCGCATACGATTAAGAATTTATTTGGAGCAAAAAGATTGAAAATTCAAAAGATCTTGTCCCTTCGATGAAACATATGCTCCACCCGTTCAAGAAAAATTTGTCACAGTTTTCTTTTTGTCCGTCCATATAAAATTTGTCACATTCATTTATAGTAAGAAATCCTACACAACTCACTCACTTATTTTACAACTCTCCTATGTTGCACGGGTGCGAGGGTATACGATGTGGCCACGAAAAAGCTAAATTTTGAAAATTATGAGGTACGACTCGTCAAGAATTTATGCCAACTCTTTCCAACTTCTTCTGAAAAGTCCGGTCTCCAAAGGGCCAAATGGGTATTTTTGCCTGTTTCCACTAATACAAAGTGATTTGCAAAGAACTTTTGCATGCTGGAAACTGAGACTTCGATATAAGAAAACGAAATCAATTTTATTTATCAAAATATAGGCTTCAGTAAAAATATCTCAGTGTTGTAAAAGAATTTAATCTGTAATAGTTACAGGAGATATATACTATATTTCGATAGGTAGTAGTATCCATCATCTCGTAACTCCCGTTATTGTTAAGTTTATTGTATTGTATTTATGATAAACATATTATATACATAAGAAACAATTCATAAAAAAAACAAATCCTAGTGTACAATTTAGGTTTTTATTTGAACTATCAATCAATCTACGGTTGTCATGAGGAAAAAGACATATAGCAATATATTAAAAAATATAGTACAAAGAATAATCACAATCACATTCAAGAAATAGTTCAACATACTCACAATCACATGAAATTTCTCTTGGTAATAATCGACATCCAAACATATATATCCATATTTTGATTGTTAGAGCTAAAATTTTATGGAGTTTCTTTGCTGATAAGAGAAGAAAATTAGAACGAACTTGGTGAAAAAAAAAAAACAAGTTATAAATACTTAGCTAATGAAATCATCCAAAACTACCATACATACATATGGTTTTAGAGTGTTTGAACAGTTTTCTAATGAGGGATAAAGACACCATGATACCAAAAACAAGCATATTACAGATAACTCCTAACAGCTCAAGTTTAGAGACATCTCTCGCCTCTTCTTCTTACTCTTCATGTTTAGTTTTAGACTTCTTCTTTTTGCCACTTGTCGCTGTTGGGACATCTTCCGTGGTCTTATCTTTGCTCTTCTTCTTCTTCTTTTTTGCAGTTCCATCTTCTGCCTCAACTCCATTCACATCCACCATTTCCTCATCTTCGTCCTCTTGTTGCTTCCTCTTTTCTTTCTTCTTCTTCTTCTTTTCCAATTTGGGCTCCTCGTGTGAATCTCCATTTGCAGTAGCCATCGGCTCATCCTCTGCACAGGTTTAAAACAAATCTATTTGTAAAACCAACACATGACAATTCATAGGCAACAAAACTGATATAAGCCTATAGGACACCCAATTTAATAAACAGGACAACATAACATTTCAGTAGACTATGGTCTCTTGCAAGATGAGAAAAGCAATGACAAAGTACAAACATATAAAAAAGAAAGGCATTTAGTTCAATAAAAGACATGCGATAATAATTCATAATTTAGCACTCAGTGACCATTAAATGTGCATGCAACGAATACAAAGGACCATTTGCAAATGAAGTAACACAGCAAAGCCCCAAAGTCATTGCACTGCTAAACCAGAATCACATAACCAACTGGCAAAAGACCTATCTCTACACTCAGAGATCAGATTCCTCTCAGAAAGGACCATTTCATCATTCTTATTAACACCTATAGCAAATGGCAAGGGGCACGAACCTTTGCTCTCAACTGTTTCGATGGCAGACTTCATGACATCGATGTTTTTACGGGG
Organism: Schizonepeta tenuifolia; assembly: GCA_029490685.1. Taxonomy (NCBI): domain Eukaryota; kingdom Viridiplantae; phylum Streptophyta; class Magnoliopsida; order Lamiales; family Lamiaceae; genus Schizonepeta; species Schizonepeta tenuifolia. The sequence goes on from CM055960.1 coordinate 76,568,174, forward strand.
AGCAACCCCTTTATCATAAAAGTCCAGACGTTCTTCAACCTGTTCACGGAGTTTCTCTCCATAAGCAGTGGTACTTGTCTCTGCAACAAAAAAGAAACCATGATTCACTCATATATATTTTGTACACAAGACTACATAAATAACAGCCAAAAACCGAGTACTTACCTAAGAAACAATCGAGCCGAGCAGCAATGGAACACTTATTAGCAAGATAGCGAGCCATACGGCCTTTATTTTTGGCAGAAGCACGGCCGATGAAGGATGAATGAAATATAAGGCCATATTTTGGAGTGTTCCCACGGGTTTTCAATGCCCTAAAGACATAGTGTAGGCAAAATCAGAGAGCGCGCCAAATAACTACACAAGTCAAACATTCGAGGCATGTTTATAACAAATAAACACAAATGCACTATTAAGTACCTGAATAAAGCCTTCTCAGCACCAAGGATCTGAAGAGTAGAGGAGGGGCACTTTGCCAAGTTTGTCAGACTGCCAGCATGGGAAATTAAGCGTGCACCAACAACCTCACCAATCAATGCAGCCAAGTTAGGTGCAATGTCATTCATTTTGGCAACAAGATAATCATAGAGCTTCTTTCTGTACTCAGCAAGGTCCATCACTCTTTGAGCAAATTGCTTGACATTAATCAAATCAATTGGTGACAAATCCTGACCTGTAAAATTGAAGAACCGCACATCAGTGTAAGGTAATCACACATCAATGTTGGATTGAGTAAGCCCTCACACAACAAATTTTAGAAAATCTACCCATGGATGCTTTTGCAGCCTCTATAATCTCCTTTGCTTTATCTTCATCTCCAACTATGTCAGTCAGGTCAGACAATTTTTCCTCAGACAACTGTGCTTTGTCCTCAACATACTTTGCCACTTTGGCATACAGATAGTTGTCATTGACAATCTTCACCAACTCGGGGAAGTGCCATGAGTACCATTCACTGCATAAAACATGATTGAAATAAACGATAAATTCTTACTTCTGAAAAACATATATGAAACAGTAATAGTTGTAAACAGGTGCACATATCATCAGAGTAGAAATTGATTAGTGGAAGAACCATACTCACCGCACTCGCATGGAAAAGGAATTGACATCTTTATCAAGAGTATCTAGAAGAAAGATAGATTGAATAACCATGTTGTCCACACGGTTCACATTGAACTTCACCTTTGCTCTGCTGTAACTGTGACCAAGACCAAGTTGAGCCTTTTCCAAATCTCCAGGCTGTTAAAATATAAATAAGAATGAGAAGACCACATACATAATTTTTTAACCTCAAGAGCACACATCACAGAATGAAATGCAAATTAAATAAAAGGCCAACCTTTAAGTTTTTAATGTACCGATCAAAATGCAAGCGAATGCCGCGAACAAGCTCAAGAACAAACTCATTACTCTGGCCAGGAATTTTAGTTTCTTCTAAAATATGTGATCCGAGTTTTGGCTCTGCCACTCCCAAACTAAACTTTGGCTTCTTACCCTCTTTGACCTTAGGTAAATTTAGCTCCAAAAAGTTCCTTAGCTCATCAGTCATTTGACCTTTATTCCACATCAGAAACCAGCAAAAATGTCAACATATATTCCAAAAAACAAATATATAATGTAAACAACATCAGCTAGCAGAGTACTTCATAGTGTTACACAAGGAAAAAATAAAAAATCACATCATGGTATCTAATTTTTTTATTGTCTTCATCCCCTTTTTGAAAGGACACATACTTTATTTGAAATCATGTGAGTTTTGCAAGCATTACACAAACAGCAAGCAACAAAGCCTATCCAGCATGCATTTTGTAGGTAACAGCTCAATTAGCACAATAAAATTTGGTGAAAAACTGCCAACAACATGCAGGACGAATATAAACTCTTAAATAATTTATAAAATCATGCCCCTTAAAATCCTCATCGTTATCTCAACATCTTCAATCAAATGGTAGAAAAAAAAAATTCCTAATTTTCAGTCACATGCCAGACAGACTCCCTACACAAACTACATATTACAGAAGAGACTGCTAAACGGAACAAACTCTGGTTGTTTACAAAAAATAAATAAATAAAATAAAAAATAATTAACACGATACTTCAACTAGATTGAATTCAATATCTGGTGATTTTTACTCTACCTTCAGAAATGGCATTGCATTGGTTGAGCGCATCAAGAGCGGAGTCATAGGGGGTAAAGGCGGCGAGCTTGACCACCTTACTGAAACGGTTGAAGTCGACGACGGAGTTCCGGACGGCCTCCGTGTTCTGGCCGATTTCGTCAATTCCATCAGCCAAGAAAAGGCCGTATCCCGACGCCGACTCGTAAAGCACGTAAAGAGCCATAGCAGAAACTCCTCTTTCGTCTCTGCGGATGGGAGAGAAGTGGGGCGGGAGAGGTTTAAGGCAAGGGTTTGGGTTGTGAATTTAGGTCTAGGGTTTTTCGCCCTTTTTTAAAAGACACTACAATATGGGGTGGGGGCCGCAATACTTATTTATTCTTTTTTCTTTTTCAGCGACATTAATTTATGTAAAAGAAAATGAGTTAATTTGTTTAAGACAAAAATTTGGGTGCAACTGTTCCACCGTAGAACACCCGCCTATTTGACCCGACCCGCCCCTGACCTGACCCGTTTGACCTGAGTTTGACCCGGTCAAACCCCCTTTTAACCAGTTTTTTTTTTTTTTAATTTATTTTTGTTTGCCGCTTCTTCTATGGTCAAGACCCGAGTGAGGGGAGCCGAAGGCCTCGGAGCGAGCCGTAAAAGTCCAAAATATTGTCCGCCGATTATCCTTATTTTAGTAATCGGAGCGAAGGCGGAGCCGTAAAATCGGAGCCGAAGGCTCCGACGGGGACAAAAAATCTGGAAATTTAAAAAAAAAAAAAAAAAAACCTGGGGCGTGGACCTCACGCGCGGGGCCGGTCGGCGCGTGGCGGGTCGTGGGCGGGGCGGGTTGTGTGCAAATGGTGCATAAGTATGCACAGGAGTGTCTCTCTTTGTTTAAATTGTTCCTTTTTTTTCCTTTTTTTAGCAAAAATTATCGGGAATGAAATTTTTGATAATTGAATATATTCCGCCTCGGAATATTGTTTAGGGCTGTCAAAATCGGCCCGAAAAAGCCCGGCCCGACGGGCCAGCCCGATTTTACCCGAAAAAGTACTGGGCTGGGCGGCAATTTTAGAGGCCCGAAAAATGTCGGGCCTACTTGGCCCGACGGGCTTCACAGGCTGCGGGCCTAAAAGTCCGATCGGGCTTCGGGCCAAATAGGCCCGACTAGTTAACAAACAATATATTTGTCATGTGGAGGTGAATAGTACTGCAAATAAGCAAATAAAAACTCCCACAATAAAAAAAAAAAAAAAAAAAAAAGCCCTCTTTCCCATACCTGCCAGGCCCAACATTCATCATAAAATAAATTAAAGCAAGAATTAATCATTAGCCCAATGTCTTCATGGCACTCGCGCACTGGCGTACATATCTGTGATGTAAGACTAAAGACAAATAAATTGATAATTAATAATAGAATTCAATTCATGAAATATGGTTCGGTCAGGTTTTTTTTTTTTTTTGGAAAAAACACTTACTGTACAGATTTTTTTTAGCTAAAAAGTATGATTTTATGAGCTATAGGTTCGGGCCACTTTGGCCCGAAAAGCCCGGTGGCCGGTGTAGGGCCGGGCTGGGCGGCAGTTTCAGCGGCCCGATATAATTTCGGGCTGGCCCGGCCCGACCCGAAAATATGTGTCTGGTCTGATGGGTCGGGTCGGGCTGGCCCGGCCCGAAGCTATTGCCAGCCCTAATTGTTGTAACTTGATAGAGTAAAACCTCTATTAAGACTATCTGCAATCTAATACTCTCTTTTCCACTAGAAACAACTTAAATATACCTATCTTTGCAACTTAAATGTCTTCAAGATATCTCTAACTTTAATATTAAACAATTTCTTATTTTCATTAAATTGATTCATAAAATTCTATTAATAAAAATAACATAAAACATTACAATAATTCAAATAAAATAAAATATTACATTAATTGAAATAAAAAATTTACATTAATTAAAATATGGACTACTCGTGTAGAGGTCCAAATTTGCGCCAAACGTGCTCGATGAGATCATTGGTAAGTCGATGGTGCTTTCGTTGATCTCTCAAGTCGGCTTCCAGTTTGAGATATTCCTCAAAGGCGAGCGGAGTGGCCCTCTGGAATATCCCGCTAGTGGACGCGGAGTCAGAGTCGTCTCTCCAATTCTTCGCATCCTCTCGCTCGTCTTCGATTATCATGTTGTGCAAAATAATGCACGTGACCCATGATATCTCGGAGATGCCTCGTGTACCAGCACCATGCCGGATTCCGAATTATTCTTCCATCGGGTTTGGAGAACTCCAAAAGTCCGCTCTGTGTCCTTTTATGGCTTATTCTTGCATCTTCTTGAATTGCACCGTCTTCGAGTCAGTTTCAACCTTAGGCGTCCTATCCTCAAGCACGTCGGCGAACAAGGGCGACTGGTTGATGACGTTGATGTCGTTATTGGAGCCGACACACCCAAAAAAGGCATGCCAGATCCACAAATCATACGACGCCACCGCCTTCAAAATTAAGGTAGGCATGCCGTGATCGCTGCGTATGTAGGCACCCGCCCACCCTTTTGGGCAGTTCCTCCATGTCCAGTGCATGCAATCCAGGCTCCCGAGCATCCCCGGAAACCCATGTCGCGCCTCGTGCATTTTGTAATGCCCCGTAAATTCCTTACGATCTTAAAATATTAAAGTTAATTAAATAAATGGCTTTGCACGCCTAAGTTTACGATTTTGAATTCTAAGGCTAACGGTCGAATCCGTTTCCGAAAATAAATTACGGAAGTCAGCTAGACGACTACTGTATTTAGGGTTAGCGCGTACGAAAAGTTTTTAGTTCGTGAACTCAGAACGGAAAACCGTCTGATTTTTACATTCACGAAATCGCGATACGAACTCGCCCGAGAAAGTTCGTTTTTATGATTTTCCGGATGAAACTCGGACTGTGTCGTCCCAAGTTTTTGTCAAAATAAATTTTATAAATTTATTTTCCGATTAAGTTTCGTACGTTAAAATTTTCGGTCGAATTGGATCGCGACGATTTTGTGCCGAGCGACGTTTTTCGTCGTTCGATTTCCGTAACGTCGGATCGCGCCGGAAAAGCGCGTATTTTTCTTTTCTTCCTCACCTTGACCGACCTCCCCCTCTCTCTCTTAGATGATATTTTCATTTTATATAGTTTAATGAGGACACCTAATGGTATACTATTCATTACTTTACACCTATTAAGTCTTATAACCTAAGTTAACAATTTAAATCCATATCTCTCCCTCCCACACTCACAAACTCGGCTGCCCCATATCTCCTCTCTCCCATCTTCATCTTTTATCCTCCATTGAAGAAAGCTTCAATAACTTGAAGGAGAAACACACAAGTCTTCATTCATCCATCCAAACCTAATACTTTCTTCATTAATTAGCAAGGTAATCATCTCCTCTATACTCCTATCCAATTGGATTCCCCATCTTTTTATTTTTCTTCTTGATCGAAAATTAGAGTGTTGAATTAGATGATTCGATCTTGGATTAATGAAATTAGATGTGTTAGATAGGATAATTAGGGATTAAAATTGAACAAAAACAAGAACCCTAATCTCTATGTCTTTACCGAAATTTTTAGGGAAATTGTAGGATTTTTGGATTTCTTCAATTAATGACAAATTCATGCTTAAGAGATGCTTAATTGGTGGTTAGAACAAAGAGGAATCGAAAGCCCCATGTTTTGTGAAAACCGACTTAGGGTTTGAATTTGGAATTAGGGATTTTTGCATGTTAGTTTGAAATTGGATTGAATTGCTTAATTGTTGTTATAATAGGATGATTAATGGATAAATGGTGTTAATTGGAGAAGAAAATCACCCTCTTATCCCTTGTGTCAATACTGAAAATTACTAGACAATTAGGGGTTTTCATGTGTTGAATTTAATTGATGAATTGATGATGGAATTATGTTGTAGTTGATGTTAATTGATTATGGGAATTTAATTAGATTTTTCTAAAAATATTTATTGGAATGTAAGAGACGAAGAACACGTTATAAGTTGAAATATAGTATTGGTATGAGATGATTGTATGCATAAAAGTGATTCTCGTTAGATGTAGTTTAATGACGTAAAATTTGAACGGAATCCGACAACTTTGAAAATTTCATAAGAGACGAACAACTAGACGTAACTAATAACCGAGAAGTCGAATGAGAATTCTAATTTGATATTATTGTCTATGATGGACTTGAGAACAACTTTGTAGTTGACGTCATGAGCTTTCGAGCTAATATAATATGAGTTATAGTGATAGTCGAGAACTAGAACGCGTTTTTGAATAACTCGTTGGTTTAGTAATTGTTAGTTGAAAGCCGACGTTTAGAACGTCGTGCTATTGGACGAGTTTTGAGAAGGAGTTCACCACGTACGGGAGTACGTGATGACTGCCTTGAGGGTCCAGTTTCTAAAGAAATCGAATACGAGAGCTTAGAACGAACCTAAGACGTTATACGTCGAATCTATCGAGCAATTAGGGTTATCGCGGCAGTTTTGCGACCCTAGCCGGAAACTGTAATAACGTTTAGCTCGTTTATCGGATTTGCAATCCGTAAATTGGAGCGTAAACTAGACATCCCAAACTTTCCAATGGTACAGGGCTCGTCCCCTGTTTCCAAAACCTCTGTTCTGGGCAGACCCCAGAGTCACTGTATTGCGCAGTAAAATTTCAGTTTCAATTCTCCTAAGTTGTTTTGTTCACAACTTAGTTTCTTTCGATTGTTTAAGCCGTAATAGCTAACGAATATCTTCCTACTGACCTTAGAGTCAAGTACAGGGCCTTGAGTGATAAAACCAGTCGAGATCTTATCTCTTATCCTTTCAAATAAAGAAGTAGTAAGGGAGAAATTTCATAAGTCTTTTAATGAACTAAAACGTAATTCTCCTAAGTTGATTCTTTCCAACTTAGTTCCTTATGATCTTTTAAGTCGTATTAAGTTACCGACTACCCTCTCTACTGATCTAAGAGTCGAGTATGAGGCCTTTCGAGTTCTAAACGGGATTTGTTCGAGTCTCGTTCCCGTTTAAGTAAAATGAATCTAGTAAGCGTGCAATTGCCTAAAGAATGAAACGACTAAAACTTATTTCGATTTTTTTTTTGATCGATTATCTTTTACGACCCGTTTTTAAGTATTATTATTTTACGATGAAGGAGGAAGCCAGCTGTAAAGAAAGGACGGAAGATCCGAAGTTTGGAAGCTAGTGCTTTTAGTTCTGTATTACGAGGTGGGCTTTTATATACAAAATAAAACGAGCAATGCTCGGAAAATCTTTCTTTATCGCTTTGATATCTGTGTTTTCAAAGTGATATTATGGCATGAACTGTTTTATGTTTTATGTGAGTTCTCTTGTACCTATCTGAGTCAACATTCGTGTTTTCCAGATTTAGAGTTAATCTAACTAGGTTAACTAACGATCGGCTCTGAGTTAGTTGCTAAGTGCTTTCCAGAGTTAGTGCACTTTGTAACCTGTGGTGTATGTGATATCTTGTTGAGGGGTACTAGCCACGGTGAATGAGAATTGGTCAAGATTGAACGTAACATTAGTCAGAAAATGCTCGCGCGAGTGATTTATGAGAAAAGAAAATGTTTAGTAGACGCGGGTTCTTTCAATAAAACCCCGACGTGCTATGATTATCAAATGCCATATTTATCTATACTTATGATTATGATTTCGGCATCGTGCCCGCTAAGTACTTTTGTACTTAGCCCTGCATTGTTTTCTAAATGTGCAGGTTGAAGCGACGGGAGCGGCAACGGTTGATGTTGAGTTGAAAGTAGGATGCTTTAGTTAGAACTCTTCCGCTGCAGAACTCTAAATCCTTTGAAATGTACCTTTTGAACAATACACTGTAGTTTAAGTCTGTAAATATGAACTTAGTTTCTACTGTGTACTTTTGTCGAGTAATCCGTAGCGATTAACTCTTTCTTTATTATATTCAAGTCTTGTTCATGGTTTATTTGATGCCTTTCATGTATGATTAGTCAGTTAGCCCCCTTCTTCCCCGCTTCTTTAATCCAACCCCAGTCGCACCCCGGCTTCTGCCGTCCCTCGGGATTTGGGGCTGTGACACATTTGGAGCAGGCGAGCGGTGTCGGTAGCATTTGGCTTCCTTAAGTATCTCTCACCGAAGTGCTCGATCATTGCTCGGCAATTTTTTTGAGGCAAACACGACCCGTGCTATCTCTGATCTTCAGGTACTCATTGAACACATCCGCAACACCGCCGGTGGCTAGTTGTCGCACCGCCATCATGCATTTTTGCAACGACGTCAGCCCCCATCACCCCAGTACATCTTGTCGATGCGTGAAGAAGTGGACGTTGTCCTCCAACGTCTTGCAGATGTGCAAAAATAGATACTTATGCATCCAAAAAACGGCGTCGGAAAAAGTGCTCACCGTAGGTGGGATTGTCGGCTAAGTAATCGGTGTGTAGGAGCGCACACGCCACTTCACGGTCGCGGTCGACGAACGACCTCGCCCTCTTCTTCTTCTTCTGCGCTGCTATGTGTGCACGGATGGCTCGTTCCACGTTCGCCATCATCTCCAAGACCTCGTCGTCGGTGTTGTGCTCTTCATATTCCACCAACGAAATTGAAATGCTCGATGAAGAAGACATCTTTTTAGATATGAATTTGAGAGAGGAAATTAAGTTGAATTTTTTGTGGGATGAATGAGGGATGAAAGGTTGAATTTATAGTGTAAAAATAGAATTAAAAAGAAAAAGAAAAATTAGCTTGTAGTCGTTCAACCCCCAATGTTCGATTTTTGAATTTTTTTTTCTGTTACATGCGCCTTTAATTTTTTTTTTCTGGGTGAGCGCGTGCGCTTCACGCGCTGGCTCGAGCTGATCTCGAGCCCGCCCACCTCGCAACGCAGCTGTCTCCAGTGCTGCCCGTCTCGAGCCCCCTTCGAGATAAGGCTTGGAGACCGCGATGCTGCCAGCCTAAGGAATACTTTTGAGATTGAAAAAATATATATATGACAAAATGGGAGGTTATTCCTAAATAGAGTTCGAAGAAGATTTTTTAATTTTTTTTTCTAATTTTAATGTACAAGAACAATAATTAAATATTATAATTACTAAATACATGTATTATGTACAAATACATGTATTGATTTATTTTACCTAGAATTTGTAGAGTCCATGACTTAAAAGTATGCATTTAACTTGCTTGACAAGTTGAAAATATTTCGGGTTCAACAAAATGGTGGTGATATGGACGAGCTATTGAAGACACACAAATTAAATGATATGGTTACAACAAAAAGGATGAAGTTACTGTCACAAGCAACTTTAGAAAAATATTTTAAATCAACCTAAATTTATTGTAAATATGTAATTATACATACATACATACATACATACATATATATATATGAGAAAGTTTAAATAGAAACTAATTTTTCTGTAGAAATGCAAACCCTTTTCGAGCCCTTGATTTATTGAGATCAACGGTGATGATTATTTCTTATTTTCATATTATTTCAAATTTTTTAACTATGCGGTAGGGGTTACTAGTAATTGAATAAATATTGTAACCTCCAGCTCCTTTAATTTAGGGATTCCATTTGAGATTTAAATTTGCCTTTAAATTTGTCTGAATCGCAGGAGACTCAAATCGATGTTGTCGATTCTGAGCCACCACCGTCTGAATCGCCGGAGACTCCATTGCTGGCGGTCAAACCTTCGACGCCTTCCTCTAGATCTGCGGTGGTGGCGACTCCATTGTCGGCGGCCGAAGCTTCGATGCCGCCCTCTGGATCTGCAGCGGTAGCGACTCCATTGCCGGCGGCCAAAGCTTCGATGCCGCCCTCTGGATCTGCAGCGACTGCTAATGACCACTTTTCTGCTTTTTTGTCCTCTGACCACTTTTCTTGCCTTTTCTGTTTGCAGTATTTTAATTTCATGTTTATTTTCATTTGCTGTACAATGAAATCGAAAAAAAAAAAAGCAAAGGCAACAAGGAAAAAAAACAAAAAAGGCATAAGCAGTTCAATTTGAAATCAAAGTAAAAAAAAAAAAAAACAAAGGCAACATTAAATTATGCTTCAATACAACGAAAAAAAAAAAGCATGAGCATGAGCAGTAAAATGAAGTCGGAAAAAAAACCAAGCGAACACGTCGACAAAATTATAAGTTGATCGAACAAAAAAGAGTTCAAGTGAAACAATAAAGAAAATAAAGAAATCCAACAAAAAGTAATCAAACATTAGCTCCACTAATTACAAAATTACTACTACCCCTACTCTTTAACTTTTACACTACTCAAAACACATTTTTCAGCTTTCTTAATCTTCGTGCCCAAACCCAAATGGACAATTACATGTGGACGGAGGGAGTGTGAATTATGACAATTATAGAGTTTATTCCTATTAATAACTGTGTCAAGTTGGACTATGAAAAAAATGGAAATTTATTCCTGAATAGAGTATTCTTTTTTGGAGGTGCAGTTATATTACTCCGACTTGCCATCTTCTAAGTTCAAACTTTAAATAAAAATAAAATTATTAGTAAAAAATTATAATGAGCAAATAGATAGTAACAATTGAGCCATAGATAATGGTTCTTCTCCATTTTAGATGTATATCTTTTTTTTTCTTTACCGGAAAAAAGAGCCATAGGACTCAATGCGCACTTAAATTGTGTAATAACTCCTCTTGATGTGAGCTAGCCTATAAATAGATGCATTAGAAGCGTGGTATAAATATACAAGACTTGCATTCTCTCTGCATACGAAATACATTCAGCATATCATAACTTGCTTGGTCATCATCCGAGTCCAGCTTGCCAGAGCTCGTAAGTGTGTGGTGTTGCTACTTCTGAGGCGTGAAGTCATTTACTTTCGGGGACAAGCTCTAATTCCGTGAACACTGCCGGGGCATTTTCCGTCTTGCAGTTAGAAAGCTTCTTTTGGGTGGCTCAAGTTTTAGAGTTTGTTTTCATTTATTGTATATTACTCCATCGGTCTTGTTTATCTTGTAATATATTTCTTTTTGGAATGTTTCATTCATCTTGTAACATTTTCTTTCATGAAAATAATCAGAAAATCATTTTATTCACTTTAAAATTACTTTATATCACATCAACAACATTTTATTCACTTTAAAACGTTTTATATATTACATCAACAACACTTTCTTTACTTTAAAAATATTTTATATCACTTTGCTACTACACTAATCACCACCTTTACTTTTAATACTCTTCTTCTTAATACTCGTGCCGAAAAGAAATGCTACATTATAAACGGGACTGAGGGAGTAGTTAATTTGTATTGTAAAATTTGATTCTCTTTTGTTTTAGTTCAGTTCTTTGTTGTTCGATTTTCATTTGTAATGTGCACGTTCGAATACCCAATTAATAACAAATACTAGAGTTTACATTACATTCATAACTACTTTACTTTATGTAAAGATAAAAAAAACTAGACTGAGAGAGAGAGGGTCGACGCCTACAAAGCAAAGAGAGGAACTCGAAGCACGTTCTCATCCAACGTCACCTTGGGAACAGTAAGATTAAAACCCTAGAGACGCTAATCACTCAGTTTCAAAAGTATATCGAATAATCTTCATGTGTTGTTAAATTCATAGGAGCATGTTAGGAATGAATTTTGTATATATTCATTAGAATAGAAGGTAATCGAGAGGAAAATAAAATGCCGTAGCCAGATTTGGAGGATGGTTGGTGGTTTGGTCTGCACTCGAGCTTAACGGAGCTTGTTCAGAGAGATACGTGTTAGGAAATCACGTCCCTAGCCCAACAATAGAGATAAGCTACACTAAGTCTCAGCCTAGTGGTGAATGGTTCAGTAGGTTGAGCCAATTTGTGAGAAAAGGTGAGAGTTATTCGAAGGCTTGTAATAGTGTAGGGGTGTCGAGTTTATATTGCTTGGTGTGGTGGGTCGTGATTTTTTCTCCGATTTTGGAGTTTCTACGTTAAATTCTTGTGTTGTTGATTGTTCTTTATTTTTCCGTCTTATTTCTTATCTATTATCGTTTTCCTCTAGTTAGGATAGAGACGTGATTTCCTAATAACTAGAATCAGAGCACTAGGTTCTGAGACAGGTTCAATGGTTTCCTTTTCGAGCGGCTGTTCAGCTAGGGGTGGAGAAACGATGGGTCAAGTTCAATGAAGTTTGAAGTGGAGAAATTTGATGGAAGAATCAGTTTTAGCTTGTGGAAAGTGCAAGTTAATGCTATGGTGGTACAATTTGGGCTACATAAGGTTTGGGAGGAAAAGGGGCTACACTAAGCGATATGAATCAAGGTGGAGTGGTTGTGGCAAATAGCTCCGAGGAAGAGGCTAACATTGTGATAGAAGATGATGATGCCCTCTAATTGTTGAGGTCATGAGCATCCTTATGGCATCTCCAGATGCCATGGACGAGGATGTGGCGATGTTAGCTGGACCACATGTGTATTGGTTTGACGTTGATACAAGGTGTGTAGTGAAAGTTATGTCAATGGCCGAAGGACTTCTAGAAGGGCCAAAGCTAGGAGTTGCACCATAAATTTCAGCAGGTTTATTGACATGTGCCGAAGGAAAATCTTAGATGGTTGATTCTAAGTGTTCTACTCATGTGTGGAGTAGGTTTATAGTTCTTTGGTTTAGGACGTTTAAGAATCATGATTGTCGGTGAAGACAATGGAGTATTTCTTTTATTTTAACAAGGTGGAGATTGTTGGGCTTGTGTTAAAATAAAATGGATGTATTTTATCCCACATCGGTTGTATGATCAAAGTGTAGGAGCTTCTAGGACTATATAAGAGGCTAGGTATCTTTGATGCAATTGCACCAAGTTTTATACTTTAGTCTTTTGTTTGACTCTAGGTAAATTCCTTGTCTCGGGTTGTGAGAAAATGTGATAGTTATTCGAAGGCTTGTAATAGTGTAGGAGTATCGAGTTTATATTGCTTGGTGTGGTGGGTCGTGGTTTTTTCTCGATTTTGGAATTTCCACGTTAAATTCTTGTGTTGTTGATTGTTCTTTATTTTTCCGTCTTATTTTTTGTCTATTATCATTTTCCCCTAATTGGGGTCGGGACGTGATTTCATAACAATATGATAGTTACTATCATTCGTTCATTAGAACTATGACTTGGGTGGTTTTGCTTTAGTATGCTTCCAGGTTTTTGTTCTTTTTCTATTTCTTTTTTTCAATCGAGTACTCCATTCCTCATATGATGTTTTTACCTTTGAATTTTCATCAAATGGGGGCACGACTCTAAGGCATGGGTCTTGTGCAAATTCTAACGATTGGCCCATTTTTAATAATTGTTTTGAGAGAGGACTAGTGGTAGAGTGGACTTCCTGGAACTGAGATATTTTAGGTTTAATTCACACTAATGTTTTTATAAGTCGAGTATGTCACACTTGTACTTGGAAAATGTGATTAGTGGTTGCGAGTTTTCACGAATTAAAAATAAAAAAATTAAATAAATGACTAGAACTTATTAAGTATACTATTTTTTTTATGAGAAAGTACATGTAAATATATAAAAACAAAAATATTACTCCTTTCGTCCACGATATAAATGTCTACTTACCACAAAATATTTGTCCATAAAGAAAAAAAATACTTATTTTACCTTTTACGATCAAATCAATACTCCCTTCGTTCACCAAGTTATGTCACATTTCATGGGTGACACGGAGATTAAGAAATCTGAAAAAAAGTGTTTTGAGTGGGGTAAAAATTAAAAAATAGGGGTAGTGTTAATGAGATACTTACTTTTGTTAATCTCTAATTAAAGTTAGTGGATGTTATTTCTATTTATTTTATGGAGTATTGTGTGTAAATTGAATTGTTTCTTATTTTCCGACTTGTTCGATTTTTATTTACTGACTTGTTTGTTAATGACGAAGCTCATTTTTTTTAATCCAACCTCGTTTTTCTCAATTGTTCGATTATAAATTGAAGTTCGATTTTAAATTCAAGGTCGTTTTTCTCACTTGTTAGATTTTAAATCCTGCTTGTTTTTTTCCTCACTGACTTCTTCGAATCTTTTGTGATGTGTTTGTTCGTTTTTTTTTTTTTCTGACTTACCTGTTCGACTTTTTTAATACAGCTTCCACCTTCGATTTTTTTTTGCTTACTGACCTGTTCTAATTTTAATATTGTACATCAATTATCCAAATAATTAAAAAAATCGAACAAGTACAGAATGTAATTTTTATAAGAAATCATTATTTGTTTAGTCAAAATCAATTTTTATAAGAAACTATTGCTCCTTTTATGTAAGTTTTCCGATTAATGATGAGAAAATAAATATTGATCTTGAAAATTTATAAAGGTTCTTTAATAGTGGAGTTTTATTGAAAATCAGTGTGGATGTAAATTTCTATATGAAAAATGCTTAAGGTATAAATTTAAGATAAATAAGAACAGTAAATGCATAAAGTTATACGTTTTACTGATATGAAACCAATTATTATTTGGTAAAAAATAAATAAGAGACTATTTTTTTAATTGGAAAAGGTACATTTCATATCTAATCCTTTCATATAAAACATAAAAATATTTTCGTTTAGGTTGAAATTAAAGTTTGATGAAAGAAACTATTAAAGAAGAAAATATGACTTATTGAACATGATTCTTGTTTAAATTTGAATCATCTCGTTCAACTACTAAGGTGACCATGAGTCTATAGTACATTCGAATAGTCACAAGTAAAACAAAAATTAATAACGACAATATAACAATCTATAAAATTAAATTTTAAAAAAAAGTTAGACTATATTTTGACCAATTAAATAACCAAAATAAAATTAGTCGTGCAAAAAAAAAAAATTGCATCTTGAGAAAATATGCATTGATTTTGAGTATTTATATAGATTGCCCAATAGTGAAGTCTCAAGTCTTATTAAAAAGCGACTTTGGATAGAAAAATATTATATGAATAATAGAATAAATTAATATTAAATTAATATTGATAACTTAATAAATTATCAAACTATTAATTAAAATAAATTATATATTTTGCCAACTAATTAATTGGCCCATTTAATTGATTGTGTAAAACAATTACAAATTGAAAAAAATACACAATGATCTTCAATATTTTTTAGGTCATCAAAATAGTGGAAATTTATTGAAAAACAAGTGAGATAGAAAATCTATCTATATATTATATAAACGAAAACGATTCTACGTAAAAAAAATTCTATTTGGCACCCCTTATATTCCTCCGTTTCTATTTATCTAAATTCGCAAATTTTCTAAATATAAATTCAATATTTATCATATTTATATTCTATATTATATATGACATGAAAACAAAATTTTAATAATTAAGATCAAATATTTAAAATCAATATCTACATATTTTAATATATTCTATATATAGTTATATTTTTTATATATAAAATAATATATGATAATACAACTAAAATTTATTCATAAAATTATCTCAAAAAGTTGGTTGTTTAATTATAACCATGTATACCTCAAACAAATAAATAGTTTATTCAAATTAATTCTTCGACTCCTCATTCCATATTCTACGTTTTAAAAATAATAATTAATCCTCTCAAATCTTCTATCCAATATTGTTTTTTCAATGAAACTCCATCTATTGAATTTTTTTATAAATACTTAAAATCAATACGTATTTTTCTCATCCGATCTTTTGCACCATGTTTCCATATACTCACATTATGTATATATATACAACGATTCTTGCTTCGAAAAAATTACATGTGGTACTCTCCAAATGCCTCCATTCCTATTTGTCTAAATTCACAAAATTTTGAATTAAAAAATACTAATACTTATCATATTTTATATTACGTTTTAAAGATATATTTGTTGTCAAAATGAATCACAATCATTCTCATAATTATTTTTCTTCTCTAAATCAATATGAGACAAAGAGATATTTGTGCCAAAATGATTCATCACAATTCTCATATGAAATCGACGTGGAGCAATTTCTTTGAGAACCAAATATATTTTTGTCCCATACGATTTTGAGAAGTAAAAGAGCTTTAAAAATTATCTATAGAAATGGGCCCAGTTAATCGATTGGTTAAATAAATAATTTAGTTTAATTTTTATTAAAAATTTAATATGACCACTTATTAAGTGCTACTCCCTTCGTTCACGATATCGTTGTCATATTGTGGACGACACGAGTTTTAAGAAAATGATGGGTAGTAGTGGATGGTGGAGAGTAATGTTGTAAGTGGAGCAAGGGTCTCACAATAAATGTGAGTGGTGAGAAATATAATGTTAAATATAATGTATTATATAGACCCTACTACTATAAATGGAAGTGCAAACCGTATCGTAAACAAACCTAAATGACAAAAGTGGCAAACATACCGTGGACAGAGAGAATATTATATACTATTTATTTTCTACATGTCGTGCATTTTTTATCCATTTATTTTATTGTCCAACAAAATTAAGATCATAGTCAACGAGCTGATTCTGATCGGAATCGTAGGGGTAGACGGGTCGATTTAGTTACGACAGCTCAACATAACGGGAGGATTCTGACTTGGAATCGTGAGGGTAGACGAGCCGATTCCAAACCTATGGTTCAACTTTTTCACAATTGTGGTCGACGAGAAGATTCCGACCTTGAAACGTGGGGGTAGATTGGCCGATTCAATTATGGCAGTTCAACTTAACGAGATGATGGTAGACGAAAGGATTGCGATCTTTAACCGTGGAGGTAGACGGACCGATTTCAAACTGGCCCCAAAAAACTCACACAAAGTGTGAACTCAAAAATAATTAATAAACAATATTTTTATTATAATTTTACTAAATAATAATTTTCCGTCGAAAATCGACGTACTACACGCTAGTTATTATTCAACTAAAGTAGTTTCTTATTTGATAAAATAGTAATTGATTTAAGCCATAACAGTTTAGCATTATAATTAGTTTCTCAATTTTTACAACTCGTGAGACGACCAACTTTGTCGTTGATTATGTCTTTGAGAAAGGATCTATACACGTTTTACAATATTCTCATTTATATTTTCGGGAGATTTTATTTCTCTCTCTCTATATATATATACATATGGGAATTTCGAGAATATTAAACATTAAAGAATATTATATGAATAAATAATATAATAATAATATTTGTCTTATTGCCACATCAACGGTGAGCACGTGACCCATGATAGATTTTTGCAGCGGAAATGTAAGAATGTTATAATTACATACTACAGAGTTTGATAGTCAAAGTGAACCAAATAATAAATTTGAGAATTTTGTTGTATTGAATATAAGTAAAAATATCACTAAGGATTAGTACATAACTAAAAATGCATTCAACTATACACCCCAATAGTAAAATTGTGGCTAAACAATTTTAGTCACGTACAAATAATTAGCAGTAAAATAAATTATAGTTAAAACGAAATTTTAGTCATGCATAAGTTGTTAATAATTTTATAGTAAAAAGATCTTTTTTTTTTTTCCTTCAAACACAAACACAACACAAGTCGTTCTAGAAGTATAATGTAATAATACACTTAATTATTAGGCCAGTCCTATTATGGTCAAATTATTTTTTTGTTCGAATTAATCATGCTAATTTCTTTTCATATTATGGTCACATTTACAAATTTTATTGAGAATCGGATTTCGGGCTATATGATAAACTCTGGAATAGTTGCCAAGTTTGTAACCCAACAAACTCCCTATGATTTTAACTAAAAAATTCATAAGAGCATGTTAAGACTGATTTTTATATGTGGTCGTTAGATATTATAAAGTAGATCATCGGGCAAACCGGATCAGTTGTCAATAATGGGTTACTTAAAACAAAACCATAAAACAAATGATGAAACTATGTAATGAAGCTATGTCTGCTATGATAATGGTGAAACTACAACAAACCATAATATATAATGGGTTGCCGACGACAACTTGGAAAAACAATTAGTAATACATTTATAGAACAATAATTTAATCTACCAAAACATTTGTTTCAAAAAGATTGCGATTTACCCTAAAATATTGTTTTCTTTCAAGTAGCTGTAAATCTTTTCTTTGTGATGAATCCGTCAGAACATAAATTATGTAGCGGAAAACCCAACCGTACAGCACATCTCCTAGTCGTAGAACGTGTTCCAATAGCTTTAGCAAGAACATTAATTGTGGAGAATAATGAGACATCAAATGTCGATTAAATTAAATTTTATGGAGTATGCACTTGCACTTCCATTTGTGCCGACATCTGTATGGATTCGAACATCACTACCTTAGACATAGACGTACGATATGAATCAAGAAGAAGGGATGGCCACATTCGAACGCATGAGAAAGTTGAAATGTGGCATAAAAACAAATCGTCAACTGTAATTGATATAAACTTGACCAGGACAAACTAACTCATTAACTAAGTCGGACAAGTAGGAAGGAGCAAAAAATGAGAAAGGGCATATTGGTAATTTACGTTTGCATCCAAGACAGCTAACAGTTATATATGGGAACGGTATTTTCATTTTATTTACACAAGGCCACAAGGGCAGGGCCCGCCGTGTTTTTTGCGTAGGAAAAGGAAAGTCCCGCCACGCCCACGCACTCTTCTCTCTCCTCTCTCCTCTCTCTATACTCAAAGCGACACCCAGCTTCCATCCTTTTGAATCTCCCCCTCCTTCTCCATCCTACTTTCTTTTAACATTTCTTTTCTCCACATTTTCCGAGATCCCCTACCGCCATAAATCCTGATTTCTCCTTTCCTTCATTCTATTTCTATTTCCTTTTCTCTCTCCGATTGCGATTCCGATTCCGATTCCGATTCAGATTCCTTTTATGCAGGTCATCTCTCTCTCTCTCTCTCTCTCTCTCTCTCTCTCTCTCTCGTTGGTGATGTACGTTTGCTTTTCGTGATTTTCGGTTGCGTTTCCATGATCTGCGGCTACCTGTAGGAAATTGTCGTTGCGCTTGATTTACAAATGTTTGTCATGTATTTTGGTGAATTTTTGTTTACATTTGTTCGTTATAGATATCTGATCCATTCAATTAGGTTGGGTGCGAGAAGGAGGTTTTGATTATACTCGATCTTGTGGTTTGAATTATTAGCCAATTTTGGTTTGGAAGGTTTTTGTTTGGACTTCAATTCTCGAATAGCTTGCCGAGGTTTGAGATTCATAGATCACCTCTTGGAAGATGTAGAAAGCAGGCAACAGCTGTTTTAGTGGTGCTGTGCTGAAAGAATTGCTCCCTAACTTCGGATTTGAAGTAAAAGCCGCGTTTTGCATCTCCATATATTTGTATATACTGAGAATATGAATTGATTTTTCTTCTTTGCTACATGGTTGGTGTCGTGGTGATTATCTTCATAGCATAAGTGTGTTTGTTGTCTGGTTCTTGTGATATAGTTGCAAATTATTGTATTTTCCTGTTTGCTGGTATATGTTTTGACTTGTCCTACTTGTACTATTTGTTGATAATTTCTGCTGGTGTTGGTATTGATGTATCATTTGGTTGTGTTACCATATTTCTGGAGGCCAGGTTTTTTCTGTAGAATTCATTTTTCTACAGAAACTGTGGAGTTCACTTTGGAATTGGGAAGAATAATGCAGTATCATTCACAATGAATGAGTTGAGCATTCCTCTTCTACGGTTCCTAGCTAGTGCAAGCCTGGACTCTGGATATATCTTTGGATGGCTGATTACAGGATCGTTTGGACTTTTTGCTATTGTTTATGCCTTCCTGAAATGGCAGAGAAAGATGTCTCTTAACTGGCTTAAAGCTGCTTCGAGGGCAAAGAAGCAAGCTTGGAAGAAGCTAAAAGTTCCCTTATCACATCATACATGGACAGAAGATGTTTCTTCTGGTGGACTGCCATCTACATGTTGTGTCTGCCTAACTTCTCTTGTCTACCCTCAGACTTTAGGAGCAAAATCTATGTCACGGTCGCCAATGCATAGGTGTGGTGTTTGTGGTGTGGCAGCTCATTTTCATTGTTCTCGGTTTGCAGCAAAAGATTGTAAATGTGTGGCACAAGCTGGTTATGGTAGAGTTCAGCACCATTGGTCCGAAAGATGGTTTAATCTTGATGACAATCCTGAGATGTCAGCCTTTTGTTTTTACTGTGATGAACCATGCGGCATCCCTTTTATTGATGCATCTCCAGCTTGGTATTGCTTATGGTGTCAGCGAATTATACACGTCAAGTGCCAAGTAAAAATGTCTGAGGAATGTGGTGATGTTTGTGATCTAGGTGCTCATAGAAGAATCATTCTTTCCCCCCTCTGTGTCAAAGGTGTCGAAAGTGAGATGTTAAGTTCCATTACAGAAGAAATCATTGCTTCAACAGTTCGTGGAAATGCCAGAAGAAAGAGGCATCGGAACAAGCATGGAAGTAACCGGTCCACTAATGGTAAGCAACCAGAAAACGCTTCTACCCAAAGAGCAGTTCTTACTGTCCTCAAGGGTCTCGTTGGAATTCATCATTCTAGCAGTGAGGATGATAATGATCATTCCTTGAATTCTAGCAAAGCTCTAAGTAAGAAAAGCACTCTGAAAGCATCAGCCAATAAGAAGAATGCAATTGATACTTGTGACAGATCAAAGAAGTATACTATTCTGGATTTGCCTTCAGATGCGAGGCCTCTTCTGGTTTTCATTAATGCCAAAAGTGGAGCGCAAAATGGGCCTCTTCTACACAGAAGGTTGAACATGCTATTGAACCCTGTACAGGTAAAATTTCTGATTGTGATAACTTTATGGTTTTGTCAGTTCCTATTTTCATGTTCATCTGTCCAAATTATTGTTAGATACAGAGTTTATTGGTACCTATGCACAGCCCCCACTAAACAATAAAAATAACTAACTTAATTAACTTAAAGAAATAACTAATTAGCATTACAATGATATGAAGTGATTATACAATGATTTGAAGATATGAAGATCAGTATAGAATTGTTATAATGTGACTGTATTCAGTTTATTGATCTTTTAATGATATTGACTGTATCTCAACTTTTATAATCATGTGTAAACTCTGTGCCTCTGTCACTATTTCCAAATTACCCTTCAATGTGGAGTTGGTTTCTTGGCTTATGCTTTTTTTGTTATTATCCAGGTAGTTGAACTCAGTTCCTCTCAAGGTCCAGAGGCTGGCTTAGAACTGTTCAGTAGTTTGCAATACTTCAGGGTTTTGGTTTGTGGTGGTGATGGGACGGTTGCTTGGGTCCTTGATGCAATAGAGAGGTACAATTATGAGTCACCCCCTCCGGTTGCAGTTCTTCCTTTAGGAACTGGAAATGATTTGTCAAGGGTCCTGCATTGGGGTGGGGGGTTTTCTGTTGTCGAAGGACAAGGTTCCTTGAGCACTTTCTTGTCCGACGTTGAAAATGCGGCTGTGACAATGCTTGACCGCTGGAAAGTCAACATTACAGAAGAAAAGACTGGTGGTGAACCAAGTAAAACAAAATCAAAGTACATGATGAACTATTTAGGTAATGTGCAATTTTTTCTTGCTCGTACTTCTTTTGATTTGAGGGAAAACTGTCAAATATAGTATCAACATATGCAAAAGACTGAACTATTTTACTTGTCTCTGCTAGATATAGATTCATTTTAAGTATCAAATAATATTTCTTGGTTTTTGTCTGTCTCTTATTTTATTGATTCTACAGGTATTGGATGTGATGCAAAGGTTGCATATGAGTTTCACACTGATAGGGAAGAAAACCCCGAGAAGTTTTACAGTCAGGTGTGAAGTTTGTTACCTCTTAGCTACTTATGTTTGTTAAATGTATACTGGCAATTTATTTTGACTTCTTGAATTATGTTTCTCAAGCATGGCTAATATAAGTTTTGGAACAGTTTTTAAATAAACTTAGGTATGCCAAAGAAGGTGCTAGAGATATGATGGACAGAGCTTGCGCGGACTTGCCATGGCAAGTCTGGCTTGAAGTTGATGAGAAAGATATTGAGATACCAAAAGTAAGCCTTGTCTTTCTTGATCAGAATACCTTTTTTCTTCTGTGTTTAATATATTTCTTATCTTCATTTTGCCCCTTTAGGATGCTGAGGGTTTAATTGTGCTTAACATCGGTAGCTACATGGGCGGAGTTGACCTTTGGCAAAATGATTATGAATATGATGACGATTTCAATCACCAGTACATGCATGACAAAATGCTTGAGGTTGTCTGTGTTACTGGATCATGGCACCTAGGCAAACTCCAGGTTTGAAGTTTTCCTTCATCTCACTTGTTTTTTGTAACATTTAGTCTTAGTTTTACAGTTTGTTGATTGTCAAGAAGTCATCAGCTATCTCTCAAGTCTGAAGTTATGTTGTTTGCGATTTTGTCGACGTTGTAGGGTAATCCCTTAAATGTGGTATGATAACAATGAAATTAGTACTTGTCTACTAAAAGCACACGTTTGTCGGTTTGAATAGTCTCATAAGCAAGGATTATGGTTCGTGATAGGTGCCTCCATCTAAAAGTTATTTCATGATATCCATGATTCTACCAATTTTTAAAGCATCAATTGAAATTTACCTTTCTGAGACAACATATTAATTCTCTTGCCCTTTTATGAAAAAGCTAGTTAAGTTCATTGTTCATACTAAAGAACTTGCATTCATGATATATGATATATTTTGCAGGAGATCAACTAACGGTTAATTTGTTTTTGCAGGTTGGACTTTCTCAGGCAACTAGGCTAGCACAAGGGAAAGTTATAAGGCTACATGTGTCCAGTCCTTTTCCTGTACAAATTGATGGGGAACCTTTTATTCAGCAACCTGGATGTTTAGAAATAACACATCATGGACAGGTTCGTATTTGATGCTCATTTATCTGTTTCTTGTGTGGAAATGAGGAGATCATGAGATCCTGCATCTATTCATGTGCTCCATATGCATATTGATATGGTCGAGTATGATGTTTGTATCAATCTGCTACGATCAATTTATATCCAGCATACAGCATTTTGGGTACCACCTAAGTAGCTTTACTTGAACAAGGCTAGTCTAGATGGTCTGAATGTAAAACTTCATTTTAAAAACCTCACAAACTTTACTTGTTAGGTTTTTCTAGTCGATGTCTCATTTGTGTACTAATCTTTACCATATAAGAACTGAAATAACATTTCAAACGTCTTGTTTTCAATTGTCACCTTTTGGATATTTTCCATCAGCTGCTGCCGTCTGTTGTCATCTATATATAGAGAACTAAAGAAGTCAACTGTATTGCCTTTCAAATCATAGTATATCATTCATAGAATTTTAAATGTCTAAATGTTCTAGTTGATAATGTTTCTAAGGCTGGCTTTTCTCTTCCTAGAATGTAAGAGTTGATATTTCAACCTCCCAATCTTCCAACAGATATTTGAACTTGAGTTTTACGGTCTGTACAGTTTCCACACATCTGGCATGGACGCCTTTATGAATACACTGCTAATGTGCTTTGAAATAAAAAGACTAAAAACTCCTTTGTCATTAGGTGTTCATGCTTCGAAGAGCATCTGGGGTGGATGGTCCTAGAGGCCATGCGGCTGCTATAATGACGGAGGTGTTGGTGGATGCAGAATGTAAGGGTGTTATCAATGCGTCACAGAAGAAACTACTTCTGCAAGAGATCGCCCTCCAGCTCTCTTGATCTTTCATTTGCTGGTCGATCCTTGACAATTTTGCCATCGAGACAATCGACAAGTAAGCTAACCATACATATAGCTGCCCCTACGCATAATTTTGCATTCGCCACGCTGGTTTCTCTTTATTAGTGAAGATAATGCTTGTCGATTTCATTTGACTCTTAACACACATAATAGTTAACCCTACAAGGGGCTTGTAAAATAGAAATTTAATCCTGAGGTAAACCAGTTTTCTAGGATTTTTTTTTTTTGGTGATATGTCGAAGCAGTGTTGTTTCTTCAACTTGAGATGTATTTAGGAAAACCTAGTATTGTGATAATGTAAAAAGTGAGAGCTTCCACCAGCAGCTTGCATGGTATATTTTAAATATAGTTTCTGGACTTGGATTTGTAATTGATTTAAAGCTTAGTTTTCTTACTCCTCCCAAACTAGATTAATAAATATAGTTCTATTTTTCCGAATTTGTTTCAAATTTGACTGCGCCTGTTCGTAACCGTACCGGAACCATAACCGAGATTAATAAATTAAAATACTCCTAATTTTCTTAATTACTTTCGAATCTCTTAATTATTTTCTAATTACAATCAACCTTACTGTCAGATTGGTTGTACCAAGGTTTTTGCCAGCTTAAAAATGTTGGTTCATTCATTCACCAACCCTTGTGAGATACGATCTTGTTCACCCTAACTACAAATACGCCTTGCACCAGTGGCATCCTAAACTCTAAACCACATCATCACGAACAAGTTGCCACATTACCATGCTACGACTTTAAGAAGTCATATTTCTTGGTCATTGAATATTTGAATGAATATGCACAAGTAATGGATGGATTGGGTAGCAAGGGACATCAATTCGGTTGTAATCATTGCAAGTCATTCTCTACATTTTTTGTTTGGTGAATTCGTTTGAATCTGTGAGGGCATTTTCATTTGGTGGTTTGACACACTCGCAACTCAATTTTCCGCAGGAACTTTTTGAATGTATATGTACAAGTGGGGTTTAACTTATCAACTCATCATGGTAACACGAGACATCTACGCTATTCGTCTTTGGTATCTTTGGTAGAGCTAATGATGTGCAGGTTCTTCTCAACCAAGTTTTATGGTAATACGAGACATCTACTCAAACCAAGGTTATCTTTATAAAAAAAAAACAAAACAAAACCAAAAAAAGTTTTTTTGTGTTGAATAAATGAAGCAAGCAATAACCAAACTAAAGACTTTATACTTAAGCAATATGCACAAATTGGCCTGGTAAATTTACAATGTAACAGTTTTAGCCCGACCCTAGCATAATACAAATTTTTAACCTGATAATACAGCTTCATGACAATTTAGTTCAGCACACAAAGCGTCATCGGCCACGCCAAAAAACTTCGGTTTTTAGATTCCAAAGCCTTACATAATATGCTGAAAAAAGTTATAAAAACCATCAATTGCATAATCTATACTTACGAAACGCGACTTTCAGGCCAATTGATCTTCTATCCGACCAATTGATTGGGCAAACCTCTGGTTCCCAAATCAAACCAGATCAGCCGGCTGGTTTTTAAAACACTGATTGTTGGCTTATATCAATAGTGAGACACAAACTATATAATTTATAATTTCTTTTTCTTGACTCTCATTTGATTACAGATGCATCTATTCATAGATTCACAAACCAACTAAAAAGTTTGGCCAACTACTAAGTGAATTAACCAACCAACTACTTAATAATTTATAATGCTTATCAAATAACTCAAAAATTAAGACAGACCAACTTCTGTACAATTTTTTTTTTAATCTTGCTACATTATAAAAAGATTCGAAACGCCAAGAAAAAAAAATCATGATATTTTAATCAACAATATATATGTAACAAGGTTGATAACACAAATTATGGTACAACTCTCAATATACAATAAAGTACAGCAAAAAGCATACATGCATTAAACAGATTTATTTTATATATCTCGTTATTCTCAATAATAGTAATGTCAATGATTTGAAGTCAAGTGATCCGATTTTAACTAAATCATGAAAAATCGTTACTGACCTCAATCGTGTATTGTGCTTCATTTTGGAGTCTTCAAAGGTTGGGATGATACGAAAGAAACACCGTGTACTGTGAAATGACATCATTCCTTACTTTGACAGCTCGAATATGGCAGCAGTGTGATTGAATCCGCAAGATACTTCTAACGCTTTGATGCTCTTGTGCAAATCAAGCAGCATCGGTTCAGCGTAGTCAATGTCATCACCTTGACCCTAACAAAGCAGTTTAAATTTGGTTATAAACATATTCCAAAACTATAATCCCAAAAAAGATGAAGCAATACCGTGACACAAACCATAATGAAATCATTTCAAAATGGAAAACAGAAGAAGACTAAAAGCAGACAAGTATTTCAAACAAACCACCATCATTTCCCAGCCAAATATAAGAGTAAGAGTACGCATCATCGCATAAAAGTACTTTCCATTACAAACGATCATGTACTGCAGCTTAATCGATCCCATTCTCATCTGAAGAAACAGTCATCTCTTAGTAGCATTCTGTTCGTGATAATTTCAAACTAATTTTAACAGCTTGCTTACAGTATCCCAGTTTTTGAGTCGCGTCTCATTTCCCTTCAACTTATGCATCACAGGTTTTGCTTATAACCAGACAACTCGAGAGCTATGTTTACAATACTATTTTGTGAAAAATAACACTCATCCCTAATAGAATACCTGTTAGCATAAACAAGAAGACGGGTAGATTTTTGTAGTTATGTAGAGTTTGTTACTGACTAAATGCAAGCAAAGAAACCATCAAATCCGAATCCACGTAGAATTAAAAATATTAAAAAAAAAGGCTTTACATATCCGTCCTGCCCAGGATAGTCAGTTTCTTTAAGAACTAAAACTTAGGTGTATGCGAAATAAATTATTAGATGTGCTTTATAAAATTGGATATAGCTAAATATTTATCCTACAGCCTAGGGTTGAGAGATTGAATTAGAGATTGCATCATACTCGAAAGGAGATTTTAATTCTAGAAGTTTTTCAAGTGCAGAGAGATATTTAAATCAATATTGTCTCATACGGTCATACCAACACCAACTAGGACTATCCAGTATAATTATCTTCCAAGACTCCCAATGGAGATTTTAATTCTAGAAGTTTTTCAAGTGCAGAGAGATATTTAAATCAAAATTGTCTCATACGGTCATACCAACACCAACTAGGACTATCCAGTATAATTATCTTCCAAGACTCCCAATACATAGCCTAAGAACAGAAATCTACATAAGAACGTATGATGTTTCAAGAATTTAATCTCACACACACACACACACACACACACACACACACACTTATATATCTACAAATATACATAAAGTAAAACAATAGAATCAATTTAGCATTTTCAAGCCGGAGAGCATAAACGTTCACTGATTAACAAAAAATAAACACAAAGGAATAAAATCTAACCAACTGTCCTCCTGGTGAATGCCCATCTTCTTGAAATGTTCCGTTTGAACCACCCCAGCCCCATGTGTAAACATGACCTCCTGAATATCAGCAACAAATTGGACGCGTGGATAAGAAATATATGCAAAGAGCACAACCATTTTTTTAACTTGAATTTTGCAGACCACATATTCAATAAAATATGGAACCAATAGTGGGGTAGGTATCAAAGAAGCCGATAAAACACCAAAATATGACGATAACTCTACCTAAATTTTTTTCATATGAAACCACCGCAGATCAAAGCAACCTATCCAAACATCAGCACCAGACATTTAAGAGATGACTGGGTTTGTAGGAGCATAAGGAAAGCAACTTTCAAAAATGTGTTGAGATTCAAGATTTAGATGTACATGTTAAAGATATTAATTAACTGTCACTTTTTTAAGTTTTCTCAGAAATCAATTTCCGGTTTTGAGTTCAACGCACTCATCTTTTCACAGTTGCCATATCATTTTCACGGTTTCCAGGTTTGATATTTTGTGCGGCGATGTCTTTTATTACTTTATGGAGTGAAAAGACATATTCAAAAACAAAGATAATGAAGATAAACAGCTCACTAAGCATGCAACTTTTTTCCTTTTCTTTTCTGTAATGAAATTATGAAACACACTTACTAAATCTAATCGATGCATTTAAATAAGACAAACAGCCATGAAGTGTGCATTTTTGTTTTCTTTTGATACAGAAACAAACTTACTAAGTCTAGACGATGCACGTGATATGAACATTTTCTCAAAAGACAAGTTGTATAGATGACTGAAATAATCATTTTGCTTAATACTAATAAAACTGAAGCAAGTAGTTAAAAATTTAAGGATATTAACATTTTAAATAATCAATGAGTTGAGAATATAGTAAATGCTGAAATAATCACAAGACTCAACAGATTTCTGTAATTTATAGTATGATGTTACAATATAAAAAATATAAATAACACATCATACCAGAGAATAAGGTTAAATATAGTAGGGTTATATTTGATGAATGGCACACATGTTTAGATCCAAACTCTCTAAAGATTCAAATAACAATATAATTTTAAAATAATATTTTTATATATTTTTATAATCTCTTACCAGAAATTGCTGCTGTATGCTTCCAACCACATGACACCTGTTTATCACAAAATTATTAACTACATAAGAAAAAAAAAAGAATAAATGACTATTTGTTCAACTAAAAATACGTCTAATATAAAACCATATTTACAAATTGTTTTGCCATTTATGTACAATCACGGAAGGAGAGTTAAGTAGAGAGAGATGAGCGTTCAAAGTGTCATTTCTAGCAGAATCAAGTGCATGTGTAGCAACCAAATTTATATAGTTATCATTGCAAACCTTGGTAACTGGTTGCGTCAACAGTGGACCTTCGACTCTTTCAGGTGAATAACTGATATTTGTGCACCTGATATATAATATGTCAATTAAATGAAGTACTATGCATTTGTAGAGAGAATGAAACCAAACTAGAAGCTCTTGTGAAAACACTTATTGTGAAGAAACATACCCGATGCCGAGACAGCCGTTCTCATTAGTACCCCATGAGTACAGTTCCCCACCATCTATGTGATACACCAAATTACAAAGAGAAATTAGTAGATGGAGAATGGATCAGTAGCATGCTTACTTGGGTTAAAAGATAAAACCAGTGGATTTCTGTTCAACAAATAAAATGATACATGTAGGGTATAACAGAAGAAAATAAATAAATAAAGAAACAGGCTATTTTCTAGGGAATACTTGATAGAACAGGAAACCATTAAGTTCCTTCCTTGAACTCCATATAAAGTGTCAATGGCAATTTCATATATAGAGTAAAACTTAAATTCCATCAATGAAGGATGATTATATTAGGTCTATCATAAAGCAAAAACTGAAATGCATCAACTAATCAAGATAAGCTGAAGGAAATCTGCCTAGGTAAGTAGCAGAACTAACCAAACACATAAAAGCTGCAAAATCAAATAGGGGAACAAGATATTAAATATGAAGTACAAATACAGCATAATTCAGATACATAAATAGCACATAGTGTTAAAGACAGATTTATTTATGGTAAAGTAATTAGGGTTACAACAAAGGTATGCACCAAGATTTGTTCACACACAGAGCTGTAGTTTGTTTATGTTCAGAATCCAGCTAGTTGTTATTTAGGTGGAGTAGAGACTGTAGAGTAGTCATAAGTTAGGGCAGATTTCAAAAAGTTGTCGGCAGATTTTCTGCTTGGGTTCCTGAGCGGTGCTTGGGCAGGTTTGCCTGCCGGTGTTTCATCTTTTTCACAGCAGAAAGCTTGGCAGATGATGTTCATGTCCGTGCTCTTAGATCAAAGCATTAGATTTCAGTAATGTAACTCATAAGAAAATCATTATGTTGTCTTTCTAATAAATTAAACTTCTGAGACCATGACATCAACGGTATTAAAAACATTATTTGATGATTATTATCAAATATCATGCAAACAATCTCATGGTACAGCACAAAAGAAATAAAGAAGGAAACGAATACTAGTAGTGAGAGAACAGAGAAAGAAAGAAATGGTAAATCTCAAGATGCATCTTTGACATCCCCGCTCTGAGCCAAATTATGATTGTTTACTAGTTGGTGCAAGGTAAATCATCTATCAAAGTAAGAATGAACACAAATAGAGTCTGGCACAGCTTATGTGAGAGAAAAAACTTTTTGGCTACAGGATGGTGTAAGGTTAATCAATTACCAGAGTGAAAACAAAAACAATATAAGAGAAAAGAATATTGGCTAGTGATTGTGAGGTCCCAATTCCTGACTGGGAAACTCTCTTTTTCAATTAGATAGGGTATGGAATATTCACTTTGAAAGGAGAATCCCTTACCCCCATACCTAGTCGTGGCTAAAACCCAAGTAAATATAAATGCCAAAACAGGAATATGAGCTGAATTCAGTCCCCACCTACTGCTCAAGAGCAAGACAAATTCATGACAAGAGAAACTTTTTTTTACTACTAGGCAGACCGTCTCCTCCTGTGTGTACTTGGAGCAATTCTAGAGAGTAGAAGGAATGAGACAAGTAGAGCCACTTATTAAATGAGGATGATTGTTACTGGCCATGTTGGTGGTGACAGCAAAACTGTACTAGTCTATATATGGAGTTAGTGTAGTAGACTCCTCTGCTTAGGTTGAACCTGTGCAAAATGCAGATGCATGAGCAATAGATACTAGTAGAGCACATTGTTTGGGAGTTTTGCTTTCGAGTCCCCACCATGATAATCTGTCACATTATAACATTTTCTAGTAATCAAGTACTAAGAAGTGAAGATAAAATTATACTTTGTTACACTTTCAAAGGTGGTGGTTCTTCTATTTATGGAGAAGCCTAGTTTAGAGTTATGCCCTGATTCTGCTTCCATGACCAACGGCAAATTGACGTAACTCAAAATACTTCTGAGAATAAAGCATAGAAGTAAAAATATATTTGGTCTAAAATCAACTTCCATAGAAGTATAAACTTCTTAAATGCCCAACTAGAAAGACTTTATGTGTTCATGTTCTGTTAATAAGGAAATACAACTAGATAAAATGCTTACATGTAATTACGCAGGTGTGATAAGCACCACAAGCCACTTCCTCGGAAAATGGTAATTTGCTAATTGTAGATGGTGTTGTCACGTTCTTTGCCTTTCCGAAACCCTGATATTTTGGGGAAACAATCGTATGTGAATGAGATGTAAAATGACCCAAGTATTATAAATCTGATACAAAAGTAAAGATTAGCATCATAAATTGATAAACTTAAGTCTTACCCATTTTCCTAATTCTCTTTCACCAAAAACATAAACAGAGCCATTTTCTGTGGCATTCAAACAAATAATAAGTTAGGCAAGTAATGAGTATGACTATCATATCCAATAAAATAGCACATCAACCCCCGATGTCCAAGTATCATACCAGAAATGCAGGCAGAGTGCAGCATTCCAGCAGAAACACTTTTGACCTAATATTGTGAAACCAACAATGTCAACATTTCGATAAAAGATCAAGTGACAAGGTTAAGATGACATATAATGTACCTGGACTCCCTCGAGGCTCTTAATTAGACGTGGTATATACTCACTGCACCCAGAACGAGCAACAAAATGATTAACAAAAAGTTACAACAGTGGTTATAAGCTAAAAGTCTCAGTTATTTGCTTATCAAAAACAACTTAAAAGCATTACAATCCCAATATACCTGGAATCATTTCCAACTAATTTGCATAATGGACTAATAGTAAAGGATGAATGTGTTGGCAGAGTGTATATATATTTTTTTAAATTTTGTTGACTTCCTTGCAGGGAGAGAATACGAGTTAGCAGTGGTTCCTCACCTTTTCTTAGAACAGTTATTCACCTTTCAATCAATTGTCTTACACTTTTAAAGTGCACAGTCAATTTAAAGATATCCTAAGATCTAAAGTTTATCATTCAAAGGGAGCCTCATGAGCATAGCAATAAAAGGATAGTAGCCAAATTGAGTTGCTCAATTTTTCATTCCATCACAAGGCCGCACCTCATTCCTTTTTCAAGCAATGTTGTCCTCACATAAACTACATGATATAAGAGCTAACACATAATATCTCTAGCACAAACCTCCTGCATCATAGAAATAAATCCAGAACCTATGTCACCTTTAATCTAAAAGGACAAGACACGCCGGTGAAAAATTGAGTCATGGAGATCATAGTAGCTCAACTCCGCGGAGTTATATTCTTAAAATATCACATGCCTTATAGAGCCACTGATTTCATTACTTCTGGTTACACAGTTTGCAGACACATTGAAATTCTTATTCTGTATCGTCTGTCTGAAGAACAGCACATTCAGCCTATGATTCAATGCCTAAATTTAGGAAACAAAGTGCAGCTTATGCCAACACCACAGTGGAGCAGGGCCCAACTATTCCATAATCCAAGGGAGAGAATAAGGCTTGTTCCACAATTGTAAATTTGTAAGGGATGCACTATATTCTAGATTTTATGGTTTCTACTGACGAAACAAAGTATAAAATTTTTATATAGTGTATTATTTCATACTAAGCAGTTAATGTAAACAATCAAACTGGTAACGAGCATTTTTTAACATCCATTTTGTTAATAAAAAAGACCTGCTGCTCTTTTGGAACCCAAAAATGCTTGATTCATGTCCATGACCAAGCCTTCCAGACTCTCCTCCTCCCCAACTCAGAGCTTCACCATTGTCTGCTTAGAAATATAAAGGATCAAGGAAAGCAAATAGTCAATGAAGCAATAGGATAATAGATTATGAACTCAGTGGAAGATTTTCAAAGGGAGAAGCGCATCATTGCACCAACCTGTTATAGCAATTGAATGTTCAAACCCCAAAGATATTGTTTTAATGGCCACTGCATCCAAGCATTGAACTTTACTAGGAAGAGGAATAATCTTTTTTGCCTCTGCAGATTGATACTATGGGTAAGTGATGATATTGCCTTAATGGATACAAATTTTAGAGAACAAAGATTTATAATTTCAGCACTTGCAAATGGATGATAAATAAAATTAACACTAGCTCACAACTAAATGGGAATAACTATCATGCTGTGTAAGACTTGTAGATAGATTAGGAGTGTCAGTGTGGAACCTCAAACTAAGGAGCTCAGTTAAATAAGATTTATGGAATTAGAAATGATCTAGTTTCCTAAGTTTTACTCTAGTGATCTCCTATTTAATACATGGTAAAATTCCATCTTACATGCATCATCAGTGGTATAGAAAAATGCAAGAATTTTGTTCTCCTTTAGTATCTAATCACAAAAATGAAAGAAACTATCCAATATATGTGTTCAAACCAATAAAGGAAGCACTCTAATACTCCCTCCTATTCAAAAATATATGTCATTCTAGGCTTTTTCAACATTTGCAAATAAATGACATGTTAGTCTTTTCTCCTAATTCCATAATTATCCCTAATTTACAATTTCCACTATTCACTAATTTCAATTCATCATTTATTAGGGATAAATCTAGCAAAAATATTTTTTTTTAATTTATGTGCACAAAGGTAGAATGACATAAATTTTGAATAAGAGGGAGTATCATTTTTTCGCAGTTAGTAAAGCTGCGTACAATGAATGATACACAGTCAAATTATAATAAGTTAGTATATTTATTTTTGTGAAGACATTAAAGGATAATCGTCAACCATGTCCAGGGACCCAAAGAATTATGTATCGAACTGTCTCGGCAGGTTGAAAATGAATGAAATCACAAGTTAATGTCTATAGATGTGAAAATTACTAGACACAAAATCACAGGACTTCCTATTGACTTACTTTTTCCAAGACCAAGTTGCCCAGTTGCATTCTTTCCCCATAAATAGAGTTCTCCATCTTCTGCAAAAAAGAGAACAGACCTATCTGAATATGGAAGTTAAAGGCTCTAAAGACATCCTTTACAGAATAACATTGCAAATGAAATATTAATAACTGTTAAAAGAAAACAATAAAAGCCTCAACCAGCCAAAGATATAAATATAGCCATAACTTCATAAGCTAATCACTCAGTAGCACTTCCAAGCAACATTCATTGAACTAAAGCACCGTTCCGATTTCTGAGTCAGAAAATATTATGTAAATCAAAGGATCCTTTTATCATGAAATTTCAGATTAACCATAACAGATTCAGGATAAACCATTCTTGTTATTATGGTTGTTGAAGGATTTGAAGGACTGGTCCCCGGTTCAGCCCAGACTACGCTGAGACTACAGAAAGAGAAATAACTGAAACATATATTCTCGATACTGTTAGAGACATGGATCATGAATGGTCTCACGCTTTATTATATGCAATGGCATATATATACATTTTCTACCATTTGGTAATGTATTCTCGATTTATCTGCAGTCATCAACCAAATGTTGGATTTACTTGTTAGTTGTTAACTGCCATTCTGGAGTAGTAAGACATTTTAAGAAGCTCATCATTAAATGTCAAATCATTTAGCTGTTTTTGGATTTTTAGTGATGCATGACCATACTGTAACAAAAAAGAAAATATGCTGCGAGATGTTCAGTTTAGAATCAAAGATGATGTAGAAAGTTTAAAAGAGTCAGCTGTTAACATATTCTAGACTCTAGAGTTGAATTAGACAAAGGACTTGGAAGCAGTTCACTGCCTGTTTATAGCTTGGTCACACTTGGTTTAGGATAAAACTTTTAACTTGAAGTAGAGAGCAAAGAATCGGATTATATGAATGAACTAAGTACAAAATGCAGAGAGGAAATGTCATCTCTAAAAAATTCTCACCAGAACATTCTGACAAATAACTTCTTAGATAAAAGTGCTCCAAGCTCCACATAAAGCTCTGCATGATGAGTGATGGAGCTTAATGTGGTAAGTAGTTCTTTACTCTGTAGTACAAAACCCACAAAGGCATTCTTAGGTATATGGTTTCCTAAACTGGCGTCAACAATGAGACATTCAAACACCAAACACTTAGTGCCTTGATTCTAGGAGCAGGCATGGTATTCCAAGAAGAAAAGACGAAGAAATTACTGTACAGTCTAGGAGTAGGAAAGACATTCACTGGTTGATACCTATTTCCACCGACCCAAAAATGAAGAAGAAGTTCCAATATAGAACAACAATATGCAACATTCGAGCACATTAAGTTTTAAGGTATTATCCAACCAAGCAGTAAACATAGGAGTAATAACTTAAAATCAACCCAAGTTGTTATAAACTTATAATTGCCTGCTTCATTATGTGAACTGGGACTCTTCCATCATTCAGGCACAAAATCTATCATGTACAGAAGAAAGCTAATCTCTCCATGGTTGATCATAAAATTTCACAAACAGACAAGATGGATGTCCAAACTCTCAGTGCAAGATAAAAAAAAAAAAAAAAAAAGTCAAAAACTTGGGGAGATAAAAGATAAAAAGATCCTTGTTAACAAAGAAAAAAGAGGAAATAATACTGAACACTGAACCTGTAATGGCAGCTGAATGATGGTAACCAGCTGAGATCTTAACAATCCTTTTAGGAATACTGGAAACCCTGTGAGGCTCCTGTCATAAAAATGTGTAATGAAATCAATTTGCAGGAAAAATAATGCATTGATCTTGAATAAAGCGATTTATTCACTGAATTAGTATTGACAATAAGTTCCTCTGCAACCCATCTTAATTTATTAAATTCAAATAACTCATATTCAATAGAACAAGTTGAACCTATCAGTACGCACAATATCCGTTGATTTCTTTCTACAAAATCAACAAAAAAGCCCCCCCCCCCCCATTAGTGCCACAACTTTCTCTTCACCAAATGATTCAAATGTCTCTCAATAGAAACATTTCATACGGGAACTTTTTGTAAAGTTAGATATCGTTATACTTGATTAGTTGATTCTTTGGGCAACAGCGGCTCTTTTGCAATCCGTTATTAGTGTAGAGTTTTTTTAAGATAGCAACAATAGCATTTGAACATGTGTCAGCCTAAAACTTACGAAACCAAACTTGGCAATTAATGAACCTCCAAGAAAGTTTAGTCAGGATACAATATTTTAACCAAGAAAAGAGATTTTAAAGGGACCCTAATGAGGCTATCAGCTTGGTCAACTGCAGTAAATAGGTTATCGATTGACCAAACGAAGTTGTCTAGTTTTCCTTTTTCGACTCGCGAAAAACCACCTTGATTAGTGAAATGCACGCCGACTTAAGTGGCTATGCATGCACTGATCAAATGGTTTCAGAATTAATAACCAGATGAAAGTTCAAGCTACCATATGAGGAAAATGGTATGTCACAGGAAAGAGGGTAGGGAAACTATCATCATAGAAATACACCAACTTATTTGCAAAACAAAATAATAACAAATGCTACAAAAATATCAACTTCAAGTGCTGGTAATGGCAATTAACAGTAAGAATAAAAGCACAGTATTATGCATGTGGCACAAAATATTCACATAAAAAAGCAAAGGAAAACAAAGAGTTTGTTTGTTAAGAATGGAAAAACATCATAACCAATGAAAAGACAAAAAAGCTAGTAACTTAGGGAAGTCAAAGTTAATTGGACCATCAAATGAAAAGAAATTGGACTGTCAAAACTGTGACAGACGTTGAGAATTAAGAAAACATACAGTTAAATAACCCTGCGACTCTAATATGCCTAGCTGCCCGAAATCATTGAGTCCAGTAGCATAAACATCTCCATTTTCTGCAGAATCAATCTACTAATTAATCAGCATCAGGAAATGCAAAGAAGTTTCAGTATCTGAATTATTAACACATCTTAGCATGTTATTCACATAAGTTTTTCATTTGGTAGTGCCTAAATAAGAAGAATAGATGAATGACCCACCACATGCCTTAATTACTCTGCAGAAGCATAATAGATAGTATGAATGAGTAACATAGCAATCCAGGCAAGCAATTCTCCTAAAAAAATTGTACTAATACACTAAAGAAAGCATTCCAACAATTCACCTTTTTGGAAGGAAAAAATGATGTTAAAGTGCAAAACTGGAAGTGTCTTCTCCTTGAAAGCATTCCAATATTCTCATGGTAGAAAAATGGTAGGAATAACACAGCATGCAAAATCATAAGGAACAAATTGCCAGATTCTACCTCCTATTTCCAAACTCAAAACCAAGTAATTACACCAAATCTGAGAATATGAAATAGCCACGGATTTCTGTATATGAAAGCTAACACACACCAATTCAAATAAGCCAAATAAGCTAATAAATTTTGAGCCTAAGGAGTAAACTTAGAAATGCGAACATGAGAAGTTCTCATTTTACGGAGCCAGATTGATTTGCATGTCATAGTCAATATGATCAAGGCAAAATGAACTCTCTTAAAAAAATATTATTCAATATGTGAGATTATCGAGTTGATATATCACCACTCACCAGTAAGGAAAAGTGTGTGAGCGCCACCACAAGCGATCTCCTTCAAACTCCGATCACCAAAAGCGGATGGCAAAATAGGCTGAGGCCTCCATTGCGACTCCAATTTTCCTAATCCCAATCTCCCAAAATCTCCGTTACCCCAAACAGCTGCGAACCTCTTCCCGCTACTCCATATTTCATCAAAATTTTGGCGTCTGCCACTTTCAACAGAAATCCACCTTGACCCAGTGGCGAGTTTGGTTCTCTTCTTCGCCAAATTTGATAAAATTGAGATCGTTCTCATGCAAGCATGACTTCTTGACATCGTCGTTCCTAAATTCGGAAGAATCCAACCGGGCTCATGTCAAATCAAAGAATTTCGATTTGGGATTGAACTTTTATATGTGTTTTCGCGGTGATTCGAACTACAAAGTGGGGGAACTTGGAGTTGGAGAATTGGCAGCATCATCCAATTCATGGCTCCAAATAGCGCAACGTAGGAGTGGACTTTAATCAGTTGAGGTTTGGTCGTGTTTAAACTTTATACCACAAATTTTCATTTAAAAAAAAAAAAATTGAATTTGTGACCTGAACTTTGATCGTTTTAATTACATTTGAAAAAACACTACAATTTTGAGAAATTATTTAACCATAAACAAAATCAATGTATCTCCTAAATGAGTCATCGATGAAGCTATTAGGGGTGAGCACATATGCGTTAACCGATCATTTTTTAATAAAAAAACTCGACCGTACAGTTTTTAATCGGTTCGGTTAACTGATAAAAAATGAAAAAATAAAAACCAAAAATCATTATATTGGTTAACCTAAAAATCCGATGGATTAACCAA
Organism: Schizonepeta tenuifolia; assembly: GCA_029490685.1. Lineage (NCBI taxonomy): Eukaryota > Viridiplantae > Streptophyta > Magnoliopsida > Lamiales > Lamiaceae > Schizonepeta > Schizonepeta tenuifolia. The sequence continues at coordinate 76,606,094 of CM055960.1, forward strand.
TTAATTACTAAATGGTTAACCAACATAGAAGAAAATTACAATTTTTTCTCTACTCTTTATCATTTAGAAAATCCGATTTAAAATAAAAAGATTCAAATGAGTCCCATCATATTTATATAGTTCCTATGTTACAAACAATAATCTCAAAAGAAAGAGAACAAACACACAAATTCCGCTACATGCACTGAAGATTTATAAAGTGGAAAAACTTATTATACAAATTAATGCTACAAATCTATATAATCAAGGTTCTGAGTAAAACAATTACATCAAACAATTAAAAAATATAGTTGACCTCACATTTCCCCATATCATTCTAATTTTTCAAATTCAAATACTAAGCCTTAGTGTTTAACAAATGTAGTTGACTATATAATACTAATGTATAGGTTTCATTATTATACTAAAATATTTTAGTATTTGTGTTAATGTTTGTCACATTAATGTTTTGTGTTTGTTAAATGTATTATTTTACATAAAAAGATTCATAAAGATAAATTTTACTATTAGATTTGATCATACTTAGATAATTATGCTCTATAGATATTTAAAAAAATGCAAAAACTGAACACAGTCAGCACAATGCACGCACGTAAATTTTGTAGTTGGTTAAAAAACATTAAATATGCTGAAAGTTGTAGTGGGAATACGTAACATAAAAGCATCATCTAAAATTACAAAAATTGTTATCTAACATCACACAACGAATTTTAAGACATTTATTATGGAAAAGAATTCTTTTATGTGTTAGGAAAAAGATAACGAAAAAGCAAGCCGGATCATAGCATGTTCATGTGATATCTCCTATTGCATCAACGAATAATTACCACATGTCAAGAAAATTGAAAAATCTGCCAAATTTTCCTCATATGGTAATGTTTTACATATATAGACAACAATTAAGAATTTCCATACGCACAGTTCTATAGATTTTTTAATTTCCATAATAAGTGGCGATCATTCGTGGATGTAATAGAAAATGTCACACAAATATGCAATAGAAAATCCGGCTTGACGAAAAAAGACTTATCTAATATACAAAACAACTTTATTTATGGTAGATAATACTCCTTCTGTCCCGATAGCAAAGTCTCACTTTCGTTTTTCGTCTATTCCATTAGGATAATTTCATTTCAAAAATATAAATAATTAACTTCTCAAAAGTTGTAGGATCTACCATTTTTTTTTATCTTTCTCTTCTTGTTTCTTGTATAAGAAATGATAAGGCAATAGTCGAATGTAATTAAGGATAACCCCATTATGTATAATCCTATAAGTAATGGTTTATTCCGTTATATATGAAAGCATCTGACATAACACCACTATATATATATGTCAGAGTTTTAAACGCATTGATAACGAAAATCTCATACATAAACACCACTATATATGTTAAGAGTTTTAGACACAGAGATAACGGAAATCAATTATGTTGGAAATTTTCTTTATTTTTATAAGGCCACTTAATTAATTTTCTTTCTATATATAACAGAGTAACATATAATTTTGATAAATTGTACACATGATCACATGATATAAGAAATTTGATTCAATCTTTTTTCTACTCTTTACACATAGTTGTTAACATTTTATTTAATTTAATAATCAACAATTAATAATATTTCAACCTTAAAAAGTTGTCATCAAATTAATATATTTTCATTTTATATTAGATTAACATGAAATGAGAGATTATGCGTGCGTGCTAATCCATTCCACTATTATTAAAATAATTAAAATTAATCAAGTGAACGGTGGCAGATGCTAGACCGCTTGGGATCCTCTATGGCTCTATCCCCAAAGTTGGTGTCCCATTGTGTTCCACAATTTATATTTAATGAGTTTTTTGTTATTTGTTTTTTTCAATTTTGATCTATAATGTTTTAGAATAATTTTACAAATATTGACTAGGGTTCATCCATCCAATTAGGGTTTAATTTGTATATTTTTTTTAATTTTGAAATGGTTATTAGAGTTCATTATTCCAAAAATAGGGTATATAATTTTTTAAAATTCTAGTTTTTTATAATAAATGTTAATTAAGGTTCATTATATATTACTAAAATTTTATTTTTGAATAAATACTTTTAAAATAATAAAATTAATAGTGAGATATGGAAAATGAGACACAAATTGGGGATAGAGGATCTCATCCCTAGCTAGACATACTTAAAAATTGATCGATGTCATATACCAAATTGCAAGCTAGATAAGGAAAAGTAGCCATCTTTTTTTGGCGCACACAAACAGCATCAACATGAAAAAAGGGATTAATATAGTGGCTCTTTGTATTCTTGTTGAATTTCATTAATTCCCCCTTGCTCGATATCCAGTGTACGCATGCACACAACAAAATAAAATAAGAAAATAAAAATGCTCAGAAATCATCACACTGTTTTGGCAGAAACGAAATCGCCTCCTTGGCAAGATCATGCAGCACCTGCATATTCTGCTGCTGAACATTTCCAAATATAGACATGCCAGTCGACCCCCCCATCGCCAAGCACGCCACCCCACTCGGATCGCCGATTATGTAGTTCTCTCCCGGCAGATCCAAATCCGCCCCCTCGAAGTGGAAGATCAGTTTCGGCACCTCCACGTCGTTTCGACCGTCGGATGGCAAAGTAAAGCATAAATCGAGGCCGGTGGCGTTTGAATCATCCACCGGAAGCTGCACCTGTTTGACGAACTCCTTTTTGACAAGATCGAATGCACTCTCTTCTAAGTAAGTGATGGTAGTGCCCGAATCTATAATCATGCCCCCGCTCCCGTCACCTTTGATTGCGAAAGTAGATTTCTTGATGGGCAATCTGGTGGCACCAACCGTGATCCCTTCGAGAGAAAGATAGTAAAAGGAAGGCGATGATGGGTTCTTGATCAGTGGCGTGCTCTTGATGGCTTCCTTAGCGTCCACGCTTGCTAAGGAACCCATCAAGAGTGTACTCGTCTTCGTCGAATCAATCGACGTCAGACAGTACGAGAATTTGGGCTCGTCGAGCTGGGACACCAGCGACAGTGGGCCACGGCCCAGCCCGACGAGCCCGCCGCCCTGCTCGAACCCGCCTCCTTCGTTGTCGACGCCGCACCCGAACCCGACCTTGCGGACGGGAACCTTGCCGAAGGTGAAGGTCTCCATGGCCATGACGCCTTGAGTCGAGGAGTAGTCGCCGTAGGTGTAGATGTACTCGCAGCCGCCGGAGCTGCAGGAGGAGAGAGGGAGCGCGGTGCAGAGGTTGCTGGAGCAAGGGAGGTTGGCGAAGGAGGAAGATTTCTTGGGATCGAAGATAGGGTTTGGGGAAGAGAAACACTGCTTGCAGGGCTTGCATTGAGTCCAGATGAGATCGCTGCCGGTGTCGACAATGGCGGAGTAGGATGACGGTGGGGTGCCGATGGAGAGGTCCATTAGGAACTCGCCGTTGCCGGCGTGGATCGGGGCCGAGACGGTGGGGTCGGAGGCGGCGAGGGCCATTGCGTAGAGGCCTTGCATCCGCTTCCTTCCGCGCTTCATCCCGCGCTGCAGGAGCTGCAGCTTGGTGAAGTTGCCGCCGTGATCAACGTGTTTTAGGGTTACCTGAAAGCCGGTTTTGGCGACGTCGTGGTGGAGTGAGTAGTGCCAGTGCCGGGAGGTGGAACTGGCTGGTGGAATGAGTAACACCATTAGGGTGAGTAGTAGAGCTATTGCCATTGAAGATGATGAGGAGAAACGACGAAAACAAGGCATTTTACTCGTGACAGTAATTTTCACTGTGTATGTATGTTTGTATATATTGAGGAGAGAAAACACACAAGGATGATCTAGGATAATGCGGAGGATATAAAATGGAATGAATCAAAGGCTAATGCGAAAAATAGGGGAGAGAGATGAGAGAGAGAGAGAGAGAGAGAATGATTAGTGAATAATTTAATGCAAATTAAGAAAGAAAAGTATATGTTGTAAATGCATTTCATCATATATATCAAGGGAAGGTACCATTTCAATATTGCGTCACAATTTGATCCTAGTATTGAGGCTGGTAGTTGGCTTGGAACTAGCTAGTGAAGTAGACCACATACATAATAATACTACCAAAAACATAAGCTGAATATTTGGTTATAAAAGAGATACAAAATAATATTATATGATCTTGAACTTTGCTTAATTAATCCATATTAGATCGAGAATGAATTTTATTAGAAATCGCGTGAGCTAGTGCCAAACAAAGACTAACTTACAAGAAGAAAAGGCTATTAATTAATTTATGATATATGCAATGGATTTCATTGGGGTTAGTCAATTATTTCGAAGACTAAGAGAAACAACCAATGAAGTATTAGCTCACCTTCCATGAAACTTAGAGACTGTCATATAAAGTTTCTTACTTTAGTGAAAATCAGATCAATATTCTAATCATGGTGAGCGACGTCCAATGAAATATGTGCATGTCATCTTCATTTCGAGGTGAATAAAAAATTCCCACTTTATTCAAGTTTATAAATAGAGAGAGATATATATTTGGTGAGTTGACAAGGAATAAGAAGAAAAGTAGTTAGGTAGGCAAACTCATCTACTAATTATTAAGAAAAATGGATGTTATGTTGTTGTCAAAGCAATGTAGTTTCGATCGGTGAATTCTCGGTTTAATTAGGTATGAAGCAACACCACAATTATTACATACTGTATTAATTATACTACGTTTACAACTTTTTCACTTTTGTCCTTTTGTGAAGGTTAAGTTGTTACGGTTTGATTAAGATATCATATAGTAGTAGTATATTAAAAAAAAAAGTCGACATAAATTTTAGTAAAATAGTACTCCCTCTTTGGCCTTGAAAACAATTTCCGTTGACGTGATATTGAAAATTTCTATATCATGGATCGGTATATATAGCACTACAACAAAGTGTCGATGAATATAGACAAGTAAGTACAAGGAACTAATTAAATGAAAGGAACACATAAATTTAAGCAAAATTTCAAGACGGAAACAAATACCGGATAATAAAGTTTACAAAAATGGTAAAATGGGTTCTACTTGTGTACTTATTGATTGTTACTTGAGTAATTTCGTAAAATTGGTAAGAAAATGTCGAATTAAATTAAAGATTTATATTATAGGTTGCACACATTTAATTATGTGTATTTGGGGCACATAACGACGCTGCAAGTATCTTAAGTATCTGTTCTAGTCAGGGATTTTAAGCTTCTGAGCAAGACTTGTATTTATTTAATTTTTGGTGGAGTGGAAACCAAGATTGATCCAGCACTTATATTTCTTCTTTACAAGATTCATTTGCATTGCATTCTCACTTTGTTATTAATTGTGTTTGTGTCCAATCTTTGGTAGTGGTCCAAATCCTTTCATAAAAGATTATCTGTGTGGACTTCCTCATTCTTTTATTCTTTAATGTTCTTCAATTCAGTCTTCGACACTTTGAAAAATTATTGTTAAGATGGGCCAAATTTATTACAAAATAAATATTTCAGGCCCACTCTAATACGCTAAAACGTAGAGATGAGCCATTTTTTTTTTCAATTAAGATGGGCGATTTTTTTTTTGGCGATGCTATTCGGACATAGTATATCCGGACATAAACGGTTCGACCAAGAAAAAAACAGGTGGTATTTCCCCACATTCCCTCCCCTTCAAAATTTTCCCACCCATCGCTCAAAGAAATCTCTTTCTAATTAAAACTGTATTAATTAAGACCATATTTTATCGACATAAACATTTTCTCTTCTCTTCTAATTAAAATTCGAAAAGGGTATTATTGTACATTCATAAATGGCCGAAATTAATGAAAAAAAAATTGTATAAAATTAATTTTTTACTTGATCGAACCGGTTATGTCCGAACACAATATGTTTGGATAGCTTTATTGTTTTTTTTTTTATATATAAAACTTTATTTCGGACAATTGTTCACTATGCATTTTATATGCTGAGTCTCAAGAGTCAGAATGCACAATGAGTATAACAAAGAGTAAAATGTATAAGTATTATTATCTGATTATTCAAATCTATTTAGACTGACGAAATTAGTGAGATTTAGATATAACATCAACCAGATACGAATTACGCAAAACAAAGAAAAATTGGGGAATAATCAAGTGTAAATCTATTATAGGGATTTGATTGCAATGGATAGTCATTCACTTTATATTAGTTGTTGAAGTAGGATACAGTCTATCAAAAAATGACATTGTAGGATATAGTTATATACTACGTAGTGCTTCTAAGGTCATCTCCAACCGGTACTGTAAACCCATTTTACAGTAGAAAAAATACCCCACTCCTACCGCAAATTTAACACTAAAATGCAGTTTTGTACTTTTTCTCTCTCCTTCAAACTCAAATTTGAGTATCTACTGTAGATTACTGCAAATGCCTTTTGATAATTTGATAATTGCTCTTCACTCTTTCAACTTCTTGTGCATATGCATATTATAGTATTTATGAAGAAGAAGAAGAAGTGAGAATAACGGCACACTTATCTCTAATTTTCTACCAAGCAATTATACCGCACTTTAATGGGTAATTGTAGTATATAATAACGAGTATCGTACCCACGAGGACTAATATGCCGAGTTTCTAGTGAAAACCAAATTTATGCATCTTCCTACTATTCAAGCTTTGCAAACAACATGACTTGAGATTCATTCAAACACTTAAACATAAGATCAAAACTAATTAAGCAAGTAAATGACAAGATCATGCGAATTCAATGGAACAAACGATTAAGGAACAAATTAGAACAAAGGTTGGTTCTAGGGATTCAATCTGATTCTAGATCCCTTGATCACAACTTCCTAATTCATGCAAACCATTTTAATCCTCTAATTAAGAAGCAATCACCAAATTATTCACTAATTTCTCTCGACAATTAGCAAACGGGGATCATTCTATTGACTCTTTCGACTAAGACTCGAGACAATAAAACAACTCCAAAAAGCACAAGGATCATAAACTTCCATGCATTAGATTATTACATACTAAGTCTCAAATCAATACAAGTTGTGCAATTTGAAATCCATGCAAGTAAGAACCTATTAAGAATTTCTACAAGCACTTGGCATGCAAGAAAGGTGATCAACAAGCACCAAATCCACAATTAATTAGAAGAAGTCAAGAGAAATTAACAAGCTATGATCAATCTGTCATCAAATCATCATAAATCCCCAAAACCAACAAGAAAATTTAGCTAAACATGAATGAAATCAACACAAAACAAAGGAGAAATGATTGCATAGATGAAAAACTAGGAACCCAATGTTGAAATCTTTACAAAGTCTTCAAATCCAACCTCAATCCACTAAAACAATAATAGAAATGTGTTTAGAGTCCTAAATGAAGAATCTAAGCTAAGGGATAGTGAATACACGTTTTGGGGCTGACACATGGTATATATAGGGAGGAAAAAGTGCTAAATGAAGTTAAAATCGCGAAAAGGGCAAAATCGTCCAATTTTGGACGAAACAGTGAAAATCGGCGGTTCGGGCCCCAAGCGCCGAGTGGACCGCCGATTTGGCTTTTGTTCTTGAGCTTCATTCCAGAGATTCCGGCGGTTTGGCCGGCGGTTCACCCCTAAACCGCCGGTTTTAGGCTCCAAACCGCCGATTTTGAATGCTGAAGCGTCGGTTCTGAATTTTCTCCCTTCTTCACTCGGTTTTCTACTTTTCTGTCCCGTTTCTTCATCTCCGCTCTTTAACAGCCCTTCCATCTCGACTTAGCATCCCATGCTCGACCTACACACATGCACAAACTCCACCAAAACGTGAAAGCAATCCAATATAGTGAAAACAATCTAAAACAAGTCACGTTTGAAGGTAAAACAATGCAATTAGTGCTATGAAAATGCGTTTAGTTGCTACAAAATGGATGTTTATCACACACCAGAGGCGAAAAATTGAATTGAATTTTGGGCTTTCTTTATGCCCGAAATCTCTGTCTATGCCTAAAATTTCTGTCTCTGTGCTTGACATTTCTATGCTTGAAATCTTTGTATCTATACCTAAAATCTTATCTCTATGCCTGAAATTTCTTTTTTTTTCGAACTTCGAAATACATTGGTAACTCATTTGTGGCGGAATATACCAATTTTATTATAATTTTTTTTATCAAGCTATGTAATTTTATTTTATTTAATGCACGAGTAATTTAGTTATTTTTATTTATTTATTTAATGAATGAGTAATTTTTATTTTGTATACAATAGATGATTGAGAAGTTTTTGTGGGTTTAATGTAATATTGAAAAGTATATAAATGTTATTGTAAAAGTGTGAAAAGTAGTATGAAAAAGAATATATTGTGAATATTCTTTTAAGTTTGAGTTTGAGGTTATGGGTTGGAATGAGATTATTGTTTGATGTGATGAGTTTGAGTTTAGTATTACGGGTTTGAGTTTAGTGTTACGAAAGTTCTCTGCGTCCTTAATAATTTAACGGTAGTATATTGTTTTAGGAGTTTACATTTTGGAAATTTTGCATGATAAAAGAAAGCTATTAAAATAAGCATAAAACAAAATATGAAAAGCACACATGATTTTAAGACAACTCATCTCTTCAAAAGGACATGATACCTCGGTACTCCTACTGGAACTATCATTGCTGATATCCTCCACGCTTTTAGTATTTTTCATAGTACTAGAGTAATACATGCGTTGCACGTATAACCTCTTATTTAAGATAATTAATTTATTACACATTTTTATGCAAATTAAAAAATTGTAATATACTATTATATTATTAATTTTGACTATTAACTTTAACAACTATTAGCAAATAGGTGCAAATAGGAATGTTAATGGGTTAAGTACCTCTCATCAATCATTTTTCAAATTCAAATTTGTTTAAGTTATCTATACTAATACTCATTTCAAATTCGATTAAAACTTAAGTTTATTACTCAGATCAACCCCAGACTTATTTTATCCGATGGTACCTATTAAAATGGACATTACGTAAAAGTAAACAGAATAAATAATAGAAGTCATAATTAATACATTAAAAATAACATTTTTTTTTACAATTGATGGTCCCGATACGAGTTCTGGTGTATGGGGGGGGGGGAATACATTAGATAGGAATTTTAAAATCAACCCCCCAAAATTACCACAAATGAGTAAAAAGACTCAGCTGGAATCACAACTGAGTTAGAAATCTCAGCTGGAAGAGTGGTGGTGTGCGGAATGTGGTGGAAACAACAATAACTAGTATAAAACAACTCACGCTCAGATGCAAGGTCGATCAACAACCAAAACAGTTGAAATGTGAAGATGCAGTTTTGAGTGCTAGTTAGTTGGTCAGTTGGATATGCAAAAAGTAACTGAACTGAAAACACTACACAAAGGAATTACGTGGTTCAGAGAGAACTCCTACGTCCACGGGGAGTTGTGAGTCCACACAACTCAGTCCAAATTCTTTAGGACAGCTACCACAAAGCTTACGCGGGCTTTGCAACTGTTTAGATAAGTTTGGGGGTACTTATCAACCTTACAGATAAGTTTGCGGGTACTTATCAACCTTTCTACTCAATTTCGGGAAGAGCAGGATCCTAACAACCTTTTTAGGGGATGTGTATAAGGGTGGGTTTTCCAACTACTAGCTCTAACAAAGAAGTGAGCTAGGATCTAAGCTTGAACAAATGAAGACTCAAACTAAGATCGAAAACACCAAGACAGATTCTAACTCTCTATGAACTCTCAACTGGTGATGTTCTTAGAGATTAATTGCAGTTTAGCTTGTGCACAGAATATCGTCGTTCTTTCGCTCGTGTATCTCTTATCTGTCTTCTGTTCCATCTTGATGAATGAATGAATGCCTCTATTTATAGGCGGTGAGAATCAACTAGCCGTTGGAAAAGCCGTTGATCTCTGTTATGTGAAAGCGATGGCTTGTTTCTCATCTCTGCAGATTTTCCCGATTTGGCAACTGTGAACTTCTGTTTTCCTTCTAAGACAACCTTGTGTTGGGCCAAATGAGGTAATGACAGAATGTCAAACTTTCACGTGACTTCCTATTTGAAATTCAAATTTCAACCTTTGTCTTTCAACATTGGTTGGTCGGTTGAGACATTTGATCTTCATCCGAGTGGTCTTCAGCTGATGTTCCATCTGATCGCTACCTTCATCTGACATTCTGTCTGAAGAGGAACAATTGAACCCTCAGCTGCCTTGAACTTCATGTTGTCGATCTATCAGATTGAGTCCTGCAACTGATGTTCCACATCTGATCAGGTGGATTGTCACATCTGATGAATAGTTGATTACTCAGATGTTTTCCTTCATCCGATGATCTAGATCAGATCAGTTGGCTTGAACGCTCAGTTGTCTTTCTTACAACTGATGTTCTATGCGAGTTTCCATCTGAAGTTCTATCCGAGTAAATCCTGGTTGTCGTTTTAAGCTGGAGTCCTGTAAAGATAAAATCTGAACATTGCTCAAACAGCGAGCCTGAAAGCTAACATTAGGTTATGGCAACATCTACTCGGTTGGGGTCAGTTGGTTTTGGAATCAATCAAAACTTTACTTAAATTTCCCAACAATTTCCCCTTTTTTTATGATGCCAAAACCCTACTGATCTAAACCCTACTGACCTATCTAAAATCTCAACTGAAACTCTAGACAGTCTATAAGATTAAACATCAAAGGGTTAGTACAGTTATAACATGGTATTGAAATAACTTTGCGATTCAGAGCTTGGACAACTGGAAAATTGTACATCAAGATGAATCGGATATATGATGAAAGTTTTCATTACAACTGATGTTTACACAGAAATGCACAGAATTCAAATACATCAGTGGCTCAAAAACTTTAACTTGGCTAATACTTCAGCCCATACTTGCCAAAAATCCTGACAAAAATTTCTCTCTTGGCTCTGATTCTTTTGAGATATCTACTCCATGTTCCTGACAGACTCTTCTGGCTTCAGCTGCGATCTTCTGCCTGTTAGGATTTCTTGTATCTGGAATGAATGGAGGAAGATAAGTGACCTTCTGAGGGACAAGGACTGTGTTCATATCCATCTTTGCATCAATCATAGCTCGTCTGAACTGGCTGAACATGCCCGGATCCCCAGAGTGTAGCTCGGTTAGGGCTTCTTTGAAAGCTCTTCTAGAATCCTCAGTTGCGAACACCTTCCTATAGTAGAAGTCATTCACAAAATCTTGCTTGAATGATTCTCAATCATCATTCCATTCTTCCGGCATCCATTTGTCAACATGTTTGAAGCGTCCCTGGAGCTTTATCTTTCCTGGTAGTCTTTGCTGCTTCAATCTTGCTTCAGCCTTCACCTGATGTTTTTCAATGCGTCGTCGGCATCGAGAGGCAACATTTCTGTCCAAGTTGTTGGTGATCTTGGCAAGCTCTTCCTCTAACTGGTTAACTCTTGTTGCTTGGTTGGCTGCGAATTTCTTCACCCATTCTGGATTCATGTAATCCTTCTCCGGGACATCCATAGCCTTAGCAGCAGCAATACACTCTTCGGTTGTAATACCGTCGAGTTCAGCATCGAGCTCGGCTGCAATCTCGGCATGAAATTGTAGGAAACTCCATACTCCTTCGCTTGCTCCATGTCCTTAGACATTTCTTCTCCTCCGACAACAATAGATTTCAGCTGTTGTTGTTTCTTGTCGGTTGGCTTCAGAGTGGACTTCTTCTTCGGAGCTGTCTTCTTCAGCTCGGTCTTCTTCTTCAGCTGAGATTCCTTGTCGGCTGTCATCCCTTCTTCAGCATCTTGCATCTTATCTTCCCGGGTCTCTTCTTCCCCCTTTTTGGCATCAGCAACAAGGCTTGCGACTGAGCCATCCAGAGAAGTGAGTTTCTGTTCAGCCTGCTGAATCCGGTTGAAGAGCTCATCTACTGCGCATTCCACATCAACCTTCTTCGCCAGTTCCTTGTCACGACGCTCTTCATCAGCTTTCTTCATTGCAGCGAAGGTTTCAGTGACTTCAGTTTGAAAAGCGATGAACTCAGCCCATCTTTGTTCGAACCGAGAATCTCATTCTTGGTCTTGAGTCTGTTGAGATTTCGCAAGATTGGATTATGAGATGGACTTGAACACGTTCAGTTTTGATTTGATTCCAAGAACTGTTGTCTTTCTTACAACTGATGTACCCTGCGAGTTTCCATCTGAAGTTCTATCTGAGTAAATCCATGTTGCCGTCTTCAGCTGGAGTCCTGTAAAGATAAAATCTGAACATTGCTCAAACAACGAGCCTGAAAGCTAACATTAGGTTATGGCAACATCTACTCGGTTGGGGTTAGTTGGTTTTGGAATCAATCAAAACTTTACTTAAATTTCCCAACAACAATATAAACACGTACTAAGAAAATTTAAAATATATAGATCAATCATAACTTCGTCATCTGATCATGCGAGATCACGTGATTTGTGTTGTTTCCATTTTGAACTACAAGATCACCCCCTTCATTTTAGGGTGACGGAGGAATTGTAACCAACATCAAAATTTTATATTAAATTTTTAACATTATTTTTATTTTAATACTTGAGAAATTATGATAAAGATTTTCAACTTTTCAAATATGCAAGATCAATGCCCAATTATTGAAGCATAATTACATCAGTCATGCTCGATTTCTTGAGTTTTATGGTGGGTGTATTATGATATTGTGCTTTAAAGCTATAAAATTAATTTATCAACTACTAATTTCGTGACTTTCATCATAATAACCATGGTTGCATACTTATAAGTACTTCAGAATCAAATCAAATAATAATTCAAAATTAAAAAAACAAATTACACAAAAAAATATATAATTTCAGTGCAATAATGTAATCTCGAGCTATCAAAATGTATGTATTTTCTCTTTTACTTTTGAGTAATAGAACATGTAGGACTACGTTATTAATTAATATATTAAGTCGAGTTATATATAGTATGAGTAGGACTGTATTATTAAATTATAATAAAAAAGAGTTAGAGAAAGAGTAGAACAATATTATTTATTTATAATATTTATAATAAATCTAATATAGATTTACGCTATTGACCTTAAAATAAATATAATAATAAAGATATATTAGGCAAATCAAATTTTGTAAAAATACATTCATTTATAATAGGTATGGATTTGCTTTAAATGGATTGAACGATATTAAAATAGTCTTGCTCACTTCCTTACTTCTCAAGCTTAGAATCCTGACTTCTTGTTTGATATAGCGGACAATCCACTCTTTGTAACGTTATTGGCTGTTGCACATTGTTTCTAAGGACGCTAGTCATGTTTATTAATGAAATCTCAAGTTTCCCCCCAAAAAAACAGGTTTTGAATTAATCATTAACATTGTCATGTTCAAAAGTTATATTTAGAAAATTACATTAAGTGTTTACTGTTGAAATTTTGGTTCTTTATAGCATTAAATCCATGAGGGATATGTGGAAACTAATGGTAGAAACGAAATCTACGTTTCGAGCACTATGATTTAATGTATTTATTTGTTCAATTCCATTAAGAAATGAATGAGCAATTAATACATAAACATGGCTACTTGAAACTAGAATTGTGTGATTTCAACCTTATTTGTCCCACATCGGAAATCCAAGGATGTTTTGTGCTATATATAAGGAGCAACACTATAAGGGAGTATATCCAAGTGTGCTACCTATGGTGCACCTTAGTGGCTCAAGTGTTGGCACCTTTTGTGCTTAACCATGATTCCTACGAGGACGGTGCGAAGCACCGTCCGAGTCCGACGCCGACGGCGACGAGCACGTGCACGTGCACGTCGCAATGGGCACTTTGAGGCGCACTTTGCAGGTGTGCACGGAAAGGCGGTTAAGTGGCGGTTCGTACTGATAAGGGAGTGTACGGTAAGGCCGACCGCATGGTGCGGTTTAGGCCGTTGAAATCGGTTCCAACCGTTTCAAACCATCCAGCACGAGGGGAGGCACCCTTTCGGGTGTGACACGTGTCATCATATGGTTGCATGGCGCCTCCAACCGCACCGTAGGCACCCGTTCGGAACGGGCACCTTCCGCCTATAAATACCCACCGAATCTGACACGAAAAAGACAATTCGTACTCACAACAACGAGTTTGCATACATACATCTCATATATATAGTCGAGTCTAGGAAGTACTCGTCCCGAGTATCAAGTTATTCGCCGGAACTACGACACGTCGTGCAACGTCTCAAAGTTCACCCGAACCGTTGTATCTTGGAGGCAATTGCCGCAGACCGCGTGCACGAGAGCGGGGATAGAGTCTAACTCTAGCCTCGATTCCTTTCTTTTCTATCTCTTCTTTTTCCATACTTTAATTATATAAGTATTTACGTTTGCCGTTTACTATTCATACAAGTATATATATATATATATATATATATGTATGTATATATATATGTACGTATTATACATATTATTTCCAACATTTACTCATATTAATTGTTTTTTTGTTTCTTTTTCAGAGTCGTTCGTTTAACATGTCAAGACAGATAATCTCTGTTGGTGATTAAAAAAAAAAAGAAGACATTTTCTTCTTGAAAAGTTGAAAACATTTAAAACATTCAATTAAAGTAATTAAAAAGTTGTGCAATAATAAATTTAAAGGTGAATAAGATTTTGGCAAACAAGGGAAGTGGCTTTCCTTTTCGGTTCCCCAATTGTGACACATTTAGGACTTGGAAGCAAATACCACAAGCAAATGGATGCAGCACCACCACATTAAATGATGCCTTTTGATTACTTAATTATTATATTACAGATCATGCAGCTTCTTTTCTCTATCCACTAACCTCTGACTCAATCAACGTAAGTGCAGATAATTCTCCCATATATATATAAAGAATAAAAATAAAAAATAAAAATCTCATACATGCAAATATCTTACGATGTGCATGTCACAAAGGCACAATCCAACATGCAATCTCTTTTAGTTTTAGGTATATCATTTCATTTCATCAATACAAATTGTGCATATCATGTGTATTTTTATAGTGACACACGTTGGGAGTGTGTGAATTTCTTTGAAGGCTTCCCGCATAAGTTTTTAAGTAGTGTAAGTGTGATGATATTTATGGGATAAAAATAAAAGTTGATGTGCTCTAAACAGGGAATATGGATGAAAAAAGCAGCTCTTTTTTCCTCACTCATTGCTTCTAAGCATCTAATCTTTTAATCACAAGTCCATTTATCTTTGAGCATTATATCAGTGGGATTCTTATTCATTCTTCTAAACCCCACAACGCATTGCAGAATTTTTCCTTTTTTTTTTTTTTTTAATATTTATCCGTTCTTCTTATTTCTCAATCTTTTTTTCTCAAAGCAGCTTCCTTTTAATGAATGCTTATAATCAATACTAAGACATGAACAGTTTTGGATAATGAGGTGAGCTTCTTTCCAATTACAAGTGCTAAGAATCGAAGCAAGTGTAATTTGTTATTTATTCTAATAAGAGCTGATGATTTCTTGGTATGCATGTGACTAAAACCTGCTGTTTTTTTTTTTTTCTTTTTTTTTATGAATGTTAATTGTGAAAATAGTTGTAGATTTTTGTTTTTTCTTTGAGTTGGAAAAATATTTTAAAATTAGTTGACATACTAAAAAATTTAATTTTCATGCACCAAACTGTATGTTACGTGGCGACGATGCTAGTACATGTCTCACAAAATATAAAAAATAAAACAATAAAAAAAGGTTACTGATTAAAGGAAAAAAATGGTTGAAGGTACTTGATCTGTTTTTTTGCATCAGTTTATACTTGATCTGCATCAATTTTTTGTTGATCTGTTTTTTTGTTCATATATTTTTCTCGTGTCTGAAGTTTATCTGCACGGACTAAGCTGAAAGAGTTGAAGGATTTCTTAAAAACTCTCGCTTGAGGGACAGAAGAATTCGTAATGGCTGAAGGCTACCCTCGTCTCTATATGATGTCGTTCATCAATTTTGTACTGCTCTCTCTGCTGCTCCCTCTATGTTTCTGCGCCACAAACAAGCCTAACATTGAAGGTATGTATACTCTAGCTAAACTTGAAGCTCAGTGGTCTTTACCTGTTTGGTAACTTAAACTATATGGTATGATTGTGCAACATTTTCATACTGATTTGCATTATAAAATATCTATTGCTATTCAAAGTATAAAGACATGGTTGCAGCAGTTTTAGTGCTTGAAGAATCTCCGTAAGACTTGCTGTAGTGTAGATGATATTAATTTTTACAAAAATCTTAATACAGAAATGCAGACAATATTTGAAATTTGAAGGAGTCTAGTGATTTCTCAGGTGAAGCATTAATCGAGATTCTACAAGCTCTTAACGACTCCGGCCACAGAATTACAGATTGGGATAGGCATTTTGTGAGCCCTTGTTCCAGCTGGTCTCACGTTACGTGCAGAAACGAAGCTGTTGTAACTCTGTTAGTATATATAAACTTAATTAATCTCTTCCTTGTTCAATAATGGAAACATTAATCTCTACTGAATTAATTCTCATGGATCAAACAGAAATATTTAAATTGATTTGCTATATTGCAGGAGCTTGCCGTCTAATGGATTTACAGGATACCTTTCACCATCTATTGCCAAATTAAAATTTCTTGTTACCCTGTAAGTTCTAGCTCTGGAGATAGATGAGAGAAATAAAGTTTATTATTATCTAAAATAAAATGTTCGTGTGAAGGGATTTGCAGCAGAACAATCTGTGTGGCAGCTTACCTGATTCTCTTAGCAGCATGCTATATCTACAGAACTTGAACTTAGCTGACAACAACTTCAATGGCTCAATTCCTGCATCGTGGGGCCAACTTCCCCAGCTCAAACATATGTAAGTCTGTATATCCATGCATGGACACTTTTTCCTTGCTTAATTTGTATTTGTTGCAAGTATTCGCACGCACAGTTCAATTTCTCTTTGTAGCCATTGTCTAATTGATTTTGTTTATTCGGATTTCGGGGAGTATTGAAGTAATATTGGTGCAATGTGAAACAGGGTTGTGAGAGGAAACCACTTGACTGGATCTGTACCAGAATCACTAATAAACATTACTGGCCTATTGGAACTGTGAGAAGTGATCTCCTATTTATTGGTTTCTTTACTTATTGCTATTATTATCTTTGCTAATTACTTGTTCACTATTTCACTATGAAACATTGTGTTGCTGCTTGCAGGGATGTTTCTTCCAATGATCTGACTGGAAAAATTCCTCAGCAACTATTTTCATTACCAACCTTCAAGTACGCGAACTCTTTGAATATAAGCGACGCTAAATTACAGCATGCATTGTGTGCGTGTGTTGACTTATTAGTAGCGTAGTTAACCAAAATGTCTCAGGTTCGAGTCCACCCTAAATAAAATACAAAATATAAAGTAAAATCAGCATGCCTTGCCTAATATATAAACTAATGTAATTAAATTCTCTTGTTAGATTTTGTAATTGTAATTACAAAGATTCAAAGTAGGTACCGTACGTCTCACACGTGTGACTTTTAACAACTTTACATAATCAAAGACACAAGAGAATTAGTTCGTAATGCTATACAAGTTATATCAGTCTAAGTTGAGTATCTGTAAAGTTATATATGTGTTGTATTTTTGTTTTGAAATATTGCGTCTGTCTATCAGCTTTACAGATACTCATCTCACATGCGGTGGTAACCTTAAACAACCTTGTGTTTCAACCTCCTCTATTCCAGGTTGCTTATTTTTTCTAACTGTTTTCCTCCACAATTACTTGAGTGTTTGAAATCTATATATCGAAGAAGAAGAAAAACTAAACCCGGAATTCCAACTTGCTGATACTTGAGCAGTTTCTAAAAGAAAATCAAAGGTTCAGGTTCTCGTCACCGCAGCAAGCATCGGTGCATTTTCCATCCTCTTGCTCGGAGCTGTTGTTGGATACCGATCTCATCGCCTGCATAAGCTCAAAGATGTATTTTATGACGTGGCCGGTATATATTTTTCTCCTAAATCTCAATCTCTACCTACTTATTCGAGTATGTATATTGATCGAATTTTTTCTTCCCTTGTATGATTTGCAATCATGACCATATTTCCTACTATAATTTTGAGTGTGCGTGCGTGTGTTGGCCTAGGGTAGTGTTGTTAATGTCTGAGGCCGTTGTACTGTATTTTGACAGGAGATGATGAGCGTGAGATTTCGTTTGAACAGATCAGAAGGTTTTCGGTACGTGAAATACAGCTAGCAACAGATAATTTTAGTGAGAGCAACATAATCGGGCAAGGAGGCTATGGCAAAGTTTACAGAGGAGTCCTAATGGATAACACTAGAATTGCTGTAAAACGCCTCATGGACTATCACAGTCCGGGCGGAGAGGCTGCATTTATAAGCGAGATTCGTCTCATCAGCATTGCGGTTCATAAGAATTTGCTCCGCTTGATCGGATACTGCACCACCCCAACTGAGAGAATTCTTGTCTATCCATTCATGCAAAACCTGAGTGTTGCATATCACCTCAGAGGTACTATTCCTATAATCAACTCATTTCTTATTGCATGTTTTAGAAAATAATTTAGAAATTGCAAAAGCAAAACTAGTAGATTTTTAAATTTTCTTTACAATAAGAGATGTTCCACAACACAATGCTACAACAGATGATTTTGACCAAATCCAAAATCTGCTGTAGATGTAATAGGAGATGCTGCACAATGCCGTTTGTGACGGTCTTAAATTGAGTTCGGCTAGATTCTAATGACTAAACAATTATGTTGATCTTGTAGAGTTGAAAGCAGGGGAGAAAGGGCTGGACTGGCCTACTAGGAAACGAATAGCTTTTGGTACCGCCCATGGCCTAGAGTACCTCCACGAGCATTGTAACCCCAAGATCATCCACCGCGATATGAAGGCTGCAAACATTCTTCTAAATGATGAATTTGAACCTGTGCTCGGAGATTTCGGGCTGGCCAAACTAATGGACACCAAGGTTACTCATGTAACGACTCAAATACGTGGTACTATGGGACATATAGCCCCAGAGTATTTGTCTACTGGAAAATCTTCTGAGAAGACTGATATATTTGGTTATGGTATAACTCTTCTTGAACTCGTCACCGGCCAACGTGCAATAGACTTATCTCGCCTCGATGAAGAGGAGGATGTTCTCTTGCTGGATCATGTAAGTTTTAGTTTGGCATGAAAGCATCTAACCTACCTACATTCTTCTCTTCTTATGAAGATATATCAATTCCTTTTCGGGTGATAACTTGGCCGGATAAAAATAATATTAGGCTAATTCACTACTTGCATTCAAAATCTGATCGTTCAATCTTTCAAATACTCAAATCATGCGTATTTTGATTTTAGATAAAAAAGCTAGTAAGAGAGAAAAGGGTTGAGGAGATCATGGATGAGAAGTTGATAAATTACAATAGCATGGAGGTTGAGACCATTCTGCAAGTAGCAATGCTTTGCACCCAAAGTTTGCCCGAAGATCGTCCGAAGATGGCACAAGTGGTGAGCATGCTGCAAGGAATTGGACTGGCTGAGAGATGGGCAGAATGGGAGCAACTTGAACAAGTTAGAATCCAAGAATTTTCCCAAATGCCTTACAACTTCATGTGGGCTGAAGATTCTACTCAAGACCAAGAAGCTATACAATTGTCTCAAGCCAGGTAGTCACTAGCTAGCTCATCAGTAAACTAATTAAGACAAAGTGAAGGTACAGTACATGCAACATCATATATTTGACATTAATTGTATAAGAAAATTTGGATTTTTTTTTTTGTTTTTGTTTTCTGTTGTAAGGTATAACGCACATCTCACATAAAATGTATATGTTACGTTACATAATGATTTTATATTGGATTTGGTGAGTAAAAGAAATGAATGCAACATCATTTCTAGAATTGAAATTGTGGCTCCTAGAGTAAAACTCAAAACCTAATTTAATAAGCAGACAACTTCCGACCTAAGGTGATCATGTTAGTTGTCTGACAACTTGGTAACAACTTCCAACCTAATAATCAGACAACCGTCGACCATGCCAAGGAGATTCTGGCATTCCAACACAAGTTATTTGAATTCTCATAATAAATAATTTGAACAAGTGAGGTTCAACGTGACCATATGAATCAGAGTAAACAAGGGAAGAGATTCAGTTGTTAAAGGGTCTGTAGAAGCAACAGATAATTATGGTTAAGAAAGAATGTTTAAACCTAATAAAATAATGTAGAATTATATTGAGAATAGACCAAGTATTGCTAATATATAGAAGTATTTGGAATTTTGAAATTTTGGTGTATAATATACAAAAAATATATGTATAGGTATGATTCTTGATTTGGAGGGGGGGTCTATGGCCGGAAGTTATGGTGCCGAGGTGGACGGGAAAGGTCCGCCAGCATCGGAGAAGGGTCCACCGACGGTGAGTTTTCCAACAGCCCCAAGCTTTGGGGGTCTTTCTGCAATTTTCTTTAAAGTTTTGGAATGATTTATTAATTTTTATAAGTCCATGTGTGGCTAA
Organism: Schizonepeta tenuifolia; assembly: GCA_029490685.1. Taxonomy (NCBI): domain Eukaryota; kingdom Viridiplantae; phylum Streptophyta; class Magnoliopsida; order Lamiales; family Lamiaceae; genus Schizonepeta; species Schizonepeta tenuifolia. The sequence goes on from CM055960.1 coordinate 76,626,510, forward strand.
CTAGACTTAATTCAAAGTGTAATTTTTGAAAACTTGGGCGCATCAAGTTTTTCTAATTCACGCAAAAATATTATTTTGAGCAAATGGCCTGTCAATTTCTGATTTCGACACCCCAGTTTTCAGTTAAAAGATTTCTATAGGACCTTGGCCCACTAGCTCAATTAGACTCAATTCAGAATTTTAGTCCGTACTTCTACATGGTGTCCAATTACAATTTAGGAATTAACTTAATAAAATGAAATTTAATAACTGAGAAAAAGTTACTATCGAAATGAAATTTAACACGAAGTGCATTATATGAATGATTTATTATAATCATTTTCTTTTTTATGTGCCAATGTCCGTAATCTTTGCTAGTATGATAAAAAAAAAAAATTCAATCATCACATATTTTTAGGCCCTATAAACTACACCACAAATATAGAGTAGTTTGTTTATACATATTATACGTGGCTGATAATTTGTGCATGTCCCATCAGTATCGCATTGACACGATGTGAAGAAATACGACTTATTAAGGTTCTACTCGACACGATTTCTACAAACATAGATATGAGTATGACATGTGCTCAACATGAACATAAGAGTGACAAGTTTTTTGTACTAATACAATACGAATAACGACGGGACAATTTTTTTCTTTTCTTTCTTCGAAGTTGACATATAGATTTGATTTTTTAAGTTAGAATCTTTGCTCGGCGCATTCATCAATTTGAAATATGCGTTGAATGGAGTTTGGTGCCAGATAAATCATGGTATCTCATCTTGTGAATTTGTTATTATTTTCACTAGAATAGCACACTTTATTCTCGTTTCTACGATATTTTTGAGATGATCCCACTAAAAAAATACATAAAATTATCTTACTCTCTAACTAAATTTTGAATATGGAGAACGACTTTGGTAAAGTATACAAGAATTAATGGTCCACATCTATATCTAACAAATTCTCAATAGATTGATTAGTAGTATTTGATACAAAATGGAGATATAGATGTTTAACCAAATAATGTCGTACGAGGAGGAGTTGAATATTAAAGCTCCAATTGCACATGGTAATGAGGAGGGGGTTATCCATATTTTATAGAGATTGAAATTCAGCAGCAATTCAAACTTAGCTTGTTTGGCCGCAGAGCAGTAGCTCACTTTGACTGGTAATTGTGTGGGCAAAGAAAGTGTAGGCCCCACTCTGCAATTATTCTATATCATTAGCTGCCATCCCTACAGTCAAAAAGTCTCGACCAGGCCGGATAAGCCCCCAATTTTTCGCTCATTTTTCTGTTTGTTTATGCCTTGTTTCTGCTCTATCAATTATCACCCACCCCACCTTACACATCTATCTTCCTTCTCCTAATTATCACTTTCTCTCTCACCAGCACCTTTCTTTCTTTCTTTCTCCATCACAACAAACCGATAAGTTTACAATCTATCTAATTAAGTAGCTCTACAACATGGCACGTCCCATGTCCCCTTAGCTTGTTTCTATCCCGATATTCCACTTCTTCTTTTCATCTAAACATACTACCCTTCCAGACCAAGTGGCCTAATTTTTCCATACGGATACTTAGTGGAAGGTATTTGCAGAAAAGAGATACAAAGTGGTGGAACCCACGCTTTTTGTGATTGAAACTAGTATCATTTTTTCTGGAAATACGCCGCTTCCAGTGAAACACCTTAAAAAGGAACTGCACGAGTTTATTTTTCCAAGTCCAAGTACCTATATATATATATTCTCTATGTGTGTGTGCTTCTCTGATACTTGTAGCTAAAATAAGTTTGTTGATTGTTATGAGATTATTATTATTATTATTATGATGATGAGGTTTGAGGAGATTATGATCCCTCCCTACTTTAGGTGCCCCATAAGTCTTGACATTTTCAAAGATCCAGTCACTCTTTGGACTGGCCAAACTTATGACAGATGTTGCATTGAGAAATGGCTTGCTGCTGGGAATTCAACTTGCCCTGTAACAATGCAGAAGCTCCATGACTCTTCAATGGTGATGGTGCCCAATCACACTCTCCGCCATCTCATCCACGACTGGCTCCAATCCAACAGCTACTCTCCCACCCAATGCAGCAGCCTCCACGACTTCTCCCAAGACCAAATCTCGGTCGCTAGAATCAAGCATATCATAGAGTCGGATGCGTTCCCCTCCGAACAAAAGCTTCGCGCCTTGGAAGAGCTTCATTCTCTCTCCCAACAACTCCCCCTCGACAACTCCATCTTCATCACACTCAACTTTTTCCAGACTCTGATCGAAAATGTTTTCAGAAATGTCGACACTTTGATGCTCGTTGAGAAATATCTCTCATCAGCTTTGAAGCTGATGCCCTTTAGTGACTTGAAGTGTTTGAACATACTGAAACAAGAGCCTGAGAATGCAGTGTTTCTCTCTCTCCTCGAAGAAGGCACCATGTTCATCAAGAAAGCCTTGTGCCTTGTCGTTGAGGCAGTTTCGTCGGAGCAACAGCTCTGCCAAAAGCTCGGAGAATCATCCCGAGCTGTGCGTGCGATTGTTCGAGTAGTCCAGCAGCGTGAAGAAGAGGAGGCTGTCGAAGCAGGGATCAGAGCCCTGTTAGCACTATCCTCGACAGAGTCCAGCTTAGGGAACATCGCCAGCCAAGGCGCGGTGGAGGCGCTCGTCGGGTATTTGTCGGACGTGGAGGCGCGGAAGAGAAGCGTAGCAGCGGCGGCGGCGATGTCCGCAGTCGAGAAGCTTATGAAGGAGACGAGTGCAAGGCGGGTGTTGGTGAATCATGCACAAGGAGTGAGGGCTGTGGTGAAAATGGTGTTCAGGGTGTGTGAGCATGAAGGGAGTGAGAGTGCGGTGAATTCGCTGTTGATTTTATGCGCAGAATGTCAAATGGCGAGGGAGAAGGTGATTGGTGATGGAGTGTTGACGCAGTTGCTGCTGCTGCTGCAGAGCCAGTCGAGTGCCAGGACCAAAGCTAAGGGAAGAATGCTGCTCAAGATGCTCCGATCCAAATGAGATCATAACAGCATATATATATATGTTACATTTAATTATCCAAGATTGTTTCTGAGGATTGATTATTGGTATGTTGGATTAATTCTGCCTTCATTCATTAACATGTAATATTGTTGAATCAATCGGACGACGTTTTGCTAAATATTAATAATGTTGGATGTTCAATGTTGATTCACAATTGAAGATCAATTTCATGTGCTTATTATATACATGTAATAATTACTAGTATTATACAACTATGTAAACTTACAAAGTTCTTATCTAAGACTATAGATACACCTATGCATATCGCCACTTCAGTGTAGAAATAGTGACTGCTCTTGTTTCTAGATTACGTATTCCAATCTTACTCATCCATTACTCTAATATTACTAAAACCTTCCATACTATATTAAAGCAAAATAATTTACAATATATTTTGCATGCTATATACAAACGATTTTCACAATTTTCAATACAAATGCATGACTTTAAATGTTTCTTTTTTTCCATGTCGTTTCAATTTTTTAAATTTAAATTTTAAGTTTTGGAGCTTGACAAATTCCCTCCTATTTTGCATGCCACATGCAAATAATTACACACTTTTCATTGTAAATTCATGACTTTACATGTTTTCATTTTCTAATGTTATTTCAACTTTTCAAATTCAAATATTAAGTGTTGGAGTTTGATAAATTATGTAGTTCACTATATAATAATGTGTATACCGAATTATTAGTACTAAAATATAGTAGTCACATTAATTCAATTTTTGTATTTGCTAAATATATTATTATATGTCAGATTAATGTTCACTGAGATGAATTTTGTTAATTTGAAATATTTAATTGTAACATAGACATAATAATATATAAATGATGCTCTATTGACTCTAAAAATATATATAATCAGATGGTCTAGCACAACGTGGACGGATAAATATAGTTATTATTATTTCTCTGTATTTTCTATACAAGTAGTATTAAAAAACTAACAAGTGCAAACGAAAGGCATGTTAAAAATAACACATAAGAAGAATTGTGTAATCAAATTAACTTTTGAATAGCCCATTATATCATAAACAAAAAGGAAGGTAATTAATTTTTTATTCTTTTATTTTATTGGTAACTTGTCATATAGGAGTATATGGAACAAAGGCTAGTCTATCTCCAGTCTCCACCAGTAAAATTATTATAAATATAAAATAAAATAAAATAAAAATCTCCAGACAAATGTAAGATGCCTTTCAAATGACAATCACTATGAGCCGAAACTTTTTAATACAAAATTGGTAGAGGTGACATAATTACTTGACAAAGTCCGCCTGAAGCCGATATGTTTCCGTAATAAAAGGAGGTTTAGGTACATTAAAATTATCTTATTTTATCAAGTGACCTGCCATAATTTTTTAAATTTTGAACCTTAATTTTCCCTCTGAATCTGACCAATATAGGTTCTTGTAAAATAAACTATTGTGACTAGGCATATGGTGGACGTTTATGTTTATCTATATATACGTTCATGCCGCGAACTCCATAAATAAAAATTCTCTTACATGATAATATTTTAATAATATAAATTATATTATTAAAATATTAACATTTGAGGAATAGCTGCAGTAGATATAAGAATTTCTCCTCCATAAATTATGTAGAATATATAATATGGATCGCTACCCACAATACCTTCATTCTTTATGTAATTCAGTGATCAGGATTATGCATTAAAATAATCCTAAAATTAATTGCATTCTCACAGTTTTGACGAGAGTAAAGGGAGAAAAGTTTGTTTGTTACTATTCAAGTAAATTGATTCTAATGTTATATTTACACAGTTATGATTGAATAGGCCGGGTCTCGAGGGAGAAAAACTATTGGAAAAATGGAGCTAAACGTTCAGAGGTGTTACTTTTAGATTTGTGATCGTACTTCTATTTATTTGAACAAGGTTTCATATGGGGAAAATTGCAAAAAAAAAATATATAAAAATAAAAAGATAAAAATAAAATCGGATACTGCATTTTTTTTTTGAATTATCGGATACTACGTTTCAAGTAGATTAATGTTCTCAATTTCAATTTTGGATAAATGAGAAATTAATACTTAACAATCAATGTAGTAACCTTCCCTCATCCCTCTATTCTAGATTGATAAAACATTTTGTTTTTGTTATAGTGGATTGTATACCTGCTATGTACATAAGATAAATAAAGAAGATAAATAAAGAGGTGGTTTTTCTATTTTCATCATAGAATTGTTTTTCCTCTTTGTATCATAATTCAACCAAAATTTCTTGAGTTATTTGAATCTTTAACTTCAATGAAATCAGAATAGTTCGCTTCGTTGGTATACTAACTCCTATGTCAAGTAGATAACTATGGGAAGAAGAGCTACATCGATAGAATACGTTAACTCACCAAAGGCCTTTATAACGCTATTTATCGATAAGGAATTTCTGAGGTCTAAAGACACAGGCAACAACTAAAACAAGGTAGTAGCGGTAGACCTGGAGTCCACTGGAGCTTAGTAGCCAGAGGAAAAGAAAGCAAAAGCGATTCCCGTAGTAGCGGCGAGCGAAATGGGAGCAGCCTAAACCGTGAAAACGGGGTTGTGGGAGAGCAATACAAGTGTCGTGCTGCTAGGCGAAGCAGTGATTTGAAGGATTGTTCAAAGAGGTTTATATTTCTTTTTTCTCCTTGGCACTCCGCAGCTACTCCGGCCTAAGCCAGCGGTTAAGAAAAGAAGCTACTCTCGCCTCTGGAGAGCTTGAACAACGATAGATAACCAAATAGAAATAGAAGAAGTTAAGGCAAGGCAAGGATATGAGTTAACAAAACGGATACAGTTAAATGATATCCTTCCCGTCTAGATAGTAAAACAATTCTAACTTCAACGAATACAGAGGCGGAAGCATACCGCCGGAGATTGGTAAATGCACAAATTTAAACGCATTGCTTCTCTCTTTCAATTTTATCTCTGGAAATCTCCCTGAGAAGCTCGGAGAGCTTCCGGCGCGCGACGAGACCTTGAAAGCAGCTTTTTCAAGTGTCAGTAGCGGAACGTTCTGTCAATCGGGGAAGGTTTTTGGTGACAAGACCTGGAGATATCAGAAGTGAGAATGCTGACATGAGTAACGAGAAATCCTGTGAAAAACACGATCGCTTGCCAGTGGAAGGTTTTCTGCGTTCAGTCAATCTACGCAGAGTGAATCGGTAACCTAAATGATTCCTCCTTTGCTGATGTTTTACTCGTTGAACTCAGAAAAGAAAAAAACCAGTAGGGAAGCTAAGCCGTCACTCCGGAAGGAACGTCTGAAGGACTTCAGAAGGAGAGACTCCAGTTTCTGTTGCCGGGTCATTCTGCTGTTGATTCAAAAGAGGTTGCCCCGGTGGGTTCTCTTCCGGATTCTCTGGGGCAACAAGTGAAATAAAGGGGTCCGGAAAAGAGTACATCCAGCTCGGTAACTCCTGGAAAGTGGTGGAAATTCCTTCTGTTTTCTCAGATTTGTCTAACCCTTCTCCAACTGTATTAAGAAAACAAAACTCTGTCCCTTTCGTTAACCCGTAGTGGGAGATCCGGAGAAATGCCCGGGTAAAGGTAAAGACCAGTTCGAACTCCCAGGATAGTGGGTAGTTCTTTCATACCAATATGTGCTGCTAAGGCCCGTCTTGATGTTCTCCTTCGGAGTTCTGCTTCGTAGGAGGAACGCTGCTTCAAGCTGCTCCTTAGGATTTATTAAAGTAATTTTTCGAAATTGGGTGTGTAAAGGAGAAACATTCAAAATAGTAGAATATACAAAAGAACAAACAAAAAGAGAAGAAAAAAAAGAAAAGAACAAAAGAAAGGAAAAAGTGCGACTAGGGATAGCTACATGGACCCCTTCCTTTCTGTTGTTGCCAGCGCTTTCCCGGGCCGAGGGTCTCCGAAAGGAGAACACTAAGAGATGGCTGGCAAGAAGACAGAAGACTAAAAACACGTGTAAACTTCTTTTGTTAAGCGCTTGTTCCATTCCTTGCTCGCTTCCCTTCCTCAAGATTAGGAGGAAACCGAAATTAGTAGATACATAGAAGCACCTTGACCGCTTAGCTGCACGTGCACTACGGTTATTCCCTGATCCCATTCAAAGCCCCTTCTGGATGTTCTCCTCTTCTATTGCCTATGATTGGGCTCTGTAGTCGTATGATGAACCAGGCTTCTTTGCTATTCTGCACTCGCTGCTAAGCAAGAAACTCGAATTGGTGAACACTTTAGCCACGAAAAGTAGACATATTAGTCAGATTTCTTTACCAATCACTCCTGTAACTCTAACTCAAAAGAAAAATTTGCCAAGATGGGGCAAACAAAGCCGTCCGACCCTACCGGATTAGGAATGCGAAGGCCTCTCCTCCTTTCGGAGACCGGGGAAAGGGTGTGCCACGACGAAACAAGGGAATGAAAGGCCGCTTTGCGTTGGATGCTCTTTACCCTCCCCACAATGATGGCCTTTGCTTTGGCTCATATGGAGAGATCCCTAGCCGTTTCCCTTGAAATGCTCCAAAAACCTAAGATAGAATGCGGATTGATGCCCGTTTTGCATTAAACCTATGGAAGCCAGATATCCACTCTTCTGGCTTTTGTAAACTAATTTCCATCCGATGAGAAGGATTAGGCTAAAGAGATTGGCTGTCTAGATTCGATTTATTTACTCTAAGATGTTCTAGAATGGCTATTCCTCACCATGTCTCCAATAGAATGGTATTGTCCTTCAGTCTTCTTTTTTAATACTTCACTTCGCTCCGCTTCGTTCGTTCCATGGGAGTTGATCCTTCCTTGCGACACCCTGAACTGGGATTTGAACCTTTTAATGTGCTTTCCCTTTAGTGGATCGTGAGTCAAAAGCTAGAACTCTTTTTCTTCAATCGGAAAAAAAGACAAACCGGGCACTACGGTGAGCCGCTCCAAGTCGAAAGCGATATTTCTATATTCTATATAAGGAATGATAGATTCGGAAAAGAATAAACTAAATAGAATATATCCTAATTAATAGAATTAATCGTTAGAATTCGGAATAGAAAGAAAGAATTACTATAGATTTCGTTAGATTTACTAGATGCTTCACACATGTGAGTTGTTGAAAAGCTTAAGAGAAGAACGAAAGAACCCGGAGCTAGGAGTACCAGAGCTACTTACCCAGGATATAAATTTGTATATAGAGAGGAAAAATAGGTGCATTTTTGGGGCATATATTCTCTTGGCGGATATTAGGACGGCTTTTTTAAATTGTAAATGGGTTGGTTCGAGATGGATTAGTTTTTGGGGCCTTGAGTCCTGGCAAAGGTGCCATCGCTTTCAAGAAAGCAATATGTTCAATTAATTGGTGCATTCTAGCATAAACGGTATTCGCGGCCATGCCTGCAGGAGAGGAAGAGACGATCCCGAGGTCCAGGCCAGCCTTGCTTGAACAAAACAAAAGGACGGGAAACTAAAATATTGCTGCTTTAGAACTACTCAAAGAGGTGCTTTGAGGAGTGAAGATAAGGTGTTACACATCAAGAGATATTTAATTATAACAGTCAGATCGTAATTTTAATGAAAAGATACAATCTAATGGTTATGACTTATGATTCTTTTGGATTAGATGGAATGGTATCACTTTCTCACGAATGGGCATCACAACTCTTCGATTATCAAAAATAAGAGAAATTCTTATAGAAGTGTGCAGTTACTACCTTCACCATTCACATGATAATATATTAATAGTTTAATTATATTATTAAAATATTATCATGTGGGGTGTGGGTGTACTACAAGTGCACCCATGTAAAAATTTCCCAATAAATCCAACTACTAGCGTTTATACCTTCTTTTTTCTTCCTTCTTATATCAATACTACAGACTCCGGGCATGGATTAGTTCGCAAGAAATTTTGTTTGTTGTGCAGCAATCCAAAGTTTTAGAAATTGTTGTATCTTGGAAACGATTGCAATCAATCGTGTCCATCGTAGACGTGGAAAATTCATCTTGCAGAGTGAGAGTCCATGCCTCGCCTCGACTTATATCTAGTCACCATTGTTACTCTAAGCATTTCGAAGCACTTATTTTAATTACAAAGGAGTTGTTAATTTCTATACTTTTTGATATGGATGAGAGATACGAACTGCATCAAATTTGAGTCCGACGATAAACATGTTCATGCATGTCAACAACATGTGTACGTTAATATTTTTATTATAGGAAAGATATACGATCGGTCAATCAATAATTCAATGCTACACTATTTCTCAAATATATATATATATATATCTACACTATATCTGTTTATCCCTCGAACATGAATGATTCCGGTCGTGCGCAACCTAACTCGCCTTTTTAACAACTTTCTTCCCATTATCTTGCATTAATTAATTACAAGGTTAGGCAAAAAGTTATTTAGGATACTACCAAACAAACAGTGTATAGAGACCTAAATATATATTTCCCCTATTACTAATGCTAAATATAGTAAATCATCAAACAAAACCCTAAAAAAATAACATGAGCTCCTAAACATAATAGGAAAAAACTCTAGACATAATGAGAAAATTAATGTCTAGGAAATAATATACTCTATATTATATTAATCAAAATATTATCTTATATTAAACTTATAGATCCTATTAATGAAATTGTCGAGTGATTCCTACAATAATCTTCATTGGTTTAGTAGAGCTGTCAAAGTGACAGACTAAGCATAACCTCATCATAGTAGACGGGGTCAATGGATTTGGGTCATCCTAGGCAAGATGGGCTTCAATGGGTGTTTTATAAAACGGGAAATTCTAATTAAATGTAACCCCTTTTTACTAAATAATAAATAAAAATAATATTAGTTGTACTCCTTTGCTCTTCATAACCCCCAAATTCAATAACTATAGCCCCCAATTAAAAATGAAAAAAAAAAGGTGTTGGCCTGAACCCTAAACTCGTCGGAGCTACGGCGCAACCACAAGGTGTTGGAGGGTGACATCTACTTGTTCGTTTCATTTGGCTTTTATCTTTTGTCCCGCTTGATACAAAGCGGTGCTATTTGGACGATTTTTTTTCAAATCGGATCCTCTATTGCCTATTCATGTGACATCGCCTATTGCTTTAATAAGGAAATGACATATGACATGACCAAGAGTTCAAGATTTAGGGTATATATTATTCTTATATATATCCTAAATCTTACACCATTAATTACGCCACGTGTCATCTTCTTATTAAAATAATAGAGATGTCACATGGAATGGTAATAGAGGATTCAATCTGGTTTTTTTTCTTCCACAATTCACTTACTTTGATAACACAATGTTTTCTTCTCCAAATCTTCTCTTCTCTGTGATTCTTAACATAGTTTCGAGTCATGCATTTTTTTGTCATAAATGCACCTCTTCAATCCTCATCCTCTACGAGTTCTTTATTCCCAAATTAGTCCGTTATTATTCATCCACGACTATCTTCAAATTCAACGAGAAAGAGAACAATTGATTTCTTATCATACCATTGGATTCCACATCGCAACCAGTAAAATCTGTCAAATATTCACTTACTATGTTAAAAACTGTGATAAAACAAAATTGTAAGTGTTCTCTCAAAATTTTAGCTTACTTGTTTCTTAAAATGACGGATTAACATTCTTAGTTAGAGGGTTATGCAATTTCTTTTATCCACAAGATTATTTGTGGCTATAACTAAAACATTACTGCCATTAAAAATTGGGGGCTACAAGGATAAATGTTATTTTCATTTATTTTTAAAAGTGGTGCTTATAAGCTATAAAGAGTAAATAAGAGGCTAAGTTTAGATTACCTTATAAAATCTAAGACCATCCCCGGACCAGCACCACCTAAACCTCAACCCAAGCCCATTCCAATTAGTTTGAATTTATTATTTTTCTCTTTTTCCATTGAATTGAATTCATTAAAGAAAATTCTGTTTATGTCTATTTATGCCTCCACAAGTCTTCAATTCAGCCATCATTATATTATTATATTACTAAAAGGAAAATGATTCTTACTTTGAAAAAATCCTGCGTGGCACCCCTTATATTCCTCAATTCATATTTATCTAAATTCTCAAATTTTTGAATTTTTAAATGTAAAGTAATAGATTTTAAATATCTATACTAAAATCTTGTGTCCCACATCGGTTTCTCAATAAAACTTCACCTATTGAAAAGCTTATAAATATCTAGAATCAATGTATATTTTTTCATCTTTTGCTCCATCAGTTTTATATGGCCAATTTATTTATTAATCGGCCGAATAAATAATTATATTTTATAGTTTTATTTAATAATTAAATTTAATTTGGTCAATTTATTAATTGACCGAATAGATAATTATTTTTTGTAGAAGTTTTATTTGGCCAATTTATTCATTAATCGGCCAAATAAATAACTGCTATATTTTTATGGTTTAATCTAATTGAATTTGGTCAATTTATTAATTGGTCGAATACTAAAAGGAAAACGATTCTTGCTTTGAAAAAATCCTACGTGGCACCCCTTATATTCCTCCATTCATATTTAAATTCTCAATTTTTTGAATTTTTAAATGTAAAATTAATAGATTTTAAATATATATACTAAAATCTTGTGTCCCACATCGATTTCTCAATGAAACTTCACCTATTGAAAAGCTTATAAATATCTAGAATCAATGTGTATTTTCTCATCTTTTGCTCCATCAGTTTTATTTGGCCAATTTATTTATTAATCGACTGAATAAATAATTATATTTTATAGTTTTATTTAATAATTTAATTTAATTTGGTCAATTTATTAATTAGCCGAATAGATAATTATTTTTTGTAGGAGTTTATTTGGCCAATTTATTCATTAATCGGCCGAATAAATAACTACTATATTTTTATGGTTTAATTTAATTGAATTTGGTCAATTTATTAATTGGCCGAATAGATAATTATTTTTATTAGGGAACCAATTTATTAGTTGACAGAATAAATGGTTCCAAAATAGTTTGGATTATTTATTGGTTGACCAAATTAAATTTAGAAATAGTCTAATATTTTTTTATTTAATTTGATAAAAAAATAAGTAATTTCTATTTTGTCAATTAATTAGGTAGACGGGTCAATTTCCAACTGACGAGTACCTCAACTCGGGATCCCACATGACACATTTTCATTTTTTTATTCTTATTAATTTTAAAATTTTTATTTTATTCATTTTTTCATGTATTTTCTAAAATTTAGAATCGTCATAAATTATGCATTTATAAATCAAAATCGTCCATAAATGGAAATGACTCTACTTAAAACATTGTTCTTTTACCCTTTATTTGTATTCTTACCTTTAGGGGTAAAAGCGTATTAACCCACTCCACTCATAATATTTCTATCACCACTCTTCATTTCTTAAAATATATGTCACTCCCTCCGGACTACACTTATCGCGGACGGATGGAGTACTAATTATCAATTCACTCAGATATTTTGGCCATATCTCTCTCTCTCTCTCTCTCTTTTTTTTAAAATCAACTCGCATTGATAAGGCTAATTTTACATTCCTCAGCAAGTTCGGTTCGATCATTGTAGTAAGATCCAAATATCTTGATCATATTTGAACTGGTGAAAGTTAAAAAAGATTATAAAATTAGGAATAAATAATATTGAAAAGTCCATGTAATGGTACTTCGAATTCACAATGCTATTATATCTAAACTCGTTTGAAATTTACTGAACTTCTATCTATCTCGAATACATTCCGTCTACTTTTTGCTTAAATATTTATAATCGAAAAATAGAATTCTATATTTTCTTTCATTTACACCAATTTAATAATCTAATCAAATTAAATATTTTCCGATTAAAATTAAATTATTTACTTGGATAAATTAATACTGGCAACTTGTAGTTGACCAATTTTTTTTGATAAACTTACTCACTTTGTCCTGTTCAATATAATATATTTATTTTCAGCACGAAAACTAAGGAGAAGAGAATTATGTACAATAAAATGTTAATAAAATGTCTTTTTAATCAATAAAGTAGATAATAAAGTGTCTTTATAGCTTAAAGTAAGCTCTAATTCTTTCTGTAAAAGGAAATAAGCCATATTGAGTGGGACGATCCAACAAAGAAAACATGCAATATTAAACGGCACAGATAAAGTATTTTTTTTATTTAAAAAATTAATTAATTGGTCAACCTAATTAATTAATTGGTCAACCTAATTAATTGCACTTTAAATATTTCTGAGAAACAAAATAAGCAAGAGAAAAAAATTAAAATTAAAATTAAATTATTTACATAGATAAATTAATATTGCCAACTTAATAATTATAATTAATCAATTTAAAATTTAAAAAAAATAAGCTTATTTATTTTACCAATTAATAATTACTAAATTAGTCAAATTGGTGGCAACTGACAAACAATTACAGTTGAGAAAATTACACATTACATCAAATCCTTTTATATAGGTTCCCAATCAACTTGAAATATTAAAACTCCGATGTGGGATTAAAGCATGAGTAATTAATATAAAACTAATTCTTATTGTGTTTGTTTTTGTATTATTCACAATGAAGACGTAGAAGTTTGGAACATCTTAAATTGTATTTTGTTAAATTAAAAATAATATGAATTGTGAAGTCACTATGTAACTTGCGAAGATTTAGAAAAATAAATTAATACAATATGTATGTATGCATTGAGATGATATATATCTTCAATAAATTGATAGGATATATATGATATATAATTGACCTTAATTATGAGGATCATGCATTTGTAGATTCAGACATTATTAGAGATTAGAGAGCTCAATGCATTGTTATTTTAATTAAATTTAGTATTATTTTACGAAATGTTTGTAACTGTATTTTTCTGTGGCGTGCATACAATTGCTTTGTTTGATCACTCTTATTGGATTTAATTTATCTTTTATGTTTGAGAATGACTATTTCAACTTTTTGCTCAATTTGTTTAGATACAAAACGAAAATAATTTTTTTGGACTGATTTTGATTGAAACCGTGGAGGTAGACGAGCCGATTCAGTTACGACAGTTCAACATAATAGGAGAATTCTAACTTGGAACTGTGAGGGTAGACGAATCGATTCAAACCGACGGTTCAACTTTTTCATAATCATGGTTGACGTCTGACCTTGAACCATGGTGGTAGACGGGTCGTTTCAATTACGGCAGTTCAACTTAACAGGAGGATTCCGACTTAGAACTGACTGGGTAGACAGGCCGTTCCAAACCGACGGTTCAACTTTTTCAGAATTGTAGTCGCGAGAGAGGATTCCGACCTTGAATTATGGGGTAGACGAGACGATTTCAAACTCGCCCACAAAACTCACACAAAGTGTAAAACTTAAAAATAATTAATCGACAATATTTTTATTATAATTATACTAAATAATAATTTCCCGTCGATTTTCGACGGGCTACACGCTAATTCTTCATTAAAGGAAGATGATCAAACTAAATTGATTAAATATTAGTATTAATAAGCAAATTCAATCTAAATGTAGCGAAAATTAATACTTGCCAAAAATTATACTCCCTCCACCCCAATTCAATGTGTTACAATTCCTTTAACAGAAACAGAACAGGAAATCATTAATTTTAATTTTGCTTCGTTGTGAATTGGAAGCGAAATCAAACGCCTCTGTTTATTGTCTATTTCTGCCTCCACAAGTCTTCAATTCAGCCATTCTTCATGCTTCCACACCACACACTCGATCAAAGAGTTTCACCTTTTGTTTATTCATTTTCGTTAAAAATGACTCTAAATGAAAGCACCAAAAGCACACCTAATATCATGGTTATACAGAAGATGGAACTCTTTTCAAAACTGCATAGCACCCAGTACTACTGCTAAAACCTCAACAACACTCAACTGTTTTTCAAGAAGAGAAAAGAGCGGATGCATGTTGAACTAAAAAAAATTTCTATAAAGTGAGAACAAGTATAAATGAAGCCAGCTATCTCAAAGATACAGGTATGCATAACTACTCACCTTATATGCCATTCATTTTTTATTTGGACCTGGAAATTGATGATTCTTTGATGTATGAAGTTGTCAACAATGTGTGAGCTTTCCACATAAACACGGCAAACAATAAGAAACTCTTACACAGCGATTATCATGTGCCTTTAGCCGAAGACCCAGGCAGTTTCCCTCTCCGCTTGATGAACCAAGAGTCTCCTGATCTGACATTCCAGGTAAAGAGTCTCCATTAACACAAGGCAAAAACTCTGGTACGGTGTTGTCAAGCAAATATATATATATCCGGACACACTGTGGCTAGCCACACGAGTAAAAAAAGAAAGTTGACTGTAAAAATGAAAATAATCACATTTCCTCCTAAGGTTTATGCTTTCCAATTAGAGTATATTTCCATTTTCAAAACCTATATTAGCATTTTTAGCGCGTGTGGCTGGCCACAGACACACAGTGTGTCCGAATATCATTACCCATAACTTTAATATTTTATTAATTAATATTTAATTTAACCCAAAAGGAGGTTCAATAATCTCAATTAGAATTTATTAATCTCCAATTAAAGTTTTTTTTCAACATTAAATATAATTTAACATTAATCAAATTAATAAAAAATAATATGGCCACACGGGTGCAGTCGACACCCAAGTGTGGCCCCAAGAACAAATAGAATGACTCTAAAACATGCCATTTGGTCACTTCAATGAGTAGTGAAACATAAAGACTAGTAGTACAAACAGTCGAAGGATATGTTTAATAGTCAATAAAAAATGGAGAACAAATCCCAACTGAAAGTCTGCATGGGGACTTATTTACTGAACATAAGACTCTACAAAAATTGACCAACAGACATCGAAAGTAAAATAGCAAAAGTACATAAAATAGAAGACAGGATGAAGTTAAAAAGATTACAATATTTTCTTTTGTACCTTGAGAGGAAGTTTGAGGATGTCACCTGATACTGAGGCCGGGGAACGGAACTTGAAGAGCATATTTGGAACGGCCTCAATTCTCCAGATAATTTTCCGTTCACTTTACTACTGATCATTCCATTAGAACCTTGCTCGGGGCAACGAAAGGGCTTTGGAGATAGCATCATCAACAAGACCATATCTTCTTAGTTCTTAGCCAATACAGAGTTCTTTGGACTATGACATGCTTTTGCATTTTAAAATCTTCTCAAATCGGTTGCAAAAAGATTTTCCATCCAGAGTGTTTCATTTCACGAGTGTAGATAACGAAATTTAATGATATATTTTATTGATTTTAATATCTTTTTTTATTATAGAATCTTATTATATCCATATTAATATAAGTTATTTAATTGATAATTATGTCTTTATATGGTGATAAATCTCTATTTCTTTGGTAACAAGTAAATGATATACATCAATATTTAAGAACCAATGAGATCGCGCCACCTCATCCCTCAAGCCCATGATGGAGCCCAAAAGCCCACCAAGTCCACCATATTTTTCCTATAAATAGAGGTCTCCACACAACTTCAAATCACACCTAAAAATCATCTTCAAGAGCTCAAGAATTGAATAGAGAAATTCTTCAAGATTTCTCTCAATACTCAAGGTGTCCCGGCGAGATTCAAGGCATTCTTCGTAGGAATCAACGCGTTCTTCGGCGGAATCATATCAAGTGGTGTTTGATCCGGAAACAAGGCGGAAGTCTTCCACGTCAACGTTATAAAGCTCGACGCTCAACGTCACTTCGGAAACAAGGCGAACATCCTCCGTGTCAACACCATCAAGTCTAAAGCTCAAATCAAAGTCATCAAGTCAAAGATCAAGTCAAAGCTCAACGTTTACTTCAGAAGCAAGGTGAAAGTCATCCGTATCAACGTTACAAAGTTTAAAGATCAAGTCCAAAGAGATCAAGGAGGCATACTTCTTATCAAATCTCAAAGGCTATCAAGTCTAAGGAGGTCAAGGAGGCATACTTCTCCATCAAATCTCAAGGGCTGCTTGAAGACCGTTTGAGGATCAACTTGAAGAGAAGAATCGGAGAATCAAATAGAGATTGAGCCCGCGCATATTCGATATCTTATAATTGTATTCAAACTTATATTTATTTGAATAAATACAATATTTTGTGTTTACAACGAGTACAAGCTCCAATTCAAAATGATAAGCTTTAATTGCAAATACTACTCCCTCCGCCCATTAATTCTGTACCCATTTGGTGCTGGCACGGAGTTTAAGAAAAGCTGATAAAGTGGAGTTGGTGGGATAAAATTGTTTTTGAGGGGTAGTGATAAAGTAGTAGTTAATGAAATAAAGGTTATTAGTGGTGGGCCCATAGTGAAAAAGGTAGTGATAAAGTGGTAGTTAGTGGAATAAAGGTGTGGGTCCAAGTGGCAAAGGGTAGAAAATAACATGAATTAGTAAGGGTAGATGGGTACTTTTATACAAATGGGTACGAAATTTTCCGGCGAAAAACTTCCGGCGAATTTTTCCGGCGAAAAATTTCCGACGAATTTTTTCGGCAAACATTCGAATCATACTAACTTCATGTATGCATCATACACGAAAACTAACATTCATGTATGGATCATGTAAGAAGCCTAATTCGTGTATGCATCATACACGAAAATTTTTGCCTCAAAAAAGTTCAAATTTGTAACATACATGAAGATAAATTTTCATGTATGATACATACACGAAGACTGACTTTCATGTATGCATCATACACGAAAATTTTGCCTCCAAAAAATCAAATTTGTATCATACATGAAGATAATTTTTCATGTATGATACATACACGAAGATAATTTCATGTATGCATCATACATGAAGTTAGGCTTCGTGTATGATTCAAATTTTCGCCGGAAAAATTAGCCGGAAATTTTTTCGCCGGAAAAATTAGCCGGAAACATTTCGCCGGAATTTTTTTAGCCGGATAATGTCGCCGGAAAATTTTGTCGGAAATTCATACAAAAAACTAATGTTCGTGTATGATACAAATTAAATGCAATTTTCTTGTATACATGAAGGGCATAAAAGTCCTAAACAAACTCAAAATGGTATTTTGAATTTTTTTTTTAAAAATGGCTATAATTTATCTTTTGTGTTTGAGAAGGGGTATTTTGAGTTTTTGCTCTTTTTTGTTTGCCTCGTCGTTTTTTGTTTGCCGCTTCTTCTTTGGTCAAGATTCGAGCGAGGGGAGCCGAAGGCCGCGGAGCGAGCCGAAAAAGTCCAAATTGTTGCCCGACGATTATCCTTATATTAGTAATCAGAGCGAAGGCGGAGCCGTAAAATGGGAGTCGGGAAAAAATATATGCAAAAAAAACCATATGCATTTCAATGTACTTAGTGGTGCATCTCATCACACTGTGTGGTGCATATGAATATATAGTGCAGTGCATATGGCTAACTGTTAAAAAAAAAAAAAAAAAAAAAAAAAAAAAACTGAAAATTTGGTGCATCTCAATCCACTTAGTGGTGCATCTCATCACACTGTGTGGTGCATATGAATGCACTTAGTGGTGCATACGGCCTGACAAAACAAAAAAAAAACTGAAAATTTGGTGCATCTCAATGCACTTAATGGTGCATACGGCCTGACAGTATAAAAAAAATTCGAAAAAAAAAATTCGAAAAAAAAGTCAACGGGTTGACCCGAGTTGACCCGCTTTGACCAGGATTAAATCTTGACCATCCATCATGCAAAGATGTGTGATTGAGATTAATTCTTATTTTTTAGGATAAGGGGGCTTTTCACTAGAATGCATCCCTATATATATATATATATATATATATATATACACTATAAAAGCACAAGGAACTTTATAATCCAAGTGCAGAGATATAGCTATTTAAGAAATAATGCTACACGGAACAAAGACTAGCTGGTTCGGTACAGAATTCAGCCAACGAATTCAGATCAACCACAACGAACTCAAAGATCACTTGCAAAGTAATCCAGAGATAAAATAGGGCAGCAAATAAAGTATATAAATGTTGATGAGTTTCAAAACAACAGAAAAACATTGGTTAGTATTTGCTCTACCCTTACTCAAATAAAGCAGATCAGAACTAGCATATAGCGACAGAAGAGTTTAGGAGTAGAACAAACTATTAACAATCACAACCCATATTATTTATAAAACATTGGAATGCAGTGCCTTTCTTCATAAGGGTTACATCTAGCAACATTCTATAGCCAGTAAAGTGCAATTCTTCCATCATCAGAAAAGACCCATACAACTGCATACTTGAGAATTTCTCTATTCGTCTGAATTCTAAATTATATATAACAAGGATCTCAAATTTTACGCAGCAACAAACCTACTTCGACTGCATATTTTACCAAGGAGTGAATTCAAATCATAGTACAACTAATACTAAATTGAATACTACTAATCATTGACCAATAAAAGCATAGGTATAAAGTTCCTATCCAAGAAAATATCTTATACTAACAGCACTTCCTTTTTTCCAATTTATCCAGACATCAATCTAGATCTGTACTGTTACAGTATGAATGATTCTTCATAAAGTAGTTTATAACTTCAAAAGTGCTCAATATCTAGTGAGAATTTACTGGAAAAAGGCCTAGAAGTTGATGTTCCTGTTAGCAGACAAGAGTTTCATATTCCTAAGCCTTAGCATTCAAGAACACTATCATGTTTAGGTAATATAAACTCATTGCATTATGGCACTTAGGAAGAAACCTCTCTTGCAATGAAAATCTAGATTTTAGATCATCTCGACAACTAATAATGATAATTTAACTTCTACATAGATGATAGACCTCACAAAAATACGTCCCACTCCAAGAGCCAGCATTGCCAAGTTTCATTGGTAGTTACCATCACTAATATTAAAAATAAGCAAAAAGGAAAACCAAGTTTTCCAGTCTCATTCAACACAGTCACCACATTTGCAACACTATCAATATAATAACATCTTCAGAAACCAGCAGCTCCATAGAGAGCAACAAACAATAAAGCAAGTGTAACAAAATGCTGTAACTGCATATAGAACCCCCAGTCTGTTCAGAAAAAAGAAATACGTTACAAGGTTTGGCATATAGATAAACAAATACAAGTAATTAACTAGTTTTAGATCCATCCTGTTAAGCCATATTTTTCTGCCACATTGTACATTACTAATTCCCCCCAAACATGGCCGAACAGACGCTCCCCTCCAATGGAAAATGTAAGAGCCCATGAAGAAAGAATCGTTGTGAACAGAAGGAAACCAATTGTTGATCCAACAAGATCTGTAGAAAGTATTCACTAAACGTTTGAATATATTTAATTGGAAATACAAGGCAACTATACCTAAATAACTAGCATTTTGAGGTCCTCAAACAAGAATAACATAAAAAGTGGCGAAGGGTCAAAACTTGAAATCAAACATTTGCAACGAGGAAAGAAACAGTTAACACGCAGATTCACAAAAAGTGGCGAAATCGGCATGTTCTTTTTTTAAAAAGATGGCATTTTTATTGAAACATCAACAGAAAAAAGATGTGCGTGGAGTTGCCATTACTAAGTAAACCAAGATCACTTATTTCTTCAACAGGATACTTTGTCAAAATTACAGCAATTGTATATTTTTTATTAAGATGTAATCTGGGAAAAGCTTGATCAATGAACCCCAACCAGGACCGCAGTAGAAAGCAAAAGCTTCATCTTGGTTTAAATTTTTAAGTGGATTCATAGCTGTCGAGTTTCTTCTTTAAAATTTTGTTTTTACTTCTGCTAGAACATCCCAGCTGACTTATGCAACAATCTTGATTAACAACCAGTTTATTCGTTTAAAATCATTGATTTATTCTGTTCAAGATAAATTCAGTACAATGTAATACACAATTGATTGGTATGGTAGCTGGAAAAAAGAAAAAGGTAGTACTCGTATTTAGGGCAGAAAAGGAGACTTACAACGGCGGAGGCGCGGGTGGGAGTGATGAAAATGGGAGTGGCGGAGAACAGGCCAGAAATAGAAACAATTAACTGCCCACAGAAAAGGCAGACACAAAAATCCCAATCTGAAGAATCTGCGGGCGTAGGTTAGCGATTCTTCGTGAGAGAGGCCGAGAGGGCCGTCGATCGTGGGCCATTCTGTCAACCTTCTTGTTGATGATGAAGCCTCGTCGGTGGTGGGAAGAACGCTCGCGGCGGCGGGCTGGCGATTGGAGAAAGGGGTCGTAGAATCGAGATCCATGGCACAAGTGTTTTTCGAAGAAAATATTCTACTGTTTAAATCTTACAGCCAGAAATCGGCGGTTCCGGTTCAAATAAGTCGGAACCGGAACTTGCCATGCCCATGAGCATGAACCGGTTCATATTTGACGGTTTCGGTTCTAACGATTCGAATTGTGTATTTTTTTTCAATTTTTTTTTATTATTCAAAATCGATTCAATTTATTTGATTGGTTAGGAATATTATCCGAAATAGCCAATTGTATTCATATATTTGATATTTAGATAAATAAGTTGATAAAGTAAGGGTAAAAAATAATAATTTATTACGAAGTAGTGTCCAAAAATAACTAGGAAGAAATTTGGGGTCCGTCCCAAAAAGGAAAGATAGAAAAGATATGTAGATAGTCTATAGTGATACATTTATTTTCTCTTATTCTCAATCTCATAATTTTTTTTTTACCAAACTCAATCTCATACACTATTTTCTTTTTTTGGAGGAGAAACTCAATCTCATACTTAATAGTGATATATGAACAAACACTAAGGTAGGGTTTGGTAGCTTAGATATAGCAAGATTAGATTATTTATCTAACCTTATCTAGTGTTTGGTAGACATGTTAAATAATCTTAAAAGCCCAAGAATAATCCTAAGCCCGGTTCAAATAATATGTTTGTGCCGTTTAATTTATCTGCCCAAATTGGTGGGTTTATTTTACTTGATTCAACAGTAGCAACTTCAATGCCTATTATACACTTCTGTCGCTAATATTAGACGAAGCTCCGACGTTCAACGTGAGGAGATTCGCCTCGGCTAACGGCATAAACTTGAACGGCAACAATATTCAGTACGGCAGGAGAAGCATCGACGAGCCGCCGACGCCGAGTGTGGCGGCGATCGAATGCTACGCACCGAGCGAGGTGAGCATCGATTGGAGCGTGACAACGACGGAGGGGTTCGAGAGGGCGAGCGTGTCGAACTTCTCAGTGTCGGCGTCGGAGATCGGGAGCGCGGTGTTCCTGCGGCAGCAGATTCAGCTAGAGGAGACGGGGGGAGACGGGGGGAAGAAGAAGGGGAACGACGAGGGTGGATTGTTGCTGATGAGCTGTCGGCAGGAGAAGGCGGTGAGTGTGGGGCCGCAGCCGGTGAAGTGCGTGGTGGCGGAAGAGGGGTCGATATTCGGGGGGCATGGGGGAGGTAGGCCACCGCGGGCGAGTAAGCTGCCGCTGGCAACTGATCACTCGGCGCGTCTGTCGATGGCGTTTGCGGCATGAGAATTTGGGGTGTCGATGCAGTGCTGCCGCCAAGAGACTGGCTCATGTGAATTCTAATATATATTAGGTAACAGAGATAAATTTATTTATATCCCTTTTACATAAAATGGATTTGCAATATACCTCTTCCTTATATTACATTTGCAATATACCCACTGACCCACAAACATTAACTTTTCTCAACTTTCTCTCACTCTTGTCTTGTCACACACTCTCTCTCTCCTTCTCTTTCACGTGGGTTTTAACACACTCCTTCCTTCCTTCTTCTTTTTTTGTCTTCTTATGTAGTCAATTCATCATTTCTTTTTCACACTCTCTCTCCTTCTCTTTTCACATGACTTTTGCATGCAATGGTCATTTCTCCCCATTTTCATACGCAAGAATCTTGTTGACTAACTATCCTCTATATATTTTCTTCACAATTTCATTTTTCATCGAAGAAGTTCACAATTTCACAAAACAAGGCTCGTTCTTGACATTTTAACCATCGAAAAAGCCACTGTTTTTTAAGTATACACAGGTTAGTTGATGTATTTTTTATTTATTGGTACCAAACCCGGGAAAAATGGTCCCGATCAAGTTGAAAATATATGATCGGGACCAATCATTGCAATGACCCTGACTAATGTATTTTCGATCACGACTAATGATTTTTAGTTTTAAACCTTTCTTATACTTGTAGCTATGTAAATTTGATATTTTTCTAACACGATAATCTTATATTATAAAGAAAGTATGAAGCCACCATGGACCAATTGAAAACCACTTGGTTCTTCTAGAAATTTAACAGAGGAGGAAAATTTTCATCCAAAATTTCACAGGTAACTTGAAATTAATTTTATTCGTTGGTACCAGAATAAGAAAAAATAGTCCTGATCAAGTTTTAAAGTAATGATCGGGACCAAACATCTAAACGATCACGACAATATATTTTTGATCATGACCAACTTTGTTTAGTTACTGAGCATCATTACATTATTGAATAAGTATTGACGATGTCTTTATAACATTACTGTTTTATTTTGTAGATAACTTACGAAGCCACCACGAACCAATTGAAAATTAGTTGCTTCACCCAGAAATACTATATAAGTAAGATTTCAGCCACATTTTGACAAGTAAATTGAATTTTAATTTTATATATTGGTATTGGAACAAGAAAAAATAGTCCCGATCCAGTTAATTAACATATGATCGCAATCAATATATTATTGAACATGACTATAATATATTTGGTCATGACTAAAATTATTTATTTTTTATGCATTTTGAAATTATTATTTCTGTACTTATAATATTTTTTCAAAAATTATTTTTATTTTACAGATGGAGTGTAAGAGATTCATCGTTCAATATGGTGGGATATTAGGCGATACATTGTATAATGGTAGAGAGTCACGCACTTTTTACGTGCCGCTGAATAAGATAAGTTTCTCAATCATTAAAGATAATATCGACTTGATAATGATGTCGAAATCGTTGAGTTGCATTTATAAATTATGGTGTTTATTAAAGTCTAAAAGTGGCCGAACTGTTAAATATTGCGTGAGCAATGATGATGAACTTTATCGTTTGTGTGGTCTTGAATTTGAGCCTACGTTGTATGTGGTGCACAATGATGATGTGTACAGACCTTCGTTTGATTTGAATTCGTCGTCATATGCCTACGACAATCAATACTCTCAGCACAATGAGTATGTCGCGCCGTTCACACATATGGCTTCATCCAATTTGTTTGGAGAAACTTAATTTGGAAGTGGTAGTGGCGCAAGCATTCCTACGAAGGAGATACCGACATCGCAATCACACGAGCATGTGGAATGTACCGTCGAAGAGTCAGACAAGAATGATGAAGAATATATCGAAGAATCAGAGTCCGATGAGGAGGAGGAAGAGGCAGAATCCTTAAACTTAAGTCTTGCTTCTTTCGCAGATTTTGTTTCGTGGGTGCACACTCAGGGCGGAGTGGAGAAGCTCTTGTCAATGTTGATGCAGATTAACCACCCCTTGTTCATGAAAATACAGAATGTGGCAATGAAGTGGAAGACCTAGAAAATTGGTTAGTTCCAGTTATTCCACTTAATGCTACTGCCTCGCTTGTTGTGAGCGATCTTGACCGGATGCCAGACGGTCCGTTGGCACTGCACGACATATTTTATAGCAAGGAAGTTATACATCTTGTTGTTGGAATATGGCATATGGAACAACGAGCTGAGTTCTGTACTCCCCGGTCCGATCTGGATCGTGTTCACTACAAATGCTGGCATGAAGATTGTCTTTTTCTTCTGCGTGCCCGATTCAAGGAGAACTTTTGGTATATATGCAAGTTCAATCTGACACATACATGCAATCTTAACCTAGACCGTGGTGTTATTCAAAGGAAGGTCACTTCCATGGTGATTGCAGCTCATTTTGCGAAAAGAACGCGAAATGAAAAACTCACCATCAAGCCCCACGCAATAATGGCTACACTGCATCGAGATTTTGGAATCACTGCAAGTTACTGTGTTTGTCTGCGAGCACGGAATAAAGCACTGGAATTGATATACGGTGGATATGGAGACTCGTTTAAGAAGCTGCCTGGCTATCTACACATGTTGAGGAGAACAAATCCAGGGTCGATTATAGACTACAGTGTTAGCCATGATGGTCGTTTCGAACATCTTTTCGTGGCGTTGGCACCTTCTATCGCGGCATTTGAGTGGTCTGTTCGGCCCGTGATTATTTTAGATGGAACACATTTAAAAGGAAAAAATCAGGGCACTTTATTCGTTGCCGTTACAAAGGACGGGAATGACGACGTAGTTCCCTTGACATGGGGGATCGGTCCGATTGTGAATGACATTGAGTGGATCTGGTTTCTCAGTCATGTGAGAGTGGCATTTGGTTGTCGTGATGATTTGTTGATTGTCTCAGACGGGTACTTAAGCACTGTGAATGCAGTGAGGATAGTCTATTCTGGTGTAGCACACGGCCTATGCTACTTTCACATTCTTAAGGGATTAGTTCCTGTTGGAAAACCCATTACCAAGTTGTATCATAGAGCCGCATTTACATATTGGAGATCTGTGTACGAAAAAGCAATGGAAAGCATGCGGCTCGCCAAACCTGCTGCGTACAATAAGCTAATTGGAATCGGTCCTGAGAAGTGGGCTAGATCCTTCTGCCCTATCCGCCGATATGGTACATTGATATCCAATTGGGCTGAAGCATTCAATAGATCTCTGTTGTGGGCTAGACGACTTCCAATATGCTCTTCCTTAGAGGCAAGGTCTCGTTGAGAAATGGTTCGACGAAAGAAGACATGAAGCAACATCGGTAATGATTATTTGACAAAGAAGGCACACATGAGAAGCTCACTGTAGAGGTTGAGAAAGCAATATCTTACACTGTCACACCCATTACTGCGGGAACATTCAAAGTGAATGATGGCAACAACACTTTGACGGTGGATCTCAATCGGAGGTAGTGTCCATGCAGGATTTTCGATATAGACTTGATACCTTGTTCCCATGTTGTTGCAGCAATTCAGTAAGTTCATTTTGAATAATAGTCACGTTCAATTAAAATTTGGTAACGGCTGTTACTATTTAGTTATGGCTGGTACCATTTATTTTTTATCATGACATTTTCTGTTTTTATTTTAATGAATAATTTGATTTTGATTTGTTTTTTATAACAATTTTTTATGTAAAAACAAGAGAAATAGACAACATGTATATACCTATGTGGATCATTTCTACACGAGAACTACCATGCTCGAGACGTATGCAAAACATGTGAATGATGTTCCTCCTCAAACCGAGTGGTCTCTTCCACCAAATATTGCTGCAGTTGTAGTTTGGCCACCCGCTCCTATTAGTCAAGCTGGACGACGCAAAAACTCTCGTCATCGATTTTCAGTTGAAAATTTGACGTCAAGATCATGTCCATTCACCGCCGGCGAGCCCTCGAGCAGTGGTAGTAAACGGGCGCCGAAAAAATGCAGTCGATGTGGCTCACTTGATCACAACGTCAGAAGATGTCCTTACCTAGTTATGTTGTGATAAATTTGGTACTATTTATAATTGATCGTGCCAATGTTACTTGGTTTGTAAGTTGACATAGTGAATTAAGCATTGTGTGATGTTGTTAAGAAACCTTATTTCAAATATTTCAGTACCATTATTATTATTTGATCCCGACTATTATTATTATTATTATTATTATTATTATTATTTGAACGTGACTAAAAATGTAAAACTTCATATTACCTGGGGTGAAGTGTGATATTCATTCAAATCTGGAACAGAATGGCAAGGAGGAGCAACCTGTTCATTCTAAAATTCCACAAATGTAGTTTCAAATATAATACAAAAATAATATATTGAACTGCATGCACAATAAATAAACCGTAAATCAACTGTTAATGGTAGAAAATCACAAAATTTGCAATCCTAAAAACTTAATAATGGTCATGGTGGTAAACAAATGGTAATGGTAATATGTACATAATAAACAACTGATATCATTTTTCATTTGACCGCGACTAATAATTTAAAGTTTATGATTACCTGAGCTGGAGTCTCAAAGAGATTCATATCTCTTCTAGATGTATTGGAGAAGGGATTCCACTATGTAGAGTACTCCGACTTCGAATGGCGGCCCAAAATATTTCCAATTGTGTCGTCCTCCGTCCAAAGATGCTCTCTTGGGCTTTCGGTTGGGGAAGGCTGTGGTGAGGAAGGATGTGGCCGTGGTGTGTGTCGAGATGGTGAGGAACGACGCGAACCCCTACCAAACAAGCTTTTGACAAAAAAATTTATGTCCGGAAACATAACATCTTTCCACATTGTCATGGCATCCTTTTTAACCTTGTGTCTTATCACCTCGGACAACTCCTCCATAAACCGACGCTCTTGAGTTCGAGCACGCTTTTCCTTTTCTTCAGGTGGAAGTCGGTCTCTCAAATCATATGTCATATTCTCGTCCTCGTCCTCAAACTTCGACGCGTGGGGATAACTCGTACGCCTCACTTTCCGATGGGGGAGTTCAAATGGTATCCCCTCTTTGATCTTATTTACCGACTTCATATAGTTCACATCAATAACGTCATTATGTGAACAATATGACCTCCAATACTCGGTTGCCTCCTTTGCTTCATCCTCTGGTACAAGTGTTTCTTTACAAACCACCCCGTCTCAAAAATATTCGTCCAAATTAACTTTATGAGGAGATACTATCATCGTCCTCATACAACGAGGAAAGGCAGCACTA
The DNA here is from genome assembly GCA_029490685.1 of Schizonepeta tenuifolia. Classification (NCBI taxonomy): domain Eukaryota; kingdom Viridiplantae; phylum Streptophyta; class Magnoliopsida; order Lamiales; family Lamiaceae; genus Schizonepeta; species Schizonepeta tenuifolia. The sequence goes on from CM055960.1 coordinate 76,654,149, forward strand.
TCGACTGGGTGGGAAATCCGTCGAGCTAAATCAGGTATAGCCTGTTGGGAAATTTATTAGTATGAGTTTTGATGAATTCCAAAACCAACTGACCCCAACCGAGTAGATGTTGCCAGTTCCTAATGTTAGCTGTTAGGTTCGCTGTTTGAGAAATGTTAAGATTTTATCTTTACAGATCTCCAGCTGAAGACGGCAACATAGCAACACTCGGATACAACCCCGGATGAAAGATCGGATAAGGAACATCAGTTACAAGATTTTTCCTGATGAGAAAGCTATGCCAAAAAGGGGAATGCTTTTTAACAGCTGTTGCATGCAAGTGTTGTGGCTGAAGCAACAGCTGAGAGATTATGAAGTTGCAACTGGACAGGTTCCCATTCATTGTGATAGCTCGAGTGCCATAGCTATCTCTCTGAATCCTGTTCACCACTCTCGGACAAAGCATATTGACATTCGTCATCATTTCATCCGAGATCATATTGAGAAGAAGGATGTGTCCATGGAGAAGATTCCAACTGAGGTTCAGAGAGCTGATATCTTCACCAAACCTCTACCTGAAGCACGGTTCAAGATGTTATGTGATCTTCTTGGACTGTTGGATCCATCAGATGAGGAGTCAACCAAGCTGAAGAGTCAGATATCCATCTGAGGGGGAAGCTCAGATGAAGGGAAAATTTCAGATGCGGATTGCCAACTGAAGACATCAAACGTCAGCTGAACAGATGAACTCGAGTCAGCTGATGATATGCTGCAACAGTGGATCAGACGTCAACTGAACAGACGAACTCGAGTCAGCTGATGGTAAGCCGCAACTGAGGAACACAGCTGATTCAGACATCAGCTGGCAGGTATCATTTATGACTGAAGGTGTTATGTTCTTAAATGAGAATGTTTGAAATAAATTCAAACATTCCTGAGCTAGTCAGTTACATTAAAATAGCCATCATGTCGCATTAAATGTAAAGTACGACTGAACATCCATAGCCTACTTTATAGTGCGACTGGGCTGACATGAAACTGTACACCTTCTCACGCGCTGGTTGAAACTCGAATCAAAACGTCTAGTCAAAGACGGTCAACAGTCGCGTAATCTCAGCCGTTGATGGATTCACGCCATTTAACCCCAGCCGTTGATCTCATCCGAGTCAAAGACCTATATAAGGCGGCAAATCAGGAAGTGATCCTTACCTTCTCTATTCGTGCATATCTTTATTAACTGTTCATCATCCCCTCCGAAATTGTCTCACCATTTTCAGTAACTTATTTCTTCCTTCTTTGCATTTATATATTCCTCTATGATGGCACCTAAATCAAAAGCCTCTAAGAAGATGGTCTCCGTAGAACCAGCCACGTTCCAGGAATCCTTCGACATGATGCTGTCGAAGATTCATTTCGAACAAATTCTATCCAGAGAAGCTCTGACCTCGCCGGAACTCGCTTCCGTCGCCACCATTCTTTCCGACCACGGTCTGCTTAACTGGGCAACCCTCTCTCCGTCAAAGCTGCTCAGGAAGCAAGTAGCCCATTTCTACAGAAATCTGCAATGAGATGCAGAACTCGGCCTTGTCACGACCATCCCGTGCAAACAACGAAACAACACTTCCCGTTCGATGGAAGACACCGCCGTAAAAATCAAAGTGTCCAAAGAACTGGAGAAGATCATCCCCAGAAATCGGGAGGCCATAGACGTGATGGGGAACTTCTCATACAAGGATGCAGATGCATTTCTGCAAACTATCCTCCTTGTCCCCGAACCTTTGAAGGGGAGTATGCAGAGGACCAAACTGAAGCCGGAGCACCGACTTCTGTTTAACGTCATTTCAAAATGCGCCTTCGCATACGGAGGAGCTTTCGGTGATATCAGCAGACCGAAGCTCAAACAACAGAAGGCATTGGAAGAACAACACAAGATAGACTGGCTGGGTTATCTTGAAAGCCAGCTGTGGGCTGAGAAACTGAAGATATCCGAGACGGTAGCTGAGTCCGGAGAGCAGCTGTTGAGTGTTAAGGGCACACTCAACTTCGGCACCAAAATATCAGCCCTGATCCTCCAAGCTACCAAGGGTCAGAAGCTGACGTGGGAAGGGAGTGAGGACCCTCCGTTCAGCAAGCTGATGCTGTTCCCAACAGCCAAAAAGGCTAGGGATGTTGTGGAGGCAGTATACACTCCCAAGGGAGCAACGAAGCTAGCTGTGGAGTCAGCCCCAGCAGCTCGCCGCCCTTCAAGGACCAAGCCTGCCAAACGCCAGCTGGAGGAAGTGGCTGAAGAAGAGGAAGAAGAAGAAGAAGAAGAAGAGGTGGAACCCCTCCAGAAAAGGCCCAGAATCAGAATCATCCAGCCAGCAGCTCAACCGGCTGCAACGGGCCCCGTGGTGGAGACACCAGCTGAGAAATCAACCGAATCCAGCCAGTCGGTTGATGCAGCTGCGTTTGTGATTCAACCCCGCCAGCAAGAAGAACTGGTTGAAGAAAAGGAGATCAACGTGGAGGATTCCAGCTCGTCCTCAGATGACTCTTCTTCATCTGAGGAGTCCCATGACAGTCCAACTGGAGCTGATGCCAGCCAGGAAATCCCAATTGCGTCTGAAGAAATAATTGAGCCTGCCCAATCACCACCCAAAGAGGATCCAGTTCTCTCAACTGGTCCTCAGTCCAATATCCCGAGCCTCTCGCTCGATGCCAACGTTGAGACCATTCCTTTGGCCAACGTTGATGAAACCGTTGAACCCATCTCCTTCGATATAGACCCACCCCCAATCGATGAAGAAGCCAACCGCCAGGAGATCTCGGCTGAGTATGAAGGCAGACTGGACTACTGCTTTCGCAAGCTGATTGGCATGTTCCCAGAGGCCAGCTCGATCCCTATTTTTGCCATGTTCGGGACGGAACCGCTCTATCAGTTCAGCGTCATATTCAGCTACTGGTACGTCAAGGAGGAAACCCTGAGGATCCATGGATGGGATAGGTTGAAGATTGATGAATCCAACCTTAGGGTGTACTTCGACTACCAGAACCTGGAGGTGGCCTACAACCAGAAGGTGGCTGTGCTCCGTCGTCGCCTGGACCTGAGTCAACAAGAAAGGACAGACACCAGAGAGCTGTGCAACAATCTTAGAGCTGTTAAATTTCTTGACAGCATGTTAGCTAAGAATGCCGACCATATGGAGGAGGTCGATGAAGCTGACTTGGCTGCCAAGAGAGAAGAAGCAAAGCTCAAGGATTACCTGGCCAGCAGAACAGCCCTGGTTGTCGTGGATCCAACTGCCCAGGCACAACAGCAACAACTGCCTGGACCCTCTAATCAGCTAGCACACTCAACCGATGTTATCTGTGAGCTGATCACTGAGAGGGTCAACCAGCTGAGGCATGAGCTGTTGTCAAAGATCAAGCTCAACAAGGAAGAGGAAGCTGACAAGATCAATCAGCTGATGGAGGAGAACGCTTCCTTGAAGAATCAGCTGGAACAACTCTCCTCCTCCCTTCAGCAAAAGTTGGAAGGCCTCTCCACTTCTACCAGCTCGGAGGTCAAGGATCTAAAGAAGGCGGTTCAAGGACTCAGCTCGGACTTCAACGTCTTCAAGTCAGTTGCTGAATCTGATCTGGAAAAGTCCCAGCAGACACAAGACCAGGAGTGGATGTCTCAGTTCGCAAATTTTCGAGCTGAGTTCGTCACCCTTCACAAAGATGTCTCTGCGACCTTTGCAGCCTTGAAGAAAGCCGAGCAGGAATGCCAGGACCTGGAGCTGACAAAGAAGGTGGAAGAGAAGGATGCAGTGGACGAACTCTTCTCCCGAGTTCAACAAGCTGAGGCCAAGCTGATCTCCCTAGATGGCTCTGTTGTCACCCTTTTGGATGATGCCAAAAAGGGGGAAGGAAAGGAGCCAGCAGTTGTTGCTGGACAAGGGAAAGGAGCTCACGAGCAGGGGGAGAAGGAGTGCCAGCTGAAATTTAAAGGGAAAAAGCTGAAGGTTCTCAGCTGAAGGAGTCTGAGCAGAAACTTGAAGTCTCCCACGACCTTGTAGCCGAGCTTACAGTCGAGCTCGATGCCGATCTTGACGGGATCTCTGTTGAAGATTGCATCGAAGCTGCAAAAGCTATGGGGGAGTCGAAGGAGAAATACTTGAATTCCTCTTGGATTAAAAAGTTCGCTGCTGATCAAGCTAAGAAGGTGGCTAAGTTCGAGAAGGAACTGGCCAAAATTGAGAAGAATGTTGACAGAAACAAAGCCAGCCGAAGCGTCAGAAGGATCAACAAACATCAGATGAAGGTTGAGGCTAGGAAGAAGATGCAACAGCTTCAGAAAAATACCCCGCTCCCGTCACGGTTCCCACATACTGACAAGTGGATGAACGCTGAGTGGAACGATGACTGGGAGCAGTTCAAGCATGAATTCATAAATAATTTTTACTACAGGAAGGTCTACTCAACCGAAGACCCAAGGCAAGCCTTCAAGGAAGCCTTGTGGGAGCTCAGATCTGGAGACCCTGGAATGTTCAGTCAGTTCCAGCGAGCCATGGTAAAGGCTCAGCTCGATCCCAACACCGTTCCAGTTCCGCAAAAGCTCAGATATTGCCCTCAGATGATCAAAGGCACAAGTACTCCAAATAGAAATGCGATCATGGCTGAGGCGAGGCAAGTATGTAAGGAACATGGTGTTGACACTGGGATCGAGTCAGCTGCGAAGAAAGAGATCTTTGATCGTATCTTCAGCAAGTACGGTCAACAATATTTTTGAGCTGTTGTAGTTTTTGTTTAGATGATGTAGTTTTTGAAGCAACTGATGTATCTTTAACTGCCTTGCTCTTAACCTTGTAATCATCAGTTGTAATGAAAACTTCAAGTATATATAAGATTCACCTTGATGAACAATCCCTCATTGTCCAAGCTCTGAATCACAAAGTCTTTTAAATACCATGTTATAACTGTGCTAACCCTTTGATGTTTTATCTTATAGACTGTCTAGAATTTCAGCTGAGATTTTAGATAAGTTAGTGAGGTTTAGATCAATAGAGGTTTAAAGTTGTAAGTGGTTTTGGCATCATCAAAAAGGGGGAAATTGTTGGGAAATTTATTAGTATGAGTTTTTATGAATTCCAAAACCAACTGACCCCAACCGAGTAGATGTTGCCAGTTCCTAATGTTAGCTGTTAGGCTCGCTGTTTGAGCAATGTTAAGATTTTATCTTTACAGATCTCCAGCTGAAGACGGCAACATAGCAACACTCGGATACAACCCCGGATGAAAGATCGGATAAGGAACATCAGTTACAAGATTTTGCCTAATGAGAAAGCTATGCCAAAAAGGGGAATGCTTTTTAACAGCTGAGAGTTCAAGCCAACTGTTCAGTTGGAACATCAGCTATAGAATGCCATCCGATAAAGAGAATATTTCAAGAAGGGGAAAGTTATAAAGAAGTCTCAACATAAAGTTCAAAGTCAGCTGAGAGTTCAACGGTTCAGTCAGAACATCAGCTGAAGACCACTCAGATAAAGATCAAGATTTTCAACCGACTAACCGAGGTTGACTGTCAGAAAGGTTTGAATTTAAATTTCAAAAGGAAGTCACATGAGGGTTTGACCGTTCAGTCATTACCCCATTTGGCTCAACACAAGGCTGTCTCAGATGGAAAGCAGAAGAGCTCAGATGCCATATCGGGAAAGTCTGCAGAGATGAGAGACAAGCCATCACTTTCAACGATCAGAGATCAATAGCTCCTCCAACGGCTAGTTGATACTCTCCTCCAAGAGGCCTTCATTCATTCGAAAAACAAGACACTCACGCGAGAAGAAACCAGAGAGCAAAAAGAAAGAGCAATATTCTTCACGAGCTGAACTGAATCTTTTAGAACATCACTTGTTGAGAGTTCTAAGAGTTAGATAGTTTTTGTGTCTTTAGATCGAACCTTGAGAACATCACTTAGTGAGAGTTCGTAGAGAGTTAGATCTTAGCTCACTTCACGTTAGAGCTTTTAGTTGGAAACACATTTATCTTTCACCTGCAAAGGTTTAGGATCCTACTCTTCCTGCAACTGAGTAGTTAGGTCGTTTAGTACCCGTAAACTAAACTGTAAGGTTGATAAGTACCCGCAAACTTATCCTTAACGGTTGCTCAGCCCGCGTAAGCTGAGCGGTTTGTCCAGAAGAACTTGGACAGAGTTGTGTGGATTCACAACTCCCCGTGGACGTAGGAGGGTTATCTCCGAACCACGTTAAATTCTGTGTGTCTGTGTTTATTTCTGTTCAGTTACTTATTGCATTTTCAACTGACCAAACTAACCGGCATACAAACTGCATATTTGCATATTCAACTGTTTTGGTATTTGACCATCCCTGCACTAAAGCGTGAGTTATTTTTTTACGAGTATAATTTCCACCACTTTCCGCACAGCACCACTATCACAGCTGAGTTCTCTTACTCAGTTGGGATCTCAGCTGAGACTTTCTTTACTCAGCTGAAGTTTTTGGGGATTAAGCTTTCAAAGTTAAAAAATCCTAACTGGTGTATTCTCCCCCCCATACATCAGTAACTCGTATCGGGACCATCATAGCCTCGACAATCCAACACTGTAGTACCCATGCTGGCCTAAAGAAATTCCAGTGGGAATTATTCACCGTGAGGTGATCAATATAATTCTTCAATAATCTAAATGTATAAGCACCCAAGGGAAATCTATTTCACTCGTCCAGATCATCCACCAACACCCAAAGCCACGGTGGCACAATCTGTCTTTCATCCCCTTCTAACCCCATATAAAAAGAGACGAGAACGTTGGCCACCTTCATATGAAGCTCACCGTTAGGGTCATCGATTTCATTTGGCTCGATAAAGTAAAAAAAGAGGTCCTCGCCACTTCTTGAACAAGATTCACAAAATTGCTGAAAAGCTAAAACATTTTCAGGCGAGTGCTCAGCGTGTGGATCAAATAAGGTGGGTCCAAATCTCAAACCGGACACTAAGCAGAATTCTTGAGGCCCGAATCTGATATTTGTATCACCAATTCGAAACCAAGTCTCATAATCTGAAGCACCAGATAACTTTACTTCTCGAGCTACAACCATATGTAGCGCTTTACCACTTGCTTTGCCCTTCGGCCATCGAATAAGGTGGCCAAAACACCCGGCCATAAATCATAGAAGTAGAGTCTGACCCCCAACTTCTATCAATCGGGTCCGAATCCGTGACATATGAGAAGCTTTGTACGATAGGTTCACTTTCGGATGCCATTTTATTGCTTTTTTTCCTCTTCCATGACCATACAATTTGTAAAATAATTAAAACATAACACTAGTCAGAATTATAAAGTAAAATAAAATAGTATTGAGAACATAATTTGGTCCTTGACGTTATAATATGGTAATGATTGTGACTTAATCACACATGACCATTACTATATTTTTAATAACCGTGACTATTATTTTTCTTTAGAACTCAATAAATTGTATATTCATCATATAAAACGAATGAATAATATTGATAAGTCCAAAACAATAAAAAAATATTCAAGTCTAGAACAAGCATTTCATAATTCCATATTATATTTAAGCTAAATAAATATGTGAATAAACACCAATTAGTAACAATATTCAAAATTCAGTGTTATACTCAACTTTTAATCCCAATCAAATTAATGTAAATATTTTCCCATCAAATTTTAATCTCAATCAATTTTTAATCCCAATCAAACTAATTATTTTCATACCTTTATAACTATATTAAACAAAACATGAATAAGAAAGACATACCATTCAACAAATATTAGTCATGACCATGAAAACAATAGTAATGATCATAATGCGTGAAAATATATCCATGACCATTAATTTTATAATCACGACCAACTTTATTTTTTTAATACACAATATAATAATTACAGAAAACAACAAACGTGATTAGTTCTTCAAAATAATGCGAAGTTAATTATTTAAAAATATCTAACTAAAAAACACGTGATAATTATACTATCAAATCTTCATTAAAAAATAATTAATCAATCCTAATCGAATCTACATATTCAAATTACAAAACAAGTTAGAAATCATACACATATCATACATTAATTAATTAACTCATTTAACAAGTGCAAAACGAAAAAAAAAATTACTAACCTCTTCTTGTGGTGGATTTTTATTTCTCCCTGTGGATCTTGATGACGACGCCATCTATATGAGTTTTCCGGCGCCAGAAAAATTAGTAGCGGTCGTTGGAATATTTGTAATGGCCGTAAAATATGTTGGTAATGGGCGATTAAAAGTGGTACTAATTTGTTGCGATTAATGACACTTTGAGAGCTAAAATTTTGTGCAATTGAAGAGAGTTTTAGGGAAGAGAGACAGGAGAAAAGAAGAGCTCACGACTGATTGTTTAAGTTTTTTTTTTTTTCTTAGAGAGCAATTGTTTTCAAACAAAATAAAGGAGTGAGAGCGTAATATAGTAGCCATGCAGGGGAGTGGGGGTAGATGGAAACAATAATAGGGAGGGAAGTACAGTTAAAAATGGGGATGACAACAAGCAAGAGGACAAATCATTTCTCAAGGAAAAAGAAAGCCTGCGGGAATCTGGCTAACAAAAGGGATGAGGTGGGTGGGTAAAATCTGAAAAGTAACTAAATTAGTGGGCCAGTGTACAGTGGGTATATTGCAAATGTAATACAAGGATGAGTATATTATAAATCCACTTTATCCAAAGGGGATACAAATATGCAAAATTCCTAGGTAATATTTGTAAAATATTTATTAGGTTAGGGGTACATATGGTACATTCAAATTTAATCATAGATTTTATCTAACCTACCAAACAACAAAAATTTTAATCTTACATTTTTATCTAACCTACCAAACACCTATATTAGTTTATTTATCTAACATATCAAGATAAACTATCTCAAGATTTTTTTATCTTTGCATATCCTAACATCGTTACCAAACGGGCACTAAATGGTCTATAAAAAAGATTCGCCTCCATTTTATACTAGAAATGACCCATCTTATTTTGATAAATTGTAAATCAATAAAATAATCCAATCTAATTAACAAAACAATTCAGCCGATCGGATCGAGAACCTCTGCCAAATTCTTTGAGGCCAAAAATTCCTACTCCTTTACACTTTTTTTTTCCAGAAAATCTCCTAAACTAGAACTTTTAATTATAATTTTTTTAAATTTTAGCACCTTTTATAATTCTTTAAAAAATTAACATTTTCTCTCTTTTTTACCCTCACTTTAATTTTCTATTTCTCATCTTATCTCATCTTCTTCTTTTCTCTCTCTTCCCCCTCTCTCTCTCTCTCCCTCTCTCATTCTTTTTTTCTGCAACATTCAAATTATAATTGTGTGATTCACCTCTGCTCAATAGATGGTGGTGCTGAAAATTGTTCGGATTGTTCCACGTCGACGCGCCGCCGATGTTAGGGTTTGTGATCGTCGTTGTCGGAACTATGGCGTTGATCATGGTGGAATTGTGCAGAGGAGGCGGCAGAGAGGGGGGAAATGGGAAGAGAATTTTGTTGGCAACGGGTCGGAGCGGGTAAAGCTGGCCGAGACCGTCTAATTGGCTGGGTGACCTCAAGGCGGAGGCGGTGGAGAACGGATCGAGTCGCTGCCAGTAGGTGGAGCCGGAGAAGAGGGCGGACGGGATGCCGGCCTCCGTCCACTCTCTCTATCTCTCTCTCTTCTCCCTAAGATCACATCCGACGCTTTGGTCTCGACGCCACCACCTACAGGCACAAAACGATGAGGCAAAGCTAATAGTCTTGGTCCCAACCCTCGATTCAAAGTATCGTGGCCGGAATTCGCAAAAATTTTCAAACGACCGAAATTCGCGAAAAAGAAGTAGATCTGTAATGTTGAATTTTATTGTGACTTCACAAATTTTTTCCATTTTTTTGGTGAGTTCACAATTTTTTCCAATTTTTTTGGTGACTTCACAATTTTTTCTATTTTTTTTTGTGACTTCACATATTCTTTTTCATTTTTTTAGTGACTTCACAAAATTTTCCATTTTTTTGGTGACTTCACAAAATTTTCCATTTTTTTTTCTGACTTCACAAAATTTTCCATTTTTTTAAAGACAAAAGTAAAAAAATCATGACCGCCGGCGACACTGGCGGCGGCGGTGGTGGCACGGCGGCGACGGCGGTGGAAAGTGGTGGTAGATTTTTTTTTGTTGAGTCACAAATTTATTTTTGTGACCACCGGCGACAGTGGCGGTGTGACGACGGCGGCGGTGACGGCGGAAAAGTGATGGTGGAATATTTTTTTTTGGTTTTGTTGAGTCACAAAAATTCTTTTGTTACTAGAGAGATAGTGGAGATGGTGAGAGGGTAAAAATATCAAAACATACTAAAATTTAAAGAATTTATAAAGAGTGCTAAAATTAAAAAAAAATAATCAAAAAAATACTACTTTTAAAATCCTCTCTTTTTTTGAATACCTTAAAAATTGGAAGTTAAAAAAGAACAAGCTCTGCTGCCATCGCATTTGTTACATAGTCAATAAAATAAGGCTTGGATCATTGAATTTGAATATTCATATGATTGATACACATTTCAACTATGCTTTAGCAGCAAGATAATTAGCCAAGAAAATCAAACTCTGCTGCAAAACCTGGTCGCCATTAACCACTGTTTTTCCATGCTTAACACAATAGAGCTTTGACCAAATAGATCACAACCCTCCTTTGTTCATCTTTTCTTTTATTATTTAAGCAAGGAATTAGGTATAAGAAAAGGCGAGAAAATAAATGTATAAGGGACTAGGAATGGTTGGCACAAATAATTTGGCAGAAGTTCTTGATTTGATCGGTCTGAATTGTTTTGTTAATTAAGTTGAATTAATTTCTTGATTTACAATTTATTAGGAGATATTGTTTGCATAAAGTGTGGAGCTAAAGTAATTAATACTAATATAGTTATTTATTGTTTATTGATTCCCCAACTCACACCATTGTCAAATCATAGTGAACACGTTAATAGTGGGTCAGAGTGGGTCAGAGTGAACTGATATGATATACATATAATATGCAAATTAAATTTTGTAAAACAAAAGAGGTCTCATTAGATAGGTATATATATATATATATATATACTGTATATTGCTCAATATATAGAGATAAGGTTCTCTGCAGCGCACGAGCGCGAGCAGCGATTGCTGCCAACCTAAGACGACACGTGGCCATCACAACGGTTAAAATTCAATTTTTTTTATTTTGTATCCTCATTTTTCGCCCTATAAATACCCTATTCACCACCCTCAAACATCACACCTCTCCTTCTCCCTCTCTTTCAATCTTTCTCAATCGGCGATCTCCGCAATGGTGCCACATCCCTACACTGAGGGCGAAACGTTAGAATTGGCGCGGGCGTGGGTATACGTCCAAAATGGTTGCGGCGGCAACAGCGCCGTTTGGACGAGAGTGACAACTCGCTACAACACGAATCGCCCACAATACTCGGCGGAGCGCAACTCGACGCAGTTGCGTCACCACTGGCACCGAGTCAAGAGCAGTTGCGGGTTATTCCATGCGATGTACCAGAGTACTCGCGCTCAAGTTCAGGCCGGCATTACGGAGGAAATGGTGTTGAACTCGACGCTTAATGAATGAGCGACCATGAACAGCGAAGCCTTCAAGCATTTGGTGGTTTGGCAGCTCGTCAAGGATAGGCTCGGTTTTTTTAGTGAGTTGAGTTTTTTTTTTTTTTAAATTATGTCAATGTATTTCTTATTTTAGCGTTTTTATATTATGTCATTATAATTAGGATTTTTTTATAATAATGCTTGTTTTAATTTATTTATCGAAGTTAATATAATTTATTAGTCTTTTATTGTTCAATAATAAAATAAACAAGTAAACCAAAAAAAGTAAAAATAAAAATAAAAAAGTAAAAATCAAAATAAAAAAATAATAATAATAGCGAGCTCGCCGCTGCAACCCTTGCGAGCGCGCGAGCTCGCGATGACGTGGCATGTGAGCGAGCGCGATCGTAGTGATCGCCGCTGCTCACAGCCTAATGCAGAAACGCATTATACCTTTATGTACCAAAATGAGGATAACAAGAAGGCAGAAGATTTTGTGAGTTTACAAGTATATAACATCACTCATGTTAAATGAGAGTTAGACGAGTGTCAGTGTTACTAGTACCAAAAAAATAGATCTAAAGTACTCGAGTAATTTTATTTATGATACAACAACTGATTTTCTTAATAAGCTTTTTATGCTAAGAAATAGTAGCGATCTGAACATTTAAAAGTCATCCTATATTGCATGGAACACGAGTGTATACGAATCATGTGTTAACAAACATTACAACCACCATTTTTAAGCAACAAGATAACTTCCTCCAGAACGTCTATCACACCAGCGAATGATGTTTTTTGGCAACCATCTTTGCTACAACATTGCTCTATCAGTCTGCAAAATAACATTCATCTTGCTACATCAAAGAATCATTATTTTTACAAGTAATTACTGAAGTTTCAAGCCTTTTTGATACCCAACTAAGAGTAAGTCGACTTAGTAGTGACATAACATCCACATAATAAATAAGTATTCTAAATCCCTAATCTCTGCATTATACAGATATGATGAAAGAATTCTCTCCGCAGAAAAATCGCCTCTTCTCCTAAATGATAATATACTGCTCAAAATAAAGTTAAATAAATACTGTGAATTATTAGGAGTGCATTGTGGTACCCTTTCTAGCCCTTGATATCAAGGGCTAAAATAGTGCTTAGCTACATATGTTTTTAATTTTTTATTTTTTACTCTGGTTGTAAACTACAATATTATTGGAAGTTATGGAAAAGGGTTTACTCTTTATTCATCACCGGTGCATTTTTAGGGAGAATTTCTAAATCTATCAGCAAAATCCAAAAAGGTAAGATATGATCATGCAAGTAATTGATATACATACTTAAGATTCATTTCCCTACAAGCAGCCAATACAGGTCTGGCGAATACAACTTGAGATGGCAAGACTATTTTAGTTAGTAACAGGCATGTCTAAGTAATATTTTGGCCACATTTATAAATAAGTCTTAAATTACACAGTCAATAAGGCATGAATTTGAGCAGCATGGAATAAGCCATGAATTTGAACAATCAAAATTCCAATAATGAACTTTATTTAAAAGAACAAAGTTATTATCAACTTACTGATGTATTCTTCCCGGGCACCGGCTTACATTGAACTTCTTCTCAAACTCAACGGACTTCACATGCATAAAGGCATCGTGCATACTAGTGATATGTTTTCCTTCCAACATCTACAATATTTGAAGTCCAAGTGGATAATTAATAATCATCTTAGTTCGGTATTCCTTTAGCAAAACATAAATAACTTTGGTGAATCGTTATAAATAGAAAAGGAAGTAAATTAAATGATTTAATGTGAAATAGAAACTGTCGGACATTAGTCAGAATGCTTGAATAGTTAGATTACTCACTGGATTGAACATTTGTTTCACTTTCACAGCTGCGAGTTCTAGATTATTTGCATAAAGTATTTATGTTTTATAAAACACGGATCCCTCTATAACATGCATAACATGCAATCTTTTCTAATGTTTAAGTAAAAAACAATGGGCTTAACTATAGTGGATGTTTGCAGAAGCAAACTGAGCAGAAACTTCAGTAAGAAGTGAGTTGAGTGAACTATATATCAAGGAGGAAATTTGGAGCACAGCTAATGGCAAATTAACAAAGTCAACTAAACTAAATGATCATGGAAGCAACTGAGGAGGATCATCGAGCTAAGGTTGTAGTTCTAATTTCATCAATTTGGGAATAATGAGTCCTATGGATGATGATTTTTGTCAGTAAAAGATATCAACCGTGACATAATGAATGAATGAGAAAATTCTGATTCTATTCACATTCCATTTCTGCATGCCAACCACATCCTATATCAAGAAATTGTACAACACTTCAGGGCATACATACATGTAGTAAACAATCCTAGATATATTTGTTCTCAACACTTGGGACAGACAACTTATTTCGCCAAGAGACACAAAAACTATTTGTTTACAAAATAATAACTCAGACTAAATTTTGACCTATATACTTAGGTAAGAACAAATATGGAATATCTCATGTGGAACTAATATCCGATAACTCAACGAAAACAAATATTTATCAAAGACATGATCCGATGGGTAAATAGATTTCATATACCTGATAAAAGAGAACACCAAAGTCATACAGGTCTTTTTTGGTGTCATATGAACCATCAAGGTTGTCATAAGGATCTGTTACCCGAGCTGCATGATGAGGAAGGAAGAAGATTCACTACCATATGAAAACCGTGATACCTAACTCTTAGCCTACACTACTATAGACATACACTTCTCTGGATTTGGGTGTATTCGCTCATACAACATTTGAATCCAATATTCCCCAATCTTGACCTGGTCACCTTCATCAATTAACAAGTTCCTGAGACGATATAAAAAGAGAAATGGTAAGTAACAACCAAGAACCAGGACAGTAATATGAATCAAGTCCTCATCATAATGATACAAACATTTACTTCTAAATGAAAATTTGCATGTATGGCAACTTTTCTGAAAAACTTGTTCTGACTTACGACAAACTGAAATATTTAACTTTTCATGTGAAAAAGGTTTCTTAAGATATTAGGAAATATAATAGTTACATGCTACAATTGTAATTAATGTACCAAGTTGTCCAAGAAAATAGACTATTATTACAATCAACAATAAATATTAGTACTATAATTCGAGTATCGGGGTGAAATTGAAATAATTTGTCAACGGCAACTTGGTGTTGAATTGCATTTTATTTTATATCCTATGCATACAAAAGCCTATATTCAAACCGAAAGTTCAATTATATATTAAATCCTAATAGGTCAAAAGCAATGAGATTATCCATAGATATATGTGCTCCAACATCAACCATAAAGAAATTTGATACCAAACTTTCAAGTAAAAGACAGCATTCAGGAGAACAAATCTCTGTAAAGGACATAGTAGCTCACGTGAGTTTGTTGTTCGACTCACGGTTTTAGGTTTAACTTTAGTAAGAAAAAAGCTCACCTAATGTCCAAATGGTTGTGAACAATGGGTTGGGGTTTGTGCTGATGAAGATAATTCATTCCCCTGGCAATCAACATATAATTTTCTTTAATATTGATAATAAACATTATTCTTGACAATACAATCCATAGAAACCATCAAGAGATTAATGTGTAACACATTGGCTTCTTTTTTTTTTTTTTTATAATTATGTGTAACATATGGTTAAAAAGTATTTTTCTGCTCTGTAAGTCTAAGATATGTATTTAAACTGTACAGCAACCATGTAAATATGTAATTCACGGAGAATGCTACCTAGCAATATCAAGTGCGTAGCGTAGACAAGTTGCAGGGTCCAACTTAACTTTTTTGGCCAAAAGATCATCCAAGTTTCCCTGACACATTAGAATGAATATCAAAAAAATATTTGTTAGTCATGGAAACTTAACTGATAACTCATTTCAAGATCAGAAATAATAAATTAAACCACAGATTAATCAAGGGTGACTACTAGAAAAGATACAAAACTGAATTAATATTTCAAGAGCATAATTATACATGACTGTTCATATCTAGTTCACTTATTACTGGTGACATGTGATGGCTATCAAAGGTGTTAAGTAGCATACAAAGTCTATCATGTATAATTATGCTCTTGAATTGATATGAACAAATTCTAACCGAATGTTATTCTTGAATAAAATCCAATTTAATTGTTTATCAATTTCATCTACCCCTTGGGCAAAACATAGGAGGATACAAGTTAGACAAAATTAGAGGGCAGATTCCTAGAAATGGCTCTACAACAACTTCATCCTTCTTAGATTGTGTTACAAATAGGGTTTCCCATTCTTTTACGTTGCTTAATTAATTTAGTTGCCTGTTTACTACTTATTTATTATTGACTGCCCTGGATGAGCTTGGGTTGTGTTTAAAAAAAAAGGTTTCTCTTGTGGAGGTTTTCTGAGAGATTAATATAGAGGTTCTGGATTCTCATTGTTCCTTTTGGTTCTCCTTTACTCAGACAGATTATTAGACTTATACGAATTTATACTTCGTATCAATGGTGATGGACACGATAGACAAGACATGACTAACCGGTTAACTCCCTATTGTTTGCTCTGGCTAAGAATTGAAGACCAGTTATTATTACATGCAAAAGAGTCAAAATCAAAATATTCCTCTTTACTATTTACTCCCTCCATCCCGCTACTCAATTTCCTTTTTGGGCTGTCCCGCTAATAACAGGTCATTTCCTAAAATGGCAAAATCTAACCCTTCAAAAATGGTGGACCCTACCACATTACCACTTTCCTATTTTTCACACCCTCTTAAATCCTGTGCCCAAAATAATGAGCCATTATTAACGGGACCAAGGGAGTATCTTTTAATCACATCCTCTACCACAGTCTCATGTTCCTTCCAATTCCTCCTTGATCTTCATATAGAAAAATGTCTATCGAGAAGCATGTTTAGATAGATTTAAACAATGTAATCAGCTACAAATCTTAGTGGCTTGCCTATCTCTAAGGTCAGGACTATACTGTAAGGTGTTGAATAAAATGATCCAACTCATATACGGGATATTAGATGCACATTGCAGAAACATAAGTTCCAGGTTATAGCTATATGTGTGAGAGGTCACAACTTCAACAAACTACAGTGCCAGAAGGAATAAAGGATGTGGCAAGCGGTTCAGAGTGAAATAAATCTCGACAAATCAAAATGCAAATCTCCTTGGTACAAAGTTGAATGCAGTATGGCAATATGGATTATCTATGTATCAAGGATTATAGAATTAGTAACTTCAAATTACATGTGATTACTAACGAATCCTTTTCTATCTCTCTCTTTAGCCATATCTCTAAGGTCTTCTTCCTCCATGAGCAAGTTCCCAGGAAAAATCGATTTATTCTGGTGCGCAGGCAACCCTATATTTCTTTATTTGAACAGGAATCCTTACAAGCATTATTTAAATCTGAATCTCTGTCATTAGCTGAAAATAATCATGTTATTGTGACAACTGAATGAAATTAAGAACCAGGATTTGTAATTCCACTGAAATGGGGATCTAGTTTAAAAACTTCTAATACCTTTGGGGCTTATTTTCTAATTAATTTAGATTTGGACGTGAATAATCTTGCTGATAGTCCTGGAGAAAAGTATTTGTTGGACACATGTCTGTATAACTGAAAAAATACATTTCATAAAAACTTAAGAAAGTAAAAATTGTCACCTTTGGCAGGTATTCAGTGATTAAAATCATTTCTTCACCATGCACAATCGATCCTAGAAACTCCAAAATATTCGGATGTCGAAGTTCACCAAGAAGAGTATTGTCCTTAGCAGTCAACACCCTACATCATGTTCAAATTTACTTATATGACAAATTATCAGTATAAACTGTTAATATGGATGAGTTTCAAGGTCATCAAGCAAACATGTCCACAGGATGATTTATGTGTCTGGAGATGACGGTTTTAACAACACATGTTCCACGCCACTTGACCTTTTCTGATTCACCAAATAGACCCTAAAACACAGTAAACCAAAAGACAAAGCCTCATTAATTTGACTTCGTTGCATATTAGATATTATATTAAACTCTAAGATACAATATATCCAATAGAATATGTTTTGAGTATATGCTTGAAAAGCTAACAGAGCACAAATATTTTAACATGAATGAGTACAATATTTTATCAACGGTGTATGGTTACAAGATAATGGAAACAAAGACTATCTATTTACAAGTTACACCAACTGACAAATCATGACAGATATATGGGAAATCGTCTTGAAGAATGTGATTCAAGGTTGCTTATAATGTATAGAACATATGGAAAAGAAAGAAATTTAGCACTATTCACTTGAAAGAATATGTTAGGATTATAGTTCATAATCTTTGGAAAAACTTTTTCTGTATGCTAGTAGGCATAGAAAATTTCAGTACTTACTTGAATTGTTAACCCATTATCTAGACTATATAGACCTGAATCATGGTGCGATCCAGGTCAAGGTTGGGTAAGTAGAATTACACTTCAGCCAATACACCGTACCAAGGCTTTAGGCTTGGTACACAGTTTGGAGTCACATTATATGTGAACATTACATTTGATCAATTCACGAACTGCATATAAATCTTAATGTTAATTAAAGAGGAAAAAGCTTCTTGGTCAAAAACTAGACCTGGAATATGGTGAAGTAAGTGGCAAAGTCACAAAATGTTGAAGTTGGAAATGCTACATTGGTTATAAAATCCTGAATGGAACGATGCATCTAGCAATTCCCTAGAATATCTTTACTAGGTTGTGACTATTTCTATGGGATAATTGACCATTTGGACCTCAAAACGTTAGAATTTTCAGAGGCATGCAACAGCCAACACAATAAAGAGACTATCTCTTTTCCATAACCACTCGTTAATTCAGCCTAAATGACCCATGACTTGGGCTGAACGACATGGACTGCAGATTACTAAGCGGGTGTGTGAATTAGGTAACAGTGATACCTGTTTAATTATGGATGAATTCTGCAGATTCAGCTCAGAGATATCAATATTCTCCGGTGGATCATCCTCATGACAGACCGGCTGCATAAAATTATGAGGCATACTTTGAATGAGATCAAAAATGGCGAGAGTTGAATACAACAGTCAATTTACAGATCACATAAAAAAATAAATAGGATTGACAGGATATGTGGTCTCAAGATTACAGTATGCAAATCTCGTTAAAGGCATCAGATCAGACAACAACAATGTTTATGAATTCAAGTGTAAATTAGAATATATTTTAGCAGTGATGTGTGGAGATGCCTATATGCGATTATCAGCTCAGGGTAGAACTCAAGCAATTGCAGATTAAAAAAGGGCATTGGACTCTATAACCTGGCATAAAACTTCGATGAAAGTCCATAAAACAAAGAATTATTCAATTTGCAAACTGATGCATCTAACTCCAGACTGTCACTGGCCATGAATTCCCTTAAAGCTTAATTATGTTATTGATTTCAGATATAGGCTGAGGTTCAATGTAGAGCTACTCAGCAGGGAGGAACGAAAGGCCTCAAAATTAGCAGAGAATTTTGTTGGAAGAAAATGATGTTACCATCTCTTGGTCTTCCATAAGATCTCTGCCTCCATTCAGTTCAAGGATCCTGCAGATATCTCTATGCTGATATAGCTTTGCATCTGCTAATGGCTGATCATGTGTATGCAAAACAACCATATCACGTGCCGTGTCAACAAAATCTAACTTCAATGTAAGCAAAAGTAACATTAATGAAGTGATAATCTCTTCGACTATCCGTGTCATATGATCCCTTGAATATATCTTTTTTTCTCAGAAGAAGAAAGAAAAAATTAAAAAATCACCAACCAATCATTACAAGAGCACATCCTCCAGATGAAGTTCAATTTTAAAGCCGACCACTATAGTTGTTCAACATATGATTAAGCAATCCCAGTAATTATGAAAAAAATGATTAAATAAAGAGGACATAAGGATAATCGACCAATTCCATGACAAATTATATTTAACGGAATCAAGCCCCTTGCGCATGAAAACAAAATGCCAAATCATACCAATCCCTAATTTATCACAGAAAAAATCAAAAGAAAATAAGGGGAAAAATAATAACTGTTCTTTGCCAGCGATCACGGAGATTGACGTCGGCGTTGTAGGCCAAAAGAAGCTCGACAATGGAGGCATGACCTTCGCTGGCGGCGAGATGAAGCGCAGTGCGGTTATCGTAGTCCTGCACGTTGGGTGACCTTCCCTGCCTTAGCATCTCATTCAATCCAACCCTGTCTCCTCTGGAAGCAAAGCTCAAGAAATTCCCAATCATTTGCATCTCGCACCCTTCTTGCGAAAGATGAACCATACTCGACATTTTTCTCTTCAACCACCACCAAATTGAAGATACTTACTCCACTTTAATTCCAAATTATCGATACAGAACAAAATTGTGTATACAACTTCTTGAATCATTGAATTCCTTTTTCTATTGAGAGCGAACGGGAGGAAGAGGTCATGCAATGACGGTTAGCTCGAAGACTACTTTGTTTCCCTCGCTCTTTTGCAATTTTAAATTTTTTTAATAAATATTCTTTTGCCCCTCTTCTAACTTTTTCCTCTCATCACTAAGAATTCTCCTATATTTTATAGATAAAATTGGTTAAAAATACCCAATTTTATATCAAAATTTAGTTTTTTGATAAACCTTTTAGTTGTAGCAAAAAATATATCAACCTTCTAATTTGTTGCAATGTCTGTCCGGTGATGATTTCCGGCTAAATCGATGCTGATATGGATCTCCGGAAAGCTGAGATGGCAGAGAAAATTAGATAAAAATACCCGACCTTATACCGAAATCTAGTTTTTTGACAAACCTTTTAAATGTAGCAAAAAATGTAGTGACCTTTCAATTTGTTGCAATGTCCGTCCGAATTCAATTTGGGAAAAAAATAATGGTGACGTGTACAATTCATAATGACGTGACATTCAAAACGACGCCGTTTTGATTAAGAATTAAAAAAAAATTGGGGATGGAGGTGGGATTTAAGGCGGAGGAGTTGCACTCGTGGCCGGTGACGCTATTGATTGAGGCCATGGTGGAGAAGGATGGATGTATGAATGACTGTGGGAATGGTGTATGCAGCGAAGAAGAGGCAAGGGGTTGGGTAAGAGAGAGAAAGAGAGATAAAGGGAAATATTTTTAAATGATGTGTAATATATTTTTTTTTGTTTTTTAATTCTTAATCAAAATGACATCGTTTTATCTAAAACGACGTCGGTTTGAACGCCACATCATTATGAATTGCACACGTCACCATTAATTTTTTCCCAAATTGAATTCGGACGGACATTCCAACAAATTGAAAGGTCATTATATTTTTTGCTACAATAAAAAGGTTTGTCAAAAAATCAGATTTCGGTATAAGGTCGGATATTTTTATTTAATTTTTCCTGCCATCTCAGCTTTTCGGAGATCCACATCAGCATCGATTTAGCCGGAAATTGTCACCGGACAGACATTGCAACAAATTCGAAGGTTGATATATTTTTTGCTACAATTAAAAGATTTGTCAAAAAATCAAATTTTGGTATAAAGTCGGGTATTTTTATCTATAATCCCACAATTTCTACTTTAGTTGTTATATTTTCTTGGAGCAACATTCCCCTACGACCCGCCGCCAGCCATGCGACCGGACCCGGGTCGGGTTGACCCAATCAACTCGGGTCTGATCCGTTGATTAGGTCAAAATAATTTATTTTTTTAATTTCAGTTTTTATTTTATTTTTTATTTTTTCCGGCTCCACCTTCGTTCCGATTACTAATATAAGGATAATCGTCGGGCAATAATTTGGACTTATTCGGCTCGCTCCGAGGCCTTCGGCTCCTCTCGTTCGAATCTTGACCAAAGAAGAAGCGGCAAACAAAAAAACGAAGAGACAAAAAAAAGAGGAACAAAAAATCTGGAAATAAAAAAAAAACTGAAAAAATAATTAAAAATTTTAGATATTGTGACACAAACAAAACGCTAAAAAAGCACTTATTAGGACACTTCTGAAAAGTCCTAATTAGTCAAAAAAATAATAAAAATAAATAAAAAAAAAAACAAAAAAAAGATAGGCGCGTGTACGTGCCGCGCGTGGGTGAGGCGCGTGCACTCTAAGCGCCCCACACGTGGTTGCATGGGGTGCGACCTACCACATATGAGTATTTGCGATTTTCTTGAGTTCCGGTTCTTTGGGCCACTTGAAGCATGTGAATTTATTTTTAATTAAAATATACTAAACATTATGTATTTTTGTATTCATTACCTTTATCAAGAACTATACTGTTCGAGAAAATACTCTTTAAATTAATAAGTTAATACTATTGATATATTAATATTATTCTAAATTAATAAAATTTTATCATCATAAAATTATTAAATTTATAGAGATTTTACTGTTGTAGGTAACTGCTTAATTAATGCTTCCAAGGAAGAACGGAATACATTGAGAAAATTTGACGCAACTTGCATAGATGGTGTTCCCGAGTCGCTTACGTTTCGTTACATTTTATGAATCTTATAATTAAATTACTCATTATATGTGGTGATTATTTGTGTTCAATTTTGGATATTAACACATTGCTTTTCCGTTCCTCAAATTAAGCAGTGTATGCTTCTTAAATAAAGTGCTCATTTGTGAGTTTTCCACGTCATAAAAAAATATTTATGATATATATAAAAATTCCATGTAAGTGAGGACACATATATATATATATACCCTATTAATGATTTTTTTTTTTTAATTCATGGAAATTCGCAGTCGTTACTTTGGTGTGCAGTACTTTGAACTTAAATGTAGACATAAACTTGGAATATGAACACATTTTAATTTGAAATTTGGTTGTGTCAAAAAAAATCTGTGAAATTGATGGCAAGAATAAACGAATTAAATGCAACACATGCAATCTATACTACATAGTTCTACTGAATTACCTGTGATCACATCCGTTAAAACCTAGTATCGCTTCTTTTTAGTTCTATCGTCTTGTCTAGTTGTCCCGTTTCCGCTCCCGCCATCAGTGTCATGCTATTTTTTTCTCTAGCTCAGGCTGATTGCAGCGGCGAGCTTGCGCGCGTGCTCGCTGCCCAAGCGAGCTCCACGTGGCGCTCGATGTCCATTGTAGAGCGTGGAGATTGTAGCGAGCTGGCGAGCTCGAGCTCGCAAGAGAGAGCATGCTCGCAGTGGGCTCACAAGAAAGAAAAAGGAAGAAAATGGCAGATTATGGTGGGTGCACCCACATTTTAGAGTGTGCTCGCAGCGTGCTCGCCATTACAGATAAAAATTGGAGAGCATGGAGGGCCCACCCACATGGGTTGCGAGCTCCTACGTGGAGCTCGCTGCTGCTGGTAGCTCATAGTCTTTAGGTTCGGTCTTCTTCGCACATATGTTATATAGCTTATAATGCTCGGCAAACGATGACTATGTGGATGGTGGCACCACCTAGCATACATTCCCCTTTTCTAATCTTGTGACACGTGGCACTAACTTTTATGCTAATAAAATTAATTCAAAAATGAAATTAGCAAACTATGGTTTAACATGCTTTCGGTTCATTTCCTTGTGCAATACACTATTTTATGCTACGGAAATACAGAATGCTACATTATTAACTGAAATTTAATTTTAAATTTGTTGAGTAAATATACTGCTATATTTTATTAATTAACTCTATGTCTTTTTATATTTAATTTAGAGTCTCAATACTTTTATATAAATTTTGAAAATTTGTACTCCGTGTGCGATGCAAGTATTCATTAATTAAATTAGATAGTCAAAACTAAACAAATATATAGTATAATTTATTGAATTTATGAAATTTAATAAATTAAAGTACTATACTTTCATTTCAAATATTGTGAAATTAATTTTTAAAGTACTAAGTTTTTTTTTTGGATTGTTTTTGTTTTTGGTTGAACTACTATTATTTCCATTAATTACCTTTTCTAAGTACCAAACAATTTATATAAGCATGATAAAACCAGTTTCACAAGTTTTTGTAATATTGGTAGCATGAAATTTTATATTCACAATTTATAATTTTATAAGCATGATAAAATTAGTTTCACATTTTTAGGATATACATAGCATATGAAATCTTATATTTCATATTCTTTGTAGTTTATGTACCTTAAAAATTTGGTGAATCATAAGGTAATGGCATACTTACTCAAAACTATACAGAGCCGATTGGCATAACTTTTATTATTCCCCAATCTTCGTGCATAATAATAATAATAATAATAATAATAATAATAATAATAATAATAATAATATCTAACTATTTGACAGGTGGGAAAGAAGAAGTCATATAATATTTTTTTATAGACTCAATACAAAATTTAATCCCAAATACATAATAAATAAGTAAATACAAAAGAAAAAACGTAGAAGGCACAAATTGCAATTTAGAAGAGGTGTGACCTGTGACTGTGAGAATGGATAAACATAGCATTCATTACTTCTCTTCACGGATAGGGATGTCAATTGAGCCCGAACTCAATGAGCTGATCCAATAAATGGTTATGGTTGAACTTTTACAACCCAAATACATAATCGTGTTATTAGAATTGACATGCTAGGATATTGGTTATCCAGGATAGCCCAATAAGAGTTAGGGTCAAACCGAATAGGTAGGGTCAATCCGAATAACCATGAAGTAAAAATATATATAACATGATACTAAAGTAATATCGCACCCTCTTTATCCCTTGAAAATACTCCCTCCGTCACAATTGCAAGATCTCGTTTTATTTTAAAGGATGTCCCAATAGCAAGGTCTCATTCCAAAAATAGAAAATAATTAACTCTTCAAAAACTGTAGGACCCATCATTTTTTATTCATTTACTCTTGTTTCTCAATACACATACATGCCCAAAGAAATGAGACCATGCTATTGAGACGAAAGGAGCAGTTAATAACATAGTACTCGTGTAGTGCTATTAGGTTTTGTTGGATGTTATTTTTTGGATTTGATCAAGTTTTCTATTTTTTGGACCACTCATATGCTCAGTTTCTTAATTTTTCATTTTATTTGTTTGTGATTTTTGTGACAATAGTCAAAAAGATATATACAAGTTCATTTTTATTTACAAACTTTGTGACCAGACGAGCCAACCTGAAACTCAAAGGGTTAGTATTAGGGTTGAAAATTTTAACCCGATTTAATCCGAACCGAATAACCCGACAATCAATAGGACTAACCCAAAACAGAAAGGATTGACCCAAAGCGATGTAAATATAGTTTCCAAACATATTAATTATGTGTGGTTAGGAAAAGCAGTTACACAACTATGTTTCCATATATAGATTTATATTGTATTGGAATATATGAAATACATGAAACCATTTTAATTAAAGAAAAAATACAGTATATGCTTCAAGTTACTGTGTAGAATCTCAATTATTACTTTATAATTCACCTTAAAAAAACAAAGGATGTCGGGTTACATAACATTACCATGGTTCAAGGTTTAATAAACAAAGAAAAAATAAAAAACTATTAAAAGAAATGTAATAATATATTACATTAACACGTGGTGGGCTGATATGGAGTGGATGTAGGCTAGGTGGTGCCACCATCCAATTTGCCCCAAAAACCACCTTTGCTTTGCTCTCTCTCTCTCTCTCTCTCTCTCTCTCTCTCTCTCTCTGCTATGTGGATAGTGGCACCACCCAATCATGCATCCACTTTTGTTATCATGCGACATGTGGTATTGAATTTAGATTAAATAAAATTAAGTTAAAAATTAAATTGGGAAACCATGGTTCACAGGTTTGGCTGACGCTCACTTACCCGATGTGCACTGTAGCTTTTTGTAATAACACACGCTACAGTAATATTTTTAAAAGCTATTTGAGTAGATTTCAGCACCATTTTATTAACTAATTTCCCTTATTAAATTCTTCTTGTTTAAATAATTGAAGCTTTATCTTTTCAAAAAAATGAATAAATACTAATGATGATTTATTTTTTTATGTTTATTTGAG
This sequence comes from Schizonepeta tenuifolia, assembly GCA_029490685.1. NCBI lineage: Eukaryota > Viridiplantae > Streptophyta > Magnoliopsida > Lamiales > Lamiaceae > Schizonepeta > Schizonepeta tenuifolia. The sequence continues at coordinate 76,679,732 of CM055960.1, forward strand.
ATATTTACTTTGCGACCTTTCTTTTTGTTTAAATTTCGAAACTCATTTATAATTGTATTTGTATTCCTACTCAAATATATGAAAGACATGAAACTTTTGATAAAAAAAAGAGAGAGAGACTGTACAAATTCTTCTATGCCTAACGTTATTAACTAGAATCCCAGTAAATACTTTTTATAAAATCAATGCATTATCCGCATATTTTGAAGAAAATATACCCCTCTCAAAATTAAATGTGCAATTTTGACGTAAGTAGTGTATGTGTTAAATTAATGTATTTATTTTTTATGTCTTATACATATTATTTAAAAAAATTGAAAAGGAGGTATAATCTATATCTTACTAATATGATTACAGATTTTTGAGATATCTCTTTTATAGCAAATATCCGTCGAAAATCTACGGAAAATTATTATTTGATAAAATTTAATATGTAATAGTATAAGAAAGGTATTATTTGCTAATTTTGTTACTTTTTTTGAGTAATACCCATTACAAATTGAAATCAAATTCACCCATTTTCATAGATATTTTTTAAAGTTGTCTTCCAAAAATTAAACGTGGGACAAAAACAATTTACTTTTCAAAGAGATTGTCTTGTGTATATTTTGTATGAGAATTGATGTGGTTCTTTTTTATAGTAAATATTTATTTGTCTCACATTCATTATTCACGTTTATCTTAAATTTCCATTTATGCATTTTTAATTAGTTTAATATATATATATATATGTGTGTGTGTGTGTGTGTGTGTGTGTGTGTGTATATGTATTTATTTATATATTCTAAATTTAGGAAACACAAACCAATTAACAATATCTAGCGATACTTACTCTACGAGAGCTGATATGGTAGTCACCTCTCGTGAGCACCGATCGTGTGGACCATTCTCGATTTATCTATATTATCACGATTTTATTTAATATTTGATAATGTATTTTAATCTAATGCCTTATAGAATGTTATTGAAATCATTAAGTTGAAAATTATATAAAATTAGTATTTGATTTATTTATTTATTCATTTCTTTATAATTAAAAGGAAAAAATATTTGAACATTGATTTTTATGTAAAATAAATTAATATATCATATTCTGTGGAAAATCAATCAATTTGGATAGATCGAGGCAAGATAAAAACAATGTCGTCACCGTAGAAGAGAAAGTGAATGCATGGTTTCATAACTATATCATAGGTGAAATTTAATACTATTAAACAAATGAGATATAAGTAGGATATTAAATAAAATGAAATAACTATATTTACATGTGTATGGTAGATATGGTGTGGATGCATGTTGGGTGGTGCCACCATCCAATTCGCCGCAAACGATCCCTTACAATGTATGTGTCTTTTATTCTTTCAATCCAAAAACACTAATTTACTTGAAAATTGAAGAGAGAACGTAAAATCTCATTTCTTTGTTACTGAATCCGTACAAAAAGAGGGTTTGTTCAATTGTTCTATATTTTCCCCCAAATTTTATTTATTTATTTTAATGGTGGACTTCTTTGCATAAGATTTACATATAAATTAGTAAAGTCTAAAATTTACAAAATACCGGATTACTGTAGCATGAATAAGATTTACATTGCTGGTAGCAATAAAAATAGGGGAAAACAACAAATTTCGAAAATCAATTAGAATGAAGAAGAAATTGTATTAAAATTAAAAACCATCTCTTATATTATTAGTATGATCGTCAAGAGAGCCATCTGAAAGCAGCTAAAAATTGGGAACTCGAACTCCATCGTCCGGTGCCAGTCCATCTAATCACCGCTTGACACGTCATCCTACGCCAGCAGCTGCTCCTTATCTCAGTCACCTTATTACAAGACTGGATTATTATGATACTTAATTAATTCAACCTTTTAATTGTCCCGAAAAATCAAGAAAGGATCAGCTTAATATCACCCCTGGAAGAATCAATAATTTTCCATAATTGGCAGAAAATGGTTCCGACGAGGAAGTACAGGTCGATGAAGGAGATCATGAGGGTGGCGAAGCGGGTGGCGGAGGCTGACGGCGGCAGCGATGAAGATGATGACCATTTGGTTTGCGAGCAATGCGGGTCGGGCGATCGGGCCGACGAGCTGATGCTGTGTGAAAAATGCGATAGAGGCTACCACATGCTTTGCCTCCGCCCGATTATGACCCGGATTCCAATCGGCCCATGGTTCTGCCCCGCTTGCTCCGACGACAACACACGCCCCATCAAATGTACGCACAGACGTCTCTCTCTCTCTCTCTCTCTCTCTCTGTGAAACATGCTTTTTGTGGGGTGCATAAAATTCACATTTTTACTATCGAATTCTGTCACTGTCTGAATGTGTATGTTTCTTGAGAGAGAGAGAGAGAGAGAGAGAGAGAGAGAGAGAGAGAGAGAGAGAGAGGAAATTAGTGCTCACGTTTTTTTTATTTTTCCAACATTTTATGTTGATGTTTTCATACATGCAGGTTTCAGAGGTTTTACTCGGAAGAAGCTTGCTGAGTTTTTTAAGATTAAGAAAGATGTTATGTTCACAAGGAAATGCACTTCTCTTCAAGGTAAAAAAATTCTACATTATTTGGAACCAAGGTTTTTTTTTTTTTTTTTTCATTGAATTATCAAACATTGAAGAAAATTAAACATGAAATCTTACTTTCTTTGGTTCAAATGTGTGAACAAAATATAGTATTTCGCATCTTATAGTGATGAAAAAAGATTCAAGTTTTATGTACTTATGCTTAGGTGCTTTTCAATAAGGAAACTATAAAAGATGCATATTTTAACTCGATTAATCAGAAAAGATCTTTCACTTGAAAGTTTCAATCATCGAGTTACCAAATGTTTCAAGACTTATATATCCTTCGAATCCGCATGTAGTTTGTGTCATTGTTATTTTAAACAGAAGCTTATTGACACATGTTTAAACAACTTAGAAACCTTGATGAATGATCGTATCCTTTGCTAAACCACTTCACTAAGTTGAGTTTATAATCGATGTTTCATGTGAACTATCAGCATGTTTTTACTCAAGGGATTATTTTCTATATGTAAGGTTGATCTGGGACTGATATATTCTATCTCTTCATTATCTCTTTTTGCTGCTAAAGGTGTTATCGGAGTACGATTTATCTGTTTTCTATGCTTTATTACATCTTATCTCTTCGTACTACTTTTGCAAGTTTGATATAATCTTTCATAAACTGCAATTATAACTATACATTATTACCAAATCTTTTCCAAGTGCTGTGTTTGCTTTCCATGTACTGGTATATCCAAATTACAAAATCAAAGTTCGGATACTAGTGAGTTTATGACTGGCTTGAGAAAATAATTTTACTTTAGTTTTAACATGACTTGCTGCATATCTTTAGTAAATTGTTCTCTTTTTTCTTTTTAAGTTGTAGTAAATTGTTGTCTTAATTATCTTCTGTTTGAAACTAATGAATATGTTTATTTATGGATTCTTAAGAGTGGATTTTGTTTTGCAACATGGTGTGGATTAAGAGCATCAATCAGTTCAACCTTGTTCACTTTTCACCTTATCAATGGGACGGCATTCTTATTTCTTACATGTTATATTTTTCCATTTCATGATCCCAGATGTTAAAAGACGACGTAAGAGGGGTGGCCATACACTAGTGTTCCAAAAGAAGCGTAGGAGATTGTTACCCTACATTCCATCGAAAGATCCTGCAAGAAGACGAGCGCAGATGAGATCACTTGCCTTGGCTTTGACATCCAATGACATGGAATTCAGCAATGAACTCTGTTACAGATCCGGAATGGCTCCTAGATCAGCCAATCAATCCTCATTTGAAATTGGCGGCATGCAGGTGTAGTTTTGAGGCTCGTGTGATAGAAAACTCATTACATTTAATCGACTAATAGTTTTACTTCATCTTCAGTTTCATAGCTGATAACTCATCCTCTGCTAGTCTTCATCAGGTTCTTTCGAAGGAAGATACGGAGACGTTACAATACTGTAGGGCTATGTACAAAAGAGGGGAATTTCCACCTCTTACAATAACATTTGATCTATTTGAAGGGTACTAATCTGCAACTATTGATCAATATATATATAATGTTATAATGTGGCCTCATTATATGTTGATTTGCAGATATACAGTTGAGGCGGACGGGCCTATAAAGGACATGACAATAATCGCTGAGTATGCAGGAGACGTGGATTACATCAAGAATCGAGAAAGGGATGACTGTGATAGCATGATGACTCTTCTACTAGCAAATGATCCATCGAAAAGCCTTGTTGTCTGTGCAGACAAGCTTGGAAACATTTCCCGGTTTATAAGTGGCATAAACAATCATACAATGTAAGCCTTTTTCAGCCATGACCTGCTTCAGTTCAAGTTCTACCAAAGAGTACAATGTAGGAATTTATATTTCTACATTGCATAATTAATATTGATTGATAAGTTTGGATGTGATGAATCTTGTGCAGGGAAGGACGAAGAAAGCAGAACGTAAAATGTGTGAGATACAGTATGGATGATGAATGCGTGGTGCTATTAGTCGCAACTCGTGATATAGCTAAGGGAGAAAGGTTATATTATGATTATAATGGCTATGAGCATGAGTATCCAACCCATAATTTTGTTTAAGTTGTCTGTTTTAGGAAAGAGTAAGGTCCAGGATTCAAGCCCCATTGCTCCCCCTTCCCTGACCTTTTTTTTTTTTTTTTTGGGTTTTGTTTTGTTTTGTTTTAAGTCTTTCCCCATATATACTATGTTAGATAGACTAGGTAATCTAAATTTCCTTTTAAAACCATACTTATAAGAAATAGGAGGCAGATCTTTTTGTTTTTCCTTTTAGAAACTAAAACTTTCATGTATCATATATGGCAATTTAGGTAGTATAGATATTCTCTTAGGAAATGCATGTTCAGAGTTAGAACTTGACTCAGTTGGCAGAGTAGTTTAAGTTACCTCTATTTCTTGCGGTTTCTATTGGATGGGTGATTTACATGTATATATTATAGTAGAAAACTCTTATAAAACAAAATTCATAAGAAGAGCATAAATATAATGATTTGCAGACATTTGCAACCCCATATTTTTGTAATTCTGGTGTAAATTTGGATAGTCAGTAGTAGTATTACATTTCGTGTTATGCGCATCAATTTTTGTTATGCATGTTCATGAGGGTGGAAACCGGACAAAAGAGATAAAGTAAGATTGTAAGAGAAAATGCTAAATTCGACTTTCTAAGAAGCAATCTTGGGTTTTCATTTTAGCAATTAATCTCGTTGCAACGAGCTTAACTTGGCCCCCCAAAATGTTTTATATTCAAAGAATTTTTTGCAGCACTAAGCCTATGAGGAAGTTCATCTCGTGGAAAGTGGCTATGAAATATCGATAGGTCCATCTTCACAAAATTTTTGAATCAATTTTTTTACTCAACTTTGGAAACTGAGTTGGCAGTTCGATGTCCATGAGGATCACTCAATGACGGGCTGATATGATGTTTGCTTTGTATTAGTGGTTTCAATTTCAAGATTTGTTGGTGAATTAAGGGTCAAATTGAATTGTTTTTTAGACCTAGGGTTTGTTCCATATTTTGAGCTTAATTTGGGATTTTCATAAATTGATATTTCGGAAATTGCCAGTAGGTCCTTGAGCTTTTTCTCAAGAAGCTGTCTTGACCCCAATTAGTTAATGTATTTGGCCCTTGAAAAACTTTTTAGAACTACTCATCCGTCCACAAAATGGTTGTCACTTTTGTCTTTTAACTTTGTTCAAGAAATGGTTGTCATTTTTGCTACTTTACTCATATTTATTATGAAATGCTTCCTCCACTCACAATAATACTCATTATAATTTACTACGTGGACGGAGAGAGTATTTGTTTTCCTTTTTTTTCTCTCTCTTCTTTTTTTCTTTTCCTTTTTGTGTGTGTTTGTGTGGGTTTAATAAGTTTCTTGTAGTTATTTGGTGAATGCTGGTGTATTTCAAAATTTCAGAAGTTGTTAACCAACTTTAGCTAATTTTCTCGTGTCTAACCAGATAGGCAGGAGTTGGAATGCCATCCCACCAAGAACTCATATTACCAAAAAACTGGAGTGAATAAATTGTTTAATGACATTTATTTTGACATAATTTAAAATTGTTAATTAACTATGCATTTAGGAATTAAGTCCATTGACCTAAATGAAATGCAATTTTATTTATGTAAGTGCACTTCTAACAATCGAGGAGCCAATACAAAAAGTTATTGCAATAGAATTAATCAGTTAGTAATGCAAAAATATTATTTAATTACTGATACAAAATTCTAAAGGAGTCAAATATAATATTATCAAAGTTAATCATATACGATCGGAAGGCCAATATGACCGACTAATTAGAATTGTTAAAGATTTTCTGTTATCACGTGTTTAGAATGAACCTAGGGTCTTTTCCTTTTACCATGTCGGTGTTGATTAATAAAAGTCTTACTTTAAAAAAAAAAAAAAAAAGTTACCAATGCAAAGTTTCCTGTGATATTTACGTGTTGATCAGCTTATTTTAAAATCATTAAAATAAGCTTGAAAATCAAATTTGTCATTACGTGTTGACATAATAACAAAACAGACCAACATACGATGCCAACATATGACTTGAAAATGATTGCTTTGCTTCAAATACAGAGTATTTATACTATTATGTTTACATACTTCTCCTCCTTTCCATTCCTGGAATAATTTGGAATGCAAGATTGGTCTTACCTTATTTCACAAGATTGTATATTTTCTCCCATCAAAGAAGAATAAAGAAAATAGAAAAAAGGATAAGATAATAGAGAGATTGTTTGCAAGCCAAAGCAATCCAATATAATTGGCACGTATTTAAGATGTCCTACATACAACCCAGATATGCGAGTATAAAACATCTTTAATTAATTAATATATCTTACAGAAATTTGTCTACAATATATTATAATTTGTTTCTATTTTGATGGTAGTTCCTAGTTCTCTATTTCTTGCTTTAAATGGGACCAATAACATTGACAGTGTCAGCGGCTAACAAATACTCTACTGAACACAATTTTGACGGACATATATGGCACCAACATGCAAATCCGTTTATGATGGGCATAATTCAAAGCATTAAGGGAAAATATATAGCAATTGACATTTGATTTGAATAGGTATTGTTGTGATTTTATATCGGGTACGATTTATATATTTCAAAGAATAACATTTGCATATAGGTTCTTGAACTTAATTTCACATCTTTAATTTATAAGGTTCCTAAAACTTTAATTATGTATAACACATGATATATTTTCTCTTGAGAATAAATAAATAAATATATGTATATATAATAAAATTGATAAATTCTTTGAATTAGACTTCATGTTTTGTTAAGTCAAGACTGCAAATGTTGTTAGCATTGGAGCATATATAATCTATATATATTATTAATACCTATGCAGATTCAAGGCCTTCCCATAAATTTAGGTCATGCGTGGTACAACCACAATTCAGTATTTTTATTTATCTTTAATCTTCATTTTATATATTTTTAATTCATATATTTTATTATCTATTTAAGTTAATAGTTAGTAATATAATCTACTTCCACAAATAAACATGCATCTAAATCTTTCGAATATATAATAGATATTGAATCGAATATAGGTTTCCTAGAATACATAAATCTTTAAATATGGCTTAAAACTCTTATAGATTTTTGGCATGAGCAAAACAAATCTCTAGATTCTACCATTATTTAATGTACTTTTCCCAATTGAAATAGTCTCTTATTTATTTTTACTAAATAATAATTAATTTTGGCCACATAAATATAACAACATTATAGATTGTTACAAATCGAGTTCTTTCATTCAATATTCATATTTATCTTAAATCTACATCTTATGCATTTTTCGTTCATATTTATATAACTTAATCTAGAAATTTATATCACATCACTTTTCAATAAAGCTCTTTTATTGGAAAACCTTTATAAATTCTCAAGATCAATATTTACTTTCTCATCACTAATCGGAGAGCTTATATAAAAAGGAGTAATAATTTCTTATAAAAAAATAATTTTGACCAAATTAATAAACTTTTTTTGTAAGTATTACAACAATTAATGTGGGACGAGATGATTCATAAGTATTGCAAAAATTATTGTGCGACGAGATGATCAAAGCTAAGTATGGCTAATAATACTTTACAATCTCATGAGTACTATAACAAAAGAGATCTCAAAATATTAACTTTTGACGAGATGATTAGACGTATACAACAATTAACATCGTATACAATGAAATCTTTGACAAAGTGAGGTATGTTTAGTTTGTACAATAACAAAAAAAAATAGTTTGATTTCTTGCCGCTACAAAAAGTGTAACAAAATCAAAAGAAAAACTTTTTTATATCAATTATCAAAATATTATTATTCCAATATAATATTATAATTTTTAATGTTCATGCTTACAGATTGCAATATAATATAATAAATTAAAATATTTGTATAAAAGGAAGTGATATAAAATCAAACCTACTATAAGTGTAGAAAAAATACTAACAACTAACATGCCACAATAAAAATAATATTATTTTTATATAAATAATATTATATTATTTTAATGATTACATATTTATAAATTACAATATAATGTAATTTTCCGTCGATTTTCGACGGGTTGCAAATTAGTTGGGGCTAATGTATCAATTAGATAGGATTTGTTCATAATTTATTACTCCCAATCATATAGGATTTACTTCTCATCCTTTCCATTCATATTTTGACGTGCCAGATAGGATTTAATCCATACAGAAAAGTTGAATAATCTTGATGGTTCTGGTAACAAGTATTTGATGTATGGAGGGATATACCAGTAGTAATTTTTCTTGCTTTAAATCTTTTCACCGAGTTAAGTGCTCAGGTCAGTTTGCTCAACAACTGGAAAAGTTATTTGGAGCTGCTCTACAACTGAGATGGTCAGTTGGAGCTGATCACACAGTTGAGTACACAGTTGACTTCTTGGACTGAGGGTTAGCTGTATGGTCTAACTGAGGTTCTAAACAGTTTAGCGTATGCGGAAGATGGTGGAATTAAAAGCTCGTTACATAAGCTGAAACCTTTGTGAAAACGGGGAAGGTCAAGTTCTCAAAGTTAGTGCAGTTGTGTGCAAGTGCAGTTTGTATGCAGTTTGTATGCTGGATCGGTTGGTTAGGTAACTGAATGTAAAATATTAAATGTAAATACAGAATGTAAAGGACACAGTATTTTAACGTGGTTCAGAGGTTGAGTACCTATGTCCACGACTTCCTTTTCGGGGAAGTAATCCACTAAATAAATTTAGGCGTGATTACCAAACGTTCTACTTGATTTCCGGGTACCAAGCTACCTAACCAGTTCGATTACGGATTCGAACAAGACCTTACAACACTTTTACGGGCAAGTGTACAGCCTGGGCTTAGATTACGGGTTCTAGGAGACCTAGTCTTAGATTGCGGGTTCTAAGGGACCTAGTCTTGGATTGCAGGTTCCAAAGGACCTAGTGACTTTGATTGCGGGTTCAAAGTCGGACCTAAGGTTTGGGGGTTGGGGGTGTTTTTCCAACTATGAAGCCTTCTATACAAAGAGAAGTGGAGGCTTCGTCCTAAGGCTTCAGACTCAATCTTTTGGGAGAGAGTCCGGCACAATATAAGTAAGAACCTATAACTCTAGACTCGATCAAAAAATGGGCTTTCTGAGAGGCTTGATGGAAGAACATGAGAAGGTTTGGGCACTCGACTTCTACTGGTCTTCAACTGAGGTCTTCTTGCTGGAGAGAGTGGTGGTCTGCTGCTGCGGCTTCTTCACTCTTGATTTTCTCTCTCTATTTTTGCCCGTTTGTGTCTGCCCACGAGCTTTGATGTGGAGACCTCTATTTATAGAGGAAGATCTAACTAGCCGTTGGAAAGAGTCGTTTGATCTCTGCCAAAAGCATGACATTCCACCTGCTTTTCTGGAAACTTTCCTAAAATGGCAAGTGCGGCCTTCGCTTTATGCACGTCGCTGTTGTCGGTCCATTTATAGTAAGTTCTCCAGCTGACTTGTGCTTTTGAGTAGATTTGAATCTGGACTGCAACTCTTCTGCCTTTAACGTCTTCAAAGTCTTCTCTTCTTAGCTTTGCGACGTCTAACTTCGACACAATTTCTCTTCACGCTTCAGCTGCATGGCTTAGTTGAGGAGTCAACTGAGTTGCTGTCCAACTGAGTCCGTGCTTCAACTGAGTTTGAAAGTCAGCTGAGTTCTTCACGAACTTCCTTCTTCAGTTTGGCTGTCTTCTTCTGCTTGAAATCTGTAAAGCTAAAATTCATATGCTCAAACAGTGAGCTCTAGCTAAATTCAAACTGATAACTTTCATTTACTCGATTGAAGTCAGTTAGAATTTTAGTATTAATCGAAACCTTTACTAATTTTCTCAAGAAACCTAATTAGAAAATAAAATGTGGGAAGTCAACCATAAAGAGATGTTTGGAGGTGAAGAGCGGGATATATTTATATGGGTAATGATAAACGGACCACTGTTGTCCGGACAACTAATCATTTTTAAGCTTGAAAATCGGTCCAATCAATATTATTTAAAATCGTCGGCTTTTTTATTTTTTTTATTTTACTATTGTATTCCTTAATTAAGCTCGAACGAAAGGTTATGCTAAAAACGATTAAAATATAATTTATAATCAATTAATAAAATTATTTACAAAAAAGAAAAATGATGGGTGTAAGGAATTGATTGGACCCCAATTTTCAAGAAAAAAAATCAACGATTTTAAATAATATTAGTTAGATCGATTTTCAAACCTAAAACCGATAGTTGTCTGGACAACAGTTGTCCGTTTGTTAATATTGTATTTATATATTTTTGATTGAGGTTATGCCCACTGGCACGTCAAAATAGGAAAGCTAAATTTTAGGACAAATCATAAAACGATTAATAGTACAGTACTTTTGAACTTTTATATCCTTCTTAATTTTTTCTTTGTTTTTTATAAATATATTCTTTTTTGCGGTTATGTAAAAAAAATTCGCAATCATGAATGAAATTAAATTATTACAAATACATTTCACACTTTTTACTAAGTGATAGGACAAATGAAAATTTATAATAAGAAAAAACTATTCTCTCCATCTCGGCATTAATGACCTAATTCGGTGGGCACGGAAATTAAGGAGAGGGCGATTTAAAGGATAAAAGTAGTGGAGTCCATACCTTTTTATGAGAGAGGGTAGTTTCTAAAAAAGGAAACATGTCATCAATATCGGGATATCTAAAAAATAAAACAAGTCATTAATACAGGGATAGAGGGAGTATTAAAGTATAAGAACTATTTATATTTTTATAAATAGTATAGAATTTAACTTTACTATTTTAGATAGACTAGCTAGAAAAAAGGATTTCCTTTTTTTATTTGGTTAAGTTTATAAAAGTACAAGGTATGGGATAGAGACTATGGAGTAAGGAAACAGTTGAATACTTAGCGATAGGTGGAAGGGTTCAGTCATAAAAGGATGCAACACCCGTAACACCGCCACGTGTGGGACATTTTCTAGACCATTATATTGCTGGGTTAATTAACTTAATTTTATCGTAATAGCTAATTATGTTTGTCATGTGAAATTATTTGTAGCAACTTCCTTGTCACTGATCGGTAAATTTTCATTCTATTTCGTGCGTAATTTCTTAAAATTCCATACACGCACAAAACCACACCCCAATTATGAAAGGATACTCACTATACAGTTGGTGTGGATCATTATGTTTTAGTTTTTAAATATGTTTCATATCTTTTTAACATTAGTTAATGTTTATTTAATTAAAGTAATACATTTTGTGTATTATCCAACATCACGAAGAATGCACAATTCTGCATTATTCACAGAATCTCTGTTGAAGAGGAATAACATAGCGTACATAATCCTTGAACTCTGCCATAATCCTTGAACATGAAGAACAAAAGGCCAATTATGCAATAAGGACTTGAACTCTGCCATAATATTCCTTTAACCTTGATATGTAATTAACTCCACTTATCATAGTAATTAAGAAAAACAAATTTGGCTTCATCATATCCCACATCAATTAGGAGTTGACGTGTGCATTCTGTGTACTTTAATTTTTGTGAATCCTAAAATTACTAGTCTTTTGGATTTGGCGCATCTTAGTTTCAATGAGTGTTTCTACTTTTAGAATTAATAAAACATTAATCCAATTATCGTAGTCGAACAATTAGACACTCTTTCACCTATATATGGGTTGATTTAAAAAAAAAAAAAAACGTTGATATATACTAAAACTGTTATAGATCAATGTATTAATTACCCCTAATCATATGTTTGTGGCTGCAAAATATAAATTTGATGATATTATTGTGCAAAATGTATAAAGATTCAAAATATAATTCAAGAAATTAGTTATGTTACTTTAATATTCAAACATTCTTTTTAGCTTTATAATTAAATTTTAAATTATTATATTACACTTAACCTTGATACATTTTCTGATGATGCAAGTAACACGTTAATTAAATTGAGATGACGTAAAAATAAATTATTAAGTGATACAGAAATATATAAACTTGCAAACATACAAAGTCATTATCAAAGATACTAAAAAGAGAAAAATAAATTATTAATACAATTCTGGAACCACAATATCTGGATTACAATTAAAACGCAGTAAGCGTTTTAAGACTAAAGATGCACCTCAACTGAAGAGAATAAAAATAAATTATTTTTCAAGTTGGATACTGACAACTCCCATCAACGCCATTTCCTAAGAGAAAAAATATTCCAACTCTTATTGGCCAATCAACTATGAGATTAAACAAACAAAGGAGAGAATTGGAATTGTGTGAGTTAGATCCAAATTGCCATTTTTTTTCCAGAATCATTGTTAATTTTTTTTATGATAATTATCACTTTAATTCGTATAAATTAAAAGTTTAAATATATCACTTTTATTCTGAATAATTGTTATATTTTATACAAACGTGACGTCAGTCAACTACACCCAAATCTTTGTGAAGAAGAAGCAGTGAGAATATAATTTTAGCGAGTTAGAATAAAAAGTGGGGCAAAAATCCTAGTTTCGTATACTTGCACGAAGCATTATTCTTAAGAGTAATAAAAAAAGTTGCATAAAGAGTAATGTTAAGAAAATATCTGGATTAATTGTTTAAGTATTAATGTCATATTAAATCCAATGACTGTTAAGTGTTGACCAAAAGAATTATTGTGAAAATTTTGGATAACTTGCAAATTATTTGACCAAAGCTTAAGTGATACCGAATGATCAAAAAGATAAAAGAGAAAGAGTGAAGAGAGGGGAAATAAATGAAAAGAAAGGGTTCAATTCTAAATTCCATGGCAAAGACAATTCCATTAACTTTTGACTTGATTATTGAGTAGCCATTACTACAAACAAACGACAATTGGACCACTTAACTACATGTACAAAGCATAAACTTTAAATCTGGTTTAAATTTGGTTTGGTTCTTTTAATTAGTTATGGAGTTAATTAATAAAACTTTACCATAGCGATTAATCACAACTATTCCCATCAAGAAAATTCGATTTAGTTGTTTGTTAAGCGCAATCAGGCGCAGTAATCATTGTCAGAGTTCGTAACCATATACATCACCAACTAAACCTATTGTTTTCATTAACCTAATCCAGCTACTCCACTTTTTAAATTTTATTTTTTATTTTTTGAGATCAGATAGATAGTTTTATATAAGCAAACAATAGTTGTTGGTATGATGATCAAGTCATAAAACAACTTAAGCAAGTCGTCAAAAGTTTTTCCAAGAACTGATTTTTGTTTGTCAGCAACAAAAAAAATTCAATCGAAATAAACATCAAACAAAACAATAACATAAGATACATGCACATTAATTTACTTCTGGGCACCATATTCTGATGAGGTATGTAAATTAAACCGAGAATGCCAATTATTACCATAATTAGTTTAAACAGTTGATTAAAAATCATGTAGATGATACTCAATATCGGTAGTTATAGTTACAACTCATGTATATCTACAGCTGAATGTGATAGGAGGATTCATACCCACGTTACTCATTTATAATACTCACCCTCCTTCCCCATCATCTTCACTCTGCCTTTTTTCTTCCTTTCCACCATTTGCAGCTCCTCACCAATCAGAAAACATATCAACTTCTCTCTCTCTCTCTCTCTCTCTCTCTCTCTCTCTCTCTCTCTCAAAAGGTAAAATGATTGATACCTATACTCTGTAAATGCAATAATTATTTGTTACCCTTGTTCTTGAATGTCAGCCATTTTGTTCCTCGTGAGATCTTTGTTTGAGAGTTGAAACATACGTATACACTAATAAAATGGAATATTAGCATTTCCTTGAAATTTGTGGTAATTAATACTAGAATTGTCTTCTAATATAAGTTGTCTATCAAAAAAAAAAGGGGGGAATCCTAAGCAAGCTGATATATGTACTTTTTTAATGGATTCTTTTTGTTGTGCATTACAACATTTTTAGCCCGAATATCTTGAGCTTACATATTGGTTTATTTCTTGATGAACAGATTTGTCGATTCGGATGATCACAAGTTCTTGAAGCCTGATGGACTCCAGGCAACGCCTGTAAGTAGTTGTCGAATGCTAGCTTCACAGTTTATACATGATCACAATATGAAATGTAAATAATTTGCCCACTTAAAGAATTGATTAATGAATATATACATATAGTGAGTTTTTCCAGTCAAAATGAACCAGAAATACAAATAAATAGATTGATTCTCACACTGATTGATACATTCATTGTATGCATTAGTAAGCTGATTCGTCGACTGAGAAAATCCTTTTGCTGTGTAGAGACGACGCTTACAAGAGGAAGTTACAAAGGATCAAAGTGAAGGGCGTTGAGAATCCTCTTAAATTCGTGGTTCCCGGAAAAAATAGTATAAGATGCAAACCTCATCCATTAAAAATTGTTCTAGCCATTGTCGTTCTAGGCTCTTTTCTCATCATCCTCTCATCTCCACCGCTCTGTCAACAAAACGGCGCCGCATTCAAAGTTTCTCGGTATGTTGTTTAATATTATTGAAAAAAAAAATGGAAGCAGGGCCTAATTCCATCATCAAAAATATAGATACAATAATTCAGAGCTCATATAATGCAGGCGACATTTTGTGAGCAGGTGGATATGGGGAGGTTCCGATCCTCGCTACATATCCGATTTAGACATCAACTGGAACGAAATCATGGGAGTCGTCAATGAGTTACCAAAGGACAACGCAATAGGAGGAATCGGGCTTTTGAATTTCAACGAGCGCGAATTCAATCAATGGCGGCAGCTGATTCCCAGCGCCAACCACACCGTTCTAAACCTCGACTACGCGGACAGGAACGTGACGTGGGGGGTGTTGTTTCCGGAGTGGATCGACGAGGAGCAGGAAGATGAAGTCCCGAGCTGCCCCGATCTTCCTAAGCTGCAAGTGCCGAGGCAACGGCTTGATCTCATTGCCGTGAAGCTCCCCTGCAGGAACGAGGGCAACTGGTCGAGAGACGTTGCTCGACTGCATCTGCAGGTAGCGGCTGCGGGTTTGGCCGGTGCCTGCAAGGGGAATTACCCCGTGCATCTGCTTCTGGTGACCAGGTGCTTCCCCCTGCCTAATCTGTTTAGCTGCAAGGATCTGGTGGCGCGTCGAGGCAACGCGTGGCTGTATCGTCCGCAGCTCAATGCGTTGAGGGCTAAGCTGCAGCTCCCCATCGGATCGTGTGAACTTGCGCTTCCTCTTGGATCCGTAGGTAAGAAGGAGTAATTTTCATTCCCACTCTTTGTCGTCAAACATTTTCATCAGGAAGTTTCATACTACTGCACAAAAAGAAGTTAAAGCTCTGTTCCTGTGATCCTCTGTTCTAAGATGTTATTTTATCGTATAATTAGGGGTGACCGAAATCAAACCGCAGTGGCCTGTTCGGTTTCAGTCAGCAGAGCAATTCGATTTTCGGTTTAGTTAGAAATTCTGAAATCGAATTGACATCTCGTCAGTTTCGATTTCAATTTAAATCATCAAAACGTATTTTTTTTAATTATTTATAAATATACTTAGGATTCTCTATCTCAAAATCTTAATTTACATGCTTTTTTAACTCCAAACTCTTATAAATATTTTAGTATAAACAAAATTCATTATTTCAATTAGGGTATATGATATTTCTAAATTCTTATTTTTGCTAATGAATGAATGTCAAGTAAGGTCTATTATATAAACATAGTATCTTTCAATAAATATTATATTAAAATATTAAATGAATAGTGGACATGAAGGATGAAACAATTGTAAGATAGAAGATCACGTCTGAATGTTGTCTGTTTAAATAATTAAGTTTGTTCTAGCTTAAATATTTATATTAAATTGGATGGTTCCATTTAATTTTGGAGAATCAACACCCCTACTTACACCCATATGTATATTCCACAGTTTACTAAGAATGTCTCATTTTCAGAGAAAGACTACACGGGAAAGAAGCAACGGGAGGCGTACGCGACGATCCTGCATTCAGCCCACGTGTATGTCTGCGGCGCCATCGCGGCGGCGCAGAGCATACGCATGGCCGGATCGACGAGAGACCTGGTGATCCTCGTCGATGAAACGATCAGCGACTACCACCGTAGCGGCCTCGAACTCGCAGGCTGGAAAGTACGAACCATAAAGAGAATAAGAAATCCAAAAGCAGAGAAAGACGCCTACAACGAGTGGAACTACAGCAAGTTCCGCCTCTGGCAGCTCACCGACTACGACAAGATCATCTTCATCGACGCCGACCTCCTCATCCTCCGCAACATCGACTTCCTCTTCGGCATGCCGGAGATCTCCGCCACCGGCAACAACGGCAGCCTCTTCAACTCCGGCGTCATGGTGATCGAGCCCTCCAACTGCACGTTCCGCCTCCTCATGGACCACATCAACGAGATCGAGTCCTACAACGGCGGCGATCAAGGCTACCTTAACGAGATCTTCACATGGTGGCATCGGATTCCGAAGCACATGAACTTCTTGAAAAACTTCTGGATCGGGGATGACCTAGCGGTGAAGCAGAAGAAGACACGGCTGTTCGCGGCGGAGCCCCCGGTTCTGTACGTGCTCCACTATTTGGGGAACAAGCCGTGGATGTGCTATAGGGATTATGATTGTAACTGGAATGTGGACATACTGAACGAGTTTGCGAGCGACGTGGCGCATAACAAGTGGTGGAAGGTGCACGATGCGATGCCGGAGAAGCTGCAGGAGTTGTGCCTGCTGGCGTCGAAGCAGAAGGCGCAGCTGGAGTGGGACCGGAGGCAGGCGGAGAAGGGGGACTACGCGGACGGCCATTGGAGGATTAGGGTGAATGATAAGCGTGCGAAGCGGTGCATTGATCCGCCGTATTGTAACTGGAAGAGTATGCTTAAGCATTGGGGTGAAACCAATTGGACGGATGTTGAGTTCCCCGTCCCGACGCCGCCGGCACTAACTCGGACTTTATGATGCAACAACAACAACAATTGCGAATGTTTGTATTATTTGGTACATATATATATATATATGTAGAGCCTTTTGTGGCTCCGGCCATCGCGTTATTTGCTACTTTAATTTCTTTGTTGATTACTAATAACATCCATAATTGTTGAAAAGTCTTCCCGCATTTAGGATTCTTCCATCTCTTTAATAGCATACATATTCGTCATATTAATATATATACACACGATATGTAACAGTTGATAGATCTAGGGTTTGCAGAGATAGCTGAAAATGATAACAACACGATGACACAAGGATTTACATGGTTCGATCAATGTGATCTACGTCCACGGGAGAGAATATTTTGTCTTTATTGCTTGAGAGTACAATGAGTATTTGAACGTATTTACACCTCTAATCTAGCATCTATTTATAAGCCTTGAATTGAGCCCTAATCCTTCTAGGATTCGGATTCCTTATACATATCTTGTTTCCTAGTACGTGCATATCCGATTCCCCTCCATAATAGGATTCGATCTTCCTCCAAAGTAGGGCTTCGTTAGCGACTTTACTTGGGCCGAGCTCTATGGGCCGAGCTTTAATATATAGGCCCAATTAGATTGGATCTTAGATCAGGCCCAAGAAGAGGCCGGTACTATCACATCCCCCCTCCCCCCAAAAAAAAAGAGGGAAGAAGACATGTAGACGCAGACTACGAGGTCGAATTTCCGAGGTGATTGATCGCGCAAATCACCTGTACGAACTGGATTGCCGAGCTTATCGCCCGAGCTGAAGTAGCAGATAGAACGAGATTAGTAAAGTGAGCGTCAGCGGCTTGGTTATGTTGTTCAGGTCGTTGGTATAGACGTGGCCCATACCCGAACTTAAAAGGAGGGAAAAGTAGTGGGCTGTTTTGAATTTGGTTGAGGGATGGTCTATATTCCGAGAAATGCGGGCCCACGTTTACACGTGTATAATGGGTAACAGCGGAATTCAAATACATATAATGCGGGATTTGAAACGTCTCCCCTATCCCACTGTTTCACATCCGCCGCTATAGCAAAGATTTTTCAGCCCAGAAAATCCTCTTTCTTCCCTTCTCTATTCCCCCAAAAGCTTCAATTTTCTATATCACTGTGCCGCCGGTGTTCACGCCGTTGAGACTTCCATTCGCGACCGCTCCAGAATACTTCCGCTCACTTTCACAAGTAAGTATGGCCTCCCCTTCTCAGTCTAGTAGTAGTAGTGATTCTCCTCCGACAAGGGCCGTCGATAACAGCGTAGAATTTAGGATTTTTACCGTAGGATCCTCTGAACCCACCACTGAAATTTTAATAGTGCCCCCGCGTGCGAAGGGGAAGGTGGCCGATTACCCCTCATCTTTAGACGAGGCTAGGATTAGGTTGCTTGCCCAAACTTATAACTTTCCTTCTGATGCTGACTTAATAGAACCGCGCCCAGAGGATAGGGCCTGCTCTCCCCCAATGGGGTTTGTTACTATTTATGAGAACAGCCTACACGCTGGTCTTCGTGTACCCCTCCCCGAGCCCTATTCCGAGCTCTAGAAGAAGCTTGGCTTAGCGTTAGGGCAGATAATGCCAAATTCATTTAGGCAATTTACCGATTTGGGTGTGGCAGCGATTGATAAGGGTCACCAAATATCTGCCGAGCTCATTCACGAGCTCTTCCTCTTCAAAAAGAGTGCGGGCTGGTACTATGCCACTGCCCGAGCTGAGTTCAAGGGGCGAACTCAAAATAAAGTGGACAAGTGGCACACGAAGTTTTTCTTTTGTCGCCACAATAGTTTTGTCGACCTGGTTTGGAGGGTAGAAAAGCCTTACGAGTGGGTAATTGATGAGGTGGATAAAGCTTTAGAGTCTGCTGTGAAAGCAATGAGGGATCACAGTCCTTTTGAGGGGCGCTACAACGAAGACTCCCTAGCTGAAGTGGGGTTAAGCCCGTACGAGCCCCAAAGTATGGTGGATCCTTCGACGGGTGAGGCCCCGCTAGTACTGTTAGGATTGTTGTTTTTTTTTCTTCGTCGTCCTTACTCTTTTCGTGCCTTTTTTGCAGTGAAGAACTTCGGAAAGATAAAGGAGGTCGATGCCAAGGCCGCAGCTCGCGGTATCAAGAGAGTGAGGTCGTCTGGACGATCTGCTTCCTCCTCTGACCAGAGTCAGCTCGGGGGATCCTCTGACTTAGCTCCGCACTCCGAGGTAGCGGGGCTTGTGGCGAATGTTCGCTCCACTCCCCCTAAACCACCTCAGAAATGAGCCAAGGCCGGGGACCATGTCGACGTGGAGATTCTCGAGATCTCGGGCGGCAACGCGAGCCCAGTAGCTCCTCCAAATAAGCTGGCTGATCTGCCTTTTCCCGAGGTGAAGACAT
The DNA here is from genome assembly GCA_029490685.1 of Schizonepeta tenuifolia. NCBI lineage: Eukaryota > Viridiplantae > Streptophyta > Magnoliopsida > Lamiales > Lamiaceae > Schizonepeta > Schizonepeta tenuifolia. The sequence continues at coordinate 76,699,594 of CM055960.1, forward strand.
TGCTTTTATTACATAATTTTCCGTAATTCTTGCCTGTGTAGCTAACTGTACTCCCTCTTACAGGGCATCGATATGGTCGTAGGGTGGCTGAAAAACAGCGTTGGGGAGATGTCCGCGAAACACGAGGACGAGAAGAGCAAATACTCTGAGAAGTTGATGTTGGTCACAGCCAGGGCGAAGAAGGCTGAGGCCGAGCTGAAGGGGTCCAAGGAGGAGGTGAAGGCTGCGAGATCCGAGCTGGTCGCTCAGCTCGCGAAAGCCGAAGCTGAGGCTGAGAGAGCTCGGACTGAGGCCGAGAGAGCTCGGAAGCTGAAGTCCGAGCTGAACGCGGCGAAGGACCGGGAGGCCCAGCTCACGGCTAGCCAAGGTGAGGTTCTCCGGGCCTATACGAAGAGGCTTCTGCTGTCGGAGAGCTTCTCCAGCCTAGCCAATGACTTGGCTTTACTCATCAATGGGAACTTCGCCGTGGCCGCTTTGGAGAAGGCCGCCAAGGATTTCCCCGACCTGGATGTGGCGAAGTACGGCTTCGAGCGCCTTGGGGATGATACACTTCCTTTCCGGTACGCCAGAGTGGTCCGGGATCACCTCGGTCAGCTTCCTGTCTTGGAGAGCCTCGCCAGCTCGTCTGAGCTGCTATCTGCCGAGCAGGTTGCTGACTGCTCTGTAGATCGGGACTCCGACCTGGATGTCGCCTTCGATTCTCTTCGTGATGAAGAAGAAGAAGAAGGCGAGGGAGTAGGAGGAGAGGAACAGGAGGCCGGGGCTGGTGGCGATCTAATTCGTCCCGAGGATGCCGAGGGTCCCAAGACTACCGTTGATCCCGGGACTGTTGGTGCTGAGGATCCCCCCTCTGGGCCGTCACCTTCTGAGAATGAGAAGGTCGGCGATCCTTAGCGTTTAGTTGTTTTTTTTTTTGAACATTGTATTCCTGTACTCAACTTTAAATGAATGAATTTTGTATTTTCTCTGTGTAGACTTCGGGTTCTGTCAATGTTTCTTCCTTACGCAAGCAATTAACTCTTCTTTCTGACGACCTATGCGAACAACGATCCTTTGCTCAGCAATGGATGGAGAAATGTCGCCGAGCTGAGGAGCTTTTCGTCAAAAAGTGTAGTCTGCTAAAATCAACAGAGGCCGAGCTGAAGGAGTGGCAGTTGAAGTTCGAGGCGCTTTGCGAGGAGTCCGAGGTGAAGCGGCTCGTTGCTTAGGAGGGTGCTGATTTACTTCAGGCTGAGGAAGAATTGAAAGTTGCCCGAGGTCGAGCTGGCCGTGATTCCAAGGGTCATGAGAAGATCGCCGAGGAGCATGCCGAGTATGAAGATATTATCCGTCGTGATGGTAGTATCACCATATCCGAGGCGGAATTAAAGATGAAAGAAGACTTGGGGCAGTATCTCGAGCTGAAAGAAGTATTCGGCCCCGAGTCTTTTGAGCTTCAAGGTGCTTTTGATATGCTGAAGGAGAGTGCGAGCAGGTATAAGGGTATATTGGACCGCCGACCCAAGTTACGCGCTCTCCTGGCCAATGGCGTGGGCGCAGCAATTCCGTCTTTATCTCGGACGATGCCTTCCCGCGAGGTGAAGACAGCTTCACGGGAACATCAGGTCGGCCCGAGCCAAGGTAGCCGAGCTGCTGGGCGAGGTTCAGCTACGTCTCGAGGTCGGGGCTTTCCTGCTAGAAGGGGTCGAGGTCGGGGACGAGGCCGAATTTCAATTGATGACCTTTTGGGGCCTACCTCATTCGAGGAGGATTGGCTCAACTTTAGCAAGAAACATCCTCCTCCATAGATTAGCTCGATACTCATGTAAATTATGTACAAATGGAATGTTCTAAATAGTTAGAAATAAAGAAATATGTTGAGTTTTTGAACTTCCTGTTCTTTGTAAAGATTGCTTCTTTGGCTTTATTTGCATGTTGCATTTTTGAGGGAGTTAAACTCGGACCTCTTTGAGTTTACAAGGGAACCATGGTTCAGACCTCGTAGTGTAATTCTCTCAGGGGAACTTGGTTCTGACCCCGATTGAGGAAAGTTTTATCCTTGATGAGGGAGTTTGACTCGGACCTCGTCGGATCTTCCTTTTTCAGAGGGAGACAAGCTCGGACCTCGGAAAAGGGTTTTCTTTGCGCATTTCTTAGGATATTATTACCCCATGTCGGGTCATTTATTTGACCTCGGAAGGGAACTTTAGTTCGTCCTTATGAGGGGATTTGTTTTTGGATACTTCGTATAAGCAAATTAAAAGACACGAAAATATGCAAAACGAAAAGAAACTTTATTAAAGAAAGACCGAAACAAATAAAGGTTTTGACGAGCTCGTAAAAACAAAACATTATTACTTAAAAAGAAAAAAGAAAAAAAGAAAAAAAGACGAAAAAACTTAGACTCTAAATGCAAGACACTGTTGCTTATACGAAGAATCTCTTTAGGTGGGCGATGTGCCACGTTCTGGGTACCAGCTCGCCCGAAAGGTAGGCAATTTTGTAGGCTCCTTTGCCGAGAACTTCGTGCACTCTATAGGGCCCTTCCCACGTGGCTTCAAGCTTGCCGAGCTTCTCTGAATGACTTATTTCGTTGTTTCTAAGCACAAGATCACCGACCTGGAACTGCTGGGGTTTGACCCTTTGGTTGTGATATCAGGTCATCTGTTGTTTATACCGAGCTTCTTTTATGTTGGCTAGTTCCCGCTTTTCCTCGAGTAAATCCAGGTCGGTTCGGTGTTGCTCTTCATTGGCTTCAGCTGAGAAATTGATGGTGCGGGGGCTTGGCGCCCCGATCTCTACGGGTATGACCGCTTCTGTCCCGTATACTAAACGGTACGGGGTTTTCCCCGTTGGAGTTCTGGGTGTAGTCCTGTATGACCACAGGACGTTTTGGAGGTTGTAGATCCATTCCGTTTTGTCCTTTTCTAGGCGGGCCTTGAGTCCGTTCACTATTGTTCTGTTGGTGACCTCGGTCTGGCCATTAGTTTGAGGTCGGTTGACCGAGGTGAAATTTTGCTGGATATTAAGTCCTTCACAAAATTCTTGGAATGCTCTGCTCGTGAATTACGTCCCGTTGTCCGAGATGAGGACTCTTGGAACTCCAAACCGGCACACGATATTCTTCCAAACGATGTCGACGGCTTTCTCACTTGTGACTTTTGTGGAAGGTTCGGCTTCGACCAACTTGGTAAAGTAGTCGACTGCAACTATTAGGAACCGTTTTTGTTTAGGGGCCGGGTAGAAGGGTCCAACGATGTCAATGCCCCATTCCACAAATGGCCACGGGCTCTGTATAGTAGAGAGGTCGGTCTAGGGTACCCTTGTCACCTTGGCATGCAGCTGGCATTTCAGGCACTTTTTCACGAACTCTTCCGCATCTTTTGCCATTGTTGGCCAATAGTACCCCCACCGCATGATTTTCTGTGCTAGCATCCGAGCTCCAATGTGACTACCGCACGATCCAGTGTGCACTTCATTTAGTGCGTAGTCCGCTTCCCTTGGTCCCACACACTTTAGTAGAGGCTGTAAATATGATTTCCGATATAGGACTCCTCCTTCGAGTACGTACTGCGTGGATCTAGCTAGGATTTTTCTGGCTTCTGCTTTGTCCTCAGGAACTTCCCCGCTCTCCAAATATCTTTTTAGGGGGGTCATCCAATTCGGGTCGTCCTCTTCGATTGCATTGACTTCCGCCTCCTCTATACTTCGATTCCGGACTTCTTCTACTAGAGTTGAGCCGGTTGAGTTCGCCAGCTTACTTAGCTCGTCAGCTCGGGTATTTTGGCTTCGGGAAATGCGAACTATTCTGAAAAACTGGAAGGATTGTTCTAGGAGCTTGACTTTCTCCAGGTATTTCTTCAGCTTCTCACTCCTCGCTTCGTACTTTCCTAGCACGTGGTTGACCACTACTTGGGAATCACAGTAGGTTTGGATAGCTCGTACCTGGAGGGTTTGGGCAAGACATAGTCCGGCAATGAGAGCTTCATATTCCACTTCGTTGTTCGTAGTGGGAAACTCGAATCGTAGCGAGTACGTCAATTCCTTTTTCTCCGGGCTGATCAGGAGTATGGCAGCTCTGCTCCCTTTCTTTCCTGAGGCTCCATCCACGTACATCTCCCAGCAGTCTGGGGGTGTCTTCTCTGGTATTTCTTGGAGTTCGGCTTTGGCTCTAGACTCTTTTGGCTTATTGACGACGTTGTATTGAGCTTCTGCGAGGAAGTCTGCTAAAGCTTGTCCCTTTATAGCTCAGCGTGGACCGAATGATATGGAGTGCTCTCCTAGCTCGATTGCCCATTTCGCGATCCTTCCTGAGGCTTCCGGCTTAGTGAGGACTTGCCGGAGTGGTAGGTCGGTCAAAACTTGTATTGGGTGAGCTTGGAAATAAGGTTTTAGGCGCCGAGCTGCATTTACCAGGGCTAGAGCGACCTTCTCGAGAGGCTGATACCTTGTCTCCGGGTCTTTCAGGACTCTGCTGACGAAGTACACAGGTAGCTGCCGATCTCCTTCATCTCGGACCAACACTGCGCTTATTGCTTCCTCCGACGCTGCGAGGTATAGGGATAGGGATTCTTCCTTTTTGGGGACTGACAAAGTTGGTAAGTCTCCAAGGTGGTGCTTGAGCTCGTCAAAGGCTAGTTCGTGCTCTGGTCCCCATCCGAACTCCGGTGCCTTCTTGAGAATTTTGAAGAACGGAAGTTGTTTCTCGGCAGCTTTGGAGAGGAACCGACTTAGTGCGGTTATGCAGCCTGTCAACCTATGTACGTCGCGAATGGTTCGGGGTACCTTCATTTCTTGTACGGCTTTGATTTTCAAGGGGTTGGCTTTGAGACCTTCCGGCGAGATCCAGCACCCTAGGAATTTCCCAGATCGCACGTTGAAAGTGCACTTCTTGGGGTTCAGCTTGAGGTTCGCCTGCCTTAGCACGTTGAGCGTCGCTCGTAGGTCGTCCACTGCTGAAGCCTTTTCTTTGCTTTTGACGACAATGTCATCTACATACACCTCGACAATCTTGCCGATGTGATCTCAGAAGAGGAAGTCGACCATCCGTTGGTAAGTCACTCCGGCATTCTTTAATCCAAAGGGCATGTATTTGAATGCGAAGACACTGAAGCTCGTGGCGAAAGCTGTCATGATCGCATCTCCCTCATCCATTAGGACTTGATAGTACCCCTTGTAAAGGTCAAGAAAGCTGAATACCTCGTATCCCACTAAGGATTCAATCTTCTCGTCGATGTTGGGGAGAGGGTAGCAGTCCTTTGGGCAAGCTTTATTGAGGTCGGTATAATCCACACACATCCTCCATTCCCCTCCTCCTTCTTTCTTGACTACCACCGGGTTAGATAGCCAAATTGGGTATTTGACCTCGAATAGTAGTCCTGCTTTCAGCCATTGTTGCACCTCATCGTAGATAACTTGATTCCGCTCGGCAGCAAATGTTCTCCTCTTCTGCTTTACTGGGGTGGAGCTCGGGTCGATGTTGAGTTTGTGCGTAATGATGTCCGAGGACACCCCCGTCATGTCCGTTGGCGACCAAGCAAAGACGTCTTGATATTCCCTAAGGAGTTGGATTACCTGCAGGCGGGTCTGGGGTCCCCCTGCAAAGCGGACCTTGACAACTTTTGCAGGGTCGTCTTCAGATAAGGGGACTTGTTCCGCCGAGGTGTCTGAAATCGGCGTCGTCTCTTCCAACTCCTCAGGATACTTTGATTGCTATGCTTGCGGTTGACCTCGAAGGGCAACTTGCATGCACTCCTTGGCCTTTTTCTGGTCGCCTCGGACAGTTAGGATTCCGCCCGAGGTCGGGATCTTCAGTAACAAGTGGTATGGCGAGATGATGGCTCGGACCGCATTCAGCCAATCCCGACCTAATATGATGTTGTACGGGGAGTTCGCTTTGACCACGTAGAAGTGGATTAGTTTGTTAACGCTGGTTGGCGGGTTGCCAATGGCGACGTCTAGCGCGATTATCCCTTCAGGTCGCGTCTCCTGCTGCGTAAAGCTCCTGAGGGGCAGGGGTGCGGCGTTAACCCGAGCTGAGTCTAGTCCCATCCTATCCAAGCAATGTTGGAAGATAATACTGACACTAGCTCCGCCATCAACAAATACGCGGTGGACCAACTTATTGGCTACTCCGACCTGTATTACCAGTACGTCATTATGGGGCGTAGCTGTAGGTACAGGATCATCCTCGGAGAATGTGACGGTCTTACTTTTCTTGAATCTCTTTTTTGTCTGTTCCTCTTCCGACGGAATTGGTGGTCTGCGAGCTTCTAACCTCAGCTTAGTTTTTGTCGTGCCTGGGGTTAGCCCGGAGATGGTGGACACCACCCCGTCGTATTGTGGCACGCCGCACTGAGGGTCGTCATCCTCCTCATCATGATTGGTTTTAGCGCGCTTATTATCGGGAGCGCAGCGACCCTGTCCGCTTTTTCGCTTCCCCTTTTATTTTTCCTTCCCCTGGCCTCGTACTTCTTCAGAGCTCCTTCCTAGGCTAACCTCTCTATCTCTTCTGCGAGGTCGCGGCAGTCTTCCGTGTGGTGCCCGTGGTCATCGTGGAAGGAGCAGTGCTTGTTTTTATCTCGAGGTTTTGACCCCGACATAGGGCGTGGTCTGGTGAACCAGTCCTCATGAAGTGCGAAGATCTCGGCATTTGTTTTCACAAAAGGAGGTCGCTGAGAGTGCTCTGATCCCATCCGAGGTCCAAGCCGGGACTGGATAGGTCCTGGTCCGAGCCGGGATTGGATGGGTGCTCGCTGAAGACGTTCGTGAGCACTTCTCCTATCTCGATCATTGCGACCTCGATCTACTTCAGTCCTATTCTTTTCGGTTTCTTTTCGCTTCAGCCGGTCCGCGTCTTGGCCATCCGCGAACTGGTATACAATCCTCCACATCTCCTGAGCCGTCTCGGGCTTCTGTTTAGCAAGCTCCTGGTTGAGGGATCCAGGGGCGACACCATTTCGAAAAGCCGAGATGAGGAAGACATCGTCGATTTTATCGACTTTCAGACTCTCTTGCATAAATCGGGAGGCGTACTCCCTTATAGTCTCTTTGTCCTTCTGCCTCACCGATAGGAGGTAGGCTGTGTCTCGGCGAGTCTGAACCTTTATATGGAATCTTTGCTTGAAGATATTTTCCAAATAGGTCCAGGACCCTACACTGCCAGTTGGGAGGCTATCAAACCAGGCTCGGGCGTAGTCAACCAGCATTTCGGGGAACAGCTTGCACATATGTTCCTCTTTAAGGCCCTGATTGTGCATGCTGTACCTGAAACGTGTTAAAAAGTTGAGGGGGTCCTCCAACCCGTTGTAGGCCGGTATGTTCGGCAACTTATATACCGCAGGAAGCTTGGCATCAAGCAGCTCGTCGGTGAACGGGCTGACGAGCCGGGCTGGTCTTCCCTCACGTCGGTGTCGGTTTGCCTTGGGGCTGTAACTTCTGGAATAGCTCGGACTTCAGTCCCTGCCTGGGCTATGATGTCGCCTTGGGAGATGGTGTTGCTTGGGACTCCGACGTGGGCTGGAGCTCCGGCGACGGAGTGGGCTTCGTCGTGTGTCGTACTTTCTCCTCAGCTCGGGCTCCTGCGTCTTGGAGTGGTGAGGAGTTTTGGGTACAGACTTCCGCGTGGAACTCTCCCTAGCTTCGGATATTGAGGGCATCCGAGCTGTTGTGAGGAAGCGCTTGAAGCTCTCCTTATTCGCTCTAGCGAATTCAGTCGCGGCATAGGTGGTAGCGAGGTCGAAGTCATCGAGAAAATCCTCTTCCTTCGAACCTAATTTCTGTGGACCCTTCTGAGGGATGTCTTCCAGCTCGGGCATCCCTTTGAACGGATCCTCTTCTATAGGGTTATTGTCGTGCCCCTCCTTTGGGACCGAATTGCCTTTCTGGCGATTGCCCCTGTTTGTGGGGCGACTTTCTGCTTCGTTGGGATTCCCACGTTGGCTTTGGTCCTCCCGCACGTTTTGTGATCGCGTTACCATCATTGTTCTGCTACCAGAGAACCGTCGATCGAGTTCCCACAGACGGCGCCAATGATAGATCTAGGGTTTGCAGAGATAGCTGAAAATGATAACAACACGATGACACAAGGATTTACGTGGTTCGATCAATGTGATCTACGTCCACGGGAGAGAATATCTTGTCTTTATTGCTTGAGAGTACAATGAGTATTTGAACGTATTTACACCTCTAATCTAGCATCTATTTATAAGCCTTGAATTGAGCCCTAATCCTTCTAGGATTCGGATTCCTTATACATATCTTGTTTCCTAGTACGTGCATATCCGATTCCCCTCCATAATAGGATTCGATCTTCCTCCAAAGTAGGGCTTCGTTAGCGACTTTACTTGGGCCGAGCTCTATGGGCCGAGCTTTAATATATTGGCCCAATTAGATTGGGTCTTAGATCAGGCCCAAGAAGAGGCCGGTACTATCAACAGTCTAAACAAATTGAGAATTCAGAAAAATGTGAAATTAGTACTACGGGTGGAAAAGACAAAAGGAAAAAATTTCAAAAAAAAAAAAGATGAAATATAATTGTCACAACTTTTTTGAAAGTAACATTTTTCAAAACATACGAAAACTAACGAAATTACTAGTAGAATGAGAAAAATATTAAAGGATTCTTATCCAAAGCGGATATATAAGTTACTTTAAACGCATTTGGTAGAGGCCCAGCATTATTTTGTGATCTCAGGGAAATTTTTGTGTAAGTGTACATGTAGTATACTCACTTCTCACATAATAATATTTTAATATTATAATTTATATTATTAAAATATTAGCATGTGAGTAGTGAGTGTAATACATGCACTCCCATATAAGAATTTCTCATTATTTTGTGATCTCACCTCTAGGATGCAAAAGTAATTAAAATATGGAACAAACTGAAATTGTGACAACTGTATGTATTAACGTAGCACATCGAAATAAAATTTTTTGGCCACGCTCTTAATAATAATTGCTTTAATGCTTGGCCCTTGTGCTCAAAGTTCTTTAATATCATTGCCATTGTTTTTTAATATCGTGAACCTGCAGCCACTATTCAAGAGTACCTTTGGTTGAGGAAAAAATTGTGCCTTCATTTTGTCATTTACGCTACGAGTGATTTGTTAAACATGGATTTTTACCTCTTTTTGTAGTTTAAATGGTGTTATTTACTTGAGGAAAATCGTATTTATGGTAAGTACGAGCTTATATTTGATTTGTTTGAAAGAATGTGATACTTGCCCGTTTTTGGTGATTTTTGTAGGATTTTGTGGATAAGGTGGATAATTTAGCTTGAAGTTGCAAGTTTCAGATGTGGTACGCCTTCGGATGAAGAAATAGCGCGGAAAACGGAGGAGAAACGAATGGGATGAAGTCCGGAGGATAGTAGTTTGTGCCATGCGGCCGTATAAGTAAATTAATGAGAAGTTTAATCGAGTCGAGTTTGTTTACTCGTTTAAATTATAAATTAGTCAAGAAGTTTTTCAATGTAAGAGAAATTTCTTAATTGAATATGAAATAATAAAATATAAGAGTAATAAATGAGTCAGGCTTAGATAATCGAATAATAATTTATGAGGAGATAAGTCGAGTAAGAGAAGCTTATGAGTATAGAGTCGAGTAAGTGTTGTTCATTAAAATAATGAAATTGAGATAAAATAGTTTAATAGTTAATTATTAACTTAAATGAGAAATATTAGAAAAACAAGAAGAAAATTTATAAGAGTTGTTTTTGAATTGAGAATCGAGTCTATTAAATGATGAGTGTTTAAGTATTCGTTTATGAATATTATTTCGAGTATAGAATAATTGATGATGCTTGAGTAAAATTATTTGAGTTGCTTCCTAAATCGTTTTAATTAGAAATAAGTCGACGAAGTTATCGAGTTATTAAAATTAAGAATCGAGTCTTGATTTGAAGTTAGAGATCGAATTTTCGTAAAATAAAAAGAACAAGAATTTTGGTAAACGAAGTTCTAAAAGTCGAGTTATAAATAGAAAATGAGTTTTTATAAGAATTTAATTGAGAATAATAAAAGAGAAGTTATAATAATAGAATAAGTAAACAAGATAATAATACGTACTCATATACGTATACGAAGTTGAGGAAAGACAATGTATTTTAAAGATAATATCGTATATTGAGTCGAGAAATATTAGATAATTATTTGAGTTTTGAATTCAAAGAAATTCTTTGTACTTGAACCTGTATTCGTTTATTTAGAAAGACGAGAATCTATTCTATGAGATTGAAGTTTTAAAATTAGAGTCGAGTAGTAATTAAGTGATTGTTAATTGAGTTTAGAATATGAATCATGTCGAGATTGCATGTTTGCTTGAATTACTATGTGAGTTTATTATGTTTAAATGAGCTTATGTGCTTGAATAAATGATTATGTTTAAACGAGCTTATGTTGAGTGAGACGTTTATATTCTATTTATGATGTTATGATTTGTTCAAATTGTTGAGAATGCTATTATGTGCAACGAGATTGATTTGATATGACGTTAGTTGAGTTAAGAATGCAAGTAAGAATTCGAGTAATGAAGTTGAGATAAATGATATTTCCTTAATTAGTGAGAAATGCCCTAGAATTAGCAATTAGCATTATCAATTAACGATTAATGATTTATAATGAGAGTACGAGATGAAGTATTTAACATCTAGATAGAATCGAGAACGAAGAACGAGAAAGTCGAGAAAGAGATCAACTTAGAAAAGATAAAATAAGAATAGAGAGACCCGAGTCAAGTAGAAGTCCTCCAGCCGAAACCAAAATCTACTTTACGTCTTATCGCGTCGAGTCTTATTTTCTTTTATCGATGTCGAATTATGAAGGACCGACCAGGACGGACAAGTAGCAAGGACAATCACGAGTAAGCCGCCTAGCTAGTTTTCGGAAGACATGTGGGCTTTTCTAAACCAAAACTATGATGAATGCTATTATGTATTGAGTATTACTATGTGAGTTTTAAAATTTAATTGACTTGCCGTTTTATGTGAGTTTGGTATGTTTTATCATCTTCTTGTTGAGATATTATTGTCCTGTGAAAGGCAGGAAACCCACGTGTGGTATATGAATTGTTGAGGTGATTGTGAGCCTTGCTTCGGTTGGGCCAGTCACAGTGTTCGAGAAGGAGGCCTACTTCTCGACACGGATGGATGGATGATGTGGTAGATGATGCATATTGTTTGATGTATATATAATTATTTTGACTGGCCAGTCTATTCGAAAAGAAAATGATTTTGCATTCACAAGTAAAAATGTTTTCACTGCATAAATACTTGTGATGCTTCGGCAAGGCAAGTTCAATTGATATAGCTCTAAGAGCAGGTTTTCAAATGTTTTCGGCATGTGTTCACTGAGTACGAAGTACTCAGTCCTGCATGTGTTTCTAAACGTGCAGGTTAGCAGGATGTGGATGGCGTGGACAGCTTGGTGGTGTGTTTTTTTTTTTAGTCAGAAATTGGACTGGCAATTGCATGTCTTCATACATGTAATTGTTGGGATTGAGTCGAGGTCTCCGCTGCTATGTTTTGGAAGACAATGTTGTTGATATCTGTTGAACCATACTTTATATTTTGTTGATTAAGAGTATTGTGCTCGATACAATTATTGGTTTTTGTTGGTTCACGTTTTTGAGAATCGGAAATACTTATGCCGTTTCGGTTTGTTATGTAAATTATCCATGCTCGTTTGATATTTTCGTTGTGACTTGGAAGCACGTTCTTATTTGTTAAATCGCTTTCAGTCAATATTCCCTTGTTTTTCGAGCATGATTCCCTTGTTTGAGTTGAGTCGATGGATGGTTAGTAGTGTTAGTGTTCATGCGTCGCACCTCGGAAGTCGGGGTGTGACACAAGTTGCTTCCCGAAAAATTAAAGTCGAGATGGTCGGGGCCGTTTGTTATTCACAAGGTTTTACCAAGTGGAGCAGTGGAATTGTTGGATCCGAAGGGAGCTCATTTCATGGTGAACGCTCAACGCATTAAAGCATACTTTAGCCCGGAGTAGCAAAAGGAGGTAATGTGCCTCCGTTTTCAAGACCCTTGATTCATGCCATTGACGTCGAGCTAACGACGTTAACTATAGCGCTAGTTGGGAGGCAACCCAGCGAGGTACGTTTTCTTTCCTTTCGTCTTTTCATTTTATTTATTTATTTATTTTTTTCATTTTTCGTTTTTTTTTTATAATATATTCACCTTTAAAAAAAAGGGAAAATTCCATGCGGTGGGCATGCGGCCGCATGGCCCAGTCGCATGGGTCTGATGCAAAAAACGGCAATCGCATGCGGTCTCAATACGGCCGCATGCCGAAAATCGCGATCGGGGTTTGACCATTCAAAGCGGTAAGTTTTCTTATTTTACACTTTTTCTTCATTTTCCATCCCCTTCCCCCTCTCTTCTCCCGCCGCCACACCCACACACACCTCTCTTTCTCTCTTTGTTCTCGCACCGCCGTCGCACACACTCACCACCTCTCTCACCGCCAGCCACCATTCCATCTCTCTCCCATCTTCTTCGTCGCCGGCCACCATTCCATCTCTCTCCCATCTTCTTCATCGCCGCCACACCCACACACGCGCAGGCAACACACATTGCTCGCTCAAGGTATGGATTCTTCCCTTTTCTCCTAATTTTTCAGTTTTATACGACGTTCTCGTGCAATTTTTGTCAATGTATGTGTGGGGGTGCTTAGTTTTGCTAATTCAGCATGATTTCTTCCACATTCGTTGCAAGTTTTGTGAGTTTGAGTGGCGAATTTTGTCTAGTTATGCATTGGTTTGTGTGGGTCTATTTTTGTTTCTTTGTTCTCTGTCAATTTGCTTGCTTTTATGGAATGGATACGTATTTTTAGTTGAATTTCGTCGCCTTCTGTTTGGTTTTGTACGGGTTCTATCAATATTTTTCATGGGGTGCGAAATTCTCAGTGAATTCTAGTCGCCTTTTGTATCTTAGCGCTTTAAGAATACATGGGTTTCGTCTTATTTGATGAATTGTGTGCGGTCTATACATGGTGGCTATTTTTGATTAAGATTCGGACGTTATTTATTTGATTTTGTTTATATATGTGTGACGTGTGCATGCATGAGGGCTGCGTTTATACATATGAGAACTTGAGAAGTGTGTTTTCAGTGGTTTTGTGTAGTGTGTGGTTGTTTCTTTCTTGTAGTTTTTCTGTTTCCATTTTAGTTGCTTATTTTGTGTCTAGTTTTTGTTTTTTTTTTTTGTGTAGGTAGTAGGTATGGCTCCGACTAAGTGGCAGCGGGGAAAGGAGAAAGACGGGGCGTCATCATCTCGACCCCCGTCAAAAACGACTACTCCAGACCCTTCTAAGTTTGGCGAGAATGACCCTCGACTGTACAGTGTCACTCTTCGGACATCTCAAGCCAAGGAGAGATGGGACAAGCTTAGTCGGCTTACACTCCGGCCTTGTCGATTTATTTTCCCGGAGACTATTGAGTCCATGGGCATCGTAGAGTCGGTTTGAGAGCTTGTTGATCGGATTCAGTTACGTCCAGTTTTGACAGGGAATTGGCGTACTTATCGGGGGATCACAATGGAGTTTTTATCTACCTTGGTGGTGTATCGGGAGAACAATGTGCCGGTTCGGATGGAGTTTCAGTTGGGGAATGAACCCCAACATTTGTCTATAACCGAGCTTAATGTGATTTTGCAAACTCCGGTGCAGGCAAATTTCAATCCACCGCATTGGTATTCTGACGAGGTTTGGGGTGAGCTTATTGATAGTGTTGATTCGCACTTTAATTCGGGGTACTCAAAGGCGTCATCTATTCGGAACCCGGTTTTTTGCTACCTGAAGCGGGTTTTGGCTCATTCCATTCTAGCTCGATAGAATGTGGGAGTGACTCGTAGGGATGAGTTGGTCTTCCTTAAAGGGATGTTAGCCGGCCATAACCTTGATATTGGGGCATATTTGGCGGAGCAGTTGGAGGCGCAGGCTGTTGTGAAGACTGTTCCTGTTTGTATCGGGGGGATGATCACCCCGATTGCTCAACATTTTGGCGTGTCTCTACGTAATCCTTTAGTTGGTGATATTTTGGTGGATGTTCATCTTCTCCGGGCGCATCACATGATTCGAGGGGTGCATCGGCTCTTTTGGTGCTTAACGGAGACGTCGTTGTTTCTTTTGCCTCATTCGGAGTTGACTGTTGTTTCTAGTTGGGAAGCTCGGGGGAATTGGAAGATGTACTACAGCTCATGCTGCTTTGAAACTTGAGGTGCCTAAGCGCACAAGGATTCCGGGTGATTTGTCTTATCTTGTTGGCCAGGAGGATGATGCGGAGGTGGCATTTGATAATGTGGTGGTTCCGCCTTATTTTGAGGCTTACGAGCAGCGTTTTCAGACTTTTAGCAGGAGGTTTATACTCGTTTTGACCGACAGGAGGCGTTTGCTCATCAACAAGCCGATTGGGCGCGCCAACAGGCCAAAATAGCTTGTCAGCAGGAGATTGAGACACGTAGGCAGTATGAGGCTCTGCAGAATGGAGTGACGGATATGCTTGCTTGGATGCGGTTGTATCAGGACCGTTTTCCTCCGCCGTCGTGATTTGGTGAGTTCTAGTACAATCAACTTTCTCTTCTACTTTCAAACTTATTAAACTTTATTTTATATCGTTGAATAAGTTTGGGGGGATGGGCGAAACGGTTGATTGTTTCATGTTCTTGTATAGTTTTTGTTATGTTTAAAAGTAGTAGTGGTAGTCTTTTACTTTTGAGGTAGTTAGTTGGTCGAATGAGCATAGTTTTTAGGTTGATAATGTGATTTGGCTTATGATAAAAGTGTTCGATTTGAAATTGATTGATAGTTCTAGATGTTTGGCCTCAATTGCTTGAATCATGTTAAACCCGTGTGAGAGTTTGGGCCTTAACCGTTGCATATTTTCACGGTTTATTCTTTCTTGTGTGTGATTGTGTCCAGCATGCTTGTCAGTCTCTAGAACTTGCTTTGGTTTCAAACTCGAGGTTGCATAGTGTGCTATTGGATTAAGAAATGATTTAAGGCCATCTTTCTTAGCATGTTTTTGCCTCTCGTTTTGTCCAGAATTGAAATGATCCTAGTTTGCCCAGTTTGAGCTTTTAAGCCTTTCCTTTCTTAAACTATTGGTAATTGGGTAGATGGAGATGGATTGAGTAAGGAATGGTTACGAAGATGGGGTTATGCTAGTTGTTTATGAATAGTTTTGTCACCCTTATAAGCTCGAGAAAAAAAAAATGAAAAAATGAGAAAAGCTTGAAAAAGAAAAGGAGAAAAAGTGAGAAAAAGAAAAAAAAAAAAAAAAGAAAAAATTGTGCAAAATTGAGCATAAATGGGTACGTTTTTTAGTTTGAAGATTTGCTAGATGTGAATGGTTGTGTAGTTTGAGTAGAATTGCTATGGTTTAGAGTTTTAAATATGAGAGTTGAATTGATTTGATTATTCGTGGGGATTTAAGCCACTTTGCCATATATTCCTAACCTAACCAAAGAGCCTACATTACAACCTTATAAAAGACCTTTTTGATCTTGTCTAGATGCACACATTTAAGCAATGGAGAGTATAGACGATTTGCAAGCTTATGGTAAGCTACATTCATTGTTTGACTTGAGGGTTTCTTGTTATATATATACACTTGAGAGTTGAGTGCACATTTTAAATTTTATATTTGTTGGTGAGGATTCTAAGTATTGAGGCTAAATGTTTGGGATTGTTGAGCTCTATTTGATGATGATTTAAGTGGTGATTTTTTTGTTTGTTTTAAAAGAATTCTGAAGCCGAATGAAGTCACTTTGTCGCTCAAATCCATGTTTATTGTTTTATTTTCTTTTGTTTTTTTGTTTGGGGACAAACAAATGGTTAAGTTTGGGGGGTTGTTAAACATGAATTTTTACCTCTTTTTGTAGTTTAAATGGTGTTATTTACTTGAGAAAAATCGTGTTTATGACAAGTACGAGCTTATATTTTATTTGTTTGAAAGAATGTGATACTTGCCCGTTTTTGGTGATTTTTGTAGGATTTGGTGGGTAAGGTGGATAATTTAGCTTGAAGTTGCAAGTTTCAGATGTGGTACGCCTTCGGATGAAGAAATGGTGCGGAAAACGGAGGAGAAACGAGTGGGATAAAGTCCGGAGGATAGTGGTTTGCGCCATGCGGCCGTATTGCGACCGCATGGCATTAGCGCAACTTTTGTAGGGGTCATGCGGTCTGGCATGCGGTCGCATGGACAGCCGTATGACAAGGGAGTTTTCGCGGAGTTACCATGCGGTCTGGCATGCGGTCGCATGGCCAGCCGCATGGTGACGTCATTATACTCGTTTTTGCGTGTTTTCAGATTTTAACTCGATTTTTGACTTGGTTTTTATTCCTAATTCGGATATGAATTATTTCCTAGTATAAATAGGTGTCTTAGGGTTTATTAGAACAGACCTTTTACATATTATTTTAGCTTTGACACGTAGAGGAGATTTTGGAGCTTTTGGAGAAGACGAGAGATTTGAATTCTTCACTACGGTTTTTCTAACTTTGTGTTTAGATTTGAATCTTTGTTTTGTTTTGTCATGAGCCTGGTGCTTATTAAGCTTTTTCGGTATTCTGAGTTATTCTTACGAACTAGTCTTTTGCCCTGCTGCTTATTCCTTTGATGATAGGAGGTGTCCACTTTATCCACCAAATCCCAATCTTAATACAGAGGACTGTAACCTTATGGTCTTCCCTTCTTATCTCTTCTTTGCCTTGTGCTACAATCTCACTTCTGACCTCCATATTTGACTTTTGATGTTCTATTTGAAACCTCTTCTTTTCATGATTATGAGGCCGAGCTGCTTTCTTCCTTTATTGATAATTCCGCTTTTGAAGTCAGGAGATACTTTTCTCATATCATATTAGTACGAGAAACCCTTTCCTCTTCTGCTTTAACTGGAACACAGGCTCCTTTGGTGCCACTCCTGCTCATCCAGCTCGTCGACTAAAGAACTATGAGTGGCTAGACTTTTCGTTATCTTATGGTAGAGAGTAGATGAATATTTGATTCGAGTTCTGATTTTGATTAATGAATCACAACCTATTCTCCTTTTCTCTATTCTTGTGCTTATTTATGTTTGATTGATTGACCATCAATTGTGCATTTAGTTGTGTTAATTTGATATCGAAAGAAGATAATTAACACCAGAACATAGATTAGGGAACATCCTCTTCAATAAAGTCGAAAGATCTTGAGATTAGGGTGAAGATAAAGAATCTAAGGATCGTTTAGGAGTTATATGTTGATAATTGATTTGACACAATAGTTATTAGCGTATAATCAACGGTTTATTTGTCGTGAAAACGAGCTTAAACTAATTGTGTGATCATCTTAGGGAGAATCGAGTCTTTTATGTGATTAATTAGTTAAAATAAGCTTGAGTTCACTTATTCATTGAAATCGAAACTATAAGATAATCTCTTCTTTGTTTGACTCCGAATTTACTTTCGTTGTGCTGTTAGATTTAATTGCATTTTAGTCTTTTTGTTGACTAGATTAAAAACCTTCTTAATTAAGAGTATAAATAGTGGATGTTATTTGAAAGCAGTATTTGTGGATCTTGATTTCAATCTCTGTGGATTCGACTTTATTTACTACAATTAATCTGTGCACTTACAGTGTTAATAAAATAACGAACATGATTGGCTAATTTAATTTTCCTTAAAACACTGTCGTTTGGATGTACTTCTAGTTTAGGATTGTTTTTGGGCATACTACAATTTTGGGAATAGTTATTGGCCCATTTTTTGGGAATTTTTGGCCGATATTTTTTGACTACGCTCTTGCGGCTGCCTTAGGGAAGGAGGATTGGAATATATTTGAACTTTCAGATTACATTCGAAGCCGCCTATGGGGAAGACACGTAGGAGGACCAGATAATGGAGACTATGGTTAGCTAGGTTTTATATTATTAATAACAAAATTGATACAGTCTTGTTTTTTTTTTTTTTTTTTTTTTCTTTTCTTTTCCTGTAAGTACGTACATTTTCTTCTTCATTGACGACACTTATTCTACGTAATTCAATTAATTTATTTCTCTATGTTACTTACATGCTATGCTATTGATATAAAATAAATCGAAATTGAATCTTAGTCAACCTCCGTCTTCACTCTGGTCATGAACTTCTAAATCCGAAAGAAATATGATAGTTGAACTGAGCGTCATATAAAGAGCTACTTTTTATGTAAGTGGTTATACCATCATCGGAAGACAAAAAATTATTGGAGGCTATTACACGAAAATAAAAATTTGCGTCATAATCATAAATTACAATGTGCGTGCGTCTATTCTGTAACTTTGATCTGTTATGAGTTATGAATTTTTTAAATGTACTTTCTGGGTTGGTTAGAAAGATATGGCAGACAAATATAATCACAATATGCCTTAGGTTGCTAAGACTACCTGCAGTGGTAGTGTCTTTAAGGGTGTTTTTAAGAATTTTTTGGAGATAGAGACAGTGAATTGTAGTGGGGCTGTCTCTAAAGGTGTCTCTAAGGAATTTCTGAATTTCTATTTTGCATTAATTTTAATAAGAAAATTCTAATTTCATTAATTTAAACAAATAACTAGTACAATACATTAATTGAAATAAAACAAATAAAAACATTATATTAATTGAAATTTAAAATTTAAAAAAACATCCTACTCGTCAACTGCTCCAAATCGGCTCCAAAGATGTTCGATCAAATCATTTGTGAGCCGATGGTGCTTCCTCACATCTCTCAATGCGGCGTTCTGTTTGAGAAAATTCTTCCATGATTGCGGAACGGGGACATGAGTGACATTACTACCCGACGTCGTTTTTGTGTCATCTCTCCAGTTCTCGACGTCCTCCCTCTCGTCTTCAATGATCATGTTGTGCAAAATAATGCACGTAAACATGATGTTGCGGAGGTGCTTTGTGTACCAGTTCCGCGTCGGGTTCCGGATAATTCCCCATCGGGCCTGAAGAACACCGAATGCCCGTTCGATATCCTCCCGCGCCGCTTCCTGCATCTTCTTGAACCGCGCCGCTTTCTCGTCCGTTGCAAGCGGAGGAGCCTTGATCAGAGCAGCCCAATCCGGGTAGATCCCATCGGTTAAGTAGTAACCACCGTCGTAGGGCTTTTCGTTCACCACGTACTGGCACGGCGAAGCACGTTCTTCAAGCACGTCCTCAAATAGAGGTGACTGATTGAGGACGTTGATATCGTTGTTGGAGCCGGCTACTCCAGGCATGCCAGATCCATAAGTCTTGAGACGCCACGGCCTCAAGAATCAAGGAAGGCACGCCTATATCTCCTCGAGTGCAGGCAGCCAACCACGCCTTCGGGCAATTCTTCCACGCCCAGTGCATGCAGTCCAAGCTACCGAGCATCCCCCGAAAGTCGTGCCTCTCCTCGTGCATCCGCAGCAGCCGAGCAGTGTCTTATGCATTTGGCCTCCTCAAATACACGTCACCGAATAGCTGGATGACACCTTCGCAGAACTTCCGGAGGCTAAGACGGCCGGTGCTATCGCCGATCTTCAAGTATTCGTTGAATGTATCCGGCGCTCCACTGGTGGCTAGTTGGCGAATGGCCATTGTGCACTTTTGCACCGACGTGAGGCCCCATTTGCCGGTTGCATCTTGCTTCTGCTGGAAATATCGCACATTCTGCTCCAACGCCTCGCAAATCCTCAAGAACAGATGCTTGTGCATCCGAAAACGCCGACGGAAAAATGTTGGGCCGTACGTCGGGTTGTCGTTGAAGTAGTCGGCCATCAACTGCTGCAGGGCGCCTCCCGATCGCGGTGCACGACAGTCCTCTTCGCCTTTTTTTTTCTTTTTGGCGATGAGTCGAGCCGCAGCAGCTTGGAGGTTCGTCACCATCGACATAATCTCGTCGTCGGTGCCATGGAAAGAGTAGCCCGTTGAGAAGTCGGACGACGAAGACATTTTTTTTTTTTGCAAAATATTTGAGAGAAAACTAGAGAGAAAATAAGAGGAGAAAGATGAATTTGGTGTGGAATAAATTGTGGTATGGAGGTTGGTATTTATAGGGATGAATTACAAAAAAAAAAAAGAAATCGGCTGTATAGCCGTTTGAAATTGTAGTCGTTGGATTTTCGGCCATTGCATCCAGTTTTTTTTTTTTTTTTTTTGCGCGTGCACTTTTAAAAAAAAATATCGGCAGCGCGTGAAGGCCACGCGCCATCTCGAGACTGTCTCGTCGCGGCGAGACGGTCTCGAGCCTCCATCTCCTGCATCGCGGTGTCTCGAGACCGCCGACGAGACACCCGCTGTGGATCGTCTAAGTGTGTAATTTTATTTTATTTTTCCTTAACTTGGGTGTGCCACAGGGGACTTGCCTGTTGCTAAGCGGTGGTTGTCTCGTACATTTGACAAAATTTGATGCAAATAGATGGACATGTACGACACACTAACTTTTAAGATGTTCTCATTTGTGAGGTGGCCTAATTAGTAAATGGTGATTGAGTCCAATTCCACCATCACTTCTTATGTTAATAATTAATCATATTTTGTTTATGGATCAAGGCATTGCCAAAAATTTACCAAACCAAAAAATAATAGTACTTGGTAGAGCTGGGTAAATACTCTACTAACAAAAGTAAATATAGCTAAAGTTACAATAAAGGAAAACGAGAATTCGAGGTCTGTTTTCGTTATCTACCTTCAACTCCTTCTCCTTGAATCTCCAAATTGCGGGTATCCTACAAAACAGCGTCGAACACCGGCTGGGGGGGGGGGGGGGGGGGGGGGGGGGCTTCCCGGAGAAGACCCTCCAACGCTCAAGTCAGTAAAGAATCCCTAAGAAAAGGAAAAATCTCTCGAAAAATGTCTGTAAGAAAGCAAGAATAGAAAACTTGGAAAAAACTCTACCTTCAACTCGATGATACCCCCTTTTAAACTCGATACTGTATGGAAGGGTAAAATGGGGAGATTATGAGCCAACCCACGCGTTTTGGCCTAGGCTGGGCCCCTCCGGTGCACATGCGGTTAGGATCTATGGGCCTTGGCGAGCAAGCCCATCGCAAAATGATGATTATGGAGCTATGTTGATATATCCCATATCAGTATCCATGAATTATCGACATTGAATTATTGTTTATAAGCCCTCACTGTCAAATCGAATCACATGAACTTTTTTAAATTTGAAAGAAATAAAAAATTAGCATCAATCGCAATTTTTTTTGCTATGCCCCTGCCCATCAGACTTGAGATCATTTAGAACCGGGTCGGATCGACACACAATTCTATTGGTACTCCAACCTTCCACCCCAATTTGAGGCCGGTGGGACGGACGAGACCAATTTTTTTTGATAACTCTATAATAATAATAATAATAATAATAAGAGAGTTCGGCTAAAAAAAGTAATTCAATGAGTTGTACAAAATTAAATGTTTGGAGATCAAAAACAAAATGTTGAAGAAACTTGTGGAGAGTGGTAAGTTAAATATTCTAGAGATGAGATGTCATGGTTGACAGAGCCCTAAACGCAAAGAAAGGTATAAGTATAACTAATCAACATACAAATTAATTGCTAATTGATTCAAGAAAACAAGTAGACTAGACTAGAGGCGCTCTACCCACTCCCGCCCTCGTAATCTTTCGTTCCAATTTAAGCAAGCTAGCATCCTTAAATTCAATCTGCAAGCCAAAGAATACTCCAAATTTGAATAATATATTTATTAATCAAAGATCACATCATTACTAATTATGTTGCTGGGATTAGAAAGGCAGGAACACAATTCTTATTCATGGGTTGGTTGAAATGGCCGCGAGCTTTTCTTGCACTTCACTTAGAAATCAACTCTATAATAATGTCCCCATTCAATTGCTGCTTCACAATCAGAAATCACTACCTCAAGCAAACCCCACAATTGGAGGTTAATTTCTTCATTTTCATTCTTTTTTCCGTCACGTTTACGATGAAGTGTGCATGCAACCTAATTGTTGAGTGCTATTTTTTTGATTTAGGAATCAAAAGATATTATGGAGAAGCTGCCTGCAAGCAACGCCAATGGAGGAGGGATTCTTCAAACTGAGGTGATTGTATTTTCAACTTTTTTTTTTCTTTTTTTAAATTAAGATGGATTGCATCACTCATTTGTTTATGATCGATAATGGTGCTGAACATTTTCTGTTCCTATAAGCTAATTTGGAAATGTAGTTTGGAGAGAAAGATGAAAAGTTGTATTCTTGAATCTTACTTTTGAAATTTCTAATTACTTGGTGACTTTGATTGATTGGGTGAACTTGAAATGCAGAAAATGACTCTTGAATACTAATATACTAGTATAAAAATAATATAACAGACGCCTTTCAACTTTTCTAGAAAGCATGCAATTAATCATAAATATTTTGGTTCAATTTACTAGATGACTCTTCAAATAAAAGTTAAATATTATTGTACATTTACCACATCTTATTTAGAGCAATATAGTTAACTACAATTTGAGACTTTGTTGTGTGGTCAGTTGCATAAATGTGTGTTTGTGTTGTTTGCTTTAGGCATCAAGTGATACTATGGAGATTCCTTCTACAAGCAATGCCGATGTGAAACTTCAGTCTGAGGTTATTTATGATTATGCTTTTTTATTTGTTTATCAATCTTTCCTGCAATTTTTTGGGGTTTTTTTTTTTTTGGTTTGTTTTATATTTCTTTATGTTGATATTCAAAGTATAAAGGAATATTTTAGAATAAACTCAACAGAGTGATATTGGAATTGTATGAGCAACAAGTTAAATTCACAGTTTTTTCATTTTTAGTGTCTTGATTTGGTCCTTAAATTTTACATTTTTAGCCTCACCAGATGTTCATAGCATTTGATATTTGCAGTATACTGATCTTGAATTTACAGATTTGCTTTTAATGATTTATGAAAATGTATGTTGTGATAACTTTTTGGATGCTATAGCTTGGCTATGCATACTGTTAATTGGGCTTAATATCTGTCCTTTTCTCTCAGTTTTCGTTCATCTTAAATCCATTAATCAATTTCCAAAATTTTATAGCAAAAGTTAGATCATGAATCGGATGATCCATGCTCCGAACCTGCAAAACCTGCTTCAAACATCATATTTAACCATGACTTTAGTGGAGGACTTCATCAATGGCGCCCCAACTGCTGCGTTTCCTATGTCAATTCAGAAGCATCTGCTCATCCTACACTAAGCGGCCGTTTCGCTGTCGTTGCAAACCGTAAAGAATGTTGGCAAGGCCTCGAGCAAGACATCACCAATAGAGTCTCTGCTGGCTCCACTTACACAGTGTGTGCTTGGGTTGGAGTTTCAAGTCTGCAAGGTGCCACAGATGTGTTGGCCACTTTGAAACTCGAAAGCCAAGATTCTGCAGTTAGCTACCAATTCATTGCAAAGTAAAAAAAGAAAAAAAACTATTTTCCTCTTTTATGTTTGCCCTCTCGCTTCATGATTCCATTTCTGATCATGTTATTCCCCTGCAGAACTTCCGCTTCCACGGATCATTGGCAGAAGCTAGAAGGTACCTTCTCACTGTCAACTAGGCCACGTCGAGTTATATTTTATCTCGAAGGGCCTTCTCCGGGCATTGATCTTCTTATAAGATCTGTAGTTGTTTCCTGCAATCACTCTGCTGTAAGTTGCATCAAATTTGTTTACCCTTTTCATGTGTTTTTTTACATTTGTTCCACTTTCGAGTCTAATATTTTTCTCTTGATTGCATCTCATAGAGGGAAACAAATGATGGAGATGAGAACATCATACAGAATTCGACATTTGACAATGGCCTTGCTAATTGGTCTGGGAGAGGCTGCAAGGTTGAGGTGCATGATTCTATGGCAGATGGGAAAGTTGTTCCAAAGACCGGAAAATTCTTTGCATCAACCGCAGCTCGTACAGACTACTGGAATGGAATTCAGCAGGAAATAACGGGGAGAGTTCAGCGCAAGCTTGCTTATGAAGTTACTGCTCTTGTTCGAATATTAGGCAATAATGTCACTACTACGGATGTCAGGGCTACGCTTTATGTACAGACTGCAGATCTTCGCGAACAATACATTGGAGTTACACAGTAAGTTCTACTTTTCATTGATGACTGTTAACATAATCTGAGATAGATGTGAGTGACTATAATTTGTGATCTTTTCAAATTTAGTGTGCAGGCAACCGATAAAGATTGGGTGCAGTTGCAAGGGAAGTTTCTGATAAATGTTTCTCCCTCAAAAGTAGTTATCTTTCTTGAAGGACCGCCTCCAGGCACCGATATTCTCCTTAATAGTCTTGTTGTGAAGCATGCTGCCAAAGTCCCGCCTCCACCTGCGCCGATCATTGAGGTAATAGTTTGATTAGAGCTCGTAGTTTTGAAATAGACGCCGACTTTGAGAGAAATATTGATTACTTATGTAGTCCTGCTATTTCTGTTGCTACAGAATCCTGCTTTTGGTGTGAACGTGATTGCTAACAACAATCTGAGTGATGGTACCAACGGGTGGTTCTCCCTTGGGAACTGCAACCTTAGCGTTGCACACGGCTCACCACGTGTAATTCCTCCCATGGCTAGAGATACCCTCGGAGCGCATGAGGCGTTAAGTGGCCGCTACATTCTTGTGACAAATCGAACTCAAACATGGATGGGTCCAGCTCAGATGATAACGGATAAGGTGAAACTCTATTTGACATATCAGGTGTCTGCATGGGTTCGGGTTGGCAAGCAGGCAACTCGACCACAGAATATCAACGTTGCACTTGGCGTGGATGGCCAGTGGGTGAACGGTGGCCAAGTCGAGGCTAATGGTGAGACGTGGCATGAAATTGGTGGATCTTTCCGAATAGAGACGCAACCTGCAAAGGTTATGGTTTATATTCAGGGTCCTGAGGCTGGTGTGGATCTCATGGTGGCTGGCCTGCAAATTTTTCCGGTCGACAGGCGACATAGATTCAGACAACTCAAAAACCACACAGATAAGGTAGTTTCTGACCTCAATTTCAATTATGAGCCTTAATGAATTAGCATAACTATGAAGTATAGTGTTCAGTTCATCAATCAACATAGATGTATTTTTCTTTATTTTTTTGATGTTGAACAACTTTTGCATGAATAGTACAATACAACACTTGTTTTCATTTTTATTTAATTTCACATGATTATTTGTGGACCATTTCCTCATAAAATGATAAAGCACATCCTTTTGAGTTCTATTGAACAATGACTTGTTTTATCTACATAAAAAGATAAATCTTTTACTGATGACATTTTTGGAAAATGCAGATACGCAAACGTGACGTGATCTTAAAGTTCACATCGTCTGATTCGATCCCGGTAGCAGGTACATTTGTGAAAATCAGACAAACACAGAACAGCTTCCCATTTGGATCCTGCATAGGTAGGTTCAACATAGAGAATGAAGACATTGTTAATTTCTTCACAAAGAACTTCAATTGGGCAGTGTTCGAGAACGAGTTGAAGTGGTACTGGACAGAACCGCAGAAAGGGAACTTCAACTACAAAGATGCTGATACCTTGCTGAGCTTGTGCACGAGCCATAACATGCAACTCCGTGGCCACTGCATCTTCTGGGAATCGGAAGGGGCCGTTCAGTCATGGATACGAAGCCTGAGCCAAAATGATATGATGGCGGCTGTTCAAAGCCGTCTCAAAGATCTCCTAACGCGCTATAAAGGGAAGTTCAAGCACTACGATGTCAACAACGAAATGCTGCACAATTCTTTCTACCAAGATCATTTGGGGAAAGATATCAGAGCAAATATGTTCAAAACTGCCAATCAACTCGACCCTTCTGCCACCCTTTTTGTAAACGACTACAGCATCGAGGATGGTACTGATGCACGATCTTCACCGGACAAGTACATTCAGCACATTCTTGATCTGCAAGACCAAGGCGCCCCCGTTGGAGGAATAGGTATACAGGGGCATATAACTAGCCCGGTCGGGCCTATTGTGTGTTCAGCTCTTGATAAACTAGGGGCTCTCGGCCTTCCAGTCTGGTTTACAGAGATTGATGTCTCTTCCAACAACGAGCACGTTAGGGCTGATGATCTTGAAGTTATGATGCGGGAAGCTTTTGCACATCCGGCAGTCGAGGGGGTGATGTTGTGGGGATTCTGGGAGCTGTTCATGAGCAGGGATAACGCGCATTTGGTGAACGCGGAAGGTGATCTCAACGAGGCCGGTAGACGGTACCTTGCTCTTAAGCAAGAGTGGTTGACGCGTGCTCATGGTTATGTGAATGATGAATGTGAGTTTGAGTACAGAGGGTTTCATGGAACGTATGAAGTTGAAGTTGCAACTCATTTTAAAGACAAAGTGTTGAAGAAGTTTGTGGTTGATGAAGGTGAGGATCCAGTTGTGATATCCATTGATTTGTAGCACTCAATTGTCAACTTTTGAAACTGTGATTGAACTTGTGTGTATGTCAGTTCGTCAATGTTGTTCTTATATCCTGCGTTTGGTTGGGAATTTATATTCTATTGTCTGAAATAATAAATGGTTTCTATTGGTATCTGTATAAACTATTTTATGATAAAGAATGAGGTTTAAGATAAATTTATTTATGGTGTACCTCTAAGTATATTCAATTTTTATTTTCTTTGAGTTGGGGGAAGGAGAACCTTGAGGATTGAACCTAGACTCTTCTCTTTTTATCATGGAGGAGGTTCATTGTTTGGATGTTCTAGGAAGAGTAATATGCTTTTGAAACAATTACATATGTAATGGGTTGGTGTGGCACAAGTTGGATGAAATGGAATTGATTTCGAAAAAATAGAGGCTGATGTACTGTGTGGTACTTACTTGTTTTATATGATAGAATAAATTTGACTGGCATAATTCTGCAAAATTGAAAGAATTGAGCATAGTAAGTGTTAAAAAAACACAAACATGGTGTTGTGTACATATTTCTATGTTGATAAATGCAAATAACGTACGAGGTGATATATAAACAAAAGGATCACTATTGGTTGAGTCATTTAGAAGTTTAATAGTGACCCGGACCCATTATTGAGTCAAAGTGATGCATTTGATGCATTTGTATGGTTTGATAGAACCTTGATAGAATTAATTTGGGATGTGGTAGTTATTTTATTGCCTGAATTTTTACTCTTCAGTTACTTTATAATCTGATCTTTTAAAAATTTTAAAAATGGTTTGACCTTTAACACTTACTAGAATTTCTGCCAGTGGGAAACAAACTTAATTTAAAATTAGTTCAAAAAAAAACCAAATTAACAAAATACTATAGAACTCATGTATCATTAGTTATAACAATGATATGAGACTATGAAATGTGATCTAAATGATGATGAATTAACAACCAATGCTCAACCGGTGTACTTCTGTTGAAATGTGTAACTTAGGCCAAAAATGAGTTAATCTTGGGTGATGGTCATATACAATAAGCATTATAAACTTTTTCTTGTACTCATTTATACGTCTTGTTGCGAATAATTATAGGTGATAGTTTTTATGTGCACAGATCAAACATTGAAGTTTTGATGCAAGATCTTGAAACGATTAACTTGTACCTCGTAGGATACGGTATGATGCATAAACGATGGATCCTTTCCTATTTGTTCTTAGGTTACATGAAAAAAAAAGCATAAAAAAAATAGTAGTGACGCAATAATCTATACCTATTATTAAAGAGAGCATTCTTATAAAATTTGATTCGTCCAATATATCCTTATTGTTATATATTTATTTTAAGGGCAACAATGTAAATTTATTTTAAACTTATTATAAAACAATATTAAAGTTGTTATGAACTTAATAAAGTAATAATATTTCGTAAAAGTAATTAATACTAATATTATATCCTACTTCTGCTACAACTTATCTTAATATATAAATATAATATTACGCTATTAAAATATTTATTCGATAGATATATATAATTACAAGCCACCTCTTGATGAGTTCATATTTTGTGTCTTTCTAGTGCCTGTTTTAGGTAGTTTAGATCGAGTTTTTGCGTGCGTTTTGTCTTGTTTCTATGTCTGGGAGGACATATATGGGCAGGAGATCCTCTGCTACCTTGCAGGTGGAAGTTGGGCAAAACAGAGAAAAGAAGCAGCACTTCTGGAAGCAGGTCAGGGAGAACCATATTGGCCAAGACAGATAGGAGGAGTGTCGTGGTCAACAGGCAAAGTTTCTCTCCTAGGCCTAGAAGGATAAGGAAAAGATGATCTAACTTAAATATCTTTCCTTATCCGACTAGATTTAGGATCCGCAAGAGATCTCTTGGAGATAGATGTGACTTTCCTTGTTGGGGTCGAGCTTATCAAGTATTACTTGCATCCCAAGGTAGCTCGTGGATTCCTTCCATGTTAAGGACTAAGGGGCCCAAACCCTAAGCACTCTCCTATAAATATCAAAGCCCTGCTGCTGCATGAGACGCCGCCGTACTTATGCTTTATTTTCCCTGTAATTATTCGAGAGTTGATGAGGAGAAAAACAAGTCCTAAGGGCATACTTTATTTCGTATTTTGTTGATCGGCACTTTTGGCCGAGGTTATTTTGCTGCACAGACTTCGTTAGTTCTAATATAGGTTTATTATGTTCTTCAATTCATGTGTTTGTTATTTCATGATTATGTCTAGCTAAACTTTTATACTTGGTCTGGGCAAGACGAGTTAAGTGTTAACCAATGCTTGAGAGGTCTAAATTGTGCTAGATAGTTGCATGCATGTGTTCCCATAATGTTTATGAGCTTGTTTTAATATGAGATAATACGAATAGGGGATTAATAGGCCGTTAATCACTTAAGAAATATTAGATCACCAATCAATTGGGGAGTAGGAGTGATTTCCAACATCTTCTTGATTTAGATCGATTAATATTAGAGGAAGGTGTCTAGCCTATTGGGTTAGACGTGATGATTCCTTGTTAGGCCTTTCTAGAGATAAATGCTCCTTGGGCAAGAAACTGAATGATGACTCCGACAGAGGTATTGCCCAAGGTAGGGAGCCGGCGGAGCGTCGCCGATTAAGTAAGGATTGGTAAGGGAAGGGTTTGTTGAGGGCGTGACGAGTAAAAAGGGGTCTCAACATTCAAGTCCTATAACTAACGATGCATGCATGTGATGACTATATTTGCACCAATGACCAAGCTAGAGTTTTCACTTAACAATGTCTAGATCCAGACCAAGTCCTTTTTATTATTGATCAAGTTCTTTGTTTACTTTTCAGTGTTTAATTGAGTTCTCGAATTGGGCAAGAGAGCCCTAGTGACCAAGATAGCAAAAACCAACTTTTCTGAACTGGTGGAGGAGGTTTCAAGAGATAGTAACATTCAACTCCTTGTGGATCGACCCTGTACTTACTTGCTAACTATATAGCTGTGAGAATAGGCTACAAATTCATTTTGAGAGTGCGAACGACAGCCTCGTCACCTCTCAATTGAAAAAGAAGTTTTGGATTTCTTTGAGAACTATTCTGTAATTTATGGATAAGGTTAGCCAATTGTATTGTTTAGGTTTTGCATTCTATTTCAATAATTGTAATTATATATTTCCGTATGTGTGTGCTATTCGTCTAAATTCATAATTTTTATTTACTATTCAATATATTAAATTTGAAATTGTAATTTTTGTTTTATTTATGTATTAAATAAACTCGATACTAAATTAATCATGAATATATTTCGATCCTACATTTTTAATCTATTCCTGTTATAAAAGACTTTATTCTTACGAAATTCAAGTGTATTTCTAACTAGGCAAATTCTCTTGTGCGTGAGATGCACGTGACGCGTGCACAACACGTTTTTTTTTTTACGATAAGCTCATATGCACCGCTCCGTATTTTTATATGCACTACATTGTATAATGAAATGCACCACTATATGTATTGAGATGCACCAATTTTTAATTTTTATTAATATTTTTTTCTCCTATTTTTTTGAGATGCACCACATAGTTTATCCATATGCACCGCCATGTATAATGATATGCACAACCATGTGTACCAAGATTTTTTTTTTTATATTTTATAACATATTTTTTGATAATATTTTCCCGATTGTATTTTTTATGGCAGTGTTGGTTAGAAATGCGGATGTCTATAACATATCTCTTATCTCTAATGCAGAGCTTATATATGTTAGTTATGGTATCCAAATATATATATATATATATATATATATATATATATATACACACACACACACACATTAAAACTGAATTGATGCTCAAAGTCGAAAATAAAAATTTAGTAGTATTGAAAATTGACCAAATAATAATTTGTACGGTCATAACTTTTACCACTTTTTGATTTATGGTGTGAATTTTTAATTTTATTGAAAAAAATTATGAACTATACGAAATTGTTTAAATAAGGCATTGAAATGTTGACTCAACTAATTGGTGGAAGTTGTATTTGAAAACGTAACGTTGAATATAAATTTTCTCTTTTGTTCTTAAATAAATTTTGCCATGTCATCTGGAAAAGATCCTGAGGATGACAATGTTTTAAAGGCACCTGATGAAAATTTGGATCTTAGCTTAGTTTTCTAGTCGTCTCGGTGGCAGGGACGACTAGTTTATCTTTTTCTTTTTTTCTTTTCTTTCTTTTTATTTAGCCCCTTAGATAGCTTTCTTTTTTTCCGTTTATTGTTTCCTTTTTCTTGCAATTTTCTTTTATTCTTTTTTTAATAATAATCTCAAATTAAGAATTTTGCCATGTCATCGTATAACACGTCAGAGTTGATATTAAATTATCCACGTCATCTCCACCGTCAGTTAAGTCAATGTTCTAAAAAAAGGTTGGTGTTGTTTAAATAATACTCTAAAGTTCAATGTCTTATTCAACAAACTTAAAAGTTATGACCATAAATCAAAAGTGGTGAAAGTTTTTGCCACAAAACTGTAAATTGGCCTAGAAAATATTAAGGTATTATATCTAATCTGAAAAGATGTCAATAAGCCTACTAATCAACTATGCTTTCTTCATTGTTATCTTTTACTAAAATGTACTTCCTTTGTTCACGATATTGTTGTCGCTTTTTCATTTAGGTCCATCTACGATATGGCTGTCACTTTTATTCATAGTAGTAAGGTCCACATGGTACATTATAACCTTATATTTCACAATACTACACTCACATTTATAATGGAATTCTTACTCCACTCACAAAGTCACAACAATTCCCACTATTATCCACTACTACCCACCATTTTCTTAAAACTCGTGTTGTCCACAATGTGACAACAATATGGACGGAGGGAGTGTATTTCATATTTTTAACTGATGTACATATTAGAGATTTATGAGAACAATTACGATAATAGATTAAGAAGCACATTTAAACATTTCAAATTAATTGGGAGGAACATAATTATAAACATAGAATAAGTGATTTATATTTAATTTATCATGTTGGTACCTATTCGATAAATAATTATATTTTAAAAATTAATAGTATCAATATATTTAATCCAAAATAAAATTTATCACCTTTAATAAATTTTTATGTACACATATGTATGTTTATAGTCGTATAAATTTACCTAAACATACATGGCTATGAAAGGAGATAATTAGCCACAACAAATTATTAGGATAAATTTATTCATAACCATTGTGAATGTGATTGTGAAAACAATATTTAGTGAGACATACATTATTACCAATTTAATCCTTTTATTTTAACTTTGCAAGGCCATATCGTTTGATTCACCTGACAAAATTGCCATGTACATTTTCCGAGTTGACAACTCAGCTGCGATTTGGGGTTATTTGTCTCTAAAGTGCAAATCGAGAAGAATCAAGAGCTGAAGAAATTTGCTGATAGAATTTTAAATGCGGGTGCAAGATCAGATTTGACTGAAAGTTCAGGTATTTAGCGGCAATTAACTCATTGTTATTTATTTACTCATTAACTTAAAAATTATAAATAAAGCTTTGAATGATTTAATTTTAACAAGTTCAATGGAATTAATAATATGTAGACATAGAGGTTGTAGACATAGAGGTTTGAGCATAAAATTCAATTGAAAATATCTAACTCCTATTTGATCAATTAGCTTGATGGTTTTCAATACAATGATACACCACCATTTTGCACTAACAATATTATTTTGTTAGTCATTATAATTTTACTTTCTGTTTTCTAATTAATTATTGGAGAAAACATAATGTATTAGTATCATATGATTAATCAATTATTCTGCATTTTGTAAAAAAAAAAAATAGGTTATTGTATACTATCTCCGTCCGTTCAACTTGTCTCATATTGTCATTTCGGATGTCCGTTTCAACTTGTCTCATTTTGTCATTTCGGATGTCCGTTTCAACTTGTCCTATTTCCTTTTAAGGAAATAATTAAGAAATCACTTTATTCACTTTATATCACTTCACCACCACTTTATATCGCTTTATGTCACTTCAACACCACTTTATATCACATTATCAATTAAAAATTACTTTATATCACTTTATTCACTACACTAATCACATCATTAACCCATTAACACTATTTTTTCTTAATCTCCGTGCCGATCCCAAATGAGACAAGTTGAAACGGACGGAGGTAGTAAAAGCAAACCACGTGCAAAGCACGTGATTTCCTACTAGTATTAAAGAATACAATAATTCTATTCGGACATAGTATGTCCAGACATACGTGCTTGAAATAGGAAAAACATTGTCCGATTGCCTTCAAAATTTCTTTCCTACTCAGACTCCCTTCCAAAATATCGATCTCACGTACACCCGCTCCCAAATTTTACTCTCATCCACACCCTAGTCCTAAACTTGTAAATTTAAATTGGGATGAAACTTTATAATTAAAATTTAAAAAGTGTATCTTTATTAATAACCAAACTATCGAAACTATGAAATTATATTATTAGTTAAAAAATTCGTCAAATCCGTATTTTTACCATCGTATGTCTGGACATAGTATATCCAAATAGCACCACCCGAATACAATAATGAATGATAAAACAAATTATACGTAATATATATTGAAATAACAAATAAGAAAGGGAAAAAAAGTCGTTGCTCCTTAATTCTCGGAGCCCATAAACTTGATTTGGATGCAGAATAAGAATTCAACTTTAAAAATAATGACAAACATGTATTCATACCAGATAACTCAATTTGAGATTTAAAAATATAGGTAAACCAACACAATTCAATGAATCTTGTTGCCAACAATATATATTAGAAAAGTAGTAGCTTTTTCTCTGTTGGCAATTGCAATGAAAAACAGTTCAGAAGTGAATAATTAGAATATAAAAAGGTCTACTACAAAAAATAAAACTTGTCAAAATTATTGTGATTCAGGCCAAAAAAATTTGACTAATGATTTCGCTATATATATAGATACATTACTAAACATGAGGAATATATAAATAACATGTGGAACTGACTGATATTATTATTTATCATGTAATATATCTTGTTAACTCATTGTGCGTAATTTTATTCTGCCACTGTATCACTTATTTAGATAAAAATAAAAATAGAAAGTGGTTTCTAGCAATCATTTACTACTACTAATATAATTAATGTGTACTCGCATGTTAAAAATAATAATTATTACAAAGTTCAAAATAAAGCTCATAACTCACACTAATTAGCCATTTAATTTTAGAGTTCAAAGTAAAATATACAAATCTTATCAAGTGTTTACTCTGAAAAAGAAATTATTCTCTCCAAAGTAGATTGTTATCCCTGTTTTTACATTCGTTGCATGAAGAAAACACATTTTAAAAAAATTATACATTATTGTCATTGTCTAATTTCAAAATATTTTATATATGTCAATTCATCATTCTATTAATTAGGAACGTACAATTAGTTTCAATCTCTTCATGTCGTTCTAGCTGGTTTTAACTACGTCACAATATAGACCATAAATTGCATGCTTGTATTAAAATGAAAGAAAAACGTAGAGCAAATTAAATTCAATCCATATTTTTAAGCAAAAAAATACTTGTTGCCAACTTATGATACTCACACAATTATTTTGTTTCTATCTCGACATATAAAAATGTTTAGAATTGTCTAGTCATGTAAAATAACAAAATATGTCACATACTTATATATTGTCAACTTCTAATAACATATAACAAAAGAAAAATGCAGCTATGTTCGTAATCTTTAGACATAAATACACCGTTCATTTCATACAATGAATATCATGTTGATCTTCCTAAATTAAAAAAAGAACAAATCCTTAAAATTTCACTTTTTTTTGTTCTTTCAAAATTGAACTCATTAAATCAAATTTTGAACGATCATATAACACAATCCAAAAGAAAAATGATTATCAGTAACATACAAAATCGAGAAAAGAAAAGGAAGCAACTTATATTAGAAAATGAAACATGAACAGTTCGATCCTAAAGATATATGACTCTTCATCAAATCGCTGCTCTCTTTGAATGAAGAAATTGTGTTAAGAAATTTGGTGAAAAAATTTAAAAATAAATATAAAAAAAATTAATAAAGTGGCTTTTTTCATCGCTACTTTCTTTGCATTAATAAAGTGGCTTCTTCTTGCTTCTGTCGAGAATAAAAAGAATATATTAACAAAAAAATAGTTAAGTATACCGCACAAGTATATATATAGAGAAATTAGCTTAATATGGTTTATCATGAATATACACTATACGTTTACGTTTACGTTTTGAAATATGCAGATGCAGTAGACCTTTTCGAATACCAAAACTTGGAACTGATTCTATTCCCACTCATGGTCCATCAAAAAGGTCTACTGCATCTGCATATTTCAAAACGTAAACGTAAACGTATAGTGTATATTCATGATAAACCATATTAAGCTAATTTCTCTATATATATACTTGTGCGGTATACTTAACTATTTTTTTGTTAATATATTCTTTTTATTCTCGACAGAAGCAAGAAGAAGCCACTTTATTAATGCAAAGGAAGTAGCGATGAAAAAAGCCACTTTATTAATTTTTTTTATATTTATTTTTAAATTTTTTCACCAAATTTCTTAACACAATTTCTTCATTCAAAGAGAGCAGCGATTTGATGAAGAGTAATATATCTTTAGGATCGAACTGTTCATGTTTCATTTTCTAATATAAGTTGCTTCCTTTTCTTTTCTCGATTTTGTATGTTACCGATAATCATTTTTCTTTTGGATTGTGTTATATGATCGTTCAAAATTTGATTTAATGAGTTCAATTTTGAAAGAACAAAAAAAAGTGAAATTTTTAGGATTTGTTCTTTTTTTAATTTAGGAAGACCAACATGGTATTCATTGTATGAAATGAACGGTGTATTTATGTCTAAAGATTACGAACATAGCTGCATTTTTCTTTTGTTATATGTTATTAGAAGTTGACAATATATGAGTATGTGACATATTTTGTTATTTTACATGACTAGACAATTCTAAACATTTTTATATGTCGAGATAGAAACAAAATAATTGTGTGAGTATCATAAGTTGGCAACAAGTATTTTTTTGCTTAAAAATATGGATGGAATTTAATTTGCTCTACGTTTTTCTTCCATTTTTATACAAGCATGCAATTTATGGTCTATATTGTGACGTAGTTAAAACTAGCTAGAACGACATGAAGAGATTGAAACTAATTGTACGTTCCTAATTAATAGAATGATGAATTGACATATATAAAAGATTTTGAAATTAGACAATGACAATAATGTATAATTTTTTTAGAATGTGTTTTCTTCATGCAAAATAATTTACACGGATCGATTGAGCCTAAAAAATATTTAAGAATTTTAAGGTGTCTTGTTGAAGATTGGAGGAAACTTGAAGTTGCAAAAGTAAAGAAAAAAGGTTGTACAATAACGTAAGTAAAATCACGTATGGACGAAATAACAAAATTGGTATCACATATTAATAAGGATATAAATACAGAATATGTATATTAATAATATATTTTTTTTAAATCATAATAATATGTTTCTTTCAAATCATAACACTCCTTCCGTCTCATTCAACTTGTCTTATTTTGATATTTTTGATGTCTCGTTCAACTTGTCTCATTTCTATTTTTGGACATAAGGTAAAAAGTAGGTGGAGAAAAGTAGGTGGAGAAAAAGTAATGGCCTAAAGAGATGCGTAGAAATATAAAAATTTAACACAAAAAATTCCGTGCAAAATGCAAATGATTGCACAATAGCATATTGATAAATATTTTGAGCAATAATTTAATAAAACCCTTGCTAGTCTATTTGGTTAGAGTGCTCTCCTTGTGCACCAACATTACAGGTTTGAGTTCCACAAGTACCAAGGTGCTTTTCTTTTTCTAATTTTGTGTATTTTTGAATATTTTTAATTATTTTCTTTTCTTTTTTTTGTTCTTTCTTTTTTTTCATTTTTTTCCTTGACTCTTTTTTTCTCTCTTTTTTTTCTCTTCTTTTTTCTTTTTCATATCTTTATTTAAAGAAATAGTAATTAAAGTAGAGGTGGCCAAAATAATCGGAACCGGTGGAACAGAACCGAAATCGACGGTTCCGGAATCGAAACCGAACCGCCGGTTCTTTTTTGGAACCGAGAACCGTAGTCGAGGCGGTTCGGTTCGGTTCCAGTTTCGAACCGACGGATCCTCCTTTATATTATTTTTTATTTTTGTTTTTATTTGTATTTATATCATAATTCATATTAGATCACCTAAATACTAATATTAGAATGCATAAATATCCATTTATAGAAGAAAAAAGTAGCAAAATATGAAAAAAATACAATTAAAACTTCGGTTCCAATTTGAAACCGTCGGTTCCGATTTGGAACCGAAACCGAAGAGGTAGGCGGTTCGGTTCCGATTCCTCCGAAGTAGAACCGAGAATCGTCGGTTCCGGTTCCGGTTCAAAACAGAAACCGAATTTGACCACCTCTAATTAAAAGTAATTTTGGTTGGTTTTAATTTTTTTAATTCTTTAATTTCTTCTTGTTTCTTTTTCTTTTCTTTCATAATAATTACTTTTTTTAAAAGACGATTGCTATTTTTATACAACAACTTGTACCTTTAATTATGTAATTAAATAATTATTGTTGTGATGAAAAGTAAGTATCGATATAAGAAAAGTAATATTTCACAACGATTACTTTTCTTAACGACGATTGTTACTTTTATTCATAACAACTTGTACTTATAGTTATTTGGTAAAGTAGTTATTGTCGTGATAAAAAGTAATCATTAACATGATGTATGTAATATTTTTGAAACATTACATTTCTTCATATCATTAATTACTTTTTCTTACAATAATAATTACTTGACAAAATAACCAAAAGTATACGTTCTCGTGAACAAAAATAAATATTTTCGTGAAGAATAGTAATGTTATGAAAACATTACATTTGTTCATGTCATAAAATTGCTTTTTGTTACGACAATAATTACTTGAATAATTTTATACGTTTTTCTTATACAAATAAATGTTTAAGCATTTTTTATTAAATTCTTTTATATTAATCATTCCCCTTAAGGTTTATTAACTCTCAATTAGGGTTTATTAAATCTCCGTGTAGAATTTATTTTTAATCTTGTACATAAATTATTATTACATGTGTTCAAGTCAATAATTATAACCCAAACTAATTATTAAAAAAAAACAAGGAAAAAAATGAAAACTAAATAAGGAAAAAGAAAAAAAAAACGAAAATGAAAAAAAAAAAGAAAAAAAACGAGTAATAGCTAGGACACACAACATAATGAAGAGGAAAATTAAAAAAGAAATGAAAAAAACTGAGAAAATAAAATAAAAGATGAGTAACGCTTTAATATAATAAAACTGTATATAGGTATAAATAAAAGTCTCTACCTTAAATCGAACAAAAACAATTGTAGCCTAGTAGGTGGAGTCTCTCTCTTAATTCTTGCACTAATGTAGGTTTCGTGTTCGACTCTTGATGTTAGCGGAATTTCAATTTTTTTTTTAATATAACTGAGGGCGGGTTTAGGCTCGGGTCGGATCACGTGTGATGGGCTGAACCATTTTATGCAATTGATTGCATGGAAGTGCAGCCCATATAATCTATATACACCCTCCATCTAGTTTATTTGTTCCCACTTACCCCTTTTTTTGTCCAATTTATTTGTACCTATTCTAGCACATTTACGCATATACCTTCATTTCTTCACCCTATTTTCTATCATTTGCCACTGTGGGGCCACCCATAACAAATTACCCACCTAATTAATAAGTTAATTAAAACTGCTAATTACCCACCTAATTAACACTACCCAAAACACCCACCCCACCCCAATATCGACCCACTCTCTCTTCTCTCATTTGTCTGCTTATCTCTCTCTCTCGATTATCTTCTCTCCCCCAAATCTGCTTGCCTTAAATTCCTGCTATACTCTTTTCTCCCCCGTCGCAATATCTCATCTATCTCTCCCTCTTCTCCCCCACCGGGATTCCCACATAATTTCAGACCATCATGAAGTGGCACCTTTCCGATTCCCCCAACTTTCATGCCACATTCATGGGCTCCGATGCCAACCACGGTACCCCTTAGTTCTTGGAGGATTTACCACGGCCGGAAGGTTACGAATCTTTCCCAAAATCCACTAATCCAGAGCATGGTACGGATGACGTCGTGCCGGAAACTGAATTCTCTGATTTTTGTGGACGAGCGGTGGCAGAAACCCTAGATCCATACCAGATCTACTGCTCCGCCAAGATGAAGGGTGAAATCGATGATGGGCCCAAATCGGATTTTCCCCTTGAGTTTGAATTTGAATCTGAAACCCTAGATTCAAATCTTCCAAATAACAGGTGGTTTTTCTTATGTTGGGGGGATTGCTGGTGATGACTTATCTACTGTGTTCTTATTTTTTTGTTGCGTGGGGGATGGCTGGTGATGCCTTATTTGTGTGATGGCTTCTGCTTCTGCTTCTTATTTTTGCTCGTGATTTTCATTGGGCGGTGGCTTCTGCTTCTGATTTTTGCTCGTGATATTCATTTGGTGATGGCTTCCGCTTCTAATTTTTGCTCGTGATTTTCTGATTCATTTTATGATGCAAATGATAAGTGATAACTGAGATACTACACGCGATCTATGTCTGATACTAATTTACTGATGGCTTATGATTATGATTTTTGCTCGTGATGTTATGATTTTTGCTCGAAATGTCTGAGAATGATGCAAATGATGCCTGAAAATGTTGCAAAAATGATGCCTACGATGCTTGAAATGTCTGAAAATGATGCAAAAATGATGCCTATGGTCTCTGATTCATCTGAAAATGATGCATATGATGCCTGAAATGTCTGAAAATGATGCCTATGATCTCTAAAATGTTTGAAAATTATGCCTATGATCTCTGAAATGTCTGAAAATAATGGAAAAATGATGCCGATGATCTCTAAAATGTCTAAAAATGATGCAAATAATTTTAAGTGCCTGAAATGTTGGTTGTTGCTGATTCCTCTAACCTGAGGGAAATGATGCTAATGTTGTCTTTAAACTGAGGGAAATCATGCATTTGTTCTTGCTGATGCTTTTTGGGTGATTGGATATGGAAATTGTGATGAGGTCAGATACTACTCTTGATTAATAAGCCTTGCAGATGATGCAAATGTGTGTGCTGATGCTTTTTGTGTGATTGGATATGGAAATTGTGCGATAAGTCAAATACTACTCTTGATCAATAAGCGTTGCAAATGATGCAAATGTGTGTACTGATGCTTTTTGTGTCATTAGATATGGAAATTAAGTGATAAGTCAAATACTACTCTTGATAATGAGCCTTGCAGATGGTGCAAAAATAAACTATAAGTCAGATACTACAGCAAAATGATAAGTTTACATTCCAAACAACTCCAAAACAAAACTCTTCTAAAACCACTTCACTCTTCTAAAACCACTTCTTCCAATGCTTTTGGTATGTTATCCAGATTGTAGAATCC
This sequence comes from Schizonepeta tenuifolia, assembly GCA_029490685.1. Classification (NCBI taxonomy): domain Eukaryota; kingdom Viridiplantae; phylum Streptophyta; class Magnoliopsida; order Lamiales; family Lamiaceae; genus Schizonepeta; species Schizonepeta tenuifolia. Next base: position 76,739,433 of record CM055960.1, read on the forward strand.
GTCTTCTACATTTCCATGTGTGTTTAAGTACTCTAAGCTTTCTCTGACAAGTTTTTCATCAATCTCAATGCAATCTGGCAAGACCCCTTGCCTTTGCATACTCTCCTTTCCCATATGAGGTATCTTGTAGTTGTTGCCTCCTTTCACCTTCATGATCTTTTCAAAACGACTTTGTAGTGTTAGGAAAATGTTGTTTAACTTCTGTGGTGGATAATTCTTGTATGCTTCTTGCACATTATGCAGCAACTCATCAACATTATTTGTTGGTTTTTGATCTTTGAGTGATTGTATGCTTCTAAAGAATCCAAGGTCATTCACATTTGTGTCTGGACTGTTGGCAGGTTGGTTGATGAGTTGGATGTGAAATCCATCTGCTCTTGCAATTGCTTGAAATTCTGGATCACTGTCCACAATATGGGGTTTGACATTGGCTTGTTGGATGTAGATTTGTTTGCCTAGAATATGAACTGGCCACTTGGCTTTAATTGCTAGCACCATCTGCATGATAGTGTATTGTGATAAGTCAGATACTACTCTTGATCCCTTGTTGATGATATGTTTGTTCTTATGCATAAGCAAATGATGCAAATGTCCTTGCTGATATTTTTTTGTGATAAAATGCAGTTGTTAGATGCTTATTTGGTTGTTAAATGATAGTGTGTGAAGTTACTTCAGATGTTATGCTTGTCCTTGGGCATGATGCAAATGTCCTTGTTGATGCCTTAGGTTGATTGGTTTCTGGTTTCACTCCTTGACTGTTACTGTGATGCAGTTTGATGCTTATTTGGTTGTTCAGTGATACTGCATGATTTGAATTCAGATGCTATGCTTGTTCTTATGCATAGACAAATGATGCAAATGTCCTTGCTGATGCAGTTTCATACAAATATAAGGAAAATTAACTACCTCCATGCAGTTTCATGCAAATGTCCTTAATGACGTTTAGGTTCCACCTCTCTTCTTTTTTTCTGATTTTCCACCAAGAGAGAGGTTGATCTGCTGCCGGATGGGAGAGCATACGGACAGACATGTGCGCCGAGTGGATGTGTTTAGAATTATTCATCCTAATTAGAATTTGCTATTAATTTTTTAAATTATTAATTTCAATTAAAATTTATTAATCCTAATTACATTTGATTAATTTTAAATTAAGAATTAAATAACAAAATAACTAAGAGATGAAACGTATGGCAGTCTCCATGTGCACGGGGTGGTATTCTAGTTATTAAAATAGTTGGTTGAGCACAACAAAATTTGGGCGGGAAAGTGAATAGATAAGTTGGTTTTGTTTTAATATATATATATATATATATATATATATATATATATATATATATAGTTGCCCATTTATGGTACGGGAGCAGAAAAGTAGTAATCGGATTCCACGTCACATTACTGGATTCATGCGTCATGCCAAAAAAGAATAGGAAAAGGGGTGATGACGAGGTTAAAAAACGTTGTGCGAAAATGTCACGTATGAATCTGACAATGTGATGTGAAAACCGATCCTCGTTTTTCTGCTCTCATGCCATAAATGGGCATAAAGGCTAAAGGTCAGACTATTTTTGTAATTTTTAAAACGTCAGGCTATAAAATAACTAAATGGTAAAAGTGCAGGACATAAAATAACTATATCCCAATTAATTTCGAAAATAACTTAATTTTCATTAATTTTAAAATATAAAAAGAAATGGTGTAACAATTGTGAAGTGAATTTGTGTATTTTAAATTGAAGAGAAATGGTGTAGAAATTGTGAAGTGAAAATATGTATTTATATTTCAAATTTGATTTTTTTAAATAATGACGCAGACATTGCAAGCGTCTTAAATAAGGCTGATCGTGCTTGACTCAATAGAATGAGCCGCAACTCATTCTCTCTGACTCGTTATCGAGATGGGCGCGATGATCGAACGGCTTGAGCCAGCTATCTAGCCGCCGGTTGTGGGTGCTTTAATACTTATCTATAGATAATGCTCATCTAACTAATGCAAACATTTTTTTTATGACTTAATTAATCTTAGTGGAAAACTTGAAAAATTATTTATACGATTTGAATGAAGTGATTAAATTGCCCATAAATATATAAAAATGATCACAAATTTATATTTTTATATTTGTTTCCTTTTATTAAAAAAATAGAGATTCCATTAGGCTATCTGCGAACCATGGAGACCGGTAATGATCTCTAAGAGGTCTCCAAGCTGTCTCTATTTTTAATATTAAACAATTCTCTATTTATATTAAATTAATTCATAAAATTCTATTAATAAAAATTACATAAAAATAAAATAAAAAATTACATTAATTGAAATAAAAAAATTACATTAATTAAAATATAGACTATTCGGGTAGACGTCCAAATTTGCGCCAAAGGTGCTCGATGAGATCATTGGTAAGCCGATGATGCTTTCGTTGATCTCTCAAGTCGGCTTCTCGTCTGAGATATTCCTCAAAGGCGAGCGGAGTGGCCCTTTGGAATATCCCGCTAGTGGACGGAGAATCGGCATCGTCTCCCCAATTCTCCGCATCCTCTTGCTTGTCTTCGATGATCATATTGTGCAAAATAATGCACGTGAACATGATATTTCGAAGATGTCTCGTATACCAGCACCGATCCGGAGCCCAAATTATTCCCCATCGGGCTTAGAGAACTCCAAAAGCCCGCTCTATGTCCTTTCTGGCCGATTCCTACATCTTCTTGAACCTCGCCGTCTTTGGGCCAGTTTCAACATTCGACGCCTTGATCAGTGTTGGCCAACAAGGGTAGATCCCGTCGGTCAAGTAGTCCCCCTTGTCGTACTGCCTTTCCATGACGCCGGTGAAGTTGCACGTCGGCAAACAAGGACGACTGGTTGAGGACGTTGATGCCGTTGTTGGAGCTGGCATACCCAAAAAAGGCATGCCAGATCCACAAATCATGCGACGCCATCGCCTCCAAAATTAAGGTGGGCTCACCGCGATCACTGCGCATGTAGGCACCCGCCCACCCTTTTGGGCAGTTCCTCCAAGCCCAGTGCATGCAATCCAGGCTCCCGAGTATCTTCGGAAACCCACGGCACGCCTCGTGCATTTGGAGCAGACAAGCGGTGTCGGCAGCGTTTGGCTTCCTCAAGTATCGCTCGCCTTAGAGGTCGATCATTGCTAGACAAAATTTTCTGAGGCAAAGCCGACCTGTGCTATCTCTGATCTTGAGGTACTCGTCGAACACATCTGCAGCATCATCGGTGGCCAGTTGTCGCACCGCCATTGTGCATTTTTGCACCGACGTCAGCCCCCATCGTCCAAGTGCATCTTGTCGATGCGTGAAGAAGTGGACGCTGTCCTCCAACGTCTTGCAGATGCACAAGAACAGATGCTTATGCATTCGGAAACGGTGTCGGAAAAAGTGCTCACTCTAGGTGGGGTTGTCGGCAAAGTAGTCGGCTTGTAGGAGCGCACACGCCACTTCACGGTCGCGGTCGACGAACGACCTTGCCCTCTTCTTCTTCTTTTTCTTCCTTTTCTTCTGCACCGCTAAGTGTGCACGGAGGGCTCGTTCCACGTCCGCCATCTGCTCCAGGACCTCGTCGTCGGTGCCGGTCTCGACATATTCCACCGACGAAGATGAAATGATTGATGAAGATATTTTTTGAGAATTGAATTTGAGAGAGAAAGATGTTGTATTTTTTTGTGGGATGATGAGAGGTTGAATTTACAGTGTAAAAAAAGATAACAATCGGATTTTAGCCGTTGCAAACGGTTGAATTTTTAAGTTTTCAACCGTTAGGCGTGTAATACACGAGCCATTTAATTTTTTTTATTTTTATTTTTCTGACCCGTGTGTGTAAGACACGCGCCTGCTCGAGCTGGTCTCGACCCCTCGAGCTGGTCTCGAGCCCGTCGACGCTGCACTGCAGCGGTCTCCAGCCACAGGGGTCTCGAGACCCCTTCGAGACACGGCTTGAAGACCGCGATGTGGCCAGCCTTAATAGAAATTTCATATTAAATTAATTTTAATAATTTTGCAACATATTCTAGTTTGATTTCAGAAAATACGTCTTCTAGTGCCTCCAGTTCACGTGCATTAATGAAGGAAAAATGCAAGCCTGCCGTTAATTTAAAATTTTCCGTAATTGAACTCGTTATTTAATTCCCCTAAACCCCACATCAACCGGGTCCTGATTGCACTGGACCTCCTCCATCTCTACTGGGAGGGAAGAAAAGGAGAAAACACTGCACCCACCCATGACCCACCGAGATTCCCCCAAATTCACAAGTCTAATAAATCTCGCATTTCTTCAGATGCATCTTCACCCACTCATCCCTGTCCCTCCCTCTCTCTCTCTCTCTCTCTCTGCTTTCTTCATTCCCCAACTCCCATGCGTATAGTATAGTGCCCCTCTATCCCTCCCACCACCGTCCACTCCACACCACTCCCGTGACTCCACTTCCAACTTCCAGCTCACTCGCTATCCTCCAAATTCACTTCCATCATTCTCCATTTCTTTCCTATTTTCTTAATTCCTGATTACGACGTTTTATTCAACAATCAATCAATTTATCCAAAATTAATTTCCTCAAATTCCAAATTATGCAGCTCAGACGCCCTTTAAAACCCCCTTCTCCCATACTACCCTCTCCCACAGACATTACTCATCACAAGCACTTTCTTCTCAAACTCAAATCCGCCCTCATTTCCATGGCTGCTCTCCTCTCCTTCGCCCTCCTCTCTCTCCTCCTCTTCTTCACCGTCTCCTCCGCCGCCCGCCACCGCAAGCCCTACTCCGACGCCTCCACTTCCAACATTGTTCAGGAGCTCTGCAAGGCCTCACGCGATCCTCCCAACTGCCAATCATCTCTCTCTCAATTGCCCTCAGACGCCACTGTTTCGCAAGGGATCCAATCGGCGCTGCGACTCTCCTCCCAAAATCTCAATTCGGGTAGGGCCATGGTCCAGCAGATCGTGGACGCGTCCGCCGCCAATCCCAACCGCTCCGCCGCCGCCAAAACCTGCCTCGAATTGCTGCATTACGCCGACTACCGGATGAATCTAGCCGGCGCCGACGCGCTGCCCCGTGGCAGGACCAAGGACGCGCGTGCATGGATGAGCGCCGCGCTGGTCTACCAGTACGACTGCTGGTCGGCGCTCAAGTACGTGAACGACACCTCCCTCGTCGACAAAACGATGGCGTTTTTCCACTCCTCCGTGATCGGCACCAGCAGCAATGCTCTGGGGATGATGGTGAATTACGACGTTTATGGGGATAAAACCGGGTCGTGGGGCCCACCGAAGACGGAGCGGGACGGATTCTGGGAACCCGGTTCCGCCTCGCCCGGGCGGGGTCCGACCGGAGGTGTGCCGGCGGGGCTGAAGGCGGACGTCACTGTGTGCAAGGGCGGGGGGTGCGATTACGAGGCCGTGCAGCAGGCGGTGGATGCCGCCCCCGATCATGCCGGGCCGGGCAGGCGATTCGTGATACGGATCAAAGCCGGAGTTTATGAGGAGACGGTTCGGGTGCCCTTGGAGAAGAAGAATGTGGTTTTCTTGGGGGATGGCATGGGCAAAACGGTCATTACAGGGTCCATGAATGTGGGGGAGCAGGGCGTCTCCACCTACAACTCCGCCACAGTCGGTTAGTTGTTCGCTTCTGTTTTAGTGATTACTTTTTGCATTTTAACATTCTTGTGTCGTTAGCTGTTCCATTAAGTAATTTATTTAGTTGAGCATGGTTATTTTTGGACGAAACTTGAAATTGAGTAGCATAAACGTTTAAAGCTAGCTGTTTGAAGATGATATTAACTAGGAGAATTTGGTATTAGGTTTGAAGTTTTGAGGCAGAATTATGTGTTTTTAAAGAATATGAAGTGGGGCAAAAAACAATTGATCATTATTGGCATATTGCATAGTCTTAAATTATTGGTTCAGCTGCATTGCTTTTGACTCTGCTTATCAGTTTCCATAGACATTTGTCTTTACATGTTTATTAGGTGTTTGATATAATATTGCTTAATGCATGAAATTTAGTTTGGCTTTGATTTGATGTGATTCCGTGACGAAGTTGGTTAATTTTGTTATTGCTGATAATGAAATCTAGGCCTAATTCTTGTTATCTCCTCGAGAAGCAATGGCGAAGTCTTTGATTTTAGTTATGCTATGGCTCTTTAGGGAGAGTAGAGGCTGCCATTCATGTACCTTTTGAATTTATGTTCTTGCATTGTCCGTATTGCTTTTAATTTCAATAAGAACACGATGCAATCACCACCAGGGCACCGTTACTCACATTCTTTTCCGTCACTTCACTTTGTGTTTCTCCTTTTGTTGTCATTGTTTTGGCAGCCAATTTTTTTTGAACTAAGTTGCATACTCTCTTGACGTATGTGACTATTCCAACTGCCTGTTCAACGAAGATCTTGGCAGTCTGAAGAGCTGATTTGTGATGGTACTCTTTGTTTGCTAAATTCCACAATGTATTTTCTGGATTCTGCCTGATGATATTCGAATCTTTGTTCAATACCAATTGAACACAGTAGTAAATTTTTCACAAGTGCCTCATTTTTTGTCTTGTCTAACACGTTTTCTTGGTGCAGCTGTTGTTGGTGATGGATTTATGGCCAGTGGTCTCACCATCCAGAACACAGCAGGCCCTGATGCTCATCAAGCAGTAGCTTTCAGATTGGATAGCGATCTTTCTGTCGTAGAAAATTGTGAATTCCTGGGCAATCAAGATACCCTGTACGCGCATAGCTTACGCCAGTACTACAAGTCATGCCGCATCCAAGGCAATGTTGATTTCATATTTGGAAACTCAGCTGCATTCTTCCAAGACTGCCTTGTTCTGGTTGCCCCCCGCCAATTGAAACCAGAGAAGGGCGAAAACAATGCCGTGACAGCCCAAGGAAGAATAGATCCTGCTCAATCAACAGGGTTCGTCTTCCAGAATTGTGTGATCAATGGCACTGATGCATACATGGCTCTGTATCATAGCAAGCCCAAGGTACACAAGAATTTCCTCGGTAGGCCATGGAAGGAGTATTCGAGGACTGTTTTTATCCATTGTACCTTTGAGGCTCTTATTACACCGGATGGTTGGATGCCGTGGAGTGGCGATTTTGCACTCAAGACCTTGTATTATGGTGAATTTGAAAATACAGGACCCGGTTCTGAGACGTCGAAACGAGTAAGCTGGAGCAGCCAGATCCCGGCTGAGCATGCTTACTCGTTTTCAGTCGGGAATTTCATTCAAGGGAATGAATGGATCCCGACATCTTCACGATAAAATTGTGGTCCTCTCCTATGGCAGATGCAGGTATTGTTTTGACACTATACTTGCACTATCTAAGAGAAGAAGATTTAGTGATGATGGTATTAGAAGAATGATCACTTGTAAAGGTTTTCATAAATGAATGGTTATTATATATAGCAGAGAGAGATAGCCTAAAGAAAAACTAGTGCTGCTGCATCCAATGCATCACTCAGGAGCTGACATTTTCGTGCGCAATATAGAATTTGTATTTTCATGTAAGATGAAAATGTTATAAAAACATGCTAAAAGTAATGTTAGGGGTTGAATGAATTGGCTAATTGACGAAGGCAACAAATAGTGCACAACAAATATTATAATGTAAAGAGCACACTCAATTTGTTTTATACTTGCGTGATTTTTTAAGTACATAGAATCAAGTAAGAACAGTTTTCCACCTCGTAGTAGGAAATATATAGAGATAAATTCTGAAAATACACTAGCAAGAATGCCATAGGTGAATTGTACATTAGAATATAAGGGGTGTATTGGTTTGAGAATTTGAAGGATTTTTTAAGAGTTGAAATCTATGGAATTGAAATGTGGAAGTTAAAATCTATAGGATTTCAGTGGAGTTTGTAGGAGTTGAGGGTAAAGTTTGTAGGAGTTTCGGATGAAATTTTAAAGAGTTTGGTGGGTTCAGGTTTTCTAGCTATATGCGGCTGTTGGGATGGATTTGGCTATTGGGGGTTAAAATCAACACCCCAACCTTAATTGCCACATTCCTTTTCCAGAATTCCCACAACCGCTCCTCCACTCAACCTTACTCCACCGCCGAGCTCTCCACCGCCGCCTCCTCTGTTGCTGCCACAGCTCCACCGCCGCTCCACCTCCGCGGCAGCTCGATCCCCGCGCTTTCACTAACTGTTTCCTTCCCACTTCATCCACCCATTTTCGCTGGACATCGCCGCTCGCTGGATACGAAATCTATCGAATTTTGAGGGTGGGAGGTCAGATTTCAATCCTTTGTATTTTATTTTTGAAATCCGTCGAAATCCATGAATTATTGAAATCCAATAAAATCGAGCTAATGTTGAATACACCGAGATTTTGATGGAGTTTGAAATCTGTGAATCCAATACCCCTGGATTTTGAGAGAGTTTGAAATCTGTGAATCTAATACATAATGAAGTTTGAAATCTGTGAATCCGATACACCTATATTTCAAATTCCATCAAAATCCTTCAAAATCTTAAAACCAATGCACCTCCTAAATCTTGATGTTTGATTTGGCGTTTGAAACTATCACCTTAGAGCATCCACAACGCCGAAGTCGAAGTGGAGGTCGAGCGGAGGTCGGAGGTCGAAGCCGACGCCGTTGTGGAGGGTCGAACAATAGCCGAGGTCGAGCGAGAAGTCGAAGTTTCGACCTCGTCTTCGAACTCCAGAATTGGACACGCGTCGACTCCAGAAATTTTCTTGCGTTTTTTTTTTTAATTACAGAATTAAAAAAAATTCCAACTGCTATTTCCCATAAACAAAAAAAATTCCAACTACTATTTCCCATCTTTCATCTATATATACTACATCTTTTTCTCCATTCTTCACACCTCAGTGTACTCTTTTCTCTCTCAATCACTCTTCACAATTTGATTATTTTTGTTCCAAGAAAAATGTCTTTTTCCGGATCATTTTTCAATTTAGAGGAGGACGAGCAACGTCGTAAGAGAAATCGCGAGTTGGCTCGAAAAGCCATTCAAATGGCCCAAGCATTCATTGATTACGAGGAGGAGGACGAGCCACCGAGGAGGACGTACGTGCTACGGGAGCGCGAGGAGGCCGAAGCACGTCTCATTCGCGATTATTTCGCTGATCAACCCATTTGGGGCGAAACTGTATTTCGCCGGCGATTTCGTATGAGCAAGAAGTTGTTCCTCAAGATAGCTCAAACTTTGGAAGCTCGGGAGTCTTATTTTAAACAACACCTACATGCGACTGGGAGACTGGGATTTCACCCATGGGTGAAGTGCACTGTGGCTTTGAGGCAACTCGCAAATGGTGGATCTGCAGATCAATACGACGAATATCTGTACGTTGGACCGACAATGGGCACGAAATGTCTCAAGAATTTCTGTGTTGCACTCAGGTCCACTTTCGGTGATCGTTATTTGAGGTGGCCAACCGCCAATGACGTCGCGAGACTCACAGAATTGCACAAAAGGACGCACGACTTTCCGGGTATGCTTGGCAGCATCGATTGTATGCACTGGGCATGGAAGAATTGTTCAATGGGTTGGAGAGGCATGTACACATCCGGGCGAAAGGGTCATCCGACGCTAATCCTTGAGGCAGTCGCCTCCCAGGATCTGTGGATTTGGCATGCTTTTCTCGGTGTCGCCGGCTCCAACAACGACATCAATGTGCTCAATCAGTCACCCGTCTTCAGCGATGTCCTAAATGGTAGAGCACCGTCAGTTACTTTCACATGCTGCTAGCACCACATGGGCTTTTATCTCGCCGACGACATTTATCCAAAGTGGGCTGCTTTCGTGAAGACGCTATCAGCGCCAACAGATCCCAAGAGATGTCGCTTTGCTCGGATGCAGGAAGCTGCGCGTAAGGACGTTGAACGGGCTTTTGGTGTCCTCCAAGCCCGTTGGGCAATTATAAAAGGCTCTGCTCGCTTGTGGTTTCGTGAACACTTATGTGATATCATGTATGCTTGCGTCATTTTTGCATAACATGATCATTGAAGATGAAGGAGATCAAGCAACTCAGTTCCGTGCTGAAAGTAGCGCACAAGGCGACGCCAACATCAACCACACAAACGTGTTACATGGTGGAACCCGAGCATTCCAAGACTACATTGAGCGACAAGGTCGCCTTCGGGATGCGCGCGCACACGACCGTCTTATGGACTATATGATTGAAGAAATTTGGTCACGTTTTGGTCCGCTACGTTAGTTGTATTTTAATATTTTTTCTATGTGTTATCTTATTTTAGTTTAGTTTAATTTAGTTTAATTTATTTAAATTTAAATAACTAATTGTTTTGTAATTTTCCAAATTTTCAATACAATTTAGTGTTTTATTTATATTTGTTTCCAAATAAAATTAAAACTAGAAAAAAATAAAAAAAAAATTATTCAATTATTGGATAGACCTCCATCTTAGACCTCCCAATTGTAAAATTTTGAGTGAGGTCTATCTAATCATTGGGACCTCACCATTTTTCTTCTTAGACCTCCATGTTAGAACTCTGCTGCTGTGGATGCTATTAAGCATATGCTTCCCCATCTTAATGGCCAAACCGCACACGTGCATATGCAGGTGGTTTTCACCTTTAAACATATTTAGTAATGTGAAACATGCTCTATTAATTACATGTAATTCGTGTTTTGAGGACCAACATGAACAGCCGCTATTGGAATTTTCTTTACATTTAGGAATGTTGGTGTAGAAACGAAATTAGCCGCTTTACATAAATAGATTGGATGAGGAAGATGTGGTTGGCGTCCTCACGTACGAAGCATGTAGTGCTCCAGATCTGCCAAGTTTGGCTCGGATTTTGTTGGATCTTGCTGGGCTCGCTCGTCGGATTCTCCATGGCCGGAAATCTGCAAAAAAATGACAAATTTTGAGATAAGGTGACTCCGAAACAAAAGATAGACTATCTAAGTCTTTCTCTTGGTCATATTATTATTTAAGTTTTTGAAGTAATTACAACAAGTATTTGTATAGTGAGAAGGTCTTGTGTACACCCTGGTGTATACGTTAGACGGCGACCCGTTCCGAAATGACAAACCTGCATGTCAGTTATAAAAAAAAAAGGAAAAGCGCTGCCTTAATTCAAGAACAATGTTTAACTTAGGGGTTAAAGTATGGAAAGCGGGTTTTCGGGTTATCCATACTCTATCCGTACCCGACCGGGTATTGGATACCCAATACCCGTAAATTACGGGTATTGGATGGATATGGGTATGAGATTTTTAGAAAATACCCTAACGGGTATACCCGTTAGGATAATGGGTACCCGATCAAATACCCGTTCAACAATATATAATTATTTATTAAATATAATTACTAATTTTATATAAATTTTAAATATATTAATAATATATATTCATTTTTAAGCTAAAACCTAAACCTAAACATAACTCTAAACATAACTTATGAATAATATATATTCATAGTATTTTATTTGTTGAATTTAAATGTTTAAACTACGTTTAGTATTGATTTGTTGTTGTCGTCTAGTTGTTGCTACATAGTTGGTTATTAATTTGTCTTTGAAAATTATCGAAAAATCGAGCGGCTGGAAAATTACCACATTTTTGTCTTTTTTTATTTATTTTCTAAACGGGTGCACCGGACACCCTATACCCGGGTCGGGTATACCCGGTCGGGTATTGGGTACCCGTTCGACTAAAATGGAAAGAATATGAGTATTCATTTTTTGCTTACTTGAATACGGGTACCCACAAATGCGGATATGAGTATCCACAGGTAACCGTTTATTTACCCCTAGTTTAACTGTATTTTGATAACAAATTGGTCACCTTAACCTAGTGGGTATCGCGCCGGTTTGTGTACTGGATTGTCCCATTGTCGATTCTCAAGGGGCACATTCTCTTAATATTTTTTGCATTTTTTTTCCATTTCCATTTTACATTTTTTTCTCTTTTTCCTTTTTCCATTTTCGTTCCTTTTCCTTTTTTAATTATTTCATTTTCAGTTTTCTTTTAATATTTTTATTTTTTCATCCTTTTATTTTCAGTATTTTTCAATTTTTTTTGTTTTATTTATACTTTTCACTTTTTCTCATTTTTCTATGTTTTTTTAGAGAATTAAAATGAGGTATATATGTATATTATCAAATAAATCGTTACAACACCATATAGGTGAGATCTTTACACCATATAAGGATGAGACAACTACTCCGCATGCAGGCAGAACCACTACACCACAAAATAAAATGGAAACATACTATTTCCAAATTTTATTCACAATAAAAATATATATAGAATATCCTCAAGAATTAATAATTTTTTATTCAAGAAAACTTGTATTTTTAGTTATTTGGTTAATTTATATAATTGGAAGAATAATAAAAACGTATAAATAATTCAAGTAATTATTGTGGTAACAAAAAATAATTATTAATATGTATTACTTTTCTTCACTACAATATTTATTTTTGTTCACGAGAACGTGTACTTTTAGTTACTTGGTCAAGTAATTATTGTCGTAATGAAAAGTAATCATTGATATAAAGTAAGGTAATGTTTCAAAATATTACTTTTCTTCACGAAAATGATTATTTTTATTCACGACAATTTGTACTTTTAGTTATTTGGTCAAGTAATTGTTGTTGTAAGAAAAAGTAATAATTGATATAAAGAAAAGTTATGTTACATAAATGTTATTTCTCTTCACGACAATGTTTACTTTTGTTCACGACAACATGTACTTTTAGTTATTTGGTAAAGTAATTATTATCGTAGTGAAAAGTAATTATTGATATTAAAAAAGGTAATGTTTCCGAAATATTTTCTTCACAAAAATGTTTACTTTTGTTCACATTAACATGTACTTTTGGTTATTTGATCAAGTAATTATTGTTGTATTGAAAATTAACTATTGATATGATGAAAAGTAATGTTTCAAAAATATTACTTTTCTTCATAACAATGTTTACTTTTATTCACGACAACATATACCTTCAGTTGTTTGGTCAAATAATTATTATCGTAATGAAAAATAATCATGGATATAAAAAAAAGTAATGTTTAAAAATATTATTTTTATTCATGACAATGTTTATTTTTGTTCACGTCAACTTGTACTTATTGTTATTTGATCAAGTAATTATTGTCGTATTAAAAAGTAATTATTACTTTTAAAAAAAGAGAGGAAGAAAACATTAAAAAGTAAAAAGAAAATATTCATTGTATTAACAAATATTATTGGAATAATTTTTAAAAAATTGAAAAAATGAAAAAAATAAACAAAACAGATAATAGGATACATAATATAATGATACTATTACATTGTTATTAGGATATTTAAAGTGTCTCAATAAATCTTTTATTGCAAACAAAAAAGAAAGAAAAAGGAAACCAAAAATGAGGAGGAAAACGGAAAGTAGCTTTTTAGCTAGATATGGGATTCGAACCCATGTCACTTCAGTAGCAAGTGGTGTTTGTACCGCTGGGCTAGCAGCCCGCATATTTATTTTGGCCGGTAACATATATATATATAAGTACAGTGTTTAGTGAAAAAAAAAAAAAATTGCGTCGCGCTGGTCGAACCTGACCCGTCTAACGTGTGCAATGGCATGTACGCAAGTTTTTTCGTTGTATAGTAAGTTTTTTTTTTTAGTCAAACTAATATAAAGATTAGGCGTACACACGCATGTTGCATTTGCTAGAGTGCATCAAGTACCTTTAAATTCAACTACAACAGTTCAGATTTGCATCATACTGCATATTCCATCTCACTTGGAATGTCCATCTTTTTTTTTCTTTTTGTCCTATTCCAAATGTTCACTTTTCATTTTAAGAAAAGACTCTCTCACTTGTGAGCTCCAACACTTACAACTTTTTATTTTTAATCATTTTTCCGCTAAATACCCTTGCACAAAAGACACTGGATGCTTAGGGTTGGACGAAGGGAAAATACACGTGTTATGGGCTTACCAACTATATAATTGTAAATTGATTCTTATTTGCCTTAAAAATCTTGGCCCTTTATAAGTTAAGGGCCCAATATCTAATTGTATAAACATTTTTTAAATCTTATTAACCTAAATTATCGCTAACCATATAGTATAACGCTTTCGCTCCCGCTCCCGCTCCCGCTCCCGTTCCCGCTGTTCTCTTCTCGTGGCCGCTCATCGTCTTTGCAGGTTGGTCTATTTCTTTCTTCTTCTTTTTGCGAGAAGATAGTATTTCTTGGTGGTTATTTATTAGCAAATTCTTGTTAGCTTTATTTTGAAGAATAAATTGGCTGGTTCTGATTGAGGACTAATGGGGACAGAAGAAGAGAAGAATAACAAATTTTCAAATTTGACCTATTCATTGATTTGAGCACTTGAATAATGTTGCTATTTTACTATCGTAGTTGAATAATTTAGAATATAATTTCTTGTTCGTGATATCCAAAAAAAAGAACCAGACTTGTGTGCTACAGCATGTGGTGTCTTCAAATTCATTGTTTGCAAATTGCAATTGCAGGTCATGTTTGTGCGTGTCTGTGTGCATGCATGTGTCAGTGTGTGCGATTCTATACATATATTAATTAAGTTTGTGAATACTTTTCACTCTACCAAGTATAAACCCGAGTACCCTTAATCTTGAAAAATTTGCCTATTTTCCTTAGTAAAGCCTTTTCTGCTGTTTTGGATCAATATATAGTTGCTCAATTCCCCCCAGTACTGTCTCTTTCGGTATCAAAATTTGTATCATTCGTCTACATTCACCAAATCTTTTGAGAGTAGCACCATTGATTTACTGAAGAATGTAATTAAGTCATAGAAAATATTAAGTACAACACCATGAAATAAGGAATATTAGGCTCAATTGTTGGTAGAATAAGCATCCTATAATCATAAGGTCGTAACACGACATTGTGGTAGCAATGGCGGGTTTAGCAAAGCTGTTGTTGTTACTGCCACTCGCAAGCAGATGGTATTGTTGATATTGATGATGATTATGTCTTGGCTCATTACACCGCTAGGTGCAAATGCGTCCGCCCCGGCCCCGCCAATGTAACTGTTCCTCAGCCTATTAAAGAATCTATCTGCCAAATTTGTGGGAGCAATGTCGCCTTTTTCAAAGCCGATGATGGCTTCTTCTACTGTGGTTCCTGCAACTCACAAGCAGATGATATCGTTGATATTGGACTTGATGATGATGAGCACCAAGGTTTCTTATATCGCATTGCCACTTGCAAACGAGAGAATCCTAATATCGAAATTAGACCTTTTGCTTTTTAAGTTTATGTTGAACTTCTTATGGATATAAATCACATGGATTTTATATGTTTAATCAACGATATATCATCTCATAATTATGCATGTGCCAAGAGGAATAATCCATGTCAAACATCAGCTCACCATACACGTCAATTTTTCTTCAATCCCGAATAATCAATGTTTTTAAAATCGGACACGAAAGCAAACCGGTCATTTTATCGAGTCACTGGTTCGAACGGTTGACCATTTGAAAAAATCGGATGACCCGTGCACATTAATTTTT
Source organism: Schizonepeta tenuifolia (assembly GCA_029490685.1). Lineage (NCBI taxonomy): Eukaryota > Viridiplantae > Streptophyta > Magnoliopsida > Lamiales > Lamiaceae > Schizonepeta > Schizonepeta tenuifolia. Next base: position 76,754,912 of record CM055960.1, read on the forward strand.
TTTTCAATATATAATATATATACATCAAACATATAAATATTTAAATAATTATTCAGATAATAAACTTTAATCATATTTATTAAAATTTATACGTTGTATTAAACATAATTAAAGAATTATTCATCAATATTCGTTCAAAACTATAAATAAATAAAATATTTACATAAACAAAAGTAATAAGTTAAAGAAAATAAAACAAAAAACAGTTACAAATTGAAATCTAATATAAATTGTTAGCATCTAAAAGTTCTTGAGTTCAAATCCTGTATGGATATAGAAAGCCAACCGGTTCTAAGGGTCGCCGTTCTACCGGGTTTATCCGGTTCTAAGCGGTTCGCTTACTTAAAACCAGACTGATTAAATGTCCGGTTCCCGATTTTTCCAGTTGAACCGGTCGGTTCGTTGGGTCTTAAAATCACTGCTAAAAATCAGATTCAGGTTATCAATTTTAAAATTAATTGGACATAAAAATGCAGATCTTTAAATGTTGGGATATCTTAAAGACTTTAGACAAATGTTTGTTACAAAATACAACATTTTAAATAATAATATTTTTAGACGTTAGACAAAAGTTAGAGCATTTTTTACTATCAACTCATTTTAATAAGGAGCATACTATCTATCTACTTGTATATTCCAATTTCCAAATAACCTTTCGTGTTCGAATTCTCAACCTCAACCTCAACCTCAACCTCAAATAAGAATTCAACTACTATTATCTCACAGCTTTTTTTACCTAGAAATAGCAACTCAACCATTTACTCAAAATAGTGTAAATTTATACAATAATTTTCCTCAACTAATTATTTTTCCTTAAGGGAATCACTCAACTAATGTCGTTCTCAACATTAACGGGTACCCCTTCTGCAATAAATGCAAATCTGCTGCAAAAATCATTGACGTAAGCTCGTGAGTTTTCTCACTCCTCTATCCTCAATTTATCTTTCTATCTATCAGCAACTGCAGTAAAAAAAAAATAATAATAAAATAAAAATAAAAATAAAAAATAAAATGGTTGATCAGTAATTTTACAAGCAATGCCGCATTAAAAGCCATCTTCGGCAGTAACCTTTTTCATCGTCTTCCTCCACAAACCATGAATGAAGACGAAGATCAAAAGAAATCAAAACTCACCACCATTGTGGTGGTGGTTTTGATTGCTGTGGCTCTCATCCTCTTCATCGTCTTCTACAGCATCTGCAGCCCCACCTACCACCGCAAGTCCGCCGTCTTCACCAATGACGCCGTCACCCGCGACGTCTGCAAGGCGTCGCGGGACCCCCCCGCCTGCGCGTCGTCGCTGTCGGCGGAGTGGAAAGGCAGCAGCGGCAGCGCCGCCACCGTGGCGCAGGCGATCGACGCCACGCTGCGGGTGTCGTCGCGGCACCTGAACACGTCGCTGCGCATGCTCGGCGAGATCCTCGACGGATCGGCCGACAACGTGAACCGGTCCGACACGTCGAAAGTGTGCCTGGAGATTCTGCGGTACGCGGATTACCGGTCGGGCATGGCCGCCGAGGCGCTGCCGCGAGGGAGGATCAAGGACGCGCGCGCGTGGATGAGCGCGGTGCTCGCCTACGAGTACGGTTGCTGGTCGGGGCTGAAGACCGTGAACGACACGCGCCTCGTGGTGGACACGATCACGTTCTTCAACTCCACCCTCATACGGTCCACCATCGACGCTCTGTCGATGATGGCCAATTACGATTACTTCGGGGAGGAGACCGGGTCGTGGGCCCCCCCCAAGACGGAGCGGGATGGGTTCTGGGGGACCGGCTCGGTTCCTTCGGGCGGCGGCGGGGCGGTTGGCGGCGGTGTTCCGTCGGGGATGGCGCACAACGTGACGGTGTGCGGGGGCGGCGGTGGGTGTGACTATGAGACGGTGCAGCAGGCGGTTGCGGCGGCGCCGGATAATTCGGGCGGCCGGTTTGTGATATGGATAAAGGCGGGGGTTTATAATGAAACGGTTCGGGTACCGTTTGAGAAGAAGAATGTGGTGTTGTTGGGAGATGGCATGGGTAAAACGGTCATTACAGGGTCCATGAACGTCGGCCAGCCAAGGATGTCTACGTACAATTCCGCCACTGTCGGTAAGTATATTTATTTATCTTTTGTTGTTTTATTATGATTATACTCCTAATAATTTTGTCACGATGGATGAGGTAATTATTCAGGAATTCAAGTTTTCTGCAGCCAAGAAACAACATGCGCAGATTTATATAAGCATTATTTTTCATAATTGTAGCTGGTTGAGTATGAGGTCATCAACACAGATATTTTACTAATTGACTGAAGAAATGGCATTCGATTCCGATTTCTTTAGAGTTAACGACAAAATGAATAATTGAATTAATTAGTAGCTTTCTTTATATATCAGTCAGTATGTGTTAGGGACAGCAAATTTCATATAAAATTAATGTGTGCATTTATTTTGTAGGTATTAAATAATTTGATTAATTTAATACTATTAATTAGGTTTTAAATATTTAAAAATATAATTAATTACTCTAATCAACCTAATCAAGGTGTTGATTAACCCTTGGTCGCATATTACGCGGCCTTGGAGTAATAATAGTCGTTACGTTGTATGCTTGTATACATATATTAAATTCTTATGTCGTTTTCAGGATGATCCTGTGCTCTAAATTAGTATCATAAGCATCATCTAGATAATCAGGATCTACTTTACAAATATTTCATAGTTTCCTTTTGATTTAGCGCCGTCGAAATAGAATCTATAGGACATATCTGTTTTGGGTGGTAGACGAAATTTGGAAATATGTATTGATTGAATATTTGAGTGATTATGAGTATGTATGTTGTCATCAATCAAGTCCTCAAGGTTATGGTGGAGTAGTCCATAATTCTTTTAGGTTGCATAGTCACTCTTATCTGAAGGTATCACTATTTTTCTATTTAATTATATCGGTTTTGCACCATTTGATACCTAATAAATTATGCAAAATTATTATCGAACTAATTTTTCAATATCAAAAAACTAGCTAGATTTGAAACGTGACATGACATCGTATAGATGAGCTAGAGGCTTTTTTAGGACACTTAAATAGAGGGTAGTGCACATTCAGGACACTTCATTGCGGGCCTTCGATTTGAGGGCAGTAAACAATTAGTAAACCCTCCGTAGGACAATTTTTGGCCCGAATAAGCCCGAATGCCACATGTATGCCACATGTCTGCCACCTCACCCTCCAGTCACCCTCCACTAACCCTTCTCTCATTCCTCTCTCTCACACGCATTTTGCACATGAAGCACCACCAGAAGCCAGAGGCTTACGCCACCCACGCCGACTGGTACTCCGACCATATGCAGACCCTCACCTCCGCCACCGCCGAGGACTCCATCCTCTACACCTATGACTCCGCCTACCACGGCTTCGCTGCCGCCCTCTCCCTGGAGGAGGCCGAGTCCCTCCGCCATGTGCTCGGAGTGTACAAGGACACCGTGTACACGCTCCACACCACCCACACCCCCGAGTTTCTCGCCCTCGAGGCGGTGGCTGGAAAGTGGGCCGGCCATAGCCTCCAGGAACTCAACCAGGCCTCTCAGGACGTCATCGTCGGAGTTCTCGATACCGGCGTCTGGCCCGAATCGAAGTCGTTCAATGACGCCGGCATGCCGACCGTGCCCGCGCGTTGGCGGGGCGAGTGTGAGGCAGCGGCATTTTGATCCGAAGATCCACTGCAACAAGAAGTTAATCGGCCCCAGATTCTTCTCCCGAGCAGGCATGAAGATGAACCAATCATTTGATGGACATGTACGCAAATTGCAGCGAGCAGCAAAATGCACAGGAGGTGTTTGACAAAATGCGGCAGAGAGAAAGAGGGGTTGTGGAGGGTGACTGGAGGGTGAGGTGGCAGACATGTGGCATACATGTGGCATTCGGGCCAATTCGGGCAAAAAATTGTCCTATGGAGGGCTTACTAATTGTTTACTGTCCTCAAATCGAAGGCCCGCAATGAGGTGTCCTGAATGTGCACTAGCCCCTATTTAAGTGTCGTGAAAAAACCTCTAGCTCTCATATAGATCAACCGTGAAGTGTTACACCATGTTCAGATTATTTCATCAATCAAATCTCCGTTTCCAGTAAATTTTGGAATTAAGTGATCAAATTTGATAGTTCATGCTAGAAATAGAAAACATTGAAGGTTAAGGTTAAATTTGATTATTATTATTATTAAACGACGCCAGAAATTCCGTAATTAAGTATACAAATTGGTCATATATATATATATATATATATATATATATATATATATATATTTCAGTTGATTGGTGTCGTCTAACATATGAATTTGTGATGAAAAGGTGTTCTCGGCGACGGATTCATGGCTAGCAACCTAACGATCGAGAACACAGCCGGCGCGGACGCTCATCAAGCCGTAGCCTTCCGATCGGACAGCGACCTGTCCATCCTGGAAAACTGCGAATTCGTGGGCAACCAAGACACCCTGTACGCCCACAGCCTCCGGCAGTTGTACAAATCCTGCCTCATCCAAGGCAACATCGACTTCATCTTCGGCCAGTCCGCCTCGCTCTTCCAAGACTGCCGAATCCTCGTCGCCCCCCAGCAGACCGATCCCAACAAGGCCGACAACAACGCCGTCACGGCCCACGGCAGAATCGATCCGGCCCAATCCACCGGATTCGTCTTCCGGAATTGCCTCATCAACGGCACGGAGTCCTACATGGCGCTGTACGGCCGCAACCCTGCCCTACACAAGACCTACCTGGGGAGGCCGTGGAAGGAGTACTCGAGGACGGTCTTCCTCGGGTGCACCCTGGAGGCTTTGATCTCCCCCGATGGATGGATGCCGTGGAATGGTGATTTTGCATTGACCACGCTCTATTATGCTGAGTTTGAGAATAAGGGGCCCGCCGCCGACACGGCCAAGAGGGTGAACTGGAGCAGCGTTGTTCCGGCTGACCATGTTGCTTTCTACTCCATTCAGAATTTCATTCAGGGTGATCAATGGATTCCTGCGGCTTCTACGTGAATATTCTTTTAATTTATCCACTTTCATATAGTGTACCATGTTCTTGCTTTGACAATTAAGGTGGTATTGGTGTAATATTACTGTAACTTGAAAGAAATTCATGACACATAATTGAGGAATGAGTATATACATCATAATTGATACAGCAGTTGAAAGCAATTTTTGTATGTCAAACCACAAATATGGAAGTCCTCGAACAAACGGGGAAAAAATGGAGCCTCATAAGAATTAAGAACCTGCACGTAAAAATCATAGCGGGAAAAGTCGACAATAATTAATAAGACCATAAATATTTCACGTGATCCAACTTGAGAGACTAAATAAGTGGACAAAAATACAAGACATAGTTTAGTGTAAGCTTTAATGAATTCACATGGTCTTGCTCAAAAAAATAAAAATAAAACGAATTTACATGGTCATATTGGGTCCCCCTAGTCTCCAATTCAACACGGTCCATTGTCTAGTTTGATAAATTAAACAGTACTCTCATAAGTACTTGGCAAACGCCTAACAAATTGTGTGATAAGTTAATGGAGTGTGCCATTAAATATTGATTTAGATTTTATTTCTCGCTCCATCTCATCGCAAAACTCACAAGGTACAAATACATATCATACGTGGTATAATTTATTACCCCCTCCAAATTTTTCATGTGATAGTATATTTTAGCTTTGTACACAAGAATTAAGAAATACTCTCTCCGTTCACAAGGAGAATGCCTCATAAAAAATGACACAAATTTTAAGAACTTTAATTGAGTGTATTATGATTGAAATAATGATCCTACATTATAATGGTACAGAAAGTGGTAAGGTATAAAGCTCTTCATGGACGAACAATAAAATGAAGAAAAGTATTTTGTTCGTGGATGGAGAGTAATTAATTAACACAAATTTTTTCTTGATTGTACTAGTGGATCGGAGTAAAAAGCTTTTGAAAGACATTTGGATGAGAATTTTAATGGGATATGAAAGAACCAACCTCGTAATATGAGAGCAGTGACGGAGCTAGAAATTCTTATGTGAGAGTCCAAAATTAGTTATAAATTCAAAATATCATAAGTAAGCACTAGAAATAAAATTTTCAAAATATAGAAAATTTAGTACATCCATAATATAATAATATGTCACATCATTAAAAAGAATTAAAACTTTATATTTTTTTTTAAGTGTTGCACAATAGATTCTTTAGTACTTATGCAGGAATTGCAAACATTTTACAATAAAATTTCAAAATGTCTTAATAAATTTGGTAATTCAAACTAAAAGTTACTATTATTAATTATATACCTAAGGAATCATGTTATAAATTAATTCTTTTTTAATAATCTAATATTTCAATTATCGTGGTGAAAATAAATAAATCAAATAAATTGGATTAACACAAAACTACTACTATAAATTTCGTATAAGAACTTCTAGTACCTAGAAATATATTTTGATGTAAATAAGAAGAATAAACTCATAAAAAAAAGAGATGCATCAAATTTAACATAAGTTTTTTTTATGAAATATATTAAAATTATATTATTTATATTGATAATTTTTTTTATATCGTGGGAACTCGCAGCCGCTACCTTTGGTGCACACTGGGTAAATCTCGTCCCTTGTGCAGTAGCCTGCAAACCACACAGAGCAGGTAAACCACATTTTTCAAGTACAAGTGTGGCATGCTCAACCTATAGAAGCACTTCATGAGGTTCGAACCTGAGACCTCTCTATGGAGCGGGGGCCCAAGGACCTCCATGCCCATTGTAGCTCCGTCCTTGATGAGAGAGTCTTATATGAAAGTACTACAAGTTCAAGAGTCTAAAACATTTTATAAGAAAATACGGAGGTTGAGAATAGAAACAATAGAAATAGTTATTCACGTTGTGAGGTAGAGAAGCTGAATAATCTCAGATAATTTTCTAAACGCTTAGTTTGTAATCATCAATTATCCCTTGGCATAGATCGCAAAAACAAAAGAGGAGAAGGAGATCACGGATTCAGTTCACAGAAATGGAGGCCAGTTTCTTTAGATATCGATGATGCTGCAGATTTCTTTGAGGGAATGAGGAGCAGATTTTCTTCTTCCTTTTCAAACTAAATACAGTAATATTTGTTGAGCAAGTTAGACTCCATTAAATCACTCTGCCCTTCAGTCTGGATGTAGAATACCAATCTTATTCTGTGAAAAAAAAAATATAAGGGATTTCACAATCTCCAAGTTATAAACAAAGTTACAAAGAAGTCTCTGTCTGAGTGCTACCATACAAGTAAATCTTTCCTCTTGAAAACGAAGACACCAACGGGATGAAAATCCATGATAGACGGCGCACTACGAACATTAGTAACAAGGCCATTTAACCATAAGAAACCAGAACATCAACAGTAGGGGTAAGGAAGCATTGCTAACCAATATCTTTTATTACAGGAGCAATCAAACCAAAACGAGAACACATGCTTTCATACTGTTATAATCGTCAGCAGAAACACAACGTATGCTGGTCAATAAATGCTGAAATCTACAAAATAGTCAAAGAGTAATCAACTAAGTAGGATACATGATATATGTTGAGCACAAGGTATGTGATTATAATAGTAGGAATCATACGAATTCTGTTCCTTGAGCATCATAAGTACAAGACTAATCAAATAAGCCGGATACCCATATACGTTAAGCAAAAGGCTCAAACAAGCTAAAAATCTACAAAATTAATTTGCCTAAGCATTACATCCTCGACGTGTGTATATCTTTGTGATGTGATCTTCGCCAATTTCATCATAATAAGGCTTAACAAACTTGTCAAAAAAACTATCATCTGTAAAAGAAGCAACTCTTGAAAGACAAGGCCACTTTTCAATCAGATTCCTACTTCCTAGGAGTTCCAATATTTGCAGCCGCGGCAGAAGCCTTTTCTCAGTACTGCATGATAGGGATGTTGGACAAGCGACAATACTGGGGATATTGTACTTTCCGGTAGCAAGCAGAAGCTCTATTACATTCTTCATTTTCTTTCCAGATACTGAAAAAGCCATTGGTTGCTTCTTAAACATTGCGAGTATGTCAACATCAGAAAATCCCAAATCACGGAGAGTTTGCAACTTGACATCCCACATCCCTTCGCTCATAGAAGCAAATACACCTACAGCCTGCATAAAAATAGTCGAACAAGTCGGAGAGATTCCGATGTCTATGATCTTGTCTACAGCTTTCCTCATAGCATGTGGCTTGATCGTGAAACATCTTGGCATAACATAGAGGAAGCGAATGATGCGGTCCATCGGTATACCACAGCTCTTGAAAATTTCGACATTTAGCAATAAGGTCTATTCCAAATCGACTGATACAAACCAGGTAGATTTTTTTATGAGTCTGGCAACATCATGATTGGATCCCAGCAATCCCTTTAGTATGGATAATGAGGGAAGCATCCTGTTCTCCATACTAGAATGTAAAATTCTGGTAGCTTGCACCATCATCTTAGCAATCTCCTCGGGAGAAAGGCCCAAATCTAGGAATACTTTCAGTTTGAATTCAAGACCCTCAATTGTAAACCCTAGAATCCGAGGATCATATATGACGATTTTCTCCAGCTGAGCAGTTGTAAAGCTATTCTCTTTGAGGAATGATAGTACGGAATCAGCTCTTTTGGGGATTCTAAAGTTAGGTAAACGTGATGAAGCCAGTGAGGCCGATTCGGGAGAAAAATGGTGTTTATTCACCAAGATATCACAAATTTCAGGGCTAGGAGTGATTAGTCTTTTACGCCTCCAAGTCGGGAAAGGGCGGATTGAGGGAAAGAAATGAACATTTGAGTTGCAGGGAAATGAATTAGGGTTTGAAATTAAACAGGACAAGTACTTGCGTGAAATTGAAATCATGTTGACACAAACAGAAATTGCGTTCGAAGATTAGATAAAAAGGACTTGCCTTGCCTTGCGCAAAAATGAGGACTCGGAGTTACTGGATTGAGGGCTTTTCAACCTGCGCCGTCGCCATGCCAGCGAAAGGTCACGGGTTCGAATCCTCCGTCACGCGGTATTTAAATTTCCTTGCAATGTTGTTCACAAAAAAAAAAAAAAAGAGGAGAAGATTGTGTGTGTGTGTTAGCCTAGTGGTAGTGAGGTTAATGCCCGGGCCAAAGGTCACGAGTTCGAGTCCTCCGTCACGCGGTATTTAAATTTCCTTGTAATGTTATTCAAAAAAAAAAAAAGAGGAGAAGATTTGTGAGTAGCACTTGGGTGCAGATTTGCACCGTGCAACACCCATTTCCAACCCGATTGACCCAGGTTTGCCCCTTTGAGCACCTTTTTTTTTTCTTTTTAATTTTAGTTTTTTTTTTAATTTCAGTTTTTTCCGAGACGGCTCCGTTTTCGCTCTAATCACTAATATAATTATAATCGGTGGGCAACAATTTAGATTTTTTCGACTCGCTCCGAGGCTTCGGCTCTCCTCGCTCGAATTTTGACCAAAGAAGAAGCGGCAAACAAAAATTGAAGAGGCAAACAACAAAAAAGAAGGGGGAAAAAATTCCAGGAAAAAAAAAACTGAAAAAAAAGTTACTGTTGCACGTGAGATACATGCGATGCGCGTGGAGGCGCGCGTGCGTCTCACGCGCTGGGTCGGGGCGGGTCGGGCGGGTTCGGGTCAGGTGTTGCATGGTGGAGAATATGCATCAAAGTTTTTGTCTTAATTTCAGTTCCTCTTTTGCGCACTCACTCTTCTTCTTTTTTTTTTTTTTCCTTTTTTAATCGTAAACCTAATTAGAAATTAATAAATCTTAATTGTAAACAATGAATTATAGTTGGAGATTAAATAAGAAAATAATTAAATTAAAAAATTAAAAGAAAATTAAAAGTAAAAGTAAAAAGTACTTAATAAAACTCCATAAATTAAAAAAAAAACGAAAGAATTTTACTCCAGATTCGTCGAGAGGCATCTTGATTCGATTTTGGAGATTTTCATAGATGTGTTTATTGTTGGCGTGCATGGGACGATAGAGCTTGGTCTTATTTGTTGACTTGACTGTTGTTTGGCAATGTTACATCTCGTTTGACTTTTTATGAAGTCATTCGACATGTTTCCAACCAGCCCTCTCCCTCACCGACACTCTTTGGCACTTAAGTGTATGATGCTCACAAATTTGTGCATGAATTAAAGTTCACACGCAGCAGAATCAAACAACATGAACAATGAAAGCAACCACACACATTTACGGGCAACTCACCCAACCTTTATTGATTTACCACAAATCAATACAAGGATATGCTCTTAAGCTCGCACACACTATCGTCTATGGCTCATTGCCTTCGAACATCTATTTTAGGCGTGAAGGACATCTCCCTTCACTAGGAAAACAGTCCACTAAGGCTGCAAGTAACTGCCAGGCAGTTTTGTGCCCAACTACTTCGATCGAACCAATCAGCACGCGGGCAATTGGCTCCGAGCAACTGCCCCACACCACTTTCCCGAATCAGCCACGCATTGAATCCCAAGAGCCACAATTTTCCATGCCTTTGTTTTCTTGCATCATTTGGACTTGGCCCAAGCGCGCATTGCCCGTGCCAACGTGTGTCGACCCCCGGCACCGGGGTCTGCTCACAATCCTTCGTGTCTCGATCCGTCTCGTGCCACCGACCCTCGTCTTCACAACATCGATCAACTTCGTGCCATCCTTGCATGCATCCGAGCTAGAATTCCCCACACTATAATTTTACTCGTCTTGCATCAAGTCTTCACACATGCACCCCAAGCCACGACTTGCCTCAGTCCTTGTCCAACTGGCACATCAATCTCCCGACACGTCGAACACGCATAACTCATGCCCGACTATGATTAACCATCTTTCGGTCGTGCTAGCATAGCACCAAGCCCACAAACCTTGCCCACACATCTAGCCCTCGCCCAAATCCGGCCACACCATCTTTCACATGCCCCCTTATATATGTTAACAGAGCAAAACCCCTGGTGGCAGCACTAAATACTGAAAGGGCTGTGGAACAATAAGTTTTCTCTAGGCACCATGATTTGACCCAGACTAGCTCAAATGAGTTCTCCCCGTGCCAAATGCCCCATCTTTGAGATTCCCTAAGCCATCTATTGCCACCAAGTAAACCTCACAGAATAACATCATTTCCAAGCCTTAGCTCACAACACGTTCCGAACTCTCCCGACACCCGTCGTCGGCTGAACCTGCCTTGACACACGTCCGAGCCAAACTCAAGCAATCCAAATTCCACTCGTGCCAAAGTGTTTCTCATACCCACTTGGCCGAGCAAACCTCAATCATCCGGCTCATCCGGACACGCCATCATCCCAAACACGCATCGAGTTATCGCTACCCGACGCTGCCCGTGCCATGGTACTGTGATGGCTCGCACCATGACACGGAGCTGTCTAAGGGACTAACAGAAGGGGCAGGGTGTTAAAATATGGGACTCCTTCATTCCTCATCATCATTATATTCCATGCATTTTTAGATGATATATTCCATGTATGTTGGAGAGTCATTCATAGCCGTCAGTCAACAACTGATCATTTTCTAGCTAAGTCATGGATTCAGACAGATTAGTTTAATCATCGGCCTCCGCCGGCCTCCTCCTCTGAATGTCAGAATACGAGTATACTCATCGGCATCGAGGGGTGGACTTACTGGTGGGCAACAAGAGGCTTTAGCCCCTACCACCATTTTTTTTATAGTTAGAGTTTTTGTAAAAATTGAAGATTAATTGTTTGAAATAATGGACAACTCCTATACTAGCACGAGTCAGTTGAGATATAGAAGAAGCCAAAAAATCAAAGATTGCCGGAAAATTATGTACTGCATGAAAACTTATATACAATAAAGCTCTTATCAACAATTTATTCTGAGTATGTCCCTGCCGACGTCACCGTATTACAGAAGAACAATGCTTCTTCATTTTCGGAAAGGGGCCAAATGGTTAATAGAATGGGGCTTATTTTGGAGACGGGTCTTCTTTTATTTTATGAAACTGAAAATACCACATAATTGCAACAATTGTGTTGCGGTGATAATAATATATTTTTTCCATTAATAAACATCATACTCCATCCGTCCACGAAATGATTATCACATTATGGATGATATTTTATGAAAGGGGTGGGTAGTATTGGATAATAGTGGGGTATATTATGAGTGGAGTAAATGTCCCACAATAAATGTGAGTGGAGTAGTGAGAAATATAAAGTAATGTATTATGTGGGCCCTACACCTATAAATGAAAGTGACAATCATTTCGTGGACGGACTTAAATGGCAAAATTGACAACCATTTCGTGGACGGAGGGAGTACATGACAACCGTATATCATGAAAAGGTCAACAAGTATAGAATTTTCACGAGAAAAAAAGTTTTTAATTTAATGTTTCTTATTCAATTAAAGATATATAAATGTCAATTAAAATTTAGAAAAAAATTCTAATTAAATACTCCCTATCTCATAACTTTTCGGAGCAAGTAGATTAAAAATAAGAGGAAAATGGTTGATTCCATTATTTTTGGAAAGTTAAAAATATTTCCTTATTTGGAATGAGACATTGTATATATGTATATGGGACATGCGAAAAGAAATTGAGACAAACTTAATGGGATGAAGGAGGTTTAGATTTGAGCTTATCTATTAAACTTATGCTAAAATATAATGGAACTCTACCTAAAATTAATTATAAAATTTTAGTATTTATTTATTCCAAAAAATAAATACATGCATATACGTATATGCTTGTGGCATGAACATAAATTTGGTTACTATACCATATATAGGAAGATGATCAAGTGAAAATGCTTTATTAGGTGAGAAATGCGTATAAATATGTAACTTTGATTTTTGTTGATCTACAGTCTAGATTTAACGATGCATTAAGTTCTTATAATTTATAAGAACTTAATGCATCGTTAAATCTAGAATGTGTATGCATTATATTTGTACAATATATACATTACCAATGTGAGAAAAATGCATTAAAATGCATTTTAATGCATTTTTCTCACATAAAAAATGCATACATCGCATAATTGTTATGCATGCATATTGTAATGCATAAACTTCAATAACTTAATGCATCGTTAAATTTGAGCTATTGACTAAGAAATATCAAGGGTCCAGATTTATTCTCATTTCTCACCTAATATAGTCTCACCTACTCCTTTTCCTATATGTATATTGAAATGAACTTTATTGATATACTATAAGTGATTGATTGATTATAGTTAGAAATTATCAAACTCAGATGGAGATGGAGATGGAGATTGATGATCGCTTGATCGCAGTACTGCAAGATCCGCTAATCCTTGATATTCTCGATCGTCTAGGTATGAAGGAAGTAGCCGATACTGCCGCTTTAACATTGTGTTGCTGCGGTAAGAACATGGAGGAAATACCAAGTTTCGTGGCTATGGTTACTGCACGGTGCTTGCTCTTTGTCGCAGCGACGAAATCGATTTAGATAGCTTGTCCTTTTCTTTCTACTACGAAGATTGCTTCGCCTCCGATGTCGATTCATGGCTCGATTTTGATGTTGGAAATGGTTTAGTAATTAACCATTAATTGTGGATAAATATTGTTAAGTAAATATTTATTATTTAATTAAAATATTTGTTGGATGTTAATCTACGCCGTGAGTAGATGAACGTGGTATATTTAATATCTCTAAACCGATTTCCGGTGAGTGAGATATTGTATGCTAAAGGTTGGATGTTGAAGTAGTAACTAACATGTTATTAATTATAATAAAATGTTAGTTGTCCCACATCGGTTATATGTGGATGATTTGATTAGTATTTAAGGCTATGTCTATATGGGCTTAATAACTTATTGGGTTAGTGTGTATGGATGTGTATGAGTGCTCACACACGCGCGTGCCGCCGCCGACGGCGCCGCCGCTTCCCGTCCGTCCGGACAGACGGGTGGGCTCGGGCCTTGGACTTGGACTTGGATCTTGGCAATTGGTGCTTAGGCTGTTCACTTCCGCTGGCCACCTCTTCACGTCCAGAAACCGACGGCCATGAATGCTTGTGTTAATGAGACGAGCCCCTCCACGCCCAATTCTTTAATTGTTGAGCCCAGCCGTGTGAAGTCCATCGGCCCAAGACCTTTGGTCTCTGTAACAACCAAGGTTGTTCACTTTCGCTGGCCACCTCTTCACGTCTAGAAATCGCCGGCCATGAATGGTTGTGTTAATGAGACGAGCCCCTCCACATGTCCGAGAGCTGCTATATAAGGGAGACATCGTCATTTGCATTCTACACTCAGAAAATGCAATCTGCACTCCTCTCTGCATAGCATAGCATTTCATACACTTTCGAGTTCAGTCTTCGTTCCAGTTCAGTTCGCCGGTGCTCGGTTCTGTTTGTGGTGCTACTACAGTCGAGACGTCAAGATCGTTTTAACCTTTGGAGACGAGCCGCCTTACCGTGAGCACTACCGGAGCGTATTCTCGTCTTGCGGGCAGAAGTTCTACTTCGGACGATCTCTGATTTTCCTAATCTCTGTTCTTTAGTTTCCTTTGTAATTCTTACAAGTTCTGTTTCTGTTTAAGTACATCAATAAAAGAAGTATTGTTCATTGATATCTACACGAGCAAGTACCCGATTCCTAACATTTGCCGCCAAAATTGAAGTAAAAAAATTCACTTTGGCTCTTAAACACGATAACTACATCGATTCCCCTATACACACATACAGTGTACTCCCTCCGACCCACTGAAATTGCATATCATGTTACTGTTCAGCACGGATATTAAGAATAAGGGTAAAAAGATAAAAAGTGGGTAAACCCCATCAATTTTGAAAGTGTTTTAAAGGTTAAAACTTTCCTTATTTGGTGGATGACCATATGAGTTGGACATCTAAATAAGGAAAGGATGATAATATGAGTCGGTTAGAGGGAGTATGATGACAGTGGTGCGTTTGGAAACGTGGAGACGGTGAGTGTGGAATGGCGATGTCTGACGAGTTTATGATTGGTGTTGTGGAGTTGCTGCAGCAAACGATTGAGGAAATTGTATCGGGTTTCCCTGTAGCTTGGATGTAGATGGGTGTAGTGGATTCGACCGTTGGAGGCCGGAGCTTCCGTCGTATGCAGGTGAGTTTCGTTTGCTGGTATATGCAAATCGAGGTGCGTAAGCGTCCTCTTGTATTTGTGATAGTACCGGCCTCTCCTTGGGCCTGATCTAAGACCCAATCTGATTGGGCCTATATATCAAAGCTCGGCCCATAGAGTTCGGCCCAAGTAAAGTCATTAACGAAGCCCTACTTCGGAAGAAGATCAAATCCTATTATGGAAGGGAATTGGATATGCACGTACCAAGAAACAAGATATGTATAAGGAATCCGAATCCTAGAAGGTTTAGGGCTCAATTCAAGGCCTATATATAGATGCTAGATTAGAGGTGTAGATACGTTCAAATACTCATTGTACTCTCAAGTATAATAAAAGCTCTCTATATTCTCTCCCGTGGACGTAGATCACATCGATCGAACCACGTAAATCCTTGTGTCGTCGCATTATTGTTATTTTCTGCTATCTCTGCAAACCCTAGATCTATCATTGGCGCCGTCTGTGGGAAACCGATCGACGGTTCTTTGGTAGCAGAACAATGATGGTAACGCGATCACAAAACGTGCGGGAGGACCAAAGCCAACGTGGGAATCCCAACGAAACAGAAAGTCGCCCCACAAACAGGGGCAATCGCCAGAAAGGCAGTTCGGCCCCAAAGGAGGGGCATGGCAATAACCCTATAGAAGAGGATCCGTTCAAAGGGATGCCCGAGCTGGAAGACATCCCTCAGAAGGGTCGACATCCCTCAGGATCGAAGGGAGAGGATTTTCTCGACGACTTCGACCTCGCTACTACCTATGCCGCGACTGAATTTGCTAGAGCGAATAAGGAGAGCTTCAAGCGCTTCCTCACAACAGCTCGGATGCCCTCAATATCCGAAGCTAGGGAGAGTTCCACGCGGAAGTCTATACCCAAAACTCCTCGCCACTCCAAGACGCAGGAGCCCGAGCTGAGGAGAAAGTACGACACACGGCGAAGCCCACTCCGCCGCCGGAGCTCCAGCCCACCTCGGAGTCCCAAGCGACGCCATCTCTCAAGGCGACATCGGAGCCCAAGCAGGGGCCGGAGTCCGAGCTATTCCATGAGTTATGGCCTCGAGGCAGACCGACACCGACGTGAAGGAAGATCAGCCCGACTCGTCAGTCCGTTCACTGACGAGCTGCTTGATGCCAAACTTCCTGCGGCATACAAATTGCCCAACATACCACCCTACAATGGGTTGGAGGACCCCCTCAATTTCCTGACACGTTTCAAGTACAGCATGCACAACCAGGGTCTTACAGAAGAGCACATGTGCAAGCTGTTCCCTGAGATGCAGGTTGACTACGCCCGAGCTTGGTTCGACGGCCTGCCGACTAGCAGTATAGGGTCCTGGGTCTACCTCGAAGGAATCTTTAAACAAAGATTCCTTATGAAGGTCCAAGCTCGCCGAGACACGGCCTATCTCCTGTCCGTAAAGCAAAAAGACAGATAGACTATAAGGGAGTACGCCTCCCGATTTATGCAAGAAAGCTTGAAAGTCGATAAAATCGACGACGTCTTCCTCATCTCGGCTTTTCGAGACGGGGTCGCTCCTGGGTCCCTGAATCAGGAACTTGCTAAACAGAAGCCTGAGACGGCCCAGGAGATGTGGAAAATCGTATACCAGTTCGCGGATGGCCAAGATGCGGACCGGTTGAAGCGAGAAGGTATCCAAAAACAAATCCCCTCATAAGGACGAACTAAAGTTCCCTTGCGAGGTCAAAAAACGAACCGACATGGGGTAATATCCAATGCGCAAAGAAAACCCTTTCGAGGTCCGAGCTCGTCTCCCTCCAAAAAGAAGATCCTACGAGGTCAGAGTCAAACTCCCTCACATAGGATAATAAGATCTCAATCGGGGTCAGAACCAAGTTCCCCTGAGAGAATCACAATACGAGGTCCGAACTAAGGTTCCCTTGTAAACAAAAGGAGGTCCGAGTTCAACTCCCTCATAAATGCAACATGCAAATAAAGGAAACCCTTTTCCGAGGTCCGAGCTTGTCTCCCTTTGAAAAAGGAAGATCCGACGAGGTCCGAGTCAAACTCCCTCATCAAGGATAAAACTTTCCTCAATCAGGGTCAGAACCAAGTTCCCCCAAGAGAAATACACTACGAGGTCTGAACCATGGTTCCCTTGTAAACTCAAAGAGGTCCGAGTTTAACTCCCTCAAAAATGCAACATGCAAATAAAGCCAAAGAAGCAATCTTCACAAAGAACAGGAAGTTCAAAAACTCAACATATTTATTTATTTCTAACTATTTAGAAGTATCCGTATGTACATAAGTTACAGGCCAAAACGAGCTAGTCTACGAAGGAGGAGGTTTCTTGCTAAAGTTAACTCGCCGATCCTCGAATGAAGTAATTCCCAGGATGTCATCGATTGAAATTCGACCTCGACCTCGACCGCTTCCGGAGAAAAGACCCCGACCTCGCGAAGTCGCCGATCTTGGCCTCGCAGCTCGGCCACCTCGGCTCGGGCCGACCTGACGTCCCTGCGAAGTTGTCTTTACCTCGCGAGAAGGCACCGTTCGAGAAGAAGACGGGAGGTCGGCACCCGCACCCTTGGCCAGCAGCGCACGTAATTTTGGCCGGCGCTCTAGAATACACTTATACCTGCTCGCACTCTCTTTGAGCATGTCAAAGGCACCTTGGAGCAAAGGAGACTCGGGACCGACTGCTTCTTTTAGATCGATATAGGTCACCAAGTCTTCTTTCATCTTTAGCTCCGCCTCGGAAATGGTGATACCACCAGCACGTCGGATAATATCTTCGTACTCGGCGTGCTCCTCAGCGATCCTCTTGTGATCCTCAGAAACAGGGTCAGCCCGACCTTGGGCAGCTTCCAGTTCTTCCTCGGTCTGAAGAAGCCTGGCTTGAAGCAAATCAGCATGCTCTTGAGCAGCGATCCGCTTGACCTCGGACTCCTCGCAAAGCGCCTCGAACTTCAACTGCCACTCCTTCAGCTCAGCGGCCACGGCGAAGTTCCCATTGATGAGTACAGCCAAGTCATTCGCTAGGCTGGAGAAGCTCTCCGACAGCAGAAGCCTCTTCGTGTAGGCCCGGAGAACCTCACCTTGGCTAGCCGCGAGCTGGGCCTCCCGGTCCTTCGCCGCGTTCAGCTCGGACTCCAGCTTCCGAGCTCTCTCGGCCTCAGTCCGAGCTCTCTTAGCCTCAGCCTCGACCTTCGCGAGCTGAGCGACCAGCTCGGATCTCGCAGCCTTCACCTCCTCCTTGGCCCCCTTAGCTCGGGCGATAAGCTCGGCAATCCAGTTCGTACAGGTGATTTGCGCGATCAATCACCTCGGAAAATTCGACCTCGTAGTCTGCGTCTACGTGTCTTCTTCTCTCTTTTTGGGGGGGGATGTGATAGTACCGGCCTCTCCTTGGGCCTGATCTAAGACCCAATCTGATTGGGCCTATATATCAAAGCTCGGCCCATAGAGTTCGGCCCAAGTAAAGTCATTAACGAAGCCCTACTTCGGAAGAAGATCAAATCCTATTATGGAAGGGAATTGGATATGCACGTACCAAGAAACAAGATATGTATAAGGAATCCGAATCCTAGAAGGTTTAGGGCTCAATTCAAGGCCTATATATAGATGCTAGATTAGAGGTGTAGATACGTTCAAATACTCATTGTACTCTCAAGTATAATAAAAGCTCTCTATATTCTCTCCCGTGGACGTAGATCACATCGATCGAACCACGTAAATCCTTGTGTCGTCGCATTATTGTTATTTTCTGCTATCTCTGCAAACCCTAGATCTATCAATTTGGAAAAATGTTGCGCCTGAGAGAGAGGAATTACTGCTCGGGTTGATATTTCTGCGACTGCAATGGATATGTGAGGTGAGGAGATGATGGCTAATGCCAAGCTAGACCTTCGCCACGCCAGGAAACTCGCGAGAATGCACTAAGTTATGGATATGATGGAGTGTTTTTAATATGATATTACGTGTACGTTGTGTTTGGACATAAATGTAGTATTAATTGATCCTTTTTTATTGTTAATTGATGCGTGTATATGGCAATTGGCATACACTTCATGCAATATTAATCTCTATGGCAATTGACTTCATGATTA
Source organism: Schizonepeta tenuifolia (assembly GCA_029490685.1). Lineage (NCBI taxonomy): Eukaryota > Viridiplantae > Streptophyta > Magnoliopsida > Lamiales > Lamiaceae > Schizonepeta > Schizonepeta tenuifolia. The sequence continues at coordinate 76,774,097 of CM055960.1, forward strand.
TTATTTGGGTGCCCGGCCCTTTATAATATTATTATTACATGTTGTGTTTGGATATCCAAGACTCCCTGTTGATTATTAATTCGTGAATTGTATATGTATATCAGATAGTATCGTTAATGGCGACGAATGGTTGGCTATTTCCACAATTGAGGGATGCAAATGGAAGCTGAAGATGATGACCATAGCATTTATGGTGTTATCTTCTCCACACCTAGAGTCACTGCACATATCTGGCTGTATCGGTAAGGTTTTGGTTTTGATTTTTTCATGAACAAGATCTAGCTAGTGTGCATGCCCATGTATCAATCTGTGTGTCTTCCCTTTTGATGTTATACGGACTAACTTTTAATTAATTGTGATAATCCAATTAAGAGATATATATATATATATATACGTTGTAATCTTAATTTCTCTTAGGTTAACAAAATACACATGGAGAGGGTTGGTATAGAGAGAGTCTGAGAGTACGTTGTTTGTTTGGAGGAAGCTGTGGTTTGAGATTAGTATTGAAACTACTCATTAAATAACTAGTAGTTGTTCATTATGATATGGGATTAAGACCTGATGGGCCCGATTTTAGAATTAGGCCCAGCTAAAAGGAAGTTATAGCTCAAAAGGGGATTAAATCTCATGGATAAAGTGGCGGCCCATGAGATTAAGAATGAACCCAATTTGAAGCCCATGCACATCATGCCAAAATATTATTTTTACCCTTAAAATACACCCCACGTAAAAACAAACACTTATCCTTTAGTTCAAGGTTTCGTTCTTCAACTACATTTCACATACACTTTTTCACGACAAGTCACTGACTTGGGCGTCGAAGGGTCCTCACCGTAGCCAACCCCTAGTGGCCCAGCGTAAGACTTTTCTGTTTGCCGATCAATTTCGATAGGAGTTTTGATGAGAGAATCAGGAAAGGTAATTCAACTTTCTTTACCCTTATTTCTTCGTCGATTTTACCTTTTCTCGTGTAAAACTCCCTTCGTTGGTAGGGCTTTAACCCAACTCTACCACATTATATATATACACGAGTGCACTCATACACAACATTACTTTATATAACGCAATTTTAAGTACATAAATAATGCGAAACCTCCATTATGTATGAGCGGCTTTTTTTTTGTTATATATATATCAAAAGGTTGTAACTACTTTAACTGGAAATATGTTTACTGTATGCTCAACTTATTTATTTAATTATAGCGATATGTAGTATGGAACAAAACTCTATTATTTGAGTCTTGAATTTTAGCTCTTGGCTGTGATTCATATGTATACTTTTTTCTTTTCAGGAATGCATCAAATGGGGTCCAAGTCCAACTACAAGGGACGACTTAACTTGTGACTTGATACATATGAAGACCGTCCATATGGGATACTTTTTTAATTCAAATATTTTTGTAAAATTGGCACGGATGCTAGTAAAGAGAGCTCCATTCATGAAACTTCGATTTGGTGATTTAATGAAATATTGTAGCTGAAGTATCCAAAATCTTTACAAAAAGCATGAGTAAATAACTAAACTATTACATTATATTTAATTATTAGTTAAATTATAGAGACATATTTTGAAATAGCCATAATGACCATTAAAATATAAATTTTGGCCCACCTTCTTCAAAAATATAAATTTTGGCCATTTTTTTCAATTTGGGACGAAAATACCCTTAATAAGACGCGGAACGGGTCGGGTCGGACGCGGGCGGGTGCGGGTCGGGTCGGGCAGATATAAGGCGTTTGGTACTTCTGGTACAAATTTAGTTATATTAGTACCAATAGTTCTAGTACTTCTGGTACGAATTTAGTCTTATTAGTGCCAATAGTTCCAGATTTGGTACAATTGGGACGAATTGTCGAATTAGTTCCAAATGTTCCAAGTTATGATATGGTACTCTTGGGACGAAAATTCCAATTATTTCAAGTTATACCGCTCCGATTTTGCGGCTCCGCCTTCGCTTCGATTACTAATATAAGGATAATCGTCGGGCAATAATTTAGATTTTTTCGGCTCGCTCCGAGGCCTTCGGCTCCCCTCGCTCGAATCTTGACCAAAGAAGAAGCGGCCAACAAAGAAAATGAATAGGCAAACAAAAAATAATGAGGCAAACAAAAATTTGGCAATTAAAAAGAAATAGAAAAAAAAAACAGAAAAAAAAAAAAATCTGGAAAAGAAAAGAAATAACAAGGAAAAAATTGGAAAATAAAAAAAATAAAAGAAATCTGAAAAAAAAAAAACAGAAAAAAAATCTGGAAAATAAGAAAAAAAAACAGAAAAAGAAGAAAAAAGCTGGAAAATAAAAAAAAAAACAGGAAAAAAAAGAAAAAAAAACTTGGAAAGGAAAACAAGTGTCAATAAAATGGATCAAGGATTGATGGATCAAAAATAGAAGAGGGAAAGGGGTATTTAGGTCCTAAGTTCAAAAAAATGGCCATAATTTATATTTATGAAGAAGGTGGGCCAAAATTTATATTTTAATGTTCATTATGGCTATATCACATGATATTCTCTAAAGAGACATATTTTGAAATAGCCATAATGACCATTAAAATATAAATTTTGGCCCACCTTCTTCAAAAATATAAATTTTGGCCATTTTTTTCAATTTGGGACGAAAATACCCTTAATAACACTCGGAACGGGTCGGGTCGGACGCGGGCGGGCGCGGGTCGGGTCAGGCAGATATAAGGCGTTTGGTACTTCTGGTACAAATTTAGTTATATTAGTACCAATAGTTCTAGTACTTCTGGTACGAATTTAGTCTTATTAGTGCCAATAGTTCCAGATTTGGTACAATTGGGACGAATTGTCGAATTAGTTCCAGATGTTCCAAGTTATGATATGGTACTCTTGGGACGAAAATTCCAATTATTTCAAGTTATACTGCTCCGATTTTGCGGCTCCGCCTTCGCTTTGATTACTAATATAAGGATAATCGTCGGGCAATAATTTAGATTTCTTCGGCTCGCTCCGAGGCCTTCGGCTCCCCTCGCTCGAATCTTGACCAAAGAAGAAGCGGCCAACAAAGAAAATGAATAGGCAAACAAAAAATAATGAGGCAAACAAAAATTTGGCAATTAAAAAGAAATAGAAAAAAAAAACAGAAAAAAAAAATCTGGAAAAAAAAAAAGATATAACAAGGAAAAAATTGGAAAATAAAAAAAATAAAAGAAATCTGAAAAAAAAAACAGAAAAAAAATCTGGAAAATAAGAAAAAAAACAGAAAAAAGAAGAAAAAAGCTGGAAAATAAAAAAAGAAAAACAGGAAAAAAAAGAAAAAAAAAATTTGGAAAGGAAAACAAGTGTCAATAAAATGGATCAAGGATTGATGGATCAAAAATAGAAGAGGGAAAGGGGTATTTAAGTCCTAAATTCAAAAAAGTGACCATAATTTATATTTATGAAGAAGGTGGGCCAAAATTTATATTTTAATGTTCATTATGGCTATATCACATGATATTCTCTAAATTATATTGTTAAAATATGAACGTAGGGAAAGACAAAAGAAAAGGATTGCATTAATCTCTTTTGGACAAATAATCTCACAAATTCAGCTCGGCCTCGACAAACGCACTTAACCATGGTCAATAATTGGAAAAAAATTCCTAAATAAAATTAAATCAAAATAAAATAAAATTTAATTAATCTCGACCTTTATTTAATGCGAAACAAGTAGGTTGGACGATTCTCTTAAATATCTACTCTCACCTTTCTCCTTTAGATTTCCACGGATCATATGATGGTCTTGTAATCTTGGAGGTTGTTTTGGTTTCTTTTTTCATTTCTCATTTTTAAAGATCTTGATTTGTGTAATTGACAACTAGTATAAAATAAAAATTAAATAAATAAAACTAAAATTAGAATTACAAAAATTAAAATATTACGCAATAAGCTACCTGGGACCCTGGATTCTAATTTTAAAAAAGACTGCAGGGGTTGTGTGTTTCCGATTCACATAGACAGACAGACTGCCATGTCATGATATATGTTCGAATTTCGAAAACCCGAATTGTGGAAGCAGAGTTATGACTGAATTGGTTGCAGTGGGATTGGAGATTTACCCATGAATTTTGATTGCAGAGAATGGTTAATCATCGAGGGCATCACCTTTCATCATCCAGAAACAGAAGATCTTCCTTCTTTTCAATCACTCTCTACGTCATCCTCATTTTCGCTCTCTCCATTTTCACTTTCATGCTCTACAGCAAAGATGTGTTGGATGACGAAGATAAGATGCCACTTCTCAGAGTTGAGAAGCCCAAATCTAACCAGGTCTGCCATGCTGTTCGACGTTATTGTGCTTTATTTTGGTGAACTTTTAACTGATTTTTGTTAATGGTAGTAATGGATTTGTTCCGATCTTCTCTCTTCGTTATAAATGGATGTATGAAGCTGGAAAACTTGGTCTTTCTTTGAATGTTCGATAATTTGTGTTGATTTTATTCTCTCGTGTCTTAAGGATTTGTAGTTGAAGCCAAAGCACCTTAGATTTTACTTTTCCGTGATGATTGCTTGGAACTTGTGGTTCACATTTTGTTATATCATTGTTAAGTTTATCACAAACTGATCTGCCTTTGACTGCATAGATAAATGCAACCCTGGAAAAAGACTCAGTAAAGATACGTAAGGAAGTTGCTTCTGTGTTTTGTGTACTTTTTTGAGAGAGAGAGAGAGAGAGAGAGAGAGAGAGAGAGAGATGAGCAAAATGTTCATTTTGAAAGTAAACAATCCTCCTAAATTGCAAATTTTCTGATCGCCATCTCATACTTCATCCGATTGCATTTTATTGAAATTGAGAGAATACCCCAAATGATTTTGATATGAATTGTCGCTGCAGAAAGCGAGCAATATGAATCAGCAGTTCAGTAAAAATAGTATCTTTGGTTGTTGCAGGGTCTATGGAATAGATTAGGGAACTCTAAAGAGTATTACGGTTTGAATTCAAATTGAAAAGTGCCTTCTATAAACATTTTACTGTTCCATGGTAGTTTGAACAGGCTAGGATATGACAATGTGCACGGGATGATATGTTTGAAGTGGTTTGTGCTTAATATTCTCTAATATATTTTTTATGGGTTAATAGTTTTGGTAGAAACTGTGTAGTTTTTATATGGGTAAAAATTGAACGAGTGAGTTATCTGAAATGCAGTGCTATTTCACCTCTTGATGGATTATTGAAGGAGATTAATCCCCAGGCTTCTACACAAACAAAAGATATATTACATTTTTTGGATAAAGAGGGAGTTTTAGCATTGTGTTTTATCTATTAAGGAGTGGTTTGCTTATGGGTTTCTTTTGCATTCTATTCTTATTATTTACATGCATGCTTAGATAGAACAATTTGACTACTTACTGGAAATACCCTTGAGTACCGTTTTAGTTGAATAACTATTGAATATTATTATAACAGTCTGTTAAGCTTTAAGCTTTCTGATCATTCAAAGATTATTTTCAATTTGATCGGATTATTTATCCCATTGTAATACTAAACTCATTGATTTCTAAGTCAATTTTTTGTTTATTTAAAAAAGAAAGAATGTTAGTATGATCTATGAGAACCTCTCTAAAGCGGCATACTGCAATCTCGTACTATAAAAACATGACACAAGGAAGCCTACTAGGCTACTACTGAAATTAGAATTGAGATCTTTTTGGGTAGAGATGATAGTCTCACTTAATATCTTACTGCATTAGAAGTTCATATACTCTCTCTGGGAGGCTCGTTCTAGTCATGGTCTCCGGCAATGATGATCTGAATCTTTGGTCATACTCTGCAGTTGTTAGATGATCAACTTTGGGAAGCTCCTTCTAGTCATGGTTTGCGGCAATGTATCAAGCCAACTAGTAAATATATAGGTAATTGTCTATTGTCTATTGGTTTATAGTGTTTTACATTTTATTACTTTTGAGTAAGACAGCTGTAGGAATCATTTATTCTTTTGGTTCTATAAATACCCATATTATCTTCTCTAAGTACTGTTATTTTGGCTGCCTGGGCTAATAAACATGATTCATATTTATTGACTTTACTGTGGCGTAAATTTGCTGTTGTCCATTCCTTTTGTTTTTTCCCCTTCATCCCGTTACTTACAGAAATTGTACTGTATTTTGCATGTTCAGCATCTCCAGTCCGGGACCGCTATGTGACTGTAAAAAGTAATGGAGGACTAAATCAAATGCGCACTGGGGTGAGGATTTTGTTTTTCTCTCTTTTGCTTGGTTGGGGTACTAGTATTTTGTAAGTCCAATATCATTATGTGAGTGGTCATAATACGAAGCATGATTGTTGCTAGCAGCCTAGCAGTAGGTCAGACACATTGATTGATATACTGGTATTCTTAAGTTTGCATCATTCATCCCATAAATTGTGACTTCTGAGGGAGTTCTATGTTGCTATTATGCATTAACTATTTTTTTTTTGTCAATATTGTCTTGCTTGTAGATAGCTGATATGGTGGCTGTGGCACGCATAATGAATGCTACACTAGTGATTCCTCAACTTGACAAGGGTTCATTCTGGCAGGATAGCAGGTTAATTTCTTTACAGCATATGTCCCCACCCTATTGAAGTAATATATCTGTTAACGTATATGTTAGTTATATCACAGAGATCACCTTGATATGGATGGAAGTTTTCCTTTAAAAATTCTCATCATCTTTTGAAATTACTATTGGCCATTTGAAGTATTACAAACTTCCCATATACTGGATGACTTCTTACCTTAAGAAGTTCAGTTTGTTAAAAATGGACATATGAAATCTGCATATTTTTCTTGTAAATAGATTGAGGGTAGTTTCTATAATAAAACAAAGTCAATGTCTTCCGGTGCCATATACTGTTATATCTGCATGTACCAAACATTTTGGGAGTGTTTGGAAAGTTCGGGGAAGTTTTAGAAGAAACAGTTTTAATGTGATTAAATGGATATACTATGAGAGTTCCAATGTGCACTTTTCTTATGTTTATGACTAATGGGGAAAGAACTTGGAAATATTTTTTTACTTAAAACAAACGTAGTCATAACTTCATACTTTTCCATGTCAGTTATGCTCATTGGCGTTTATTGTACCTCTGGCTTAATTTTCATGTTCTTAATGTGCAGTACATTCTCTAATATATTCGACGAACCCCATTTCATCAAATCCTTGGAAGAAGATGTGAGGATTGTGAAGGAGCTACCTAAAGACTTCGAATCTCTACCTCGAGCGAGGAAACATTTCACCTCATGGGGTGGTTTGAGCTACTATGAGGAAATGACGGGATTATGGAACGAATATCAGGCAAGCTACTTGCATCTATTTTTCAATTATCCCTTTGGTAATTGATAAGCATAAGATAATGTGCCCATGTTTCATGATTTATTTAATGGTTGTCATGCTGCCAAGTGGAGGATCAGAGGGTCATGCTAATGCAATATATAGCACATTAAGGCACAAGTTGGAAAAATATGAAACTCCAAAAAATGGAAAAGGAAATAATATGAGTTGAAAGCCTAATATACAGGTCTGTAAAAGAAGTCGAAAGCTCAAAGTATAAGATAATAGAGTTCATACGAAATTCGAAAAAGAATTTAGCATGCTGAATAAATCTGATTTGCTCCAAGAAAAACTCTGTAGACCTAATAGGTTTTGAAACCAATGAGACGGTAGTACATGACGGGCACAGAAAAGCATTTCCTTAGACGCATACAAAGTTAAAATTTGATTAACTGTAGTAATCTTCGAAGTTAAAATGCGCAAAATAACATTCCCTCTGTCCCATTCAACTTGGCTCATTTCTTTTCGGTGCGGAGATTAAGAATAAGGGGATTAGATGTAAAGGGTGTGTTTTAGTGTTGTTGGTATAGCATATTTTATTGTTGATAATAAAGTTGAGATAGTGCTTTTTCACTGTTATCTATAAAGGGTGTGTTTAGTGTAGTTGGTATAGAATATTTTATTGTTGATAATAAAGTAATCTTTGCCAAAAAAGGAAACACGCCAAGTTAAGTGGGACGCCCAGAAAGGAATACGAGCCAAGTTGAACACGACGGTGGGAGTATCTAAGTAAGCCGACTATAACTAAACCACTAAAATATATTGTGGGTTGTGAGATAAACTTCATTCTCAACCAATCCATCAATCAGTCAGTCAACTGTATTTTTGTCAGAAGACCAATCAATGCATTTTAAATTGGTTCCTAGGACATACCAATACGGCAATACCCGAGGGGTGCGCCAAGTACAAAACGTGCAATTGCAGTTTTAAACTCCAAAAGAAAGTAGAATATGTATTTCCTTATTATAATAACATGTGACCAGTCAACAGACCCTGCAACCATTTTCCATGAGTTGCCTACTGGTTTCAAAACTAGACAAATTGATGGATTATAGCCAAAAGAAATGTTGCCACTTACCAGTGCACAATTAGGAACTCTGCCTAAAAATCATGAAGAACGTAAAACAAGTTCTTGCTTGCAAATTGGAACCAAAATTTCCATACCCAAGTGAAGTCAATTGTGGGACTGTACAATCCTGTTAAGATACTTTCCAAGAAAGACGAAGTGAAGATGTTATCTTGACTACCTGAACTAGCCTTATGTCAAATCTAGAGAATAAACGGCTCCTGATGCAGCATGAGTTGTCGACCAAGAACCTTGTAATGATATGATTCCTCACTATACTTATATAATGATCAGGAAGGGCCACCAAAAGTTACAAAAGCTTGGTACAAGCAAAGAGCTGTCTGTTTTGTTATATACAAGGTCCAAATCGTAGGCCCATAAACTTTAGTACACCTTGTGTCCATGATAAGTGTGGTCCGGAGGGAGTGGCACGGGTTTTAAGAGTGGGAGAGTGGGTGATAGAAGTATTGTGAGTGGAGAATGGGTTAGTACCCTTTTACCCCTAAAAGTAGAATACAAATAAAGGGAATAAAGGGTAAAATGCTAACATTTTAAGTGGTGTCATTTTCATTTATGGAAGGACCACATTTATCGTGGATGGCCCAAAAAGTAAACCGGACCACAGTTATCGTCGACGGAGGGAGTATAAAGTAATCCCTCAACATTTATTTAAATGGATTATTATCTGTCCCTTTTTGACTAAAATGAAAGAAATTAACATCTTATAGAGTTGCTCACACAATTGAACTATATATAGAGAGAATTGATTATAGATGTGCTTTCATAACTGTGCATCCTCCCTTGGGTACAAACAAGGACCTAATTCTTCAAAAAAGTAAACAATTTTCTTATGTATTCTGATTCGTAGTATTGGAATATTAAAGTAAAGAAGCCAAACTGTCAGATATTTCTTGATTGTTTTCTTTAGAAATGTAGTGGGTGCTGCAATTTTGATAGATATGCAAAACCATAAGCAGAAGCATTGATTGATCTATTGCTTCTTTTCTATAGGTAATTCATGTTGCAAAATCGGATTCTCGACTTGCAAACAATGATCTGCCCCTTGACATTCAGAGATTGAGATGCCGTGCTCTCTATCATGCTCTTCGTTTTTCTCCCTCTATTGAGAGTATGGGAAAGGTAAAAACCATAATCTTGGCTTTCATATAGGCCTATATGTGCACATTGAGGATCCAACTACCATGGTTATTCATTTCTAAATGAAAATATAAACTTGCTTCCACTGTAATGGTAATTAGATCAAGATTGTCAAAATTCATTGTTGCTCTGCTAGAAATCAGTAAATGTATTAGAGAAATATGTGTGATACTCTCCAGATTTCGTGTTTCTGCTGATGCATTTAAGAGGTCTTGTATGGGAATTCATTTATATTAGGGTCTGAGCATAAATGACGGTGACACAACAGAAGCTAGTGGAGCGACTGCGATCACGTGCTGAAAGATACATTGCTCTTCATCTGAGATATGAGAAAGATATGCTGTCGTTTACTGGATGTACTTATGGTCTTACTGCTGCAGAATCAGAGGAGCTCAGATTGATGAGGTGAAAGCCTTTTGAATACATCATACGTTGACATGTCTTTGAGCACTGACTATATAAGCTGATTAAGGAGCTTATTAAATCTTTGCTGTTATCTGAAATTTCAGGTGGTTCAGATGCTAGATAGTTTGTCTTAAGAGGCTGTCTATTTAAATACTATCTTCAACCACAAGTTCCTTTTACTTTGCTTATGCGCTTTTTTTTTTTTTTTTTTGATTTTCCTTCTCCAGAGAAAAAACTAGTCACTGGAAAGTGAAGAATATTGACTCCACGGAACAGAGAAATGCTGGTCTCTGTCCATTAACACCGAAGGAGGTTGGGATATTTCTTAAAGCACTTGGTTATCCACCATCTACCTTAATATATATTGCTGCTGGAGAAATTTATGGTGGTGACAAACACCTTTCGGAGCTCACATCTCGATTTCCAAACGTAGTTTCCAAAGTTAGTTGAGTTGGTATTTCGATTTGTTACTTAAAAGAAGCAAATTAAGTCATTTCTGGCAGCCTGGCTAAGTTTTTTCTTTTGTACAGGAAATGCTCGCTACCACAGAAGAACTGAAGGATTTTTCTAATCATGCATCACAAACTGCAGCCCTAGATTACATAGTCTCTATAGAAAGTGATATTTTCATTCCATCCCACTCTGGTAACATGGCAAGAGCTGTTGAAGGTCATCGCCGCTTTTTAGGGCACCGAAAAACAATCACTCCGGACAGGTATTGTAGGCCGCAAATTCTCAACATTTTTAACTACTTGATGGTTCAAGCAAATGTCCTAAATGTAAGGAGTCTATCTCACGACTGGAAAACTTAGGTACCTAACAGCTAGAAAACAATATTAATTCCAGTTTGTACATGCTATCCCTATCATAGCCATTAATCAGGCTAATCACTACTTTAGGTATTACTCTGCTTAGCATAGCATGCAAATGAATTTTGAGACTTGAATACTACTATCTTTCATCCATCTCTCATGTTTTGTTCCCTTTCTTTTCATTCTGTTTTCAGAACATCTAGGAAAGCTGGTTCTTACTAAAAATTAACTTGCTATAAAATATATACTTTCTGTTCCTCATATGCCTGAACAGCAGTACTGCCAGTTTCTGTGGCAGTGATCTGCTCGCCCTAGTGGTACACAATAGGGGTATTAAACTATGAATATTCAAGAGCCGAACTCGAGTCAGTTTGCTGATTTAGATTTGATAATTGAAGTTCAGTTTTACCATGGTCTTTATAACATTGAAAATTGTTAGTTACATGACAATATATACATAGAAGCACATATAAATGTAGTTAAAAAAGAAGTACCTATTCATTTCAAGTGTACAGTTTGGAGGTTGTATTTTAATCTCAACAGAACTTTTAGAAATATCAAATATATAGACTGAATAAATATCATTAGTGAAAATGTAATGTGTAAATATGTTATGTTACATTGTTACTTTCCATGCTTTTTGCTGAAAGAATACCTTAACAACTATATCAACATACATAGCAAGTTCAAAAGAAGTTCACCATTTACAAGAAATGTGGACTCTGTAATAGTAGGGTAACCTTCATTTACAAAGATAATGTGCAGGAAAGGCCTAGTTCAATTGTTTGATAAATTGGAGGCCGGTCAGCTTGACGAGTCATCTTTATCTCGCCATGTGATGCAATTGCATAAAAACAGGTATGAGTTATTCCTGCTAATATTAACTACCTTTCTGTATCTCCTACATGTGGTTGTTATGATGTTGAATGTAGCAGTTGAGCTGTACATGGTAATTTTTTTGTTAGTTAATACCAACCTGTCAAATTCGTCACTCTTGATCTCAGTCTTGCTAATCTCTGTTACTTCCGAAACTGCTTGTTTGGCAAGAGTTCACTCTGTTTGTGAACAATCTTAAACATTGACTAAGTAGTGAGATACTTAATGTAGAACTCCTTCAGCAAAATGGCTTTTGTAACTCTTTTCTAGGCATCCATCTATCTTCTGGTCATCACATTTCCAAGGATTGTCATTGACTGTTTATATAACCGAACTCGTTAACCTGTTGTGAGAGATACAAAATTTGCAAGTATAATTTTCTGCGATATGCATTGGAGTATCGGATGGAGACGAGACATTTGAATGGTGTAGTTTTTGCGTATGCTGATTGCAGGTTCGGTGGACCTCGGAGAAGAGGAGGTGGCCCTTCTGGAATCAGGGGTAGGGCAAGATTGCGCCTCGAGGAATCCTTCTACCAAAATCCATATCCAGAATGTATATGCCAATCACAAGGTGCAGTGGGTAACATGTAGCAGTGGTAACGTTGATGTAGCATAGAAAGTTTCTTTCCTAACTTGGAAATAATTTTGGGATTTTCTTTAAATTAATTGAATTTGTAATTGTACTCCAAAAAAAGATGACAAGTATAGTTCGAATCTCGGATCCAATCGATTTACCTTGGGTTGGTGAATTTTGCAACCACCATTGCTTTGCTTCTATTACTTGGAAACCGTTTCCTTCCCATTCCAATCTGTTGTGGTTAATATTTTCTACGAACAATCACAATCAAAATATAACATGATTTGCTATTTCTTCGAAGCTCAGTAATTCACCGTAATAAGTGTTGCCCCCTCGTAAATAAATGACAAGTAGGTAGTTGCATGTCTGGAGCAGTGTTGGAGCTATGTCCCGGAGTTGGAGGTAAAAGATCTATAATAACTAAAATAATTTGTATATAAATATTAATATAATAAAATATCTTTATAAACTATAACAATTTCCTACAATTAATCATATTTCAAATCTTCAACTCGAGATTTCTTTAAAGAGGCATGCATGCATTTGCTCTTGATGATTTGTAGTTGTATTAAAAACTAAAACTCTTTAGAATTAATTAATATTGGCAACACCATCTACTCCCTCCGTCCAAGTGAAAAAGTCTCATTTGAGAATCGCACGTAGATTAAGAAAAAAAGAGTTAGAGTGTGATTGAGATAATATTTTATTGTTAATGTTAAAGTGTGCTGAGTGGAAAAACACTGTACAATAAAGTAAACAACATTGTTCACGTTTGAGTGTGACATAAAGTGAATTTTAGTGTGTTAATTTTTGCCAAAATAGGAAATAAGACTTCTTGAACGGGACACTTGAAATAGCAAAATGAGACTTTTTGAACGGGACAGAGGGAATATTTGTTATGAACATTTAACTCTAGATACATTAAAGTTCACATACGTATACCAAAGAAAAACAAGTATATATAATCAATTTTTTAGGAGATGGAAAACAGTTTGAAAACTTGAATGAAATTTTTACATAGAAAAGGAAAAATCAAGTACCTATATACATTGTGACGGAATTTTTTTACTAAGACCAAAAGAGTCGATCAATTGAATGAATTCAATTTGAAGGCCATCGCACTTCGCAATCCCTCTCTACATGACACGTAAGAATCCTAAATGCATTTAAGAGAATTTTTCATTTACTAGTAGGAAATCACTTGATTTGCACTTGGTTTGCTTTTATACAATAATTTGTTTTTTTTTTGGTACGTTTACTTTGATGAAAAAAAGGGTGGAAAAGAAAAATTTTCATCCATTTTCTATCATTTTCACATGTTTATTTTGATGGAAAATTTTCTCCGGACAGATTAGAAATTTTTCTCGGGCAGCCAATTTTCACTCTTTTTCTCTCAATATTGGATAATATTAATTTTTTATGTGAAAATATTTTCCAATGGATAAAAGACATAAAAATGGGGAAGGGGTAAGAGGACCATGTGATAATTTTTTTTTCCATCCTAGTAAACATGTGATAAAAAAAAGATAGAAATGTTAATATTTTCTCATCTTTTCTTATCCATCATTTTTCAATGGAAATATTTCCATCAAAGTAAACGCACCCTTACAAGATAAAGAATAATTGATTAATCATATAATACTAATACATTATGTTTTCTCCAATAATTAATTAGAGAACAAAAAGTAAAATTATAATGACTAACAAAATAATATTGTTAGTGCAAAATGGTGGTGTATCATTGTATTAAAAACTAATTGAGCAATAGGAGTTAGATATTGATTGAATTTAATGCTCAAACCCCTATGTCTTTATATTATTGTTTTCATTGAACTTGTTAAAATTAAATCATTCAAAGCTTCATTTGTAATTTTAAAGTTAATAATTAAATAAATAACAATTTGTAATAAAAGTTCACCTGTGTAATTGGCCAATTATACTCATTCACCAAGAAGCATACAAATATTGATATTCATCGAACATTATAATATGTGTTATAATCTTTGTTTTGGGAAGTAAATTATTTACCAAGTCATATACAATTTCAAGCCACATGAATAGATTTTTTAACAAAAATATTGAGTAAAAAATATTTAATTTACTAAGAAAAAAAAAGTTAAGTATAAAGATAGAATAATCACATTTTTCATAGGGTTTATGTTTTTCCGATTAGAGTATACTTCATTTTTCAAAATCATATCTATATTATCTTTTTTTTAGTTTGTGTAACTGGCCACAATACGTCCAAATAACCCTACCTATAGATAAATTTGTCTCTAAAGTATGTCATAAAAGGATAACTTGCATGTATTAAATAAATTTAGTGGAAATTGCATGAACCTTAAAATAGAATAAACATGAGAAATGATAAATCATGGAATAATATTATTAAACATCAATTGTATTCTTGTTATTTCCTCAAATATTTATTTGCCTCTTAAACTAATAATAATAATAATAATAATAATAATAATAATAATAATAATAAATGACTTTAAAATATTGATTGCGCAATATCAGGGAGTAGAGGAAGAATGATTAAATATATAGTTATGAAATCACTCAATCCTACAAAAATGACAATTCCTAAAAGTAAATTATTACATGTCATTAGATTAGGAATGAATTTATTAATCACCATTTATTCAGAGCTCGTCTATTTACATAAAATAACATATAATATTTAAATTTTAAAATCAATCTTATTGATCTTGCCATACTTTGAAATTGTAAAATGACCTCACATATATAATATAGTTATAACAATATAACTATTATGATTTTGAATAGATTAAATTGATAATAATGTATGTCTCACTAAATATTGTTTTTACAATCACATTCACAATGATTATAATTGAATTTATCCTAATAATTTGTTGTAACTAATTTATTATCTCATTTCATAGCCGTATATTTTTAGGTAAATATATACGACTATAAACATACATATTGTATACATAAAAAATTATTAAAGATGATAATATTTATTTTGGATTAAAAATATTGATATATTAATTTAAAATAAAATTATTTATCGAATAGGTACGAACATGATAAATTAAATATAAATGACTTATTATATATCTATAATTATGTTCCTCCCAATTGATTTGAAATGTTTAAACGTGCTTCTTAATCTACTATCTTAATTGTTCTCATAAATCTCCAATATGCACATCAATTAAAAATATGAAATACACTCTCTCCGTCCACGATATTGTTGTCACATTGTAGACAATACGAGTTTTAAGAAAATGGTGGATAGTAGTGGATAATAGTGGGTATTGTTGTGACTTTGTGAGTGGAGTAAGGATTCTGTTCAACCTAATTAATCTTAGTTGCACGCAATTAAATGTGGGCGTAATAGATTAAGTAATCTAACCCGAATATTGTCTCTCAAGGAAAACTTAACAGGGAAATTATCGTATTGCGAAAAGAAAAGAAAAGAAAAATAAAGCAGTAAATCAATTGGTTTGTTTGTTTATAACTAGGCGGAAGAAGTAATGAAACATAAATTAAACTTAGACGATAACTGAAATAGAATCTAAACAAATTCATCCTAGGCAAGAAATTAAACCTATTCTAATGAATGACGAGGACTCAATCATAATAGAATTCAATTAACGTAAAGAGAAACAAAAGAACTCACAAACTTGAATTAAAAGTAAACTTGAAATCGCAATTGAATCCGTGGTGTTGATGTTCGTTAATCCGGAAAGAAAACTACTAAACTATGGAAGCAATAAACTTAGAACAATGTAAAAAGTGTTTTGGATGCTCAAAAACTAGGTAAAAATCGCGTACAAGGAGAAATGAGGCGGAAGGAAATAAATAAACCCTATTTATAGAAAATTCACGCCTTTACGCTGCCATGGGCCAAGCGGTCGCTTAGAGGGCTGAGCGATCGCTTAGCCCCCGTCTCTGTCTGTCAACACGCCTGGCCAAGCGATCGCTTAGGGGGCTGAGCGATCGTTTGGCCCCACCTCGGGCGCCATTTTTGTTTCGATCATATCTCTCTTGTCCGAACTCCGATTTGCACACGGTTTTTGCCTACGAACTCATAGCGAGACGTACTTCAATCCTATCAAGTTCAAACTCTCAAATATTTATCATATCATTTCTCATTTTTGTCCATCTCTCGTCTATTCTCGCGCAATTCTTGCAAAACCAACATGTTAGCAAGATTAACTAGAACCAATGAATTTAACAATAAAATCCGACAAAATAGCAATGAGAAAGATCACTTGACACATAAACAAACATTAAAATGAAGCACAAAATGAGGTGAAACACCCCTCCACACACAAAATCTTGCTTGTCCTCAAGCAAATCTTATTTCTAATCAAAATGAAAAAGTAATAAATTGAACTAAACAATTTATACTTCAATAAACTCTCAATCACAAGACAAATTCATAATTCATTGATCAAATACAATCATCACAAAACAAATGAGTTGCCCTCCACACAAGAAGTCAATCAACTTAACATCTAACTGCAGGATCAAGGTGAGAAAACTTGAACAACATAGATTATCCCAAATTCATGCCATTTAGATTAAGTGAATTCCAGGCAATGTTCGTTAGGTTTACTCACCGAAATTCCGGCCTCCTAGCTTGGTTTTTCATACCCATTTCTCGTATAGTATATTCAACATTGAACAGACAAGAAAGAGGGGTATAGCCCTTCAAATCACAACAATTTCGAATAAAAGGCTTTACAAAAAGTTCTTAAGTCAAGTCGGGTTATATGGCCAAAATCCATGAGGTGTGAACATTTAGAGATCATCTAAAGTATCCTCATATGGTTTCTCATGCTCATGGTTCCTAAAATAGCATAAACCTCCCAACTTGACTAAACAAATTTAGACATTTAGAGCTCATTATTTGAGATACACTTTTTAAAATAAAGATTTCTCACCCTTCACCAACACTCGAACATCAAGCTTCAATCATCCAAGTATGAAATGCCCCACAATTGAAATGCAACAACCATATCAATCAAATCATAACAAAATATCCAGATCAGTCAAGTATAACAAAGCATGAACTATAAACTTCAATTCCTACTTCCGCATCTCAATCGTGAAATGAAATAAATCAAAGACAAATAAGATAAATTATCAAGAGAAACACACCCCCCACGAAAAAAACTAAATAATTTCCTCATTATCACAATAATAAATAAGAGATAGGGTAGAGGGTGATACAGAGGGATGATTGACATGGCAATGCAAGGCTTCACGATCAACAAGCTCCAACAACCTAACGCGATCATAAAAACAAGACAAAAACAAAATAAAACAAACGAAAACCAAAACAACTAAAACAAACTAAACTAGCAACACACCACAAAATAAAAATAACGATTACCAAACCATGGGTAGCCTCCCACGCAGCGCTAAGTTTTAACGTCGCCAGCCGACGGGAACCGATGTTATCCAAATTTCTTCTCGAGTTTGAGCCATTCCATCGTTTGGATTCGCTCATCTTCATCCCGCACGTCAACTGGTCCTACCAGTAGACAATCCTCACAATCTTCCTGCAAGAAACGACCATCGACCACTGTGTCAATAGCACCAAGGAAAGAACAATTCTGAAGGAATGAATCAGATGGTATGAAATAAAAATCTGAATAAGAGAAAAATTTGGCAATAATCTCGGAAAATCCGAACACCGGCAAATATTCTCCATTCCCTTTTTCATCCGTCAAATCCGAAAGGCATAGCTCATCTGCACATTCCACCACAACAGGCTTAACCAGATACTCAGTCTCATCGTTCACTCCTTGATCGCATAGCTCCTCTACATCCTCCAACACTATAGGCTCAATCAGGTAGTCATCTTCATCCAATGCCTCTGGACTAGTTAACTCTTCCTGATCATAGTCATCAGAATTCATGCTCTTTTGAAAGGTAGTGTCCTCGTGTGCATCCACTTCATTGCTCTCGCCGTCACTAAGATAAGTGTCGGTATGACCCTTATGAGACTGCCATGGAAGTTGCTCTGCCGGATTCTGTTGCATCATCACACTCACTGTCTCAACAATCTGCTCCACCTGTGTGGTGAGGCGCTCAAGTGCATCCCCTTGTGACTCCCTCGCTTGTTTGTTTTCCAGGATAAAAGCATTCATTGTATCCTCCAAAGAACATTTTCGAGGAGAATGATATTAAAATTGTTGATGTTGAGGTTGAAATTGAGTTTGTTGCACCGAGTATGACATCTGTGGAGACGAGTATTGTAGAGGAAAGTATTGTTGTTGAAGAGAAAAATACTGCAGTTGAGGCGAGTACGGCATTTGCTGCTCATAAGATGGCCCGAATGGATATGCTGAACTCAAACTCTGCCATTGATTTTGATTCCACGCAAAACTCGACTCATTAGTTCAATATGGCTGGTAACCTTGCATATTCTCCCGATTACAACCCGAAGAACGCCCCGGCAACAGCGCCAGTATCTCTAGACTATTTCCATAGTTCATGCGTACACAAAAACAAGAAAAACACATCACACGCCACTGGGGAGAAACAAAATCAACAATAAAAATAAAAGAAAATAAAAATAAAGCAACACAAATAATCGCCTAAAGTTTTCCCCTGCAACGGCGCCAAATTTGTTCAACGTAATTAATCTTAGTTGCACGCAATTAAACGTGGACATAATAGATTAAGTAAGTTAACCCGAATATCGTCTCTCAAGGAAAACTTAACAGGAAAATTATCGTATTGCGAAAACAAAATAAAATAAAAGAAAAATAAAGCAGTAAATCAATTGGTTTATTTGTTTATAACTAGGCGGAAGAAGTAATTAAACATAAATTAAACTTAGACGATAACTGAAATAGAATCTAAACAAATTAATCCTAAGCAAGAAATTAAACTTATTCTAATGAACGACGAGGAATCAATCATAATAGAATTCAATTAATGTAAAGAGAAACAAAAGAACTCACAAACTTGAATTAAAAGTCAACCTGAAATCGCAATTGAATCCGTGGTGTTGATGTTCATTAATCCAGAAAGAAAACTACTAAACTATGGAAGCAATAAACTAAGAACAATGTAAAAAGTGTTTTGAATGCTAAAAAACTAGGTAAAAATCACGTACAAGGAGAAAGGAGTCGGAAGGAAATAAATAAGCCCTATTTATAAAAAATTCATGCCTTTACGCTGCCATGGGCCGAGCGGTCGCTTAGAGGGCTGAGCGATCGCTTGGCCCCCGTCTCTGTCTGTCAATACGCCTGGCCAAGTGATCGCTTAGGGTGCTGAGCGATCGCTTGGCCCTACCTCACACATCATTTTTGTTTCGATCATATCTCTCTCGTCTGAACTCCGATTTGTGCACAGTTTTTGCCTACGAACTCGTATCGAGACGTACTTCAATCCTATCAAGTTCAACTCCTCAAATATTTGTCACATCATTTCTCATTTTTGTCCATCTCTCGTCTATTCTTGCCCAATTCTTGCAAAACCAACATGTTAGCGAGATTAACTAGAACCAATGAATTTAACAATAAAATCTAACAAAATAGCAATGATAGAGATCACTTGACACATAAATAAACATCAAAATGAAGTACAAAATGAGGTGAAACAGATTCCACTATAAATGTGAGTGGAGTATTGTGAAATATAAGGTTATAATGTAGGGTAATGATATTCGGACACACTGTGGCCAGCCACACACGTAAAAAAAGAAAAGTTGACTGTAAAAATGAAAATAATCACATTTTCCTCCTAGGGTTTATGCTTCCCAATTAGGGTATATTTCCATTTTCAAAACCTATATTACCATTAAGTTTTAGCTTGTGTGGCTGGACACAATGTGTCCGAATATCATTACCCTATAATGTATTATGTGGACCTTACTACTATGAATGAAAGTGACAACCATATCGTA
Organism: Schizonepeta tenuifolia; assembly: GCA_029490685.1. Classification (NCBI taxonomy): domain Eukaryota; kingdom Viridiplantae; phylum Streptophyta; class Magnoliopsida; order Lamiales; family Lamiaceae; genus Schizonepeta; species Schizonepeta tenuifolia. Next base: position 76,794,211 of record CM055960.1, read on the forward strand.
GACGAACTTAAATGACAAAAGCGACGACAATTTCATGAACAAAGGGAGTACATTTTAGTAAAAGATAACAATGAAGAAAGCATAGTTAATTAGTAGGCTTTCTGACATCTTTCAGATTAGATATAGTACCTTGATATTTTCTAGGCCAATTTTTAGTTTTGTGGCCGGAACTTTCACCACTTTTGATTTATGGTCATAACTTTTAAGTTTGTTGAATAAGACCTTGAACTTTAGAGTATTATTTAACTAATACCAACTCTTTTTCTAGAACATTGACTTAATTGACTGGTGGAGGTAACGTTGATAATTTAATGTCAGCTCTGACATGTTGTACGATGACATGGCAAAATTAATTTAAGAACAAAAGAGAAAATTTATATTCAACGTTACGTTTTCAAATACAACTTCCACCAATTAATTGAATCAACATTTCAATGCCTTATTTAAACAATTTCGTATAGTTCATAAATTTTTTCAATAAAATTAAAAGTTCACGCCATAAATCAAAAAGTCGTAAAAGTTCTGACCGTACTAATTATTATTTGGTCAATTTTCAATACTACTAAATTTTTATTTTTGACTCTAAGCGTCAATTCAGTTTTAACGTGTATATATATATATATATATATATATATATATATATATATATATATATATATATATATATTTGGATACCATAACCAACATATATAAGCTCTGCATTAGAGATAAGAGATATGTTATAGACCTCTGCATTTCTAACAAACACTGCCATAAGAAAATACTATTAGGAAAATATTATAAAAAATATGTTATAAAATATTAAAAAAAATCTTCATACACATGGTTGTGCATATCATTATACATGGTGGTGCATATGGATAAACTATATGGTGCATCTCAAAAAAAATAGGAGAAAAAAATATTTATAAAAATTAAAAGCTGGTGCATCTCAATATATATAGTGGTCTCATTATACAATGTAGTGCATATAAAATATTTTTAGCCGTATGTTACGAGTCCGGGAAGCCTCCTCAATATGAAGGATCTAGGGGTGAATAAACGGGTACCCGTAGATACCCATACCCGTATTTGCGGGTAACCGTATCCAAATAAGCAAAAAATGAATACTCATACCCTTTCCATTTTAGTCGAACGGGTACCCAATACCCGACCATGTATACAAAGTTGAGATGAAGATGGTAACTAGGTGGCTGCCAATATTTAAGTTAATACTGATTAATAATTATAGTGCACCATGTTCTAATTAACTATATTAATAATGATCTATTACATCAACCATAAAATCTGTAAAGTGTTCATCAACAAGTTTAAGATTAATTAATTAATTGGACGAATCCACCTTCTACTAATTTTTAAAGGTTCGTAGAGATAATTTGTGGATTCCAACTCCAATCTACATTCTGTTTTCAAAATTTTGCAAACCCCTAAATTAAAAACTTGAAGCCCTAAATATTATTCCCTTAATTTGGAATTGAAAACTGGAATGTTAAGAAATAAGGATGTAGATAGAAGTTAGAACAATAGAATTGGTGTAAGATGAAGACGGAAAGGTCTGTAGAGTTAGGTTTAGTTTTAAATTTTAGCTTAAAAATGAATATATATTATTAATATATTTATAATTTGTACTTATAAAATTAGTAAATATATATAATATATAATTGTATATTGTTGACCGGGTGTTTGACTGGATACTCAATACCCCGTTCATACCCATACTCATCCAATACCCATAAATTACGGATATTGGGTACCCAATATCCGATTGGATATGGATAGGGTATGGGTAACCCGAAAACCCGCTTTCTATACTTTCACCCCAGGGATTCCTCAAAATCACACGGAGCGGTGCATATGAGCTTACCGTTAAAAAAAAAAGAAAAAAAAAACGGATTGTGCACGCGCCACGTGCATCTCACACACAACATCTCACATGAGAATTTGCCTAGTTGAAAATACACTTGAATTTCATAAGAATAAAGTCTTTTATAATAGGAATAGATTAAAAATGTAGGATCGAAATATATTCATGATAAATTTAGTATTGAGTTTATTTAATACATAATTAAAACAAAAATTACAATTTCGAATTTAATATGTTGAATAGTAAATAAAAATTATGAATTTAGATGAATAGCACACATATACGAAAATATATAATTACAATTATTGAAATAGAATGCAACACCTAAACAATACAATTGGCTAACATAATCGATAAATTACAGAATAGTTCTCAAAGAAATCCAAAACCTCTTTTTCAATTGAGAGGTGGTCGGTAGTTATTATGTATATCAATCGAATAAGTATTTTAATAGCATAATATTATATTTATATATTAGGATAAGTTGTAGTAAAAATAGGATATAATATTAGTATAAATTACTTTTACGAAATATTATTACTTTATTAAGTTCATAACAACTTTAATATTGTTTTATAATAAGTTTAAAATAAATTTACATTATTGTCCTTAAAATAAATTTACATTATTGCCCCTTAAAATAAATATAACAATAAGGATATATTGGGCGAATCAAATTTCGTAAGAATCCGCTCTTTTATAATAGGTATAGATTTACTTTTTTCATTTTACCACTATTTCTCTCAATTTTAAGTGCAGCAAATGTAAATATTTTTATAATATTTGTTCTTTTAATATCGTGGAAATCCGCATCCACTAGTGTCGGTACATACTTGGTTGCAAACGTACTCAATTGAAGAGGGACAATTGCCCCACCACTCATACGAGTGACCTGGTCTAGAGACTTGTTGGCTCTAATTGTGTTGTAACTAAGTACTCTTTTTGTTTCGCTTATAATGTCTCTTTCATTTTTCATACAATCCATTTATAATGTCTCATTTCCATAAATAGAAATATTTAACACTTTAAAAATGATGAGGTCTACCATTTTCTATTCTTTTACCTTTGATCCTTAATAACTGCGCTCAAAAAGTAAAAGATATTATCAACGGGACTGTGAGAGATTTAAGAATAGTCATATAAGACATGATGTCCTAGACATAATATTCCTAAACCGGTTCAATTCATCATGTTCAATGTTTTATTCTATTGAGTTGATATGTCGTTACTATTTTAACCTTTTAGTATTTTGGAGGGAAATAAGTTGAAACGAAATTTGACTAATTTATAATGACATATCAATCTATATAATTCATGCACGAAAAAATATCACATAATAGTGGTCCCCCATGTTCCGTAGGGTGGATAATAAAATTTTATCACATGTTCCCCTTTTTTTATAGAGTTATTTTCCAGTGCAATCGGTCTCACGTTATGAGACCGCACATGCACTGCACGCATTTATATTTTTATTATTTTTATGGTAAGCTCATATGCACTACAACGTATATTTATATGTATTAAACAGTATAATGAGATGCATAACTAAGAGTATTGACATGCGCCAATTTTTTTAAAATTTCCAAAATAAATTTCGGCTCTACCTTCGGGGCTCCGCCTTCGCTCCGATTACTAATATAAGGATAATCGTCGGGCAACAATTTGGATATTTCAGTTGGCTTCGAGGCCTTCGGCTCCCCTTACTCAAATCTTGACCAAAGAAGAAGCGACAAACAAAAAAAAATAGAGGAAATTAAATCTGGAAATTTAAAAAAAAAAATCGGTACACATGGTTGTGCATATCATTATATATGATAGTGCATATGGATAAACTATGTGGTGTATCTCAAAAAAATAGAAAAAAAATATTAATAAAAATTAAAAACTGGTGCATCTCAATACATATAGTGGTGCATATCATTATACAATGTAGTACATATAAAAATACGAAGCGGTGTATATGAATTGACCATAAAAAAATAAAAAATAAAAAAAGGCGCGTGCACAACAGGCGCTGCGCGTGAGAGGCGAGCGCATGCAGTGCACGCGCCACGCACGTCTTACAGGAGAATTTGCTTTTTTTCTAAATATCCATTGTATCTCTTAGGGGTGGAAATTCGATTTCGGTTAATCGGTTAATAACTGATTTAACCAAAAATCGACGGTTATCGGTTAACCAAAACCGCATATTACAGTTATCGGTTTGGTTATCGGTAATGAAATTAGTGAAAACGCGGTTATCAGTTATAACCGATAATCGAACGGTTAAACCGATAATAACCGAATTAATCGAATTCTTAATTCATATATTAAACACAATATTATTACTAATATATTACAAGTAGTACTCTCATCTTATATCTTAATATTACTACTAATATATTTTATGTAGTACTCTACTTTCATAACATAATATTGGTGTTATTTACTAATACTAGTTTTATGTTTTAACATAATCAATCATATACTATAATGCAATGCAATTAATTAGGTATCGTATATTTCAACAATAATACAATTTTGTATAAAATCTATTGCATCCTATATATTTATTTATAATGGACAATACTCTTATAAATTTCAGTGTGTGTTGTGTACTAACAAATTCTTGGAAAATTCGAATTCATGTTTATTTTGAGCAGACTTTTATGCCTTATTTTGATATGTATAACTTTTGAGTTATGATTCGTACGTAGTTGGTTGTCGGATTCGTTGGATTTATATTTTGTAGCTTGCATAACAATTTTATGTTTTATTCTTTGTTTTTACTTTCCATAATTATATTCGGTTCAAATAGGTTAACCGAAAATCGAACCGAAATAACCGCAGCGGTTATTGGTTAACCAAAAATAATTACGGTTTGGTTATCGGTAGGAAAAAAACGTGTTAAACGATTGTCGGTTATTTCGATTATCGGTGCGGTTAATACGTAACCGAACCGATTTCCACCCCTAGTATCTCTTAATGGAAAAAAAAAGAATACTATCACACCTTTTCCTCATGATAATATTATCTACAATTTGAATGAAAACGAGGAAAAAGGCTTGCCTGTGGAAAATTATATCCACTCTATAGAATATGTGAAGGTGAAAAACTTGAAACTATTTTCAAATTTTTATTTAATTAGTTTTGATAAGGTTGATTTTTTCATGATTAGGGAATAGTGATATCTTTAAATTTTAATTTTCAAGATAAAATGTAAGATACTAGAAATCATAATTTTGAAAAATTAATCCTGACAAATATATTTAACTGAAAAGTGTAAAAAAAATATAGGAAAGCTAAAAAGTTGAGAACTGGAAATGATAAAAAACTTTACTCAAGACCTTAATATTAGTCTCTGGAAGATGAAATTTGGTTGACACTAGTCTATTGCCAAGGGAATGGAGGGAGTTAAAAAAAAAAAAAAAAAAAAAAAACAACAACAACATGAAAGGATGTAGTTGTAACTTGGGCTAAATAAAAATGATTTTTTTTTTTTTCCCTGTTTTTTACGTTTAAACAAACAGACGAAACCCCCTGCATCCAAAATGCGCCAAATTCGGTGGCAGTGGCAGCATATGCATGAATTTGGGTACGTGGAAGCTCCGCTCCGCCGTCTCGACAGCACGTTCCGGCCATGCAAATCCAGCACCTCTATAAATACCGCAGCCAACCATTTCCAGTCCCACCACTACAACTATCATCAACACAACAACAATCTAGTTGCTAATTAATTAATAGATCGACAATGGCGAAGCTGACAGCTCTGATCGTGGTGGTGATCGCCGCGGCAGCCGTGGGCAGCGCGTCGGCTTACAGGGGCGACAGGTGCGAGCAGGAGGTGGAGGAGCAGATGCCGATGAGGCGGTGCATGATGTGGGCCCAATCTAAGATGAGGGGGTCGTACGACGATGCCTTGTACAAGGAGGAGGAGGAGCACCTGGAGGAGTGCTGCAGCGAGCTGAAGCAACTGAGGTCGGAGTGCTGGTGCCGCGCCGTCAAGGAGATGATGATGGAGATGCCCCAGTTGGAGATGAAGAGGATGATGTGCTCGCTCCCCACCCGCTGCCGCATGGGCACCGCCTGCGCCTGCCCCCGCCTCTTCGCCTGATCGATCCAACACTCTTCTTTCTTTCCTTTCCACTTTCCACATCCACTGTAATAAATCTGATCAGTTTAGCCCATCGGCTACGATCTTGCTTGCTTATTAATAAATCAACATCCATCATCTCTTTTTTTGTCTTTATCTAATAGATATAGGTATACACTACATTGTGGCTTTTCATACTTCCATATAGTTTCGACAAAACAGAGTAGTAAATCGCAGTTCAAAGAAAAGCAAAAGCAAACTGCATACTTCAAATATCAGCAAATACAACATCAACAACACTAAAGTTTTTGCAGAAAAGAATCCAATCTTAACTTGCCTTGCTCTTTTAATTATGGTTTCTTCGATTTTATGTTAATCGTTTTGGCTACTCAAAAAATACTTGGTTTTTTTTAGCGACTCAAAAACTACTTGTTGCCTCCTTTTCTTTTTCTATATTAAAATGAGCATTTCCCTAATTTTCTACTTGTGAATTTGTATACATACAAATGCTAAGTAATTGCTAAACTAAGAAATTCAGTCAACGCCGACATCAATAAAAGAAAAGAAAAAATTCAACCAACCCCTCCATAGTGAGAAGAATGACATGAGATGCTATAAACAGAGCTAGGTCAATCATGAGCAAACAATAACTTGGAGTAGATTACAAGATATAATGTAAGAGAAAAGACAGCAAATATGTGCTGCCAAAAGAGGATCGCCGCCGCCTCCTTAGCGGCGTAGCCCCTCAAGCTCCCCACCGCCCCCAACAAGATTGCACTCGGCGTCGTGTACTGCAGCAGAAGCACCAACTTATACATCTCATCCCCCGCTACCAAAATCCCCACTCTCTCACCCATACTAACCACCCCTATCCCGACCAACGGGAGAATTAACAGTCTCGCAACGATGATCCCGATCGTTGTTCGAGTCCCGAGTCTCGACTCATTAGGCCCCTCCGCAAGCATTCCGCCGAGGACGAGCATCACCGACGGAACCATCGCCACCGACATCATTTCGAGACTGTCGGTGACGAAGGCCAGTGGCGCGTCGCCGCCGTACATAACCGGTTTTACCGATGGAACCATACCGACGACGAAAGCTAATACCGTCGCAAATATTGGGGGCTGAAGAATGTGACGGAATGGAGTTCTTTCAGCGACGATCAGGATCTTTTTCACCACTGATTTACGACTACTACAACTTGCTTCTTCCGATAAATCATCATCACGTTGGGCGAAAACCCTCGCGATCAGAGGCGTTTTGCAATACTCAGTTTCTCTCTCTTCCACGCCGGGCCACTCGGCTTCCAGGAGGAGCGGTCTGCTGACAGCACTCGTGGAAGAAATCTCCTCAATTTCTCCGCCGCTCTCCTCTACCACGACGAGGTCGTAGTAGGTGGAGGGCGGCTCCATCATGTGGTACACGAGTGTGTAAACAAGGAGCACGGCCACCCACTGCGCGAAGCAGACGTAGGTCGTGCCCTTGCTTTCACACTCGGGGCCGAATGGAAAGTCGGCGTCGTGGCAAATAGATGTCACGACAGCGAGAGGGAGGTTGCCGGTGTTGCCAAAGGCCGTCATGATGATAGTGAGCCTGGTGAACTCCGGCGGAGGGCGGCAGATTCCGGCCACCAGGAGCCCCAACACGCAGCCAACGGCGGTGCTGATCAGGACGTTGACTGGTACAAACCACCAATTGATGAAATGCTCGAGAGTTACGGTTTGACCGAGATGGATGAAGATCAAACAAGGCAAGAAAAGCATGAAAACGAGGCTGCTGAGAAGCTTGAATGCTGCTTTAGGAATGAGGTTTATTTTGGGATGGGAGAGAACTAATCCGATGAGGGTTAGAGTGATAAGCTTCAACAGCGGAACAATGGAGTGAATTACACATTCAACTCCACTTGTTTCAAAATAAAATGACTTCATCATCCAACAAAATTTCGAATATTAATGCAGCAAATTAAAGATTATATACAACTATTGAAAATGTGGAATTTTGACGAATCACTATTATTTTTGGAAATGGCTCATCATCATCCATAAATGTAGCTCTAGCGAGATCTTTTCCGCAAATAGCATCTTTGAATTTCTTTAATAATGTTGTTGTCCTTCTCATAGAAATACGAACGAATCAAAATAGAGTTTAGCTCAAAGCGGTCATTGTCGACGTCTCTCATTTCTTCTATCGTTTACTTTTTCATTTATTGTGTTTACTTATGTGGTCATAAATGATCATATAATTATAATATTTCATGAATCAATATAATTATAATATTTCATGAATCACGAGTAGTATAATCAGATGGCCTAACAAAAATAATTGTTATTGTCCGATTAATATATTAGGATTGAACTTATTTGTTATGCGTGATAAGCATTATAAGTAATTCATCCGTTTCCAATAGCGCATCTAAGTCCGAACACAATATATGTTAAAAAATGAGTTATTTATGATAAAGTTGGAAATGAAATTGGAGTAGTATTTTTAGGGTGTTTTTTTTTTTTTTTTCAAATCATGCAAGAGAGAGAATGAACAAAATAACTTTTTGTAGCATATGATTAAAATAATGAGTTATGTTGATATGTTTTTTAAATTTCTATTTTAAAATGGGACCTATTGAAATGGATAAGTTAAGGAGGCTTGAAAGATAGGAGAGTGGGAGTAGTACATAAGCATAATATCTTGTTTGGTTAAAACATCATATTTTTATTTTCAATAAAGTTATTCGGTCACGCTGTAATAATTTAGTAACTATTAACTATATTCACTAGTAGAAAAAGGACCTCTCATGACATTAATTTTGTGACACTTCCAATCGGATGTCAGTAGAAATATACTATTCATACAGTAACCTATTATTACATTTTGCAAGGATAATGATACGACATTCTAGAGGAAATGCCATATCAAAACTCATTTAGTGGCACTTCTAGTAAATAGGATACGCCACTCTAAAACAATAAATTAAAGAAATCTGAAAAATTAAAATTTAGAAAGATAACAGAAAAAAGGAAAATAGAAAAAGGGTTATTGTATACGTGTGGTAAAGAATGGCCCAGCCTTCTTCACTAAATTAATTAATTAAACTAATATTTGAAGCCTTCTTCACTAAATTAATTAATTAAACTAATATTTGAAGCCTTCTCCACTAAATTAATTAATTAAACTAATATTTGAATAATTAGAAGAAATTAGTTAAGAAAATCAAATCCCAACTAAACTCTTGAAGACTCAAAGCAAAAGCCGCCGCCTGACAAGAAACCAAAACATCATACAAGACTCAACTCTCGGAATTGATTGGAAATTCTATAACTTGTGATCGTCGTCGGATGTGTGAAAGGAAATTGTATTCGTTTCCTTGACAATCTCAACCTCGCTCTTGATCGGCAAAGACTCAAAAATTCGGTCGCCGCCCCTGTGAAACGCATTCGTTGTCCTATTCGGAGGCGGCGGAGAAGGCCACAAGAGAATATTAAACGCTCTCCTCCTCTCAGCCTTTTATTCGGAATTGAACTTCCTCTTCGATCAAGCTGTAAGACCTATTTACAGTCTATAATTTTTTTTAAATTTTATGTTCTTGAAATATGATTCCTGTTCAAACATTTATTTTGTGTGTGAAATCGACATTCACTTGCTTGTGAATTTGGTATGATAAAATAAATAATATTTGGAGCTATTCCTTTTGAAGATTTTGTAGAATTATGGGCCTGGCACAAGAGTTGCAATCTGCATTTTTTATATTTAGCTACGAAAAATAAAGAAAATTAAATGGATGATAAGAGCAATTGCCATTGTTATGCATTGTAGTTAAGCTATGTGTGTTTTATAATACGAGAGATATTATACACTTGTCTTAATGCTTATGATCGTTTATAATCTGACGAAAGATTTAAAGTGTTATTTTGCATATTTGCTTAAGTTTGATTTTCCCTTTTCTTATGTGGGATTAGTGATTGTGATCATGTTTATTTCATTAATTTTTTTTTAGATGATTTGCGTTTTTATGAGTGTCTTTTCTTATTTTGATTTTTCTAGTCGGATCAGCTATATTGGCTTTGATTTTGCTTTTGAAGGCTGTGCAGAAAGCTTCAAATATTTAGCCATCTAATATGCGTATCATGCTCATAGAATATGTTCAATCAACTTAGAGATTTGTTGAGTCTATTGTGTTCTGCTTATAGTTTTTATATTTACTTTTTATTAAAATAAGTTGCTTGCACCATCACATGATATTTTATATTCCTTATTATGTTTTTATTATGTGTTTCCTTGGTTGAAGTATGAAATTAACTAAGTCATTTCTCTTTTATTTTATTATCCATAATGTTTTAATAGGAATTTAAAACGATATGGATCGAAGTTGGATGACTAAGTCAAGAGTAACTGAAGAATATCAAAATGGACTTAATTTCTTTTTGGACTATGCTTTTCGTAATACAAGCACAAGCGATAAGATATTATGTCCATGCAAATGTTGCAAGATTGGTATATTTGTGTACAAAGAGGAGGCATATGAACATTTGTTAGTCGATGGATTTATTCCTGGGTACACCCAATGGATAGCTCATGGAGAACTTCCTACCAGTTCATCTATGTTTGAAAATCGACAAGATCACCCAGAGACTTCAGGTTATGTTGATGATATTCAAAATTTACTTCATGATGCTTTTGGTGTTCAAAGAGAAGATGATTATGTTCAAGAGCCGATTAGTTCTCCGTTGGATGCAGAAATTGCTAATGGGCAAGCAGAAAAATTTTATAAGTTGATTGATGCTTCCCAAGAAAGATTATATAAAGGATGTGAGAAATTCTCAAAACTATCATTTATTATTCGTTTGCTACACTTAAAGTGTCTTGGAAGATTAAATAATAACGTTTTTGATATGTTTTTGGAATTACTCAGAGAAGCGTTTCCACATGCCATGCATGGCCTATCGAAGGATTACTATGAAGCTGAGAAATTGATGAAAGAACTAGGGCTTGGCTATGAAAAAATTGATGCTTGTCCTAATGATTGCACTCTGTATTGGGGGGTGAATGAGAGAAAAATTTCATGTGACACATGCTACGAAGGAAGATGGAGTACTTCTGATAAAGATCCTACAGGTGAGAAAAGAAAGATTGCGCGAAAGTGTTGTGGTATTTTCCCCTCAAACCAAGGTTGCAAAGATTGTACATGTCTGTCAAGACGGCTTCCCATATGAGATGGCATGCTGAAAGTCGTACGAAGGATGGTTATATGTGACATCCCGCTGATTCCCCAGCATGGATGACATTTGATAGCTTATATCCTGATTTTGCTGAGGAGTCTCGCAATGTTCGATTAGGACTAGCTTCAGATGGATTTAATCCATTTAAAAATATGAGCGTGACACACAGCACATGGCCCGTCATACTGATTCCATATAACCTTCCTCCATGGATGTGCATGAAAGAACCATATTTTATGTTATCTCTATTGATTCTTGGTCCATCAGCGCCTGGAAACAATATAGATATCTATTTGCAGCCCTTGATTGATGATCTGAAGGATTTGTGGGAAGTAGGAGTTGAAACGTATGACGCATCAAAAAAACAAAATTTTCAATTACGTGCTTCATTATTGTGGACAATAAGTGACTTTTCAGGATATGTCAATTTGTCAGGATGGAGTACTAAAGGAAAATATGCATGCCCATGTTGTAATAGACAAACACATTCACTTAGATTGGAAAAATGTGGAAAGTTTTGTTATATGGGTGCTCGGAGATTTCTACCTGAGGAACACGAGTTTCAGAATAATAGTCAACTCTTCGATGGCACCGATGAGAAGGGACAACCACCACATCAATTAACTGGAAATATGGTAATGGATGAGCTAAATGACTTCTCAATTAAATTTGGGAAACTTTTTAAGGACAATCCAAAGTTACCTTTGAATTGGAAGAAAAAGAGTATATTCTTTGATTTGCCATATTGGAAAGATAATGTTTTGCGTCATAATCTTGATGTCATGCATATAGAGAAAAATGTTTGTGAGAGCATTTGTGGAACTTTGTTGGGAATGGATGGTAAGTCGAAAGATAATTACAAATCCCGACTTGACTTGAAAGACATGGGAATTAGACCTGAGCTACATCCTATTACTAAGGAGTCTGGCAAGATTTATTTGCCTCCAGCATCTTTTACAATGAATAAGAATGAGAAAAAAATGTTTTGTCAGGTTTTGCAGAATATTAAAGTTCCAGATGGTTATGCCTCAAACATTTCTAGATGTGTTCATGTAAAACCACCAAAATTGTTGGGGTTGAAAAGTCATGACTATCACATCTTGATGCAACAATTACTTCCTATAGCATTGAGGAAAACACTTCCGAAGTCAATACGCCAACCTCTACTTCAATTGAGCAAATACTTTAGAGATTTATGTGCTAAAGTAATTTGCCCAGCTGATATGCTTCGTCTAGAGAAAGATATTGTTGTGATACTTTGTCAACTAGAAAAAATATTTCCACCATCATTCTTCGATATTATGGTGCATTTGACTATACATTTGGCTTCAGAAGTAAAACTAGGTGGGCCTGTTTACTATCGTTGGATGTATCCAATAGAAAGGTAATGTTTATAATTTTCACAAGTTGTTTGAATTTCATTATGTTATTTTTAAATTTTTATTATGAAGAACATATAAAATACTCAAAATACTAATTCTTTTTTTGTTATTTTTTGGTAAACTAGGTATTTGGGCACATTGAAATCATACATGCGAAATAGAAAGAAACGTGAAGGTTCAATTGCTGAAGGCTAACTTAGCTGGAGAATGTTTGACCTTTTGCTCATTATATTTAGGTGATTATGTGGAGTCCAAATGTAATCGAGCAACAAGGAATGAGACCACTAATAATGATGTCGTATTGGGACTGGATATATTTTCACATACAGGCCGTTCTTTGGGAAAAGGGAGTTCTGTAAGATTTAATGCCGAAACATTAAAGAAAGCACATCAATATGTGTTGTTTAATTGTGAGGGTGTTGCACCATACATTGAGTAAGTTATTTGATCTACTTTTATTTATACATTATTTAATTTTTTTAAGTTCAGAAATTTTGATTATTTGTGCTATATTTTAGGCAACATAGGACAATAGTTGAACAATCGGATCCTAATCTCCCGCGCCATCAACTTGAATGCATTCATAGCGAAAGCTTTGCCGATTGGTTTGCTGAATATGTAAGTGATAACATCTAAAATAATTTTAATAATTGTACATATGCAATGTTATACCTTTGCATAAGTGGCTTTACATAAATCAAAATATTTAACAGGTTGAAAAGTTAGAAATCTCGGAAGAAGATTTAGCTTTGAGAGACTTGAAACTGCTTGGTGGTCGGCCAAATATTATTGGAAACAAATATAAGAAGTATCTTGTGAACGGGTTGAAGTTTCACACGAATGATTTGGAGAGTACGAAAAAGACGCAAAATAGTGGGGTACGCGTAAAGGCCACAACTTCTAGCTTTTCAAGTACAAGGGATCAAAATTCAATCTTAAGTGATTTGGATTATTATGGAATTATAACCGATATTATTGAGCTAGATTATGGTTGCGAGCGTAAGGTTGTATTATTTGATTGTGATTGGGTATCAAAAGGAAGACGATTGAAGGAAGACGTTGATGGGTTTATATTAGCTGATTTTACAAATGTGGCACGCCATAATGAACCATTTATTCTAGCATCCCAAGCTGAACAAGTTTTTTATGTAGCGGATCCAACTGAGCCACGTTGGAGAGTAGTTGTCTCTACTACTGCACGAGCAAATTACAGCATGGAACCTATTATTGATGTCGACACGTACTTGCAGAGCAATATCTCCTCTTCTCCTGGTAATACTGAAATTGGTGATTTTAGTTGGATTCGAGATGATGTTGATGGAATTGAGATAGATATTAATCAGTGAAAGTAGGTAATGTTTCTTAAACTTGATACATTTTTTTCTTTTTCTTTTATGAGATATGTATCACAATTTACTGTCATTGAACTATTTTTCTGCAGGGCAGGTTAACATATGTTATTGATACACACATGGAAGGCCAAGGAAGAAAAAGAAACTACTCAAGAAGGTATAGGGAAGATAATGGTTTATGCATCAATAATATTGAATGTTTTGATAGAATTGCAAAGAGTAGAATGTTATTGGCTTTAGATCTTTGGTATTACAGATTTTTTATCCCTGTTTTGGTTGATCATATGGTACTTTGGACTTGTGGATGTTATGATGTTATGATGTTTTTTTTTTTTAATAAATTTTGGTATAATTGCTGTGATTATATTGTTGATGGCACTTTCTGGAGACAAATATTTTCCCTATTTTGATCAATATATATTTTACATAATTTACAAGTCTGATTTGCCTTATGGAAATATGGAGTTGACTTGAGCTAATATAGTGAGTTTGATGCAGCTCGATCAACTTGTGATGAGTTGAAATCACAATTTGAGAAAGAAAACTGAGATGAAATCATATTTGAAAAATCATGTTGTCATCATGTTGCATTGGATATTTACATCATTGTGAGCCCACAAATTAGCAGGAAAAAACATTAAAGATGTAAGTAGCATGATGATACTTTTTGGTTCCAAAATGCTTATTATGGTTATGGTTATGGTTATGTATAAAATTAAAACAAAAAAGTTGAATCACCGGTTCGGAATTGATCGTCTACCATTTTTATGGGCAGCTCCAGTATAAATAGGAAAAGAAAAAAAAAATTGAAATATAAATTTAAAATTGTAGAATATTTGGATAGCTTTTACTTCACACAATATAATATATTATGGATTGATTAATATTAATCCTAGTTTTTAAGATTGTACGTGCAATCGCATTCTTTGTCTTGAGTTGTAGTTGCTATAGGGTTTCAATATATCAAACTCAAATTGATTAATGTATGTCTAATTAAAGATATTGGCATCACACAACTCATTGCAAGTAATTAAACATATTCAGTTTCAAAATCGATCCATATATTTGAGAACAAAATTATACAGCCATTTGCAAATTAACAAAGGCTATGTTCGTATTTTTAAATTATATGATATTTAATTTATTTTAAAGTAAATTTGTTTAGATTTGCATAAATATATTTTCCATAATCTATAAATTATAAATTTGATTTTAAATCGAAAGTAAAAATACCTCCATCATTTAAACTCGATACATTTATGCTTCTTACCTTTTCATTTTTGTAATTCATAGTATGATATATCAATTGCTATTTACTTATTTTGAAAAAATATGTATATATTAACATAAGACGCGTAAATATCAACAGCTTTCGCGCTAAAAAGAGAAAAAAAGAAAAGCGCCAAACAAAAATGAAATAATTAAATATATTTTGTTCAAGTAACTGCCCACTCTGCCACCAATGAAGAAAGAATAGCCATAAACAACTTAATCATATTTTCTGCCTCTTTCCCTTTTAGCGACTAAAACCAAAGAACATTGAGAATATCGTCCTTCGTTACATTTGCTTCTTGAGGATTGGCGACTAAAATTGAGGACAAAGCGAGAAGACCCAAATCGTCTTTCAAGGTTAGTTGTTACAATTTAAAGGAATTCAGTATTAAATTGAGTTATTTATCAACATGTGATGTTTTAGTTGCTTATGAATTGTATATGTTTACGTTTGCTTGATAAGCATTTTAAAATTACTGCTGCAAATTGTGATGTATAATAGAGATAGAGATAATAATAATAATAATAATAATAATAATAATAATAATAATAATAATAATAATAATAATAATAATAGAGATAGAGATAATAATAATAATAATAATAATAATAATAATAATAATAATAATAATAATAATAAATAGACTTGTGATAGAGATGATAACGATGATAATAATAATAATAATAATAATAATAATAATAATAATAATAATAGACTTAAAAAAAGTATACAGGTCGGTTAAAAAGCGTAAAGGTCGAGTTCTTTTTTTTACCGACTGTATACTTTTTTGTCGATCTTTATAGTTTTTTTTTTTAACACAAATATTATTGTAATTAATTTAGACACATAATAAACTAGTTTTTTAGATATCTCTATGCCTTATGATTTTTATTATGCTAATTTATTGTATGTTGATATAATTAGTTAGTTTATTGTTAATTAATCGAATAATTAATATACTTACTCTAATTTAATACCATAACTAATGTTAATCATAATATACGAAGAATTTAGAGCGCAAGCCTTTATTAAAAAAAGTATACAGGTCGGTTAAAAAGCGTAAAGGTCGAGTTCTTTTTTTTACCGCCTGTATACTTTTTTGTCAATCTTTATAGTTTTTTTTAACACAAATATTATTGTAATTAATTTAGACACATAATAGACTTGTACTATTTTAATTGTTGCTCTACTATCACGACAACTACTATATTTAATAATAATAATAATAATAATATTGACGATTTAAAAAAAAACGTAAAGATCGTCTGAATTCTGTACAGGGCGAAGACATTGTAGAGCTGACCTGTACAGAATTCATACGATCTGTACAGTTTATTCTAAATTAAGTTATTATTATTATTATTATTATTATTATTATTATTATTATTATTATTGTTGTTGTTGTTGTTGTTGTTGTTGTTGTTGTTGTTGTTGTTATTATTATTATTATTATTATTATTATTATTATTATTATTATTATTATTATTATTATTATAATTATAATAAGAGTTGATAATAATACTAATAATAATAATATAGAATAATAGTACTAACAATAATATTCATACACAGCGAGCAAATAATATTAATAATAGAGTACACATCTACCGACTTTTATAAAAAATAAACCCTCATTTGTATGGACATTTATTTTTCGAGTGACCACTCTCGTGACATATAGAGCATTTTTTAGGTGCTCGTTTTTTACTGCTTGAGGCACCATCGTCGGTGAGCTGACGTCTTCTTGCAGTCAAGTTATCCAGGAACGATCGTCGACGAGTCTTGCTTGGGCAACCCGCTTGCCTAACCGGAAGCATAGGAAACATTTCCACAGCAGCAACTTGGGGAGGAATAAACCACTCATCTCTGGGAGGGACAGGATTGACCTCTAGTGAGTAAATCTGCAGTTGGGTATTTCTCGTGTAGTAATCCGCCACATAATTGTATGGGTGCTGGCCATTTCGTCTGCAAAAAATGAAACAGTTAATACACGGAATAAGTTATACAAAAATGTACAAATTAGAAAACAAAACTCTAATTATCCTTACTGAATTGCTGCAACGGCGTGAGAACACGGTATCAAGTCCAAATCCCACACTCGACATGGACAGCTCCTCGCGTTGAAATCGACATTGAGAGTCTGATTTCGGTCGTGGACTTTGAATACACAATCTCTAAAGGGAATGACAGTGTACGTTCTTGATAGTTCAACCTCAGCAGCAAGTTTAGCATCTGTCGTGCTCGTGACAAACGCAGTACTAGATGCGTATAATTGTCGTTTTTCATCAAACCACCTCTCGACTGTCATTCTAAGGGTCTCCAAACACGAACAAATTGGTATACATCTAGCAAACTTCAAAACTTTATTGAATTGCTCTGCGGCATTCGACGTCAGGTTACTATATCGCCGTCCTGGACACATACATCGAGCCCACTTCTCCGGACCAATGGACATCAGCTTGGCATGCGCTTCGGGTTTTGCCGACATTATATTGTTCATCGCTTTCTCGTAAGCTGCTCTCCTGTAGGCAAATGCTGCTTTATGATACAACTTGGTGATAGACTTTTCATAAGTCACCATGCTTTTCAGTATGTGAAAGTAGCACAGGCCGTGGAATATGCCAGGATAGACATTCGCAATACTAAGATGGGCGTCTGAGATGAACACCAAATCAGGGCGAGGAGGATATGCCAGCTTCAGATGACTTACAAACCATGTCCACGAGATGTCATTCTCAATTGGACCGATCCCCCATGCTAGCAGTATAAGTTGCTCGTTTCCGTCCTTTCCCATCGCAACGAACATAACTCCCTTATTCTTTCCCTTTAAGTGCGTTGCATCCAATATAATCACCGGCCTAAGACAGTACTTGAATACAACGATACAAGCTGACAAGGCCACAAAACAGTGTTCGAATCGGAAATCATCAGGGCTAAAACTGTAGTCAACAATCGAACCTGAATTCTCTTTCTGGAGCATGTAGAGATACTGAGGAACCATCTTAAACGAATTGACATATCCACCATACAGCATCTCCAGGGCCTTGTTCCGTGCTCGCAGACACACATTGTAATTTGCAGCCACGCCATATTCCCGCATAAGACTTGCCATAATCATCTTCGGTGTGATGATTTCTTTCTGATTTTTCATGCCTTTCGCAAAATGAGTTGCAATCATACTAGATTCGACCTTCCTCTCCATTAGAGGATGGTTGATATTGGTTATGCAAATATGCGTCGGTTTGAATAGGTGAATATACCAATAGTTGCCCTCTCTCCTTCCGTGCAATTCGAAAGGATACACATCTTGAAACTTGCATTTGTAAGTAACACGCCCTGAATCTGATCGATCTGTACAAAACTCAGCTCATTGTTCCAAGTGCCACAACCCAACTGCATGCCTCAACCGCTCTTTGTCTTTAAATAGAGAGCTCATACTCAAAGGACCCTTAGGCATGTTATCTAGAACAGTTTCAACAAGCGAAGCAGCAGGTTCCAATGGAATCATGGGAACTAACCAGTTTTGTAGGCCGGCCGCTTCAGAGGCGAGCTCCGTCTCCTCGTCAACAAGGGGTGTACGACTTTTCTGCATCAGCATTGCCAGGAGCTAGTTCACACCGCCTTGAGTATGCACCCAATTAACAAATTCAGCAAGAGTTCCAATTTGCAGAGTGGCTGTCTGTTCCTCTTCGTCATCAGTGTCGTCAGACTCAGATTCAGCAGAATATTCTTCTTCATCATCATCATCATCCTCCACGACAGTGGCATAGGATTGCACAAGCTGTGGCTACAGCTCCGGCGCTTGTGATTGCCCCTGAGCAATGACAATCGCTGCACTTTCAAAACCCATTTGCGTCTCGCCAAGCCAATTGCATGAAGCCATACGTGCGAGGGAATCGTCGTACTACGAGTACTGAGACGGATACACATCATCATAGACAAATTGCGAAGAAGCATTCAAATCAAAGCTAGGTCTATACACTGAATCACTAATATACAACGTAGGCTCAGACTCAGTACCACACAACCGGCGAAGTTGATCATCATTACTCAATTTAAATTTTTCGACGCCGAATTGAGACGTTGAAAAATAGAATATTTCAAAATTCTCACTTAACGATCTAGACATCATTATGAAATTTATTTGTTCCTTAATGTTGGAAAAACTTATCATATCCAACGGAAGATAAAATGTGCGCTCTTCTCCGCCATTATAAACAAAATCATCCGAAACGCCGTTGAATTTAACGCGAAACATCTTGCATTCCATCTGCCATAACAAAACCAAAATTTAATAATTAAATATACATAAATAAAACTAAATTAATTTATTAAAAAATTCAATTTTGTACAGGTCTAAAAATAATTATACAGGTCTAATAAAACTAATTCCGGACCTGTACAGTTTTTTTTAGATCTGTACACTTTTTTAGTTTTTAGAAATATTTAATTAATATTTTAAACACTCCAATATGTAAATTTAAATGAATAAACACAGTTTATATGGATTTACCCTCGTTTGAAGAAATGCATATATATGGGATTTCGAATTTAGAGTGTATTTATGCAAAATACATATATTAATATTATAAAAAGAACATAAAACATAAACATTTAAATAAATAATGTAATTAAAAAAAAATTATACAGATCTCATAAAAAGTATACAGATCGCTTTAACACACTACCGACCTTTACAGTTTTTGCTCGATCTTTACAATTTTAAATTTATTCAAAAATTAAAGTAAATTTTAAGTACTTACATTTGGAGATGAAAATTGCAAAATCAGTGTTAATTCTCTTCTAGCTTGGATTCAACCCATTTGAAAGATGCCTAATTGATATTTCTGTAAAATACAAAAAATAATGTTATAAAAACTATATAACAAAACATAAATATATAAATAAATAATATAATTAAAAAAAATTATACAGATCCTGTAAAAATTATACAGCTCGCGTTAAAACACTACCGAGCTTTACAGTTTTTTGTCGATCTGTATAATTTTTTTTTTTTTACAAAATAATAAAAATTTGTATCATGCTCACCTGACTTTGAAAAACGGTAATGTCTACTATAACTCTTCGATCTAATATTCGCTCAAGTTTTCTCTCTATTTTTTCCGTTCTTATGTTTGCATACAGCTCCTTCAAACTATGAATCTTATATAGGCTGAAAAATTCCAATTTAATAATGCATTCAATTCTATATCTACCCGCATGCAAAATTATTGTTAAAATTGGTACAATTTTTGCATGCATGCCAATTTTAATAGGCTTTATTCACGTGAAACTTACACATTTCTCATCCCACTCAAATAAATTTTGGCCTTATTCAAAAAGCTAGTCAACTGATGAGATTGGCTGCATGATTGTACAACAATTGAATAAAAAATGACTTAAACAAATGGTGGAAAGTACACTTTGTGGGACAAGTAGGTATATGAGATAGTAAATTATCTTAGTGGGTATTGAGAGTACATGTTATCCTCAAAGTGGGTATGCATGATGATTTTTTCAATAATATAAGTTCAAACTTCAAACACTCTGCAACTCACCTGGGCTCTACAAGTCTTGGTCCGAAGAAAACAAAAAAGTGGTTTGTCTGCAGCAAATAGTTAAGCTCAAGTCACATGTTGATGACATCCATGCTTCCCCTGTCTATTTCTCACATTCTTAATTCCTTGTTTGACAAATATATAGAAATGATGAGGTATGTTAGGGTCTCAGCTCGGCTATCTATCAGCTCCAAAACTAGACAAATACGGACTTACGGAGAAGGCCCAAAAACTTCAAGACATACTAAGAGCTTTTTGTATGGCTTTACGGCAATCGCACATGAAACTTACATTCTACTTCGGCAAGTTCAAAACAAAATGGTAGAAAAGGAAACCATATGAAAAGACTATAGTTCTTATTTCTATTGCTTTGTAAGGGCACCGTAATGAAAAGTTTGAGAAAGTATATAAATGAATGATTAGGTATCTTGGCATTCGATAATAGACCCTATTTTGCATGCCTAATCTGGTTTCAACTTGCCTATTCCGAGCTTAACAACAAAACCAAATTGGAAAAGACCTACAAGTTTCAAGACACTGAGAATCTTTAGTAAGCTTTATTGCAACAAAACATGAAGCTCATAGTCTACTACTGAAAATTGATCACACGCCGTAGAAAAAGAAATCACATGAAAAGGCTAGGATGCTTACTTCTATTATTTTGCAATGACAGAATAAGAATATGCTTTACATTTTGAGAGTATGGGCTACAAAAGGTGACATGTGAATGTAAATTGCAGATATCTGCATATTCAGTATCCTTACCATTGCATATTCAATCGTCGTATGATAAATGAGGTGCTGCAGTGCATCCAGGATCAAAGGGATCTTCAGACCCACAACAATGCCAATATTGGAAAACGATTCCCGAATCAGGAGTATTCATGGTGCCGCCGGTATATACGCTCTCAAACTTTCTCTTAGTTTCTCCTGAGCAAGATGAGAAAAAATATCATAGCAACCTATATCAAGTACTAGTGCCTCCGCATGAATTTCAGAACAAATGCAGAATAATATTAGGAAACAGACTGCAACGGACTCACAAATTTTTAGATTTTTCCAGAAGCCTAGTCCAGCGAAAACTTTGATTGCTATGGTGCTAATCATTTGGCGTAATGCACTGTTCAAGATTACTATAGCATTATAGCTTTAACTTAATTATTTTAAGATACACAATCTTGTTCTGATTGTGGCTTTTGTGATTAACGCAAAAATGAAGGCTAACAACGCATCTAAAACTGCAGTGTTTTGGCATTTGAGCAAATGTTATGTCCTAACATAAAGAAAACTTATCCCTTTCTCTGTTCTTCCTGAGCTACACTACTATAATGGCCTATTGTTGCAGGCTCGCAAATTGGCACAAAATTGAAATATTTCTTATTGATTAGTGAATTCATATAGATATTATCTGTGAAGAGCAATAATGAATTCATATAGATATTATCTGTGAAGAGCAATAATCGTGCAGCTATAATGAATTTAAAGTAAGCAAAATCATAAAGAAAACAGGCACTTTCGACCAAAGAAAAGGAAGGGGAAAAAAACAACTGATAATCATATGAATGAGCACTAGAGAGAGAGAGAGAGAGAAACCCCCAAAATGAGCAGAATGAAAACGGCAAGCGCGGGGATTGTTGAGAAGAGGATCGAACTGGGTTTTGCAGTTTTTGCAAGTCCTCAAAATCTGAGTCTGGTTTTCCGAACACTGCACCCATAATTTCCGGCCCGCGCGCTGTGGAGGAAACCTAACAACATTTTCTGCACTCGTGTGTATTGATATTGGAGGAGTTTTCTTGTTATCATGAATCGAAAAGGATGATTTAGAATTAGTGCATAATATTTGGGTGGCCATTGTTTAGGGCGTTTTTCTCTTTCAAAGACAAACAAATTTGGGAGATACTCAGCAGTGACACAGCTGTCCCCGACTCCCAAATCTTCATTCCAAATATCTCACACGTTGGATTAAATTTGTCCAAAATTTGATGAATTATTTGTAATATTGCGATGAAATAAATGCAACTTGTATCAATCAAAAAGAAAAAAAAGAAATTGTTCAAAATTTGATTGAAGTTTTAACTGCTAGATAAAATAAAGGACTAGCGTAAATTGTCAATATAACTTAACATTTTCACCTGCTAGCATATTAGAACGAACATCCCCAATTTTATATGCGATTTTAGAGCTTTTTTTTAAGAATTATATGAGATATATATAGATTTAACATGTATACTAAAAAGTTAATCCACATTTATCGGACGTCCAAACTCATAATTGATCGAGGACTTTTCAAGTGTACTAATATAAGTAATGTGCACTCACACGTTAAAAAAATAATTTTACTAAATAAATAATAATGAGTTAATTTGTATTTTAGTTTTTTATTGAATTTTTTGTAATTTTTCAAAATTTAATATTCGATCAACAAGGAAAAAAAATAAAGAACAATAATTATCTTATTGTAAAGAGCACTCTCGTTATTTCTTATATTATTGAACTTCCACGAATTACAGAAATACTGTAAGTGATAAAGTTTTATATATGCTCAAATATAATACTCCATCTGTATTACATATAAAGTCCCATTTCAGACATTATATATTTTTTTAAAAAGTCTCATTTCAATTTATGGACTCATACACCCTCAAGAATCTCTCTTAGTTACACTCATTTGTCATTGATGGGTCCACCTTCCAACAACTTTATCACTACCTTTTGTCAATACCACTATCTTTTTGTCAATACCACTACCCTACTTTCTAACTTTTACCCCACTCAAAAACACTTTACCAGTTTTCTTAATACCCGTGCCCATTTAAATTGAGACTTTATAACTAATGCGGAGGGAGTAACTATTATTTACATTTTAATTCAATTATTCTTTTAGTGTCATTATAAAAGTGCTAATAAATTCTCATTATATGAAATAAGTAAAGTGTAATTTTTGTGTCGTCTCTTAAAAAGTTAAAAATTAAAATATCAATAGTTTAATTTCAATAGAAATTTTTTCATCTAAAAGATAAATTATATGAATATCTAAAATTTAAAAATATACTAATTATTTTAAGCAAAAATGTTAACTTGGAAAACTATACGTAATATTTATTTTATTCTTTCAAAAGTGTACCGTCTTCAAAATTTTGATACACTTTTAGTATTCTTACTAAGTTTATGTTTGTGGATGGCATATACTATTTAGCAAGTTTAATAACTGAAAAAATATTTATACATAAAATTAACAATCAAAATATTAATTTTAATCGAACCATTGTAAATAAGTCGAGACAACAAATGAGTTATGCTCAAAGTTTATGGTCTCTAGCTTAATTTGACTTAACCATACACATTTCTATAAAATTGAGATCTAATATACAGTTGAAATTATTATCTACAATAAGAATTCAAGAGTATATGAAAATTAATTAATTAAATACTAATAGACTACTTAATTCCTAATAAATTCTATATTAATTATTTAAAAAGTAAGGGTGGGAAGGATAAAAATTTCATAAAAAAGATTAAATTAGTTGAACGTGGTTGAATCTAAAAAATATTTAAGAATTTTAAGAGGAATCTCTTGGAAGAGAAGACAGCTTTGAGTTGAAAAAATAGAGAAAAATCACAATATACGTGAAAGAATTTGCATATGAACTTAGTTTTATATTGGTATAAAATATCAATAAGGTAAATCGCAAGATAGATATATCATTTAAATATTAATAAGGTAATTTTGATTTTCACTAAATTAATTTATTTCATATATAAGGTAAATAATAAACTATAAATAAGGTAAATTTGTATTCTTCTAACTAATAATATATTAAAATATTAATATTATTGTATTACGCTATTGCTCTTAATTTTACTTTATAGTAAGGATATTTTAGACAATTCAAATTTTGTAAAACAAAACTCTTTTTATATAAGTATAGATTGTCTGAATTCTCTTCCTATACTGTCAATTTCTATGTCAGACATTTGAAGGCAAATTAATTGTGTCATAATTGGTAGTATGATGAATTAAGGGTTTGTAGCAACTTGAGTTGCAATTTCGACGTCAAAACGAGTTCGGATAGGGAAATTAGTTTAGGATTTTAGGTTTAAGCTCCAATGAATTTGAAGCAGGAAATGAATTTACTACATATCTAAGGTTGTGACCTAATTGAAATAGATAATATTGTAAAATAGCATTTTTTCTAACAAAAAATGTTAAAATGTCACCTACAAAATATAATTGTCGAAGTAGCACTTTAGTTTGTAAAAAGTCTATTATATTCTTAATGAAAATACAAGAAGGTTATCTTTAATTTGAATCATACACGAAGACTAACTTCATGTATGAATTTCCGACGGGACGCCAACAATAGCGCGGTGGTGCGATCGCCGGCGAAAAATATTCGCCGAAAATTTGAATCATACATGAAAACTAATCTTCATATATGATATAAATTTGAAATGTTTGGCGCAAAATTTTTCGTGTATGATGCATACATGAAAGTCAAATTTCGTGTATGATGCATACATGAATATTAGTCTTCGTGTATGATGCATACATAAAATCAGGCTTCGTGTATGATTCAAATTTTCGCTGGAAATTTTCGTGTATGATGTATATGTGATGCATACATGAAGTTAGGTTTCGTATATGATTCAAATTTTGGCTGAAAATTTTTCGCCGAAAATCTTCGCTAGAAAATTTTGCCTGAAATTTATACATGAAGTTTAGTCTTTATGTATGATTCAAATTAAAGTTAATCTTCTTGTATACCTATAAGGATATAAAAGGGTTTAAGGATATAAAACTCATAAAAAAATAAAAGGACTATTATGACTTTTTTTTAATTGATATAATTTATTTTTTACTTTTGATAAAGACTATTTCAACTTTTCTCAATTATTGAAATGGGTATTAAATATTACTTATTGTTTCAATATATACAAATTTTTCAATTATGTCACAACGTATGCAAATTTTCGCATCGCTATTCAACATTTCAAAAAAATCATAATTGTGTTCCAATCATCACTTTCTCATTTCTGAGTTGTAGAGACTAGAGAAGCTTCTTCTGGGATTACTATCCCATATATTATTCTCCATTAGTGTTACTTTTCAAGCGACAAAATTTAAACCGATTTACGTTCTTTTGGAAATTCCAAATGATTTTTCCAGCCAATTTTAGGAGATACAAATTTCATGCAAAATTGAAAGTACCTTAAGTTCCAGCCCCAACAAGAAAAAGAAATTTTATGATGATACCACATAAACATACTAGTTATTATCTGAAATGGATAAAAATTTCAAGAACTAGTACTACTATCAACAATTGTTGTAACTTGTAAGTTGTACTAGGCTATTCAAATCTCAAAATATGAGTACAGAGTGCAAAAGTATATATACTTTAATTAGACTACGGAGAATCGCAGTCGCACCGAATGTATCTATTATTATGAATTGAACTGCAATCTTGTACACAGCCTGGAGCTTTAATCAAAAGATTACCCCATCCAGCCCCAAAAATTGTGATCTTATTACTACTTCGGGTCGTCTATGAAAATTGTGTTCTTTCCTTATTTGGATATTACCCAACTCAATAACTTGGATTTTAAACATTATTCTCTCTCTATATTTACAAATTACAATAGAAACCTATCTATTGGCCCACAATCTAACACAAAATAATGAAACAAACAAAAAGATTATTTCTACACTCAACATAATTTTACCAATTACTAACAACATTCTTAAAACTCGGGTCACTCCCTCCGCACCGCACTGTTGCGGGGCCATGGGAGTATAAAACAGCAAAATTCATTTCTTTGCATACTTTCTCAAAGTCTATGGAGAGCAATCATGTTCAAACATATTATATATCACCTAAACTTAATTTATAAGTATGGATATTATATTTAATTGCACAGCCAGAAAAGAATAGAATAAAACACCAAAACTTATTTCTTTGCAGACCTTTTCAAAGTCTACGGTGCACGTTAGCGGAACCATCATGTTAGACTAGATAATTAAAAATTTAGTTTGAAACAGGACAAGCTTATTTTAGAAATAAAGAGTGAAATTATTTAAAATTAAAAATACATTTAGAAAGCTGTTGCTACAATTAATAGTGAATTAAATGTGCTAATCAATAAGAGAGCTAAGCTTGAACTTGATGGCAAGTTACCAAAACATCATCTCGTTTATAAAGTCCTCTTTGCAAAAGTAATACTACTTATCATCAAAATTTGTAACTCATTTAGAATTACACCACTTCCATTTTCAATCTGCTTTCCATCAAAATTTGAAGAAGATACAAAAGGAAGGTAGAGAGATGGCAGCTTATGCAGCTGTAGTTTCTCTTATGAACAACATCGAGCAGATGATGAAACATCCTCGCGTTTCCGATTATCTCGATAACAAACAGATCCAACCTCTGTTAGAAAAGGCCGGTTTGTTGCTGGATATCGTAGAGGCCAATAATTATGGCGGAGGCAGCAAAGAAGCAGAGGATTTGGAGAGACAAATCACATTTGCAGTTCATGCGGCTGAAGATGTCATTGAATCTCACATCGTCGACCTAATTCATGCCTTTGAAGATGTGAATGAATCCCACATTGTCGATAAAGTTGTTGATGGGGAAACAAGTCCCAGTTTCTTGCGCAACGTAGAGAAAAAAATAAGAGGTATGACGAACAAGGTTCAAAATTTGAATAGTGCATATCATATTCATGCTGGAACCATACGCTCGCTCGATCTGCAACAGATAATTAAAGACATGGATGTTGTGGTGAAGAAGTCTATGAAGCTGGTTAAGGAGAAAGAGGGACTGAAAGAGGAGCAACCCACACATTCAACACCTCTTTTAGAGAGCGGCGAGACTGCCATGGTGGGGCTTGATGACGAGCTCACTCACCTTATGGAAGAGCTCACCAGACGCCAATCCAATCGGCATATCACCTCAATAGTCGGGATGGGCGGTATGGGTAAGACTACTCTTGCCAAAAGCATTTATGCAAATCCATTCATCATCGAGCATTTTGACATTCGTGCTTGGGCTGCCGTATCTCAACAACACAACACACGAGAAGTTCTTTCACAACTTCTTTCTAGCCTAGGGAAATTGACTAGCGGAAGTGTTGATGAATTAGGAGAACAACTTCATAAAACATTAATGGGTAGAAGATATTTGGTTATACTAGATGATATATGGAGTGTTGAAGCATGGGATGAAGTGAGGCGTTACTTACCTGATGACGGAAATAGGAGTCGAGTTGTTCTAACTACTAGGTTGTCAAACGTAGCTAGTGTTTGTGGCTCTTCAAGCTTTACAATGAATCTTCTAGATGAGGATAAAAGTTGGAAATTATTTTGTCAAAAGGCACATTTCCCACAGGCTGACGACTCTCTCCAACTGAAGGCTGTTGGAAAAGAGATGGTCAGATTATGCAAAGGATTAGCCTTGTCTATTGTTGTGATTGGGGGGCTTCTTCTCAAGTCACCTAGGACTTTAAGGTATTGGAAGGGTGTTGCAAATGGTTTAAAATCAGATCCCGAATCAAAAGAGAAAGAAGAAAGCTTGGATATATTATCTTTAAGCTATAATCACTTGCCCTCTTATCTCAAGCCATGCTTTCTTTATATGGGAGTTTTTAAGGAAGATTTAGAGATCCGTGTCTCAAATGTCACTAGACTTTGGCTTGCTGAGGGATTTATAAGATGGAATGACGACGGGAGTGATTTGGAAGAGATTGCAGAGGGTTACTTAAAGGATCTGATTGATAGGAATCTCATTTTAGTTAGGAGGCGGCGTTGTAATGGAAATATAGGATCTTGTGGCATTCATGATCTTTTAAGAGACCTATGCGTAAAAGTAGCTGACCAACAACTACTTTTTCATGTGAGAAAATATGGCAGAATACAATGGAGAGATCGTCGCTACACCTGTGATCTGCGCGACACACTTAGGGGATCCCCATGGGCACGCTCTATCTTGACAACGACTTATTTTGAGGAGCCTGTTAAATGCAAATTGCTCAGAGTTTTGGTTGATTCAAAACAGAGTTTTCTTCCTTCTCCACCACAAGTATTATATGGGAATGTTAACTTGCGCTACCTTGCTTACCAACAACCACGTGATAACCATGATACGTGGGAGCTTCCTACTTCGATATTCCTTATGTGGAATCTCCAAATTTTAATGATCACTACAAATTTTTCCTACCATCCGACAGTTGTTGCGCCCTCTAAAATTTGGAAGATGCCACAACTTAGGCATATCAAGTTTCCTCAAATTTATCTTCCTTCTCCTCCCCCGAGCGAAAAACAAGATGACTTGTTTATACTGCTAAATTTGCAGACACTTACAACAGCATTGAATTTCAGATTGAGTGAGGAGGTATGTAAGATCATTCCCAACATCAAGAAATTGAGTTTATATTACCATCGTTACTTGGACTGGGGATATGATAATAGTTGGATTGAGTGTCTTTGCAATCTTGATCGCTTGCATAAACTTGAATCACTCAAGATGAATATCCAATCAAGATTTGAAGTGCACGCTCCAAATTATGAGTTGCACAAGAAGCTCGCATTCCCTGATTCACTAAAGAAATTGTCCTTGAGTCATTGTCGACTTCATTGGAAAGATCTGAGTATGATTGGTTCGTTGCCTCATCTCCAAGTTCTCTATTTAGAAGATTCTTCTGTAACGGAGGGAAAACAATGGAGTCCTGATAATGAGCAATTTCGTAACTTGAAGTTTTTGAAGATTGAAAAATGTCAACTATTCTACTGGGATGCAGACAACTCTCATTTCCCGCTTCTTGAGAAGCTTGTTCTTCGTAAATTGACAAACTTGGAGGAGATCCCGATGGATATGGGCGAAATACCAACACTTGCACACATTCGTGTGGATGAATGCAGCGAGTCTGCCGCAATATCAGCAATGAAAATAAAGGAAGATCAGCTGGAGACTCAAGATAATGATGCCCTTCAAATTCAAGTCAGGATTTCTGACTCAAAACTAGAGAGTTTCAAGAAAAGGGTGGAGACCGAGCAACTCACCCTCAGTTGTATTCAATTGGAATCATTTTGATTGATGTAAAATGCAATTTTTATTTCCAACATTTATTTTCGTTCAGCTTCATACTTGATATTGTATTGAGATTTTAATATGAGGCATTTTTCATTTTTTTTTTTGATATAGTGAGAACCCAGCCGCTACCTTCGGTGCGCACTGGGTAAACTCATGTCCCTTGTGTAGTAGCCTGCAAATTACACAGGGCAGGTAAACCACACTTTTTAAGTACATGTGTGACAGACTCGACCTATAGAGTCTTTATGAGGTTCAAACCTGAGACCGAGAGGTGTCAAGCGCTCACTTTTTACCGCTAGACCATTCCCAAGAGGACTGAGGCATTTTTCATTAATTTGTAATTATGTGGTTTTCATTTATGTTTTCTAGATAAATAATCGTGCACGCTTGACTGTACCAAACGGTTTATTGGTCCTTCCCATTTTATATTTATTTTTTCAATCTTTAATTCTTCAATTTTTCAATAAAATTTACTTCGTCCGTCCACGAAAAAGACGTCTGTTTTGCTATTTTTGTCTCATGAAAAAAGACGTGTGTTTCATTTTTGATCAATTTTCTCCTAACATTTACCCTCCACTTTATCACTTATTCACTCATTTGTCATTGTTAGCCCACATTTATTTTAATTTAATCCTCCACTCAACTCAAGTGGGACCTCTATTCCACTCACTTCACACACAATTCATTATTTAAATCATTTAAAGACAATTAAAAACTACTTATGTAGTAAGTGAGACTCTTACTCTACTCATACATACTCCAACAATTTTATTAAATCTTGTGACAATCCTCAAATAGGCGTCTTTTTCTTAACATGTCTGTCCAACCAAATAAACCTACTTAAAAGATACGAGGGACTACTTCATTTGGAAAGGGAGCAATGCGAGGAAGTTTAGAGATAAGAAAAGCAGTAACGAACAGTTTGTGCGTCAGAGTCAGATTCACATTCTTTGAGTTGCAATAGGGATAAGGCTCCCTGCAACGCCGGTCTCGAAGGCGGCTCGAGATGATAGAGAGAACGAGACGGAAGCGATGCAAGTGGAGACGGTTCCAGACCGGTTCAAGTCGCGCTTGCTTTACACGCGCTGCCAAGAAAAAAAAATTGGAGGTGGCGGAGCACCGACTGGGCGGAGAGAAAGGTAGATGGAAGAGAGAGAGATGGTGAAGGGAGAGAAAGGACGGAGGCGGCGCAGATCTATGCCTCGGCGGCGACGGTGATGGAGAAAGCTAGGGGAACTGGCAAAGAGAGAAGAGGGAGAGGGGAACTGGCGAATGGAGAAAGAGAGAGGGAGAGGGAAAGACGATGATGAAGAAGATAAAACATCAGGCAAAAAAGAGTCGGGCAAAATAAAACAAAAAAAAAATCAGTTATTAATCGTTTTATTTCAATTAATGTAATGTTTTAATTTATTTGTGCTAATGTAATGTTTTAAATAATTAATGATCCATTTTATTTGTTTTTTATTAATATAATTTTCTAAATTTATTTAATGAAAAATTCTAATTTTAGAATATTAAAATTAGAGACAGTTTAAAGACAGTTGGATTGTAGAAGTAGGTATCTCTAAGCTGTCTCTAGTGCTGAAAGTGGAGTTATTGACGAACTTGGAGCCAAGGGTTGTAGCACATAGTCTAAGGGCTAGTTAGATTCTTGCAAAATTAGTTCATGCCAAATGGGTGAAAATCAGAAAATGTAATGTTGTGAGTTTTTGTGAATTTGTGGGTTGTAATATCAATTCATTTCTTTGCAATGTGGGTTGTAGAAGCCACGCAGAACGCATCGTCTTAACTACTACGAAGACGTGAGCAATGTGTAGATTGATATTTGTTGCTTAAATTTGGCTCCCAATTGTTGATACATTATTGTCCTATTTTGATCAAATTGCAGGTCGGAAGTTTAAAATAAATCAATGGGGTTTGCCGATTTCTAGGACTCTAATCTCTTATGTTGTGCAATCGCAAACGAGAATTCAAGATTTTTCAAATTATATTTCCAATATTGATAAATTCCTGCGTTATCAAATTCTGTTCAGAATAACCAAGAGAAGAGAAATCTTTGGCACGTGATAAAGAGCTTTCACTGCTGTTGGGAAATTTATTAAAGTTTTGATTGATTCCAAAACCAACTGACCCCAACCGAGTAGATGTTGCCATATCCTAATGTTAGCATTTAGGCTCGCTGTTTGAGCAATGTTGAGATTTTATCTTTACAGGACTCCAGCTGAAGACGGCAACAAGGCTTCACTCGGATAGAACATCAGATGTAATGAAATACAACTGAGCGTTTAAGGGGGAAGATGCGTTCAAGACATAGAACATCAGATGAGTGTTAAAGGGGAAGATGTAAGAGAACATCAGATGTAAGAAAGACAACTGAGCGTTCAAGATTCAGAACATCAGATGGAAGAAAGTCAACTGAGCGTTCGAGCCAACTGATCAGATACAAAATGTCAGATGAAGGTAGAGATCAGATGGAACATCAGTTGAAAGACTCAATTCGATAGATCGACAACATGAAGCTCAAGGCAGCTGAGGGTTCAACTGTTCCTCTTCAGACAGAATGTCAGATGAAGAAAGCAATCAGATTGAACATCAGCTGAAAACCACTCAGATGAAGATCAAACTTCTCAACTGACTAACCATTGTTGAAAAACTAAGGTTGAGATTTGAAATTCAAATAGAAAGTTACGTGAAGGTTTGACGTTCTGTCATTACCTCATTTAGCCCAACACAAGGATGTCTTAGATGGAAAGCAGAAGTTCACAGTTGCCAAATCAGGAAAGTCTGCAGAGATGAGAGACAAGTCATCGCTTTCAAAGAATAGAGATCAACGGTTCAACCAACGGCTAGTTGATTCTCTCCGCCTATAAATAGAGGCATTCATTCATTCACCAAGACTTTAGAAGAACACACATAGAAGATAGACAAGTGCGAGAGCAGATAAACGAGCAAAAGAAAAACCTTATACAACACACAAGCCAAACCGAAATTAATCTCTAAGAACATCACTAGTTGAGAGTTCATAGAGTGTTAGAATCTGTCTTGGTGTTATAGATCTTTGTTTGAGTCTTCAATTGTTCAAGCCTAGATCCTAGCTCACTTCCTTGTTCGAGCTAGTAGTTGGAAAATCCACCCTCTCACACACCCTTAAAAAGGTTGTTAGGATCCTACTCTTCCCGAAATTGAGTAGATAGGTTGATAAGTACCCGTAAACTTATCTGAACGGTTGCAAAGCCCGCGTAAGCTTTATGGTTTCTGTCCTAAAGAACTTGGACTGAGTTGTATGGACTCACAACTCCCCGTGGACGTAGGAGTTCTCTCCGAACCACGTAAATCCTTTGTGTGTTTGTGTCTTCAGTTCAGTTATTTTTATTGCATATCCAACTGACCAACTAACCAGCACTCAAATTGCATATTCACATTTCAACTGTTTTGGTTATTGACCAACCTTGCATCTGAGCGTGAGTTATATTTATAGGAGTTATTTTTATCCACCACATTTCGCACAACACCTCTCTTCCAGCTGAGTATTCTTACTCAGTTGTGAATCCAGCTGAGTCCTATTACTCAGTTGTGATAGTTTTCAAGAGTTGTTTTAAAATTCCTATCTGGTGTATTTCCCCCCCCCCCCCCTCCTCCATACACCATAACTCGTATCGGGACCATCAAGTGGTATCAGAGCAGTGGTTCAAAAGACTGCTGACTCTGTTTCACGAGGTGTGAATCGAGGTGTTTTTCTTCAGTGGTCAACTGAATAGATCTTTTTCACGCTAGTGCATATCTGCTTGCATTTGTTGTCTGTTTATTGTGTGCAGATGGATGTCAAAGATAAGATTGTTGTCATGTTCTCAGTTGTGAACTATACATCCTAGAGAACTCGGATGAAGAAGATTTTACTGTCCAAGCATCATCGAATGCAACAAGTAATTTCATCCGGACCAATCACCATCATGGAGAAAGTCATTCGCACTCCTACAAATCCCAATGATGGGGATGCAACTGAGGTAATGGTCGAGAAGAAGCCAGAAGATTTCACTCCTGAGGAAGCTAAAATGAGCTAGCTGGATATCTGGGCTCAGAGCACTATCATGTCCACAGTTGGACAGGACTATCTTCCTTGGATAGAAGAGTGCAACACCGCTAAGGAGATGTGGGACATTTTGGCATCTCTTAGTGAAGGGAGTGACGAAACCAAGGAGAACAAGTTCTCCCATGCTTGTCAAAATTTTGACAACTTCTGCCTAAAAGAGGATGAAACCATTGATCAGTTAGAGCTTCGATTCATGGATATCATTCGAAGGATTCAGTCTATCCGACGAGGAAAATATACTTTGAGAGAAATCAACCTCAAAGTATTACAAGCCCTACCAGCTGAGTGGGACACCTTACCCAACATTCATGAAAGCCGAGCTGATCTTGGAGAAATGGGAACTGACAGACTGCTCTCAATTCTGAAAGGAAACGAGTACAAGGTGAACCGATGAAGATCAACTCAGTCCTCGGTTCAGACGAGTCGACATGAGGATGTTGGTTCAGCGACAAAGACAGTAGCACTTCGAGCTGACTATTCCAAGCCGCGAACGTCAAGGGCAACAAGATCTGCGGACACAGCCTCAAAGGAGCCAAGCAGAGAAGAGCTGCAACAGAGTATTGCCGCCATATCAAAGAAGCTAGCTGACATGGATGCTCGGTTCGGAAAATATAAGAGGTTCTACAAATCCAACCGAACTCGAGACAACTCAAAGCCTGTGAACAACGGTTGCTTTGAATGCGGCAAAGAGGGACACTTCAAAGCTGACTGTCCAGATCTTTCAAAGAAAGAAAGAGACGCGTTGAGGGCCAAGCAAAGTGCAAAGAACAATGCCATAGTTGCAGAAGAAGCAGGTGATGACATGGACATCTTCACCGACACTGAAGATGAGGACGAGCTGACTTCCACCAACAACGCTATCGGACAGAATCAATGTCTCATGGCATTGGGAACCGACCAGGATGATACTGAAGTACACTCTAGTCCAGCTAATTTACATTCTTCTAATACTTCTAACATGCAGGAAACATTGGATGAAGAGTTGGAACTCTCCTGGGATGACTTCCTAGCACTCAATGAGGAAGTGCAACAACAATCGGTTGAGTTTAAGAATCTTCAAGAACAGTTTGCCAGACTTGAAGAATCCTTAACCGAAAAGGATGATCTGATCAAGAGTCAAATCGAAGAGATTGATAATCTCAAAAGTCAACTGAATGTTGCCAACCAAACCAAGGCTCCAACCGATGAGGAGTTGAAGGAGCAGATCAAGGAGCAGCATGAGCAGTTGAACAAGCAAGAGGCACAGATCGACCAGCTGATGAAGAAGTCAGACGCACAGACCGAGCATATAGCTGTTCTTCTCAAGGATTTACAAACTGAGAAGGACAACCTGATGAAGCTATATCAGTCATCCAAAATCATCAAGAATCTCATCAGTTACAGACGACAGATGGATTACGTGTCTGGACTCAGTTATGACATAGTCAAGGATACTGGAATTCCACCCGCAACCTTTATCAAGGCTGTGGATGTCACGGTTGCCAAACCTGACACAGTTGAGTCTGCAACTCCCCAACTGAATCCAACCTCCACTTCACAACAAGCACCTACAACTCAACCAGCTAAGGGAACTGCAGCTGAGAAAGGAAAAGAAACTATGGTTGGTGAACTGAAGAATCCATCGGTTAGGATAACAACCGAGGGGGAATGTTCCAAGACTTAGAAGAGGAATCGAAGACGTCGGAGATATAACCAGAACCAACCTCAGAACCGACCTCAAGACCGACCTCAAAATCGACTTCAGAAGAGATGGAATCAACCGAACCAACAGGGATTCAACCATCAGAATCAACATCGGTTCCATCATCAGATCAACCAGAGGTTCCATCATAGTCAACTAATGAGGAACAGTTCCAACAACTGCGAATATTCATGCCAGAACATGAATCAACAGCCGAGCATAAACAGCCGTCGTGGACAGTCAGGATCATGGAATCAGACTCAACCACAAAGATTCCAAAATGGCATCCGACCTCACCAGCAAAACCAACATGGTCAGAATCGTCAACAAAACAGGGGGAACGTCTCTCCACCTAAAGCCCACAATGGGAGAAATCCATCTCCTCCCAAGAAACAGAACATCACTACTAACAACAAGCCTAAGGATGACCGAGGTGTTGTTATAGTTGATGGAGATGGAAAAATAATTTGGAATGATAAATCTATCCAAATCTACAGGGAAAAGTGACTCACAGTTCAAGGGGGAACTGGTTCTAACCCTCCAGGACCCAACTAAAATTGGGGACCTAAGTGTGTTTCTCTGTACAGGAGCAGGAGGAACAGCTGAGGAAGAATAAAGCATCATATACCATGTGGGTAATGGACAGTGGATGCTCGAAACACATGACAAATCTGAAGGATTTGTTTGGAAGTTTCGTGGAGAAAGAAGGACCATCAGTTACCTTTGGTGACAACTCAAAAGGTCACACCAAAGGCTACGGTACTCTTGAAACCAATCTCGTATCTATTCCCAATGTTTCATATGTTGATGGATTGAAGCATAACTTGCTCTCCATCAGCCAATTCTGTGATAATGGTTTCTCTGTTAAGTTTGATGCACATGGCTGTAGGGTTAAGAATGTCATAACAAAGCAAGTCTTATTGTTGGGAAATCGATCCCCAACCGGGAATGTCTACTATGCAGATTGGAATAGTAGTCCTCCTGATACCTGTCTGTTATCAAAGAGCAGTTCAGATGTGAGTTGGCTGTGGCACAAAAGGCTCAACCATCTGAATTTCAAGACAATGAACCGACTTGCAAGACAGGAACATGCAAAGGATATCCCTAACCTTGTGTTTTCACCAACACACATCTGCAGTGCTTGTCAGCTGGGAAAGCTCGCTAGATCCTCCTTTCGGTTGAAAACGATTCCCTCAACCGACCAGGTATTACAGCTGATCCATATGGATCTCTTCGGGCCTGTTATACCAAAGAGCATGAATGGTAACGAGTATACATTTGTTGTTACTGATGATTTTTCTAGGTACACGTGGACCATTTTCATGCGTCACAAGAGTGAAACCCGAGATGAGCTACCCAAGTTGATGGATCGGATATTGAACCAACAAGAGATGAAAATCATTTCTATCCGATTAGACCGTGGAACCGAGTTCCTAAATGAAACCATCATCGAGTACTGCGAGAAGCGTGGAATTACTCATCAAACATCGGCTGCGCGTACTCCACAACAGAATAGAGTAGCCGAGCGAAGGAACCGAATGCTGAAGGATGCTGCTACATCCATGTTGACAAGCTCAGCTCTGCCAAAGAGATTTTGGGCTGAGGCAATCAACACAGCTTGCTATACCCAGAACCGGTCTCTTCTAACCAAGCGGTTGGGAAAGACTCCATATGAGCTATGGAGACGCAGGAAGCCTGATATCTCTTATTTTCGTGTTTTTGGTTCTAAGTGTTATATTCACAACAATGGGAAGACTCAGTTGAAAACTTTTGACGCCAAGGCTTCGAAGGGCATATTTCTCGGATATGCCGCTCGGATCAAGGCTTA
Source organism: Schizonepeta tenuifolia (assembly GCA_029490685.1). NCBI lineage: Eukaryota > Viridiplantae > Streptophyta > Magnoliopsida > Lamiales > Lamiaceae > Schizonepeta > Schizonepeta tenuifolia. The sequence goes on from CM055960.1 coordinate 76,831,607, forward strand.
TAGAGTTTTTAACAATAGTTCTCATGTTGTGGAGATAACACCTCATGTTAGTTTTGATGAATCTACTTTTGAGTGCAGGGAACAGGCTAAAGGACAACAAGCTGAGCCATATGTTCCACAAGCTCTCACCAGATCACAGGTTCTAAGGCAGAAGAATCTAGCTGAACCATTAGTATGGGCAACTGAAAATGATGATCTTTGTTCCTCTGAAGATGAATGTAAGGACCCCAGCTCATCTTAAGGGGGAACTTCAGCTGATGTCTCTCCAACTGCATCAGCATCCGAAGCCCAACCAAGCTCAGTTTAAAATATTGTCCATGTTGAGGATCCAGACTCTACAGCTGATAAATCACCAGTTCTGAAAATCCCAGCATCTCCCACGGCTTAAAATACGGAACAGCCACCATTGGAAGAAGAAGGAAGATGCAACAAGAGATGGTATGAAGATCATTCCAAGGACAACATCATTGGAGATCCAGCCAAAGGTGTGAGTACCATGAGCAGAGTTGCAAATCCAGACTCAGCTGAGAAAGATTCCAACACTTACGCCCAATATGCTGAGGAGTTGGCAGTTCTTGAGGAGTTCGAACAAGCCGGAGATGTTGCCATGATTTCATGTTTCGTAGCTGATGTGCCAGAACCGAAGAATGTTGTGGAAGCTCTCAACTGTGTTCATTGGACAATAGCCATGCAAGAAGAGCTGAATGAATTTCTACGCAACTGTGTATGGGAGTTGGTAGAAAGACCAAATGGTGTCAAAGTCATTGGATTAAAGTGGATTTTCAAGAACAAGAGAGACGCCATTGGATTCATCGTGAGGAACAAGGTAAGGTTGGTAGCACAGGGATATTGCCAACAAGAAGGAATTGATTTCGAGGATTCCTTCGCGCCTGTTGCAAGGTTGGAAGCCATCCAAATTTTTCTAGCCTATGCCGCATTTCACAAATTCAAGGTCTATCAGATGGATGTGAAGTGTGCGTTCCTCAACGGTGACATCAAGGAAGATGTTTATGTTGAACAGCCTCCCGATTTTGAGATTGAAGATGGAAGAGTGTATAAGTTGAAGAAAGCAATCTATGGATTGAAGCAAGCACCTAGGGCATGGTATGACACTCTATGTGGTTTTCTTCTGAACTCGGGGTTCAAACGAGGGTCAATTGACAAAACACTGTTCACCATCAAAGTTGAAGAAGACATACTTGTTGTGCAAATCTATGTTGACGGCATCATATTCGGTTCCAAGTCGGAGGAGCTGTGCGAGAAGTTCTCATATCTCATGAAGGAGAAATTCGAGATGTCAATGATGGGCGAAATGAATTATTTTCTTGGACTACAGGTGAAGCAGTCATCAAAAGGGATTTTTATTAATCAGTCCAAATATACAAAGGAGCTCATCACAAAGTTCGGTTTGCAGTCAAGTAAAACCACAAGGATCCCGATGAATACTAACTGGAAGATTGAACCCGGATCTGAGGGAAAACTCGTGGATGCCAGTAAGTATAGAGGGATTATTGGTTCTTTGCTATATCTAACCGCCAGTCGGCCAGATATATCTTACGCGGTTGGAGTGTGTGCTCGGTTCCAAGTTCAGCCAAGAGAAGCACACATGTTGGCAGCAAAGAACATCATTAAGTATCTGAAGGGCACTGTTAATGTTGGGTTGTGGTGTCCAACCGACGACAATATCCAACTGATCGGATACTCAGATGCGGATCTAGCTGAAGATCGGTTGGACAGGAAGTCCACTTCTGGACACTGTCAGTTCATGGGAAGCAAGTTAGTCTCATGGTTCTCCAAGAAACAAGCATGTGTTGCCACTTCTACAACCGAGTCAGAGTACATGGCTGCCGGAAGTTGTTGCATGCAAGTGTTGTGGCTCAAGCAACAGTTGAGAGATTATGAAGTTGCAACTGGACAGGTTCCCATTCATTGTGATAGCTCAAGTGCCATTGCTATCTCTTTGAATCCTGTTCACCATTCTCGGACGAAGCACATTGACATCCGACATCATTTTATTCGAGATCATATTGAGAAGAAGGATGTATCTGTGGAGAAGATTCCAACTGAGATTTGGAGAGCCGATATCTTCACCAAACCTCTAGCCGAAGCACGGTTCAAGATGTTATGCGATCTCCTTGGATTGTTGGATCCATCAGATAAGGAATCAGCCGAGGTGAAGAGATGAGATATCCATCTGAGGGGGAAGCTCAGATGAAGGAGGAATCTCGGATGCGGATCGCCAACTGAAGACATCAGACGTCAGCTGAACAGACGAACTCGAGTCAGGTGATGGTATGCCGCAACATTGGAACACAGCTGATTCCAACATCAGCTGGGAGGTATTACACAGCTGATTCCGACATCAGCTGGCAGATATCATTTATGGTTGAAGGTGTTTATGTCTTAAATGAGAATGTTTGAAATAAATTCAAACATTCCTGAGCATGTCAGTTAGATTAAAATAGCCAACATAGCGCATTTAATGTAAAGTAGGGCTGACCATCAATAGCCCTACTTTATAGTGCGACTGGGCTGACATGAAAAACAGTTCACCTTCTCACGCGCTTGTTGGAACTCGGATTGTGACCTCAGTCAAAGCTAGTCAACAGTCATGAGATCTCAGCCGTTGATGGATTCGCGCCATTCAACCTTGGCCGTCGATTTCAACCGAGCCACTAACCTATAAAAGGCGGTAAATCAAGAAGTGTCTCTTACCTTCTACATTTGTGATTATCTGCAGTAACTGTTCATCTTCGTCTCCGATTTTGTCTCACCATTTTCTGCAAAGATTTTCATCTCTTCTTATATAAACCTCTCTGCATTACTAAATGGCACCAAAAGGAAAGAAGATGGCATCCTCTGGACCTTCCCTAGTCCCTACATCATACGAAGAATCTTTTGACATGCTGCTCTCCAAGATCCACTTCGAGCAGATTTTGTCAGAAGAAGAACTGGAATCACCGGTGTTGTCTCCCCTCGCCGAACTTCTCAGGGAGAACGGCCTCCTGGATTGGGCGACGCTCTTCCCCTCCCACCTTATCAGGCGTCACGTTGGAGAATTCTACCTAAACCTGCGATCTCCAATAGACAGCCGAAACGACCTCGTTACTGAAATATCTTGTCGACAACGCGATGTTCCGGCCAGAACGATCCGCCGAGTCACCGTCTCCATTCCAGTTTCTGACATTCTATGCCAAATCATTCTGCCACAGACACAGTTGAGAATATCACCAATGCGGAAGCCGATCAATTTCTGGAGAGTGCTCTCATCACCCCAGAAAAATTGAAGAGCAATATGCAGCGAACGAAGTTGAAGCCCGAGCATCGACTTCTGTTCGATGTTGTATCCAAGGTAGTCTTCGGATACAGCGGGGCCTTTGGAGACATCAGCCGACCGAAGCTCAAGCAATTGATTACTTTGGAGCACAAGCATAAACACAACATCAACTGGTTTAGTTATTTCGAACACCAGTTGACACTGGAGAGGCAGAAGATTTCTGAAACCACAACTGACTCTGGAGAAAAGTTGTTGAGTGTCAAGGGAACTCTCAACTTCGGAGCCAAAATTTCTGCCCTGATCTTTTTCGCAACAAAGGATCAGGACATGGTCTGGGAAGACTGTGAGGAGACTCCAGTGAAGAGGCAGATGCTGTTCCCAACAGCTAAGAAAGCTCTGGATGTGATCAGGAGTGTCTACACTCCGAAAGACAAGAGGGAAGCTGTGAAAACAGCTGAAGAAAAAGATACAGCTGAGGAACTGCCTCGAGCTGTCGGCCGTACTTCTAAATCTACAACTGCACGCCGACAAAGAGCTGAGTCGAAAAAGTAGAAAGAGGAGGAACCAGCTAAGAAGAAATTGAGGGTTCGGATCAAGAAGTCAGTTGCCAAACCAGCTGAGGAGGCACCAGCTGAGAAGACACCAGCCGAAGAACCATCTGAGTCGAGTCACTCAGTTGACAAGGATGCTTTCAAGATTGTTCCTTGCGCAGGTGGAACAGATGAGGATGAAGGGATGGAAACCGACCCAGATGACGAGCCGAACATCCCCTCGGATGCATCTTCTTCATTTGAAGAAACTGAAGATGTTCCAACTTCCCCCACGGCAGGAGCTGATGCCGTACAGCCCGAACAGGTTATCCCAACCGATGCCCAGCCAGAAATTCCGAGCTCCTCGCTCGATGCCAACATTGAGACCATTCTTTCAGCCAATGTTGATGAACCTCTTGATACCAACATCCTCCCACAGTCCGAAATTTCGAGCTCCCCGCTCGATGCCAACGTTGAGACCACTTCTTTGGCCAACATTGAGGAAACCATTGAACCGATTCCATACGAAAATCTATCTCCCTCCCCCATCGATGACAAAGCTGATCGTCAAGCCGTCGCACTGGAACATGAAGGCAAGGTGGCCTACTGTTTTCAGAAGCTAATCGGGATGTTCCCCAAGGCGCGTGATATGCCAACTTTTGCCACGCTTGGGACCGAGCTGGTGTATCAGTTCAACATCATCTTCAGTCACTGGTATGTGAAGGAAGATACCATCAGGATACACAGCTGGAACCAGCTGAAGGCAGATGAATCGCGAATAAGAGACTACTTCAACTACACCAACCTTGAGGTTGCCTACAACAACAAGGTGGCACTGCTGACTCATCGTCTGGACATCAGCAAGGCTGAAGGAAGAGACATCAGGGAGACAGCTGAACCAGACTGTGTCGCCTTCCTTGATAATATGCTTGTCAAGTCGGCTGAGTTCTTCGATGACCTGGACGCAGCAGCCGCAGCAGCCAAGCAGGAAGAGGAAGAACTTCAACAGTACATGGCAAACCGCCAAGCCATGGTCACTGTTGAACTGCCAGCACCAATTGAACAACCCGCTCCAGCTGATCAGCCAGCTCCCTCCACTGATGAAATATGTGAGCTGATTGCTGATAAGGTTAATCAGCTCAGGAAAGAGATGCTTGCCAACATCCAGCTCAACAAAGAAGATCAGCTGAGGATGTTGGAAACAAGGGAGGAAAAGCACAAGAAGTTGCAGGAAGGCAATGATGCGCTGAAGATGAAGCTGGAAGAATTCTCAAAATCCACCAGCCAAGACATCACTGATCTGAAGTCAACAGTTCTGGGAATCAAATCCGAACTGAACGTCTTCAAATCCATTTCAGACTCCAACCTGGCCAAATCTCAACAGACGCAGGATGAAGAATGAGACTCTCAGTTCGAGCAAGATGGGCTGAGTTCGTTGCTTTTTAAACCGAAGTCAATGAATACTTCGCTACACTAAAGAAAGCCGAACAAGAGCGCCTTGACACTGAACTGGCGAAGAAGGTTGACGTAGAGTGCGCAGTTGATGAGCTCTTCAACCGAATCCAACAAGCTGAACAACAACTCACCTCTCTGGATGGCTCAGTTGCAAGCCTTGTTGCTGATGGCAAAAAGGGGGAAGTTGAGACTGGTGAAGATGTGATTGGGGAAGTTGAGACCCAGGCTAAGGAAGAGATTCCAGCTGAAGAAGACCCAGCCAAAGAAGACAGCCCAGAAGAAGAAGTCCACTCCTAAGCCAACCGACGTCGGCGGAGAAGAAATGGTGAAGGACTTGGAGCAGGCAGAGATGTATGGAGTTTCTTACAACTCCATAGCCGAGATAGCAGCCGAGCTTGATGCGGAACTCGACGGTATTACAACCAAAGAGTGTATTGCTGCTGCTAAGGCTATGGATGTTGCAGAGAAGGACTACATGAATCCTGACTGGATTAAGAAGTTTGCTGCCAGCCAAGCAACGAGAGTCAACAAATTCGAGGAAGAACTTGCCAAGGTTACCAACAACTTGGACAGGAACATTGCCTCTCACAGCCGACGAAGAATAGAGAAGCATCAGGTGAAAGCTGAAGCAAGGTTGAAGCAGCAGAGACTGCCTGGAAAAATCAAGCTTCAAAGTCGCTTAAGGCATATGGATAAGTGGATGCCAGCTGAGTGGAACGAAGATTGAGAATCATTCAAACAAGAGTTTGTGAATGATTTCTACTACAGAAAGGTATACACAACTGAGGATGGAAGAAGAGCCTTCAAGGAAGCCCTGACCGAGCTACACTCTGGGGATCCGGGCATGTTCAGCCAGTTCAGGCGAGCAATGATAGATGCGAAACTGGATATGAACATTGTCCCCGTCCCACAGAAGGTCACCTATCTTTCTCCATTTCTCCCAGACTCAAGAAACCCCAACCGACAGAAAATAGCAGCTGAAGCAAGACAAGTTTATCGGGAACATGGGGTTGACATCTCAAAGGAGTCAGAGGCGAAAAGAGAAATTTTTGTTAGAATTTTTGGCAAGTATGGGCTAAAGTATTAGCTTAGTTAGAGTTTTTGAGCAACTGATGTATGTTGATTTTTTTTTGTGCATTTTGTTGTAACCATCAGTTGTAATGAAAACTTTCATCAGTTATACGATGCACCTTGACGTACAATCTCTAGTTGTCCAAGCTCTGAATCGCAAAGTTATTTCAATACCATGTTATAACTGTACTAACCTTTTGATGTTTTAATCTTACAGACTGTCTAGAATTTCAGCTGAGATTTTAGATAGGTCAGTAGGGTTTTGATCGGGTTTGATCTGTAAGGGTTTTGGCATCATCAAAAAGGGAGAAATTGTTGGGAAATTTATTAAAGTTTTGATTGATTCCAAAACTAACTGACCTCAACCGAGTAGATGTTGCCATATCCTAATGTTAGCATTTAGGCTCGCTGTTTGAGCAATGTTGAGATTTTATCTTTACAGGACTCCAGCTGAAGACGGAAACAAGGCTTCACTCAGATAAAACATCAGATGTAATGAAATACAACTGAGTGTTTAAGGGGGAAGATGCGTTCAAGACATAGAACATCAGATGAGTGTTAAAGGGGAAGATGTAAGAGAACATCAGATGTAAGAAAGACAACTGAGCGTTCAAGATTCAGAACATCAGATGGAAGAAAGTCAACTGAGCGTTCGAGCCAGCTGATCAGATACAAAATGTCAGATGAAGGTAGAGATCAGATGGAACATCAGTTGAAAGACTCAATTCGTTAGATCGACAACATGAAGCTCAAGGCAGCTGAGGGTTCAACTGTTTCTCTTCAGACAGAATGTCAGATGAAGATAGCAATCAGATGGAACATCAGCTGAAGACCACTCAGATGAAGATCAAACTTCTCAACTGACTAACCATTGTTGAAAAACTAAGGTTGAGATTTGAAATTCAAGTATGAAGTCACGTGAAGGTTTGACGTTCTGTCATTACCTCATTTGACCCAACACAAGGATGTCTCAGATGGAAAGCAGAAGTTCACAGTTGCCAAATCAGGAAAGTCTGCAGAGATGAGAGACAAGCCATCGCTTTCAAAGAATAAAGATCAACGGTTCATCCAACGGCTAGTTGATTCTCTCCACCTATAAATAGAGGCATTCATTCATTCACCAAGACTTAGAAGAACACACACAGAAAATAGACAAGTGCGAGAGCAGATAAACGAGCAAAAGAAAAACCTTATACAGCACACAAGCCAAACCGAAATTAATCTCTAAGAACATCACTAGTTGAGAGTTCATAGAGTGTTAGAATCTGTCTTGGTGTTATAGATCTTTGTTTGAGTCTTCAATTGTTCAAGCCTAGATCCTAGCTCACTTCCTTGTTCGAGCTAGTAGTTGGAAAACCCACCCTTACACACACCCTCAAAAAGGTTGTTAGGATTCTACTCTTCCCGAAATTGAGTAGATAGGTTGATAAGTACCCGTAAACTTATCTGTAAGGTTGATAAGTACCCGTAAACTTATCTGAACGGTTGCAAAGTCCGCGTAAGCTTTGTGGTTTCTGTCCTAAAGAACTTGGACTGAGTTGTGTGGACTCACAACTCTCCGTGGACGTAGGAGTTCTCTCCGAACTACGTAAATCCTTTGTGTGTTTGTGTCTTCAGTTCAGTTATTTTTATTGCATATCCAACCGACCAACTAACCAGAACTCAAATTGCATATTCACATTTCAACTGTTTTGGTTATTGACCAACCTTGCATCTGAGCGTGAGTTATATTTATAGGAGTTATTTTTATCCACCACATTCCGCACAGCACCACTCTTCCAACTGAGTATTCTTACTCAGTTGTGAATCCAGCTGAGTCATATTACTCAGTTGTGATAGTTTTCAAGAGTTGTTTTAAAATTCCTATCTGGTGTATTCCTCCCCCCCCATACACCAGAACTTGTATCGGGACCATCAACTGCCGAGTTTGTGATAAAGATTTTAAGTTTTCTCACTTCATTCTCTCCCCATTAATTTTTTTTGGAAGGATCTTGCCGAGTCTGGTGCTACTTCTTTCTTTATACTTCTTCATTATAATTGCATTTTATAAGTTGTATCATTTGTTAGAATGATGAAAGTTTGTTGTAGGCAAGATGATCACCATCAACACACATTTGCTGTATTACTATTGAGAAGAAGAAAAAATCTCAAATTTGTTCAAGTAAGAAATCAATTTCTTGATTCAATACGATATTTTTTTCAGTATTTTTAATGGTTTTATAATCTGTACTACATGATGAGTTTGATAATATATATGCATCACAATAGGATAATAATATAGAGTAACGAGTATGCTTACATTGGATGGTAAGTACTGTAGAAGATTTTTTTGCTTAATTTTGTAGAACATTATCTGATATATTATATGAAGATGTATGTCACAAGAAATGTACTGTCAAAAAGGATGAACTTCCTCTAACTGATCATTGCATCACTAGGGATTACATATTTATAATTTCACAGGATGAGCTCAATTCAGATATACCACACAATTGAGTAGATGCACTTTTAGAGTTAAACACTAGATTTGCTTAGGTAAAGATGCTTGCAAGGGAAGCTTGATATGAATTAATTAACCTCCATCTGTCATGCGAAAAAGAGATCTCAAGATTCAAAATCAAAGTACCATTAAAGATGTTAGATGGCGAAATTCTACTGAGATATCTGCAATATTGATATTATCTCTTCCAATTGCATTTGGACCAATTTGTTTACGTTGTGCCAAACATGACTACTTGAAGGTAACATCACTTTAGCATATTTAATTTCAATGGTTTTGTCTCCACTATGTATGTATATCGGTGCTTTACGTGTCAAAAATTTATTGGTGCGGCAGAGTTAGGCGATACAAACTAAATCTCCAGAAGTATTTCAATATAGCTAGGATCTATATATGTACAAGGCAATTATTATTAGAATTGTATTGGTAAGTAGTCAATTATTTTTCTACCCAGATTTAAAGCATTGCTCAAATATACTTGCCAATTTATGGTTTGGTTTACTTGTAATGTCTTCAATTTTCATTCTATCTAAATGACACCAAGAGAAACATTAAAGTTCAAAGATGTTGGTGGCACCTTTTGAGAAGAAACAGTTCTTAAAGGAATTCCATTGAGACCCCCAGAACAATGATGAGATTGAGATATGAGTAAACGATTTTATGCCATTGAATGGTTTGAACCTTTTCCCCCTTTCCTGTCTTTTTATTTTAAATATGCAATATGATACAACTGCTAATATTCTTAAATTCAATATAGAACGTGTATTCTTGCGTATTAAGTAAATGAACAACTTTGTATATGTTCATGTGGCTCTATGTTGGTGTAATCCGAGAATTAATCTTAATATTGTTATAATTATCCAGAAAATATTGTTCATCATTGAGCAGTCTTTAGAATTTTTTTTTATTCTGTTTTGTGATTGGGACGTTGTGATGCTAATGTCATTGAAAAGCCAATTCTTAACAATAAAAGAAAAACAAAGAATATTTTACATTTTATGAAAATCTGAATTGATTGAGTAGAATTTGGAATTTCTTTGCTTGTTTTTTGTCATGCAGTAGTTGTAGTATTGGTAGGGTACTTGGACCATGCTGGAGCAGACTATATACTAAGTCGAAAAAAGTGGGTAGTTATAATTCTAATTCGAAAAGGTGGGTATTTTTAATGACTTGAGTTTTACTTTATATGGAAATTAGAGTATCATAACTATGTCATATCTTTATTTTCAATAAAATGTTTTGCAATTGATTTCTAAATGTTGGGATGGTATTTTTTTATCAAAATTAGATAGCCCGAGTAGCTGCAGCTTCCGGAGCAATGACATTGTAAGGACTGGAGGCTCGTCAAAGGTGAGATCTTATCTTGATATATCTTTGTTTTCATCATGAGTCATCTTTATATATATGCATTTATTTAGAGTATTACTTTGTCATGTCAGTGTTTGGACCTTGTTTCTTGGAAAACATGGTTTATATCATTGTTTATAGACAATGCTCTTACAAGAAATCCGAAATATCATTTGTATAATTACCCCTTCCTTGTTTTCCTTGATAGTTACAAAATCTCAGCGCCTAACCGCCCAGGTTTTGTATCGCTCATAAGACAAGGGCCTCCCTATTTTTTGTGCGTTTAGGATTCTTGTTACCTCTTCTTGATTGGACCTGCACAAACTTAGATTAAGCAAGCTGCATTCATAGCCCTCATTTGTTTGATGTGATCTTATTTACGTGATACAATTTCCTATCCCAATTTGCTATCCCAATATTCAAATTTTTAAAGATTAGAACTCTACTTTCTTGCATAGAATATGGTACTGAATTGTAGTATTGGTTAATGTTGTACGAATGATGGAATGCTTACCATTGAATCTTTGAAATGTCGGATCGCATATTGTGCGAGTTTAATTTGGTGCAACAAATGGTGCAATTTTAAGGGCGATTTGATTTGGAGAATTTCTAGCATACTTGAATCAAATCTGCATCGTGGAATTGATCCTGCATCAATTTAACACTACACGTGGATACCATAATAGCGGATTCAGTTACAACAATTGAAACGAATCGATATTCTACACAACATGTAAGTTTTCTTTTTGTTGTGTTCATAGAAATCTCTACACACAAACTTAATTGTAAGTCTTGATCTGTTTCTTGACAATTAATTCCGCTGCGTATCATTAGATGATGTCAAGAAATTTCAACCTTGTTAACAAAACTGAATTTTTTTTACACTTAATTCACACTTTAGCAATTATATTTCATTTTATTCAACTTTTTTTTCCTTTTTAAAGTATTACTTACTTGCCTTCGTATGTTTGATTTTGTTTATGGGATGCAAAGCATAAATAATTAGTCTCATATCTAAACACTGTGTGAATAACTAGGGTACACTATGAACTTCATGTTCAAGCTGAGTTAAAAGAGACATCTCATTTTCCGAACATGTATGTGATGCAGTTACAAAAATTGTGTTTTGGGAGGATATGTGGTTTAATGAAGATACTTGTCTCACAAACAAATTTCCCTCTCTCTTTTGTTATCTTCTCGAAAATCTTGGTTAATTAAAGATATGGGTGTTGTGTGTGGTGATTCTTGTTCATGGTCCTTTAGATGGAGGCGGTGTTTTCTTGCTAATAAATTTCATGAGTTCATGGATTATTGGACTTGTGTTTGCACGTTTAAAATCTCAACTCACATGGACGATTTTTTCCAGTGGAAAGACTCAACGAATGAACTGTTTTTAACTCGTTCGATGTATGATTCTTTGACCTCTGGGGCTTTGTGTCAAAAGATTAATATAAAACAACATAATCCATTTTTTAGCATATTTTCTCAAAGTCTACGGATTGGAGAACCACCATGTTTGAATTATAGATCACCTAACCTTAAAGTTAAAATATTCAATTGCACAGCCTGGAAAGATTAGAACAAAACACCAAAACTTATTCCTTTGTATGCCTTTTCAAAGTCTATTGTGCACGTTAGCGGAACCATCATGTTAGACTAATTAAAAATTTAGTTTGAAACAGGACAAGTTCATTTTAGAAATAAATATTGAAGTTATTTAAAATTAAATATACATTTAGAAAGCAGTTTATTCAATTGATAGTGGATTAAATGTGCTAATTAATGAGAGAGTTAAGCTTGAACAATTGAACTTGATGGCAAGTTACCAAAACATCACCTTTATAAAGTCCTCCTTTACAAAAGAAATATTTACTTCAAATTCTCTAGACTCTAGCTAATAATGAATAACACCACTTCCAATTTTTAATCTATTCTTCATAAAAAATTGTAGAAGATAGAAGCAAGAGAGATGGCAGCTTATGCAGCTCTAGCGAGTCTCTCGCAATTTCAGCAATGAGAATAAAGGAACATCAACTTGAGAGTCAAGACAATGATGCCCTTCAAATTTGATATGGGATCGGTAAACCTAGGCCCATAATCGGTATAATGGCCCAACGGCCTTGGCCTATCCAGTCTAAGTGAAAAGGATAAAAGCCAATAAGGAATGTGAGGCCCAGTTTAAAGGCCCATGCACTCTTTTTTATAGAATTACCATTCTACCCCGATAAAAACCCCCCTATAAAAACAAGCTTACATCCCATTGCTCAAGGTATTGTTCACACACACTTCACTCATTTCCTTCTACCTTTTTCCTTCCCGCCCAAGTATCTGACTTAAGCATCGGAGGGTCCTCACCCGATCCAATCCTGGTGTGGGACTTTCTTTTCCTTTTTTGCAGGGAATTCAACACGAGACCGTAGGCGAGGAGCAATAGGAGAGGTAGTTTATTCTTCTCCGCACGGAGACTATTTTCTTAGATTTCATATTGTTCCATTCATTTTTCTTCGTTGATAAGACGTTAGCCCAGTCTTATCAACTGGCGCCGTCTGTGGGAAATCGAGCTAAGTCGTTGATTTTTCCCCGTGTTTGCTTTACTATCTTCTTTTCTGCCAGATCTGAGTCAATGATGGTCGGAAAAGAGCACAGGCGTGGCTCTGAAGGAAAATGATTCACAGTCTTAGGACACTTGAGAATGTTTCCTAAAGTTACGCCTGCGATCCTCTGAGGAAGACTAAAGGCTGCAATCATATTTATTCGTAGACGATAATTGTTTTTTCTTTGTAATAAAGAGTGGTAGATAGAATAAAATGTTTGTAAAATGTAATATCTGAAACTAAGAAATGAAATGAATGAAGCTTGCTTAAATTATAAATGAGTTGATTCCGTGTAGAACGGGCCGTCAGAGCTCTGCCGGACTTCAGCCCTGAAGTGCTGTGAGTGATCCGTGCACCTTTGCCGGCAGAAATGATTTGATTCCATGATGAACGGACCGTCAGAGCTCTGCCGGACTCCAGCCCTGAAGCACTGCGAGTGATCTGTGCACCTTTGCTGGCAGAAATCATTTGATTCCATGATGAACGGGCCGTCAGAGTTCTGCCAGACTCCAACCCTGAATCGTTGCGAGTGATCCGCGCACCTCTGCCGGCATAAATGATTTGATTCCGTGATGAACGGGCCGTCGGAGCTGTGCCGGACTCCAGCCCTAAAGCGCTGCGAGTGATCCGTACACCTCTGCCGGCAGAAATCATTTGATTCCGTGACAAACAGGCCGCCAGAGCTCTACCGGACTCCAGCCATGAAGCGCTGCGAGGGATCCGTGCACCTCTACCGGCAAACATGATTTGATTCCGTGATGAACGGACCGTCAGAGCTCTGCCAGACTCCATCCCGGAAGCGCTGCGAGTGATCCGCGCACCTCTGCCAGCATAAATGATTTGATTCCATGCAGAACGGGCCATCAGAGCTCTGCCGAAAAATGCAAAAAATGCTCAAGCAAGCCTGGAAGGCTACAAAGATGCAGCAGGGCCTCGTCACCCATCACTCTCCACCACTGGAGTAGGAGCTCAAGCCACCAGAGCTAATCTACAGCACCAACCCCCAACCCCCGACTTTATAAGGGGTCATGGGGGAGCATGTCTAAGCATTTTTAAAAATAAAAATGACTCTGAGGTCAAACTTGCCGTCTAAGAAGCTAGACAACGACAAGACCACCTCCCTTAGGATCTTCATTTCCTGCTCCCCACCTGCGCTAACGAAGTAATGGTCGGAGAAGAAGAACCTTGGACCTAAGATGCTAGTAGCCGGACATCATGAACCCGCGTCAGATGTTTGACTACAACAAGAGTCGTATCTCAGATATATGACTACAACAAGAGAAAAGCCGCCATGAAAATGGGAGAGGAGTCAGACTTTGAGGACGGGAAAGGTAGGAAAAGAAAGAACATGAATGGCATGATCAATAAACAAAAAGAAGATAAACGAGAAGAAGAAAAACAAGAAGATTTTAACCTTTTACAAGAAAACGCCGAGTAAAAAGTGAAAAAGAAAATACGGTCTTTATAGGCATGAAAAGTAACCGAAGCATTAAAAGCATTTTCCCTATTCGCGATGGGTAGTTAGGACATTAACTGACATTCTCAGCTAGATGCATTTAAGGCCTTCCTTTTCAAATAAAGATAAAAAGTAATTCTCTTTTTACCCTTTTTCCTTTTTATTTTTCCGAGGAGAATATCCAAGCAAGAAAAAAGGGGAGAGGGGGTGCACAAAGATACCCCAGAAGCCTAAGATAACTAACATGAATATATCTGAAAAAGAACGAAAATCATTATGCGTATTAAAAGACTTTTTTCTCATTAGATTCAAAGGAAGTTACATCGTAAAAAAAATTAATAATAATAATAATAATAATAATAATAATAATAATAATAATAATAATCAGACATGTGCCCAGGTCTGCATCATTACATCCCTCAACAAGTAAAGGAACAAAAAAGCTTCCGCTATTCCCTGCTCAGTCTAAAAAAAACAACAAAAAAAAACAAAAAGGAAACAGAAAGAAGAAAATTCGAATAAGAAGGGGCCCTCAAAGAAATCTGCAACTATAGAAACGCGGAGATGTGGTCGCGCCAACAACTGTCCCCATGACCGGGATGCTCCCCCTTCTCAGAAAGAAGGCGGAACGAAGTCGGTCGCCTCTCAATCGAGCCATCTCTCGGAGCCTATGCAAGAGACTTGCACTGCCGAAAGCGGACTTAGCTCTCACCACTCAAAGTTGGGGGGAGACGAGATGAGTAAGGTTTTTCAGATGTATGACAACAACAAGGAAAAATCGAGAGTGAATAGCTTGAAAGGGAAAACCCGTTCGGAAATTAGAATAGGGTAGCCATGATTTCTTGGCAAAGGATACCCAAAACATCGCAGCAAACACAAATTTATAAGAGAAAAGGAATGCATAATAAGGAAGTAATAAAGTAGGCAAGAGAGGCAGTTGAGAAAACGACAAACATCATAAAGGAACAAAACATAAAGTTGAGACTTGAAATGGGAAAATTAGCTTAAAACTCTGCTTGTCGAATCAATGTAACACTCATACCAAACATGTTTAAGGAAATCGAGGCAACCCCTTTTAGGCAAAAAGTATAAGACAACAAAAAAAACGAGAAAACATGAAAGTCATTCATGAGTTAGGAAATTAGATGACTTGCCAACACTCATTAGAAAGAAAGACAACATCCATTAACCAACGAAGGAAAACACAGGAATATCCACCAAAAAAGGGGGTGAGGGGCATACACAAACATTTTTCATCCCTAACAAAACAAAAATAAAATGATCGCCGGCTGGGAGCTATACAAAACAACCAAAGGAAACATTAGCCCAAAAAGGCAGGCTAACTATCAGGGGCTGCCACCGAGCTGGCGCTGAGAAGGGATACATTCAAGAAGACCGTCAGCTCTGAACTAAGGTGAATGAAAGGTTCCTCTACAGCGGGCAAGCTCGGATCTAGAGCCTTTGCTTGCAGAAAATCACAAAGTGTGTTTTCCATAAAATATTCCCACCAAGAAAGATCCGGAGCCTCAGCTGGATTACGAATAGGCCAATGCGCAGGCATCTCAGGGATTCTAGCAACCATCTCCTTCTGCTTGGGGCGGGCACCTTTCAGGCCATAGGTATAAGCAAAGCCTTACAGTATTGAGCACTGTTTCGGTACCCTTAGACAAGGTTGTCCTTCAGGGATTGAAGTAGCCCTTGCCCCTGGGAGTGATGAAGAGCCGTCGGAAGCAGTCCTTCACACCTGCAGATCTACCGACCTCATATCCTTGCCGCAGCGCTGCTGATACTCGCCGGTCAGCCTCTTTTTTCTCCTTCTCCACCTGAGCCTCCAGGTCTTTGATTCGGTCACCCAAGTCCCCAATAGTAGTCTGGAAATCACGTTTCTCTTTAGCAAAGGACTCGAAATCCCTCACCAAAGTTTGATGCTTGACCAAAAGGACCTCGTGAACCTTTTGCAGCTCTGCCACCTCCTACTCTTTACCCTGAAGGCGAGAAGAATGATCGTTCTTTATCTTAGCATGTTCACGAGAGAGTTTCCAAGCCTTTCTCTCAGCCGCCATCAGCTTTTGCGACATAGTATCACCATAAAATTCGACGCTTAAATAAGCCAAAGCCTAAAGAGTTAAGACAAAAAAGGGAAACCATAAGTACAAAGCGACTATAATAGTAAACAGAGAAAGAGACTAACATCATGCCTGGATCAAACATGCACCAATCTGAGCCCTCCGACTTTCAAAAGTCTCCTTTTGTATCCTCTTTCAAAAGTCATTAAGCAAAGTAATATTTGTGAAATTTTACCTCTCTTCATATCAATGATTATTTTTTGCATAATTGCAATGATTACTTAACAAAATAACTTAAAGTACATGTTGTTGTGAATAAAAGTAACAATCGTTGTGAAAAAAAGTAATATTTTTTGTTACATTATTTTCTTCATATCAAAAATTACTTTTAGTCCTGACAATATTTACTTAATCAAATTACTAAAAGTACACGTTGTCGTTAATAAAAGTAAATATTGTAATTAAGCAAAATAATATTTTTTTATTAATTTTTTTAATATTAATCAATCAACTTAGGGTTTATCAATTACTAATTAGAGTTTATTAATTCATAATTAGGATTTATTTAATTTCCATGTAGAATTTATTTTTAATTTTGTAGAGCAATTATTATTTTTTTAGCTAATAATTCAACAAAACAGAATAACGAAAAATTTATGATATATAAACAAGATATTAGGACACTTAAGAAAGTGTCTTAATAACGTTACAAATTAAAAAGAAAAAGTAAAATATTAGGCACTGATGGGAAGAATCGAACCCACGACCTTCATTGCCATGCGGAGCCTTCTCTACCTTTAGGCTACCAACGACTTTGTTAAATATTGTGCACAACAATTATTTATAGAAGCGCGGTCAGCAGTAGAGTTGTCAAATGGGCCGGGCCGACCCAGCCAGCCCGGCCCAGGCCCGGTATAGCCAGGCCCAGGCCCAGGCCCAGCCCATTTCATATTTGGTGTGGGCCTGGGCCGGGCCTCTATCTTGAGATGGGCTTCAATTGGGCTTATTTTGAAGCCCAGAACCGGCCCAGGCCCAGGCCCACGACATTTTTACACTATGTGGACTTCAGATGGGCCTAAATAATTGAAAAAGCCCGGCCCAGGCCCGGCCCATTTGATTCATGGGCATGGGCCGAGCCGGGCCTAAAGACTAGTGGGCTTCACCGAGCCTGGGCCGGGCTGGGCCGGCCCAGCCCATTTGACAACTCTAGTCAGCAGCAGCCAAAAAAAAACAAAAAAAAAAGACCGCACTGATCCAAATTCGGGTCGGATCGAACCGGTTGCATTGTATGCAACTAGTTGCATGGAAGTCCACCCCCAATATAAAATGCTCATTAGCTAAGTTCTGCCTCTCGAGAATTTATTTGCATCTATAATATTTTGGTTTATTTTGATGAGTTATAATCTTTTCAATCTCAACATAATTTACAATTATTAACTTAACATGAAGTATTGTGTCGCAGTAGGAGTGAGCACAGGTCAGTTAACCAATCATTTTACAACAAAGAATCTGACCATTTTCGAGGTGATTTTGGAACGGTTCCTTGGTCGGTTCAATCTCATATTCATTCCTAATATTTGATACATGCTCATACTTGTATATGAAAATTGAACAGACTCTAAACCTCTCTTCTCCTTTTACTCGTATTAAATATCCAGAGTTCCTCAATATAATAAACATTCAATTCGTAATCCAGGGTCAGTAATTCACCACAACATCATATACGGGACTAGAGCTGGAATTCGGTTCGGTTACATGTTAACCACACCGATAACCGTTTAACAAGATTCTGACAGTCGATAATCGAACTGCAAAATAATTTTGGTTAACCAATAACCGTTGTGGTAATTTCGGTTCAGTTATTGATTTACTTTTTTAAACGAAAAGAATTATAAAAAGTAGAATTGAAGAATAAAGTCTGCTATATTTAAAGATGTGAATAAAGCATAAGCCACAATATATATAAATTAAAAATTTATCACTTGAACTAAATTCTCTCGCTAAATCCGCAACATTAAATATAATATAATAAATGTTCACTTTGATTATCTACATGAGCATAAAACAACTTAATATGATACAAAACTATATTTTGACAAATTAAACCAATATATACTTAATACTATTAATAATAGTATTTTGTTAATATATAATAAATTAAACAACTTAAACCCAGTCACAGCCCCAAATTCCGAGGGACGGCAAAGCCGGGGTGCGACTAGGGGTTGGATTAAAGAAGCGGGGAAGAAGGGGGATAAATGAATAAATAGACAAGATTAAACGACAACTGATATCTATGAACATATTTTATTAAAAGAAAGAGAGTCGACCTTGAAGGATCGCTCGATAAAGTAGTTCTCAAAAGAAACTAAGTTCGAATTATGGAACTTAGACTAAAAAAGTTTTACACATTAACACAAGAGTTTAGCAGCGGAAAAACGTAAACTAGAACACAACTGATCTTCTTTAATCACAACCTTTTACTCAACCTCCGTCGCTCCCGTCGCTCAACCTGCACATTTATAAATATATGCAGGGCTAAGTATTTTCATACTTAGTGAACACATTGCCGAAAACATAATAACAATAGATTAATCAGGTATTTTTTTTAACAGTAACGCATTGGGGTTTTTCTTTAAAAATGCCCGTGCCTACTAAAACATTTTCCTTTCAAAACATAAACATAGCTTGCAAGCATTTTCTGACAGATGTTACGGTCGATTTGCCCAATATTTCTCACCATGGCTGGCTACCCCTCAACAGGGTACCACACACACCGTCTACCGTGTACACAAACTCTGGAAAGTCCCCCTTGTATACTAACTCAGAGTACGATCGATTTAGTTAGCCCCATTGTATCTAACTCATAATTTCTGGAAAGCTGTCGGCTAACACAGAATGGCACAAATGAACTCACATAAAACAAAGCATTTTACGCCTGATAATCACTTTCAAAAATACAGTTATCAAAGCTGTAAGAAAACATTTTGAGCAACGCTCGTTTTCATTTTGATATAAGAAAAGCCCACCTCAATGATTACGGAACTAAAACACAAGCTTCCGTCTTCCGTCCTGTCTTCTAATCTCGACATTCTTCTTCTAACGTAAATAATCAATCTTTAGTAATCAGTCGAGACGTTAAAAAGAAACAGAAAATCGAAATCGGTTAATGACTTTTAGGCCTTTGCACTTTTACTAATCTCTTTGATTTTAACGAAACGAGACTCGAACACTTCTTGCTTAGAACTAACTCGGCTCATTACTCGACACTTAGGTCAGTTAATAAGGGAGTCGATAACTTATAACGACTTAGAAGTTCACAAGGAACGAAGTTAAGAAGAATTCAACTTAAGAATTTAGACTTAAGAAAGTTCCTGCACAAAGCAGAAGTTCTGGAGTTCATACAGAACAGATTCCTGCGAAACAGGGGATGAAATTTATACCAAAACAAAGCTACAGATGTCTAGTTTACTCTCCAATTTACGGATCTCGATTTTGTTAAGCGAGCTAAGAGTTATGACAGTTTCCGTAAGAGGTCGCAAAACTGCCCGAGTGTAACCCTAGGGCTCGTAGAAACTCGACGTATAATTCCCTAGGTTCGATCAATACTATACAACCTTTAAGCTCACAAATTATTATCTTTTTACAGTCTTAAGGCAGTCAATATGCATGTCCCTTAATCGGGTATACATTCACGTCTTTTTGATTTAAACAAACGACGAGCATTTCCTCGTCTTTCAACTAATTAAGTACTAAACCAATTCAATTTCAATTTCACTTTCATTCTTCAATTTCTCGTTTATAAATTATAACCTATATCATCTCATATCTTGAATTGAAATATCGTCAACTACAAACTTGTTCGTTTATCAATAACAATCATTAATATCCGATTAATTTCCTTATTCGACTTTTCTATCGACACTTAGACTCATTTCTTCGTCTCTTATCAAAATTCCAACATTCTTAGAATTCGTTCAAATTTTCCGATTACGATTATTAACTAACAAGATTAACATATATTCAAAACATAAACCTAAATCATTATCCAGTCTCGACTTATCGACGATTCTTCGTCTCTTAACAAAATTTCAACGTTCTCCGATTTTGCTCAAACTTTCCAATATCGATCATCAACTATCAAGATTCACTAATACGTAAACCACATACTCAATTTTTTATCGGATTTTAACTTATCGTCGGGTTTTCATCTCTTGCGATTTCTATTTTATTTTTAGAAAAATCCCATCAAATTCTATAATCATCCACATACTTACTACATATCATTTCTATCATCATATCATACAAATCATATCCAATATTACATCAAATCCTCACTTATTTCTCTCTTACACTTTGGTTCTTAATTTTAGAAAAATACCAATTAATTCATAAGATCATCTATCAAAGCATAGAACATGAATCCACTAATCAATCCTCAAAGAAAATCGAACTAACATCAAACCCCTATTTCTTTAAAATTTTCGGTAATATCTAAATTATTAGGAGGGTGATTTCCACATAATTTCTATCCATTTAATCCATTCCTAAGCATGCTATAACATAAATTAAGAATAGAACATCATGCTTCTTCATGAAATTTTCGGTATTATCAAGACTTGAAGGAAAGAGAATTTTGTTCTGTTGGAATGGAAGCTTAGATCATTACCTTAACGATTATGGACTCGGAACTAAGATCGATTGGTAGATGAATGACTTGTGGAGCTTTTGAAAGCTTGAAGGATGAACAACAATGGAAGAAAGTGAGAGAGAAGAGAGATGAGAGGAATGGCGGTATTGGAGGGGAAGAAGAATAAAGAAAAAGGCTTAGGTGTTAAGATAGGATTTCATAAAGTGAATAAAGATCTAACAAGTGATGAGTCATGGTGGTAAATGGCGGGTGGAGGGTAGATTTTTAGCCACAAATATATCATTTACGGGTCTAATACGACGTTATAAAATCGAAAAATTAAAACCCTAGACGGTTACGTTTTTGACGAAATCTAATTCGACCGTTAGATTAGAAATAAATCACTTACTCGGAAAGCATATTTCGATTTCCGAAATCCGATGAAAAGTCGGGATAAGACAGTTCAAAATTCGTCCGAAAAAATAATAAAAACTGACTTTTTCCAGTGAACTCGTATCGAAGAAAAAGTGAATGTAAAATCTGATGGTTTTTCGATCTGAGTTTTCAGACGAAAATTTTATCGGACGTGAAAACCCTAATACAGTAGTCGTTCAACCGACTTCTGGAATTTATTTTCAGAAACGGATTTCACCGTTAGTCTTAGAATTGAAAATCCTTAACTTAGGCGTGCAAAGCTTTAATTAATAATTAAATTTTTATTTAAACGACGGAAGAAATATCCGGGGTATTACAAACCCTTGTAAAGTATATTAATAATAAAATTATATTTAATATGTAAATTAAATCGATTATTATTGGTTTAATCATTAGTTAGTCGTTATAACCGATAACCGCTCTTCCACTACTTCGCTACCGATAACCGAACCACTAACCGTTCTATAGCGGTTATCAGTGCATCGAACATCCGCAGTTAGCGGTGTAATCAGTTATTAACTGACTAATCGTACTTGTTTTTCCACCCTATAAGAGACAGTCGACCCATATTGCAAAAATAAATAAATAAATAAATAACATCTCCAAAAAACAATACCGCCAAAACAAAAGAAAAAAAAGAAAGAAGATAGAAGAATAAAACCTATAAATTTCAGTTTAAAAGCAGCCACTTGGATATTCTGCACACATCTTTTTACTACTCCACTTGTCCCGTTCATTATAACTTGATTTATTTGGACATGAAAACTAAAAAGAAGGACATTAAGTATAAAAAAGTGCAAATAAAGTATTTTTTAATCAATAAAATATTTCTTTAGTCAAGAAAGTGTCTTTTTTCAACTTAAAATAAACCATAATCATTTACATAAAATGAAACATGTCATATTGAGTGGGACGACCCATAAAAGATTACATGTCATATTGAACAGGATGGAGGAAGTATTTTCTAATAGTTTCAATTGAAAATTAATAAAAAATAAATTGAATTTAAAATTAATAAAATTTTAGAAAATTGATAAATTACAATTAAGATTACTAATGCAAATTCTTATTGGAAAAAAATTTAAATGCAAATTTAAAATCATAATTAGTTAAGATTAATAAATTCTAAATATTTCTTAATTAAGTGTAATTACTCTAAAGTTTTTAATTTCAACTAATTTGCTTAATTACCTTTAATTAATTAATTATATCGTAACATGAGTAAGTTTTTTTTTTAGGAAATGCACCCATATGTCATTAGCTCAATTGTAATATCAAAAAGGGTCACTAGTTCAAATTTTATCAATTTTTGTCATATGTTTACTTTTTGGACATTTATACCCTTATAATTTACACCTTATTCCATTCTGGTACACTCTCTCTCCTACTTTTTAACTTTTATTTTTTTCTCTCTTTTTTCTCTCTCCTCTCCGTTTTCCCTCAGCTCACGTTCTCTTTCTCGTTTTTTTTTTCTGTTTCTTCTTCATCACGTTTATCTCTCTCTGGTGATTTCTCCATTGTTGTTTCTTCTTCGTCGTCTTCACCGCCATCGCCGTCGCCGTCGACGTCGCCGCTGAGTCATCGTCGTTGATGCACCGTTCGCCGTCGTCTCCATCGACGTCATCGTATATGTGTTGTTCCGGTGCGGCGGCTCTTGTTCTTCGTCGCCATGTCTATTGATTTTGCGATTAGCTTCGTCGTCGCCGTCGTCTATATGATTTGACTGTGTTTTTTCTGCAATTTTAGTTAGATTTGTGTAGAATTTTTTGTATTTGCTTTTTTTTTTATTATGCAATTTAGGTTGCGATTTTGCTGTGTTTTTTGCTTTATTTTTTGTTTAGAAAGTATTACGGTGGTTCAATAGTAATTTTCCGGCGATTTTTGGTTGTGGCGTCAATGCTATGGAGGTAAATTCCGGCAACTGTATGTTGTTGTTGCAGACTTGGTACGTTTTCTTAATTTTGTACAGGTTCATACCAGGTTTACCTGGTACGCAGTACGTATTGATAAAAACGTACCGCGTACCTTAATTTGTTTTATTGGTACGCAGTACGTATTTATCATTACGTACCAAGTGTACTTGGTACGCAGTACGTAGTTATGAATTCGTACTAAGTTTTCTGAGTACGCAGTACGCATTTACTAATGCGTACCAAGTTTACTCAGTGCAGGTAATGCCTTCTTCTTTAGTGGTTGCGCATGGAGGATGCTGGAAAGAGAACATTTATGAGGGTGGTAGGAAAGAGTATATTCCTATACCGCCTAGTGGTATAAGCTTTGAATCTTTATTAGCAAAGCTTGAAGTTCGAATGAAGAAGGATAAGAGGATGTATATGTTTGATATAGATGGTTTAGTCAAGTCTCCTAGTGGTGAAACTATGAGAATGAAGATTACATATGATTTTGAGTTGTCGTATTTGATGGATGTGTTGGAGTTTCCTACTGTATATGTGGCGGTTTTTCCCACGATTGATGAATCTCATAATAGGAGGACTCCTTTAATTGATGATGGTGTACGGAATGAAGACCAAAACAATTTTGATGTTGGTTGTGATGAGTTGGGTTTAGATGGCATTGGTGAGAATGATGACCATGATGTTGGTAATAGCAATGTGGATGGTAATAGCGATGTGGGTAATGAAAGTAGCGTAGGACAGCGTTTGTGGGTTATTCCCGGTGCAGCCCATCAAGCGTCTCTTCCATCGGATGAAATACTTGCACCGGTTTGTGCGTGTGGATGAGCTTGTTCAGGGTGGCACTTTTTTCGGAAAGAAGAAACTGAAGTCAGCTCTTGGTTTATATCACATGAAAAAGCATCTCGAGTGTAAAACAATTCAATCAAACAAGGTGTACTACCATGTGGGATGCAAACTTTTAGAGCGATGTGAGTTTGAGATGCGAGCAAGTGCAGCATCTAATTTGTGGCGTATCAATCTCTTCACTCGTCACTCTTGTGTGGATGATTTGAGATATCACCCTGATCCTAAGGTTTCATCTAGAGTTGTTGCTGCACACCTTGGCCCAAATTTTGGGGAAGATGGTTCGTGTCTTAGGCCAAAGGATATTCAATCACAGATACAAAGGGAATTTGGTGTGAATGTAAAATATTCTACTTCTTTGGCTGGTAAACACCATGCTCTGGAACTTTCATTTGGAGATGTGGATAATTCATTTCAGGTTTCTCTATCATTTTCTATATTTTGTATTGCGTAATTATTATTATTGGTAAAGTTGGTACGATTTTAAAATTTCATACCAGATTTGTCTCTGTATTACCGATACATTGGGTACGATTTTACCAAATTGTACTCAGTGTACCGGTAATAAAGCGGCAAATCTGGTACGAATTTAATATTGCGTACCTAGTTTACAATAGGTAGTATAGTATGCTGTTACGTATTTATAAAAAAGTACCAAGTTTTACCAATTATGTTGGTAGAATCGGTACGTTTTTGTAAATTCGTACCTAGTTTGCAACTATATTACTGGTACATTCGGTAGGTTTTTGTAAATTCGTACCTCGTTTGCAACTATATTACTGGTACATTAGGTACGTTTTTTGAAAAGCGTACCATGTTTACCTAGCGTACTTTTAGTGATTTTTTTTATTAATTGAGATTAATTCTTTCAGATGATTCCCAAGTTCTTATACATGTTGGAGCAGATGAATCCCGGTTCAATTGTGGACCTTCAGACATGTCCAGATGGTTTGTTTCAATATTGTTACTTTGCTCTCTCTGCGTACATAAGAGCTTTTCGTGCATGTCGTCCCGTGATTGTCATTGATGGCACACACTTGAAAGGGAAATACAAGGGCATTTTGTTTGTTGCCGCTACAAAGGATGCTAATGAACAGATTGTTCCATTAGCATTTGGAATTAGTGATGTGGAGGATACTTCATCTTGGTCGTGGTTTTTGGAGCGTGTCCGTCGGACGTTTGGTTGCCCCCGGATTTTATGATAGTTTCCGATCAGCATCTTAGCATCAAGAATGCTGTAGATCGAGTTTATCCTGGCATCCCTCATGGTCTTTTTACGTTTCATGTACAGGGTAACCTGAAGACTTGGGGTACTGTTGTGACTGATCTATTCCACCTTGCTGCGAATGCTTACAAAGTGGAGGATTATGAGGAGTACATGAACAATTTGAAGGAGGCCTCTCGTGGTGGCTATGAAAAGCTGATGAGTATTGGTCCGAGCAGATGGTCTGTTGCACTATGCCCTGTGCGGAAGTTTGGGTTTGGTACATCCAACGCTGTAGAGAATATGAATTCAAAACTTCGGTGGGCAAGAAAACTTCCGACATGTTCTCTTCTAGAATACTGTCGTAATCTTGTCCAATCTTGGTTCTTTCAGCGCCACACAAAATCTGGATCTAGAAATGAAGAATTATCGGTATATGCAACAAAGGAATTAGGTATAGCTGTCGAGGCGGGGCGGGTGATGAGAGTTGAACCGATATCTGATACAAAGTTTAATGTCATTTGTGGAGTTAAAAGCAATGTTGTTGATGTTGCTTCCAGGAAGTGTTCGTGTCGGGCATGGGATCTGGATTTAATACCTTGCTCTCACGCTACTGCAGCAATTAGGTGAGGTTGAAGTTTTTATTTGTTGGTATTAATTGAATATGCGTACCTATTTTGCCGAATTATCTTAGTACACCTGGTACGTAATTGTAAATGCGTACCAAGTGTACCTCATTTAACTTGGTACGCAGGTACGCTTTGATCAATGCGTACCTGGTCATTAAGTTAAGATGAGGTACACTTGGTACGACATTGTAATTACGTACCAAGTTTGTTCATAAGAACTTGGTACGCCGGTACGCTTGAGTAAAAACGTACCGGCGTACCAAGTTCTTATGAACAAACTTGGTACATAATTACAATGTTGTACCAAGTTTGCTTACCCGAACTTGGTACGCCGGTACGCATTACCCAATTTCGTACCAAGTTTTTCTTCGACGAAGTTTTGATTTTTTACACATTTTTAGGTTTAAGAAGGAATCCCCACTATCATATGTTCATGAATATTATTCTACTGCGACGTGGCGTGAGATTTATGCTGATGATGTGATGCCTATTCCGGATAAAGATTCGTGGAGTGTGCCGCCACATGTTGCTTCAAGGATTGTTCTTACACCTAAGGAACCTAAGCAAGTTGGACGTCCTTGTACAAAGAGGATTCCAACTGGATCTCATACCAAACGCAGTCGGGGTGTTTGTGGTGTCATGAGAAAGGTCATTATGTGAGTACATGTCCTTTAAGACGCCGCTTGATTAATCCGGAAGAAGAAGGGAGTAGCAACCAACCAAGCATCAATACGAGAACCCGCAAAACGAAGAAATGTGGTATTTGTGGTGTTGCGGGTCATACTCGCCAAACATGTCAAGATCCACATAGATTTGGTTGATAAGTGAAGATTTATTTAATTCTATTGATGTGTAGTGTTTGTCATTTATTTTTTGTTTGAAATTTACGACCTTTTAATCTATATTGTGTCAAATATTAGCTGTGTAGTGTTTGTAGTTTTTTAAGTAAATATTTGTACGTTTTGTTTAATTGATCACTTTTATGAATTCGTACTAAAACTCCTGGTACGCTTGGTACGTTTTTGCTAATGCGTACTTAATGTACTTGTCATGTAGGTACGCAATTTGCAAATACGTACCTGAAACTAATGAAATACTGGTACACTTGGTACGTTTTTCATAATTCGTACCAAGTGTACCAGTAGAGTAGGTACGCTTTTGTAAATATGTACCTATATTACAATGAAAAACTGGTGCACTCGGTACGTTTTTTTAAATGCGTACCGGGTGTACTAGAAAAACACTAGTAAATCTTGGTACGTTTTGTTTAATTGCTTACTTTTCGTACTTGAAAAACTATAAAGAAATTAGATTTGCGTACTGTGCGTACCATAATTCACATTAGAAAAAAATATACATAGTTAATCCCTAGCATATGTTAATAGTTATGCAAAATGCAAATTCAAAAATATTCTAATGTTTATGGATTTACAAAATACTATCCATCATGCACAAAATATTAACATGAATGCAATGTTTAATTCAATTGGCTTCATCCCCTTCATTGACTCCATCCAAATCCATGAGGACTTCCGGTGTGACTTCCTCCGTGCTATGCGCATAAATGGTCCTTGCTATGTGGTCTCTATACTCCACGCGGTCCTTATGCTCTTGCAAACATTTTCGCATTGGATTTTTGGAGATGAGTTGCTCCACATATTTAAGGGCATAGAGGCCACAATCATATCCATTGTTTTGTTGGAATTTGTTTATTTTAATGCCCTTCTATGGAGGAAAGCATAATTCCCACTGGCTGACTTTTGGGTCCTTTATGCGATGCTCTTTGTAGTATCCGATGGCCTTCATGATTTGTGGCATCGTTCTTGTCATTGGGAGGCATATATCTCTTCTATTATCATAATGATGATCCTCGAATATATGCTCCATCGAGTCATACAGAGTGATCTTCTGCTTTTTCAGATCTATCAACATTGTACCCCAGTGATCCTTGTAGAAGCACAATGCAACTACCTAAAAACAAAATAAAACATGGTACGTTATTGTAAATGCGTAGCACAAATCTAAGAAAACCAGGTACGTTTTTGTAATTTCGTACTGCTAAACCAGGTACACCTGGTACGAATTGATAAAATCTTACCAATTGTACCAAGTCTACGCTGATACGCCTGGTACGAATTGATGGAAGCGTACCGAGTGTACCTATTATACGCTGGTACACTGACACGCACCCGTCGTGTGGTACGATCAAAATACCTGTGTATGCCCCAGACGGACAATACACGCTCCTGAGCCTACTACCGGACTGGCTAGTCTTAGTGGCAAGTTAGGGTCGATCCCACGGAGAGTGAGGAACTACTTTACTCTTCGGTGCACAAATTGAGTTGTCACGGTCCCAACCTGTATATCTGCACAATAAACTAAACGGAAATCAAATATAAAAAAGGGGGTAAGATTTGGGGTAGGTTATGATCATTATTGATATGTTTATTCGGTCATGGGCATACTGAAGATCCGTCCATGCTTCATACAAACTCAAGGCGTGGCCCAAAGATATTGGGGCGTTTCAAGAGTTCATACTCCACACTTGGAATGGTTGAGTCCCTTGTTGTCGTCTTGGTCCGAAGGTCACGCTTCACCCCGGTTACAAGGCCGTGCTTCACTCCTCCTTAGATAGTAGTCATACCCGATCTCTCCAAGTATGACCCTCACCAACCTTCTCTTCCAAACTTCCCATGTCTACACCTACAGAGTAGACATAACTCGCGGGATATCCATTTCCGGTACTACGTCCAACCGGTCATCGATATGTCTACGATACGCGAGATGAGTCCTTTGGTCAATAACCATGGCTTGATGCCTTGTCACAGTTGATGGGTGATTGTTAGAGAAGCCCAAGACTGAAGAAGAACGCAATATCCCCTTGTCCATTCCTCACCATCCAGATCTACAGCACCATGTCAGGTGCTGCTTAGCTACTCAGTCATGGCACATCGAACGTTGCCGCCTGTCATGCCCTGTCTTTGCTTGACACGGTACAGCTCTAACCGAATGGTGATCACCCGTTAAGTCAGGACTGCCCGTGAGTTCTGCTCCAGTCTTTCTAGAACTACTGGACTCAACCGATGGCACAAGTGCCTCGCGAATGTTTCACATATCAACAGTCAATCATTTCCCATACCCAAATCTCACCAAGTAGATTACTCACACATAATTGAATATATAATGATAAGCAAAATAGAACACATGAATGAAAAGAAATACGAAATACTTGAATTAAAAGTACCGAAGGCAAACAACCTTGGATTTGTTCTTCACCACAGGATGCAAATTAAGCGGATAAACTGTTTCGATCGTAAAGAAAATATAAAACTGAGATTTAAATTGTTTCTTGGACTAAGAACTTTTGAATGGCGAAGTAACCAACGTTGTGCCAGCCGCTCTGGCTGGACTTTTATAGTAGCAAATGGCAGCGAGCAAAAACCCTCATCGAGTGGACTGAATCGGCATGATTGGAACTTTTCATTTGAGCGAGATGCTGATTATCCCTGACTGATTTGATTGGTGATTGGCAATCTCCAATTGACTGATTGATTTAGGGTGATGCGCTGACCTCAAGATCCTTCTTTCCATAAACGCTCGGCAGATATACTGTGAATATTTTCCACGCGACTTTCCTTCTTTAGCTATGGCAATTGACTGGCAATTGTTGTAGTGGTCAAACTGGTTGCATGCTTTATAACTTGATTCTTCGTAGGCAAGGCAAACGCAAGATCTTCTTTGTTGTTGGGTGCATTGCGTTAATACCACGAATGCGAATGATGAACAACAACTTAGCTTCAGGGTTCACATGGAATCCTCATTTCAACCTCGTCTATTGCTTCAATTCATCTCCTGCGTTGTATACTCCTTTGCGTAGTCCTTGCAACCGACTGAATTTACTCCCGTTCTACTCATTTTGACCACCTTTCCTCTGTTTGACTCAGACTGGGCTTGCTTCCTTCGAACAATAACTTCCTTCCCCTGGACAGACACTAACTACACAAAAAGACATGAAAAATAGGGCCAAATGGCCCAAAAGTCGAAGACGCATCACACCTACACACTTAAACCATACTTGCCCTCAAGTATGTTGGTGGATTCACAAAGACACCAAGAAAAGGGGTGAATGAAAAAGAAATAAAACTACAAGACACGAAAGTGCGCAATCAAATGAATTAGTTCGTGCATCCATGTATCAGCCAAGTTAACATTCCACATCCCATTGAGCAAATACACCACATGATCATATTAGCAGTTTTCCTCACACACACTCAAGTGTTTGGCTAGTGTTTACTCTCATTTCATGCTGCATTAGCTTTCCTATTAGCTTGTTCGAGGATTTCTGGCTATCAGTTAATTTGGTGCAGTTTATCAAAGGGTCTTAATTTGGTTGTAATGGGGCATACGGAGCAGGGTGAGGACTTTTGGACAGTGGGTTAAGACTTGATTCCAGTCACATGGACTGCTCTTTCAATATAAGTACTCCCACTAATCCTCATACTCATTTCTTCCTTTGGGGGTTTTTTTTTCCTTAGGCATGTATTGATCTTTGATCACACTTAGAATTTTATTCCTTTCATTTATGCCTTCTTCTTAGACTGACTACCCCTTTTGTTACCCCTCTTTCACTTGTGTCTTTCCACTTAGAGTCTCTATGTGCCATTCTTATCTTGTATAGTGTGGGAGACACACTTTTAATCAAATATCATTACAATGGCTTATGAAAGAAAAGGTGCTTCGGCTCAAAGTGGTTAGCAATGGTTTATCATGCTCAACTGGATAATTCTGGGGCTTCTAATCATGAATAAACTGCCCTCATCCTTTAATCTACACCACCAGCTAAAATCCACTAACAAGTTTTAAGATTACTAAGCAGCATGAACACACAGAAGATAGAAATAACAGGTTCAATTCTCACAGGTATGGACTTTTGTATTCCCTCTACTGCTATACATGTAATGTTGCTCAGCATACCATTCAAACCAGTCAAACCAAACAACATGCACACATTACCCTAATCCATATATCATGCGCACACACACAGACTCACAGACACACTTTACACTAGACTCCAGTTGACACAAAACGTAAAAATCAGAAATGAAAAGAACAAAAAGAAAAAAAATAAAACCTAAACTACAGATAGGGAAAAGGAAACTTATTCATTCTGGTCGGAGGCATCCTCCTCCTCTCCGTCCGCTTTTGCCATCAACGCCTCAAAGCCCTTCTTCATGCTGGTGTGGATTGCCGTCATCTCTGCCTTCAATATTGCTACTTCTGCACGTAGCTCTTTCAGTTCTGCCAGTACAGCCACCATCTTGCTGTTTGAGCGGCGCGGAACCGCCTGCTCATTCGCCTTGCTCGGTTCTGCTCTGCCTGCTGTTCCTTCTGGATAGACCAGTGAGTAATTCCCATGCTCGTCCACCTCAACAATCCTCCACCTCACGAAGCGCCCTTGGTCCAGAAATCTTGTATCAGCAACTGCGAGATCATCTGGCTTCTCCAAATTGAAATTGGTGAGATTTTTTGCAAGAATCCTCGCCAAAGGGCAGAGTGAGAGGAATTTGTTGTGGTGGGTCACGCCGAACTGAAACTATTGCGCTGCCATGAACCCAAAGTTCACCCGTCTCTTCTCCATCATGCACCATAAAATGAACAGCTTCTGCTGAGTCACCACGTTGGACCCCTCCAAACGCCCGTAGAGGTTGTAGGCCAGCCATCTGTGGCAAATCTGTAGCGCTGGATCTCTGATCTCATTGGACTTGCTGCTGTTCTTCACATAGCGATTCCTGGTGGAGATGATTGACCAGTAGTGGTCAATCTGAGACTTCCACTCATCCGAGGCCACCGTCTCTGCCTCCTTATACTCATCCTCATATACCTCCCGCGGCTCGAGTACTCTGAGTTGAATGTTCAACTCATTGATGGAGAGAGGGAACATCCTGCCCCGCAGTTGAAAGTGCAGGGTGCCCGGAGTCTCGATACCGTAGTCGCCGCGGGATTTGAACTCCATTGTCCCCATGAATTCCTCCGATAGCTTCTTGAACGCAGGGTAATTCCATTCCAAAACCTTTTCCCAGCCGATACCTTGAAGTATCCCTCCACCTTCTCTTTGATTCCAAATGCTTCCAAGCTTTCTGTCAACAGGTAGTACCAAGGGAGGATCTCCCTGTTTTGCAGGATGGCATACCGCTGGATGTCTCGCGGTATGGTTGCTCCAGATAATGCAGGTCGTAGTACTCCTTTCCTCTTGGTTCCTGATTTCTTGGTGGTGACACTGGGTGTAGACTTCACAGGCGCTTGAATCTCCCCCGAGTTGGAGCTGTCGATGATCTCCACTCTCTCTATTCCTTCCTCTTC
This sequence comes from Schizonepeta tenuifolia, assembly GCA_029490685.1. NCBI lineage: Eukaryota > Viridiplantae > Streptophyta > Magnoliopsida > Lamiales > Lamiaceae > Schizonepeta > Schizonepeta tenuifolia. The sequence continues at coordinate 76,863,920 of CM055960.1, forward strand.
GATTTCCTTTGCTTCTCCTTCTTTTCCTCCTTCCTTTGTCGTCCCTTTCTCCTCAGCCGTAGCCCTCCTCACCGTGCTCGTAGTACCAACCTTGCCCCCTGATTTGCTCTATTTGGACTTCTGCGATAAAGGGGGTTTCGAAGTTTCGAGCTTTCTTTTTGCTCCCACTCCTTTCTCCTTGCTCTACGGGGTGATATCTTCCTGGGCCCGCACGGGAATACTTTTCCTGTCTCCTCCTCTCCAACTGGCTCTCCCCCTTTCTCGCCTTCTTGTTCCTTCTCTTCGTGGTCAGAAGTGGCCAGACCACCCTCCTTTGATTGAGACTGGGAGCGGGAAGAACTGGGGTCTGGAGTAGGCTCCTTTGGTGGAGGGCTAGCTGCTTTCTTTCCGGTGGTCTTCTTCTTCGCTGCTGCTGCGGTAGTGGTGTCCTTGACCGCAGGCTTCTTCTTCTCTCTCTTCCTAGGCGGTTGAACATCTGGTTCTTCCTCGACCTGTACCTGCTCTTGGTCACCCGTAGCGTCTCCTTCTCCGGTGGTTTGCTTCTCCGGCGAGGGAATCTTCTCCTGTTCCTCTTCTTCCACACCCCGAGTAGGTGTGGTCTTTTCTGAACTGTGCAGAAGAGTTTCCTCGGAGGTGGAGCTTCTCTTCTCCCCCACCGGCACAGATTTTGTAGTGGCTGGGCCTTTGGTTTGAGTACTGCCGGGGGTGGCGATATTTTTGCTCGTCCTTTTGTGCGCGGCTTTCTTGATTCTGACCATGGTGATGGTTGGAAACTTAGGGTTTTCAGAAAGACGGCGAAGGCTGGTGAAGATATGTGGAGTGAAAACTGGAACTGAGTGTTTAAATGGCGGGTTTGTGGACAACGGTTATGGCGAAATGGAGAGAGTGGCTGAGTGTGTGGCGGTTATAGGGGCTGTGAGGGTTAATGGATGAGGGTTTTCTCCTTTCAACTGATGGGGTGATGAGGTGACAGTTTTGGGAAGTTGAAACGTTTAAGGGAATAAAATCATTACCAAATTTGAAATTCAAATTTCGTGCGAAATCCAAGCGCCGCAGTTATATCCAGTCGTCCTTGTCAGATACGCCTCCATGTCATTTCCTGGTTAGACCTTCCCCATTCCACTCGCCGGTCTGCCACCTACACACTTTGCATCGCAAAGTGGGTTCACAATCTACCCCGGACCTCCACCTACACACTTTGCATCGCAAAGTGGGTTCGAATCTCAAGATAGACTCTAAAAACACCTTGGCCCACATTCCCCAGTTCTGACTTAGTCCAATACTCACTTAACTCAAAACAACTATTTAATACCTAATTAAGGGAAAGCGGTTGTGGTCTTACCGACGACCACTCCAAGGTTGCCTCCCAGTCAGCGCTCTTGTTTAATGTCTTGAGCTCGACTTCCAGCTCTGGCTCTTACTGATAAATAGGATCCAGTAAAGAACATTTCTCCTTGGTCTTCTTCAACTCTGAATAATCGAAGTACGGCTTCAAGCGATGACCGTTCACCACAAAAGTATCTTTTCCATTCAAATCATCAACTTCGACACTTCCATTTGGGAATAACTCCTTCACGATGTAAGGTCCTCCCCATTTTGATCTAAGCTTCCCACTCATCAGCTTAAATCGAGAGTTGAATAACAACACCTTTTGGCCAAACCAAAATTCCTTCTTCCTAAGCTTTGCATCGTGGATTCTCCTCGTTCTTTCTTTGTACAAAACTGCATTGTCGTATGACTCCAACCGAAGTTCCTCCAATTCATTCATTTGCAACTTCCTTTCTTCTCCGGCCCTAGTCATACTGAAGTTGATTCTCTTGATCGCCCAGTAGGCTTTGTGTTCCACTTCTACTGGTAAATGGTATTTTTTTCCGAATACAAGCCTGAATGGTGACATGCCAATTGGAGTCTTATAGGCAGTGCGGTATGCCCATAACGCATCTCCCAGGTAATTGCTCCAATCCTTACGATTGGGGTGAACCACCTTCTCCAATATGCCCTTGATCTCCCTGTTGGAAATTTCAGCTTGCCCATTGGCCTGGGGGTGATATGTAGTCGTGACTTTATGTTTCACCCCCATTCTTTTGGTGAGTGCTCTAATGGCGGCATTGCAGAAATGAGATCTTTGGTCGCTGATGAGGATTTTTGGAACTCCAAATCTATTAAACACCTGATCTTTCAAAAATTCGGCCACCGTATGAGCATCATTACTGGTTGTAGCCTTTGCTTCGACCCATTTGGATACGTAATCGACTGCCACCAAAATGTATTCATAATTTCCTGACTTAGGGAATGGTCCCATAATGTCGATTCCCCATACATCGAAAATTTCCACAGGCATATAGGCATTTGAGGCATTTCATCTTTTGCGGTGATACCCCCTGCCATCTGGCACTTCGGGCAGCCCTGTACCCATTTCTTGGCATCAGCAAAGATTGTAGGCCAATAGAATCCACTATCCAATATTCTTTGCGCTGTTCTTCTTCCACCGAAATGTCCACTGCATGCGGTGCTATGACACATCTCCAATATCTGAGCATGTTCCATCTCCGGAATGCACCTTCGTATGATTTGATCTGTGCCAATCTTCCACAAATGTGGTGCTTCCCAAAAATAAGAGCGAGCCTGTGTCACCAATTTCTGTTTCTCGAACTTGGTCTTCCCTGGTGGCACTTCCTTAGTAAAAAGATAATTTGCTATGTCTGCAAACCAGGGTTCATTCTCGGTTAGGGCATACAGAGTCTCCATCTCCATATGATCACGTACGGCGTACAATCTCTCATCCGGAAAAGCGTCTTCTATTGGTTCGCCATCATTCTTTTCCATTTGTGGCCTGCTTAGATGATCAGCTACTAGGTTGGCGGCTCCCTTCTTATCTCTTATTTCTAAGTCGAACTCTTGGAGCAACAATATCCACCGGATAAGTCGTGATTTTGATTCTTTCTTCGCCATGAGGTATTTCAAAGCGGCGTGATCGGTGTATATGATCGCTTTTGTGCCCAGAAGGTATGATCTGAATTTCTCGATTGCAAAAACCACTGCCAACAATTCCTTCTCAGTTGTGGTGTAGCTACACTGAGCTGGATTCAAAGTCTTCGAGGCGTAGTATATAACGTGGCTTTCCTTACCTTTCTTCTGTCCCAGTACTGCTCCAACCGCGTAATTGCTAGCATCACACATGATTTCGAATGGCATCTCCCAATCTGGTGGTTGAATAATAGGGGCTGATACCAATCTGTCCCGTAGATTCAGAAATGCCTCCTTACAATCGTCATCAAAGTCGAACTGTACGTCTTGTTGTAACAGACGAGTCATGGGTTGAGCAACCTTTGCGAAATCCTTTATGAATCTGCGGTAGAATCCTACGTGGCCAAGGAATGCCCGTATGTGCTTGACCGTAGTTGGATACGGCAACTTGGCTATGGAATCGACTTTTGCCTTGTCCACTTCGATCCCTCTCTCTGATATGACATGGCCCAGTATGATGCCTTCCTTCACCATAAAATGGCATTTTTCATAATTGAGTACCAGGCTTTTCTCCACGCATCTTTTCATTACTAGCTCCAAATAATTAAGGCATGTGTCGAACGAATCACCATACACCGTGAAATCATCCATAAACACCTCTATGCAGTTTTCTAATAAATCTGAAAAAATGCTCATCATGCACCATTGGAAGGTTCCAGGTGCATTACAAAGACCAAATGGCATTCTTCGGTAAGCGAAAGTCCCGTACACGCAAGTGAACGTGGTCTTTTCTTGATCTTCTTGAGCTACGAAGATTTGCATATATCCTGAATATCCATCCAGGAAACAGTAATAGGCATTACCAGCTAGTCGTTCCAACATTTGGTCGATAAAGGGTAATGGGAAATGGTCCTTCCGTGTGACCATATTCAGCTTCAGGTAGTCTATACAGACTCTCCACCCTGTTTGTAGTCTTGTTGGAACAAGCTCGCCTTTGTCATTCTCCACAACCTGTATCCCAGATTTCTTCGGCACGACGTGAACCGGGCTGACTCATTGGCTGTCGGATATTGGGTAAATTATGCCCAACTCCAAAAGCTTTAGGATCTCCTTAAGTACCACCTCTTTCATGACATGATTCATTTTCCTCTGTGAATCCCGTACTGGTCGTGCTCCTTCTTCCAAGTATATATGGTGCATACACTCTGTTGGACCGATACCCTTTATATCTGCCAGGGTCCAACCAATGGCTTCCTTGTTCTCTCTCAATACTCTGACTAGTCTTTCTTCCTGCACCATGGTTAGATCAGAACTGATAATCACTGGAAGAGTTTCCTCCGGTCCCAAGTAAGCATATTGCAAATGTTTTGGCAGCTTCTTTAACTCTAAGACTGGAGCTTTTACAATCGATGGCATCAGTTTCTCGTGTTGCCCATACTGAGAGAACAACTCAAGTTTGCCCTATCCCGATCCTCCGATGGAGTACACTTCAAAGATAATATCTTTAATCTTCCTGTCAACCTCCACTGCTGCTTCCAAAGTGCTTTCCTTTAAAGAATACAATTCCATGATGGCCTCCTTCATCTCGAGGTCCTCTGTTTGCACGGCATCTCGATCGGTCAGTCCGGCTTGTATCACCCTTTCTGTAGTATCGCTTGAGCTGAATTCCAGGTTTTGCTCTTGCACCAATGGTTCAAATACGTCAACCATTTCTACATACTCTAGTTCAGGATTCCTTTTCATGGCTTCATAAATGTTGAATTTTTCCACCACGCCATCGAATTCACACGATAGAATTCCAGTTTTCATGTCCAGTTTAGTCCCTGCAGTCATCATGAATGGTCTGCCCAGCAGAATGGAGTTCTCCTTTGCTTCTGCACCTGTATCCAGCACGTAGAAATCAGCCGGAAAGATCAGCTCTCCTACTTTGATCAGCACATCTTCGATAACACCTTCTGGATATGCGTTTGACCTGTCTGCTAATTGTATGACGACTTGGGTGTTCCGTAGTTCCCCCAAGTTAAGCCTGTTGAAAACTGCTAGGGGCATAACGTTTATAGATGCTCCCAAGTCCATCATAGCTTTGTCCATGTTCCTGCCCGCGATGTTGCAAGGGATAGTGAACATCCCCGGATCTTTCTTCTTCTGTGGCAGTTTCTGCTGTAGAACGGCTGACACACTCTCTCCCATAATATATCGAACATCTTCATCAATCTTCACCTTCCTAGAGCACAGATCTTTAAGGAACTTGGCATACTTTGAAATTTGCTTAATCGCGTCCAGTAGGGATAGGCTAAGTTCCAATTCCCGAAAGATCTTCATCATATCATTGGCTTCTTTCTCTCTGGCTTTCTGTCGAAGTCTACCCGGATAAGGGAGTTCAGTTTGCTCATCACCAACTATCTCTCCTGCAGTTTTACTGCTGGTTCCCTCCTCTCTTTGCCGGTTAACTTCTGCTTCCGCCAGAATTTTTTTAGCTTGCTCATCATCAACCTCTGTGATTATCACTTGTGCCTGTTCTTTGTGGTTGATCCCTTGAGGTGGGAGCTTCCCTGTATTCTCTTCTACTTTCGCCAGCGCCTTCGCCAAATGACCAATCTGCACGTTGGTTTGGTTCATACCAGCTCGGATTTCATTGCGGAACTTCTCACTTTCCTTAGCCATACTCTCTATGGCCTCTTCCCATGGTGCTCTCCTCTGGTGAGGCGGTTGATACACCTGCTACTGTTGTGGTTGGTAGTGTTGTTGTTGTGGTGGGCCTCCCTGATATTGTCCTTGTTGTTGGCGCTGGGCAAATGCTTGGAATGATCCCGGTAGACCTGTACCATTCTGTTGTGGTTGACCATCCTGTTTCCATCTAAAGTTAGGATGATCTCTCCACCCTCTGTTCTACGTATTTGAAAACGGGTCATGCTTCCTCTGAAATCCTTCATTTCCCCCTATAGCATTCACGTCCATTATATCTTCACCAAAGTTGGGGCAATTTTCAGATTGATGCCCCACCGCATCGCATAAGCCACACTGTCTAACCTTCTTCTGCATGGTCAGACCACTCAGCAGTGTCTTTATTTCCTTCATCTCCCTTTCCAGATTTGTCAGTTTATCTTTTTCCTCTCCTTTCTCTGGTATCTCTCTGCTTCTTTCATGTCCATCATCTCTGGATTCTTCTGCCATTGTTCCCAAGAGTTTGAAAATCTCTTGAGGTGTTTTGCTCAGCAACGATCCATTGCATGCAGCCAAGACCAGTCCTCGATCACTCCTCTGCATGCCCTTTACGAAGCTTTCCACTTGATCTTTTGGAGTGATCTGGTGATGAGGACAGTTGCTTAGCAACTGTTTGAAGCGAGTCCAGTACTCATAAAAAGTCTCCAGCCCATCCTGTTTAATGTTTCGGATGTCCCATCGCATCCTTTCAACTCTTGTGGCTGGGAAGAACTCTTCCAAGAAACTCTGCTGCATTTCTGCCCAAGTAGTAACGCTTTCTTGAGGTAGATTGTACAGCCATCTCCTTGCTCTATCCACCAATGAGAATGGAAAAAGAACCAGTTTCACATATTCTTGTTGATCCTCATTGGACTGATGCATCACTGTCATTTCGAAGTCCTGGAGATGGGTATGCGGGTCGTCTCCTGGATATCCATGAAATTTCGATAAGACCTGTATTAACGCAGGTTTCAGGTCGAACCGCTCAGGTGTGAAAGGATTCGCTGGTAAGGTGATCCCGTTCGGCCTGAGATTCAGATTAGTTGGGTAAGCCAACTGCTTGAGGGTCTGCGGCGGCTGTGGTTGTTCACCCATAGCGTCACGTCTCGCTATTCGTACAAGTGCGCGTAATCGTCGTTCAGTTCGGTCAATATTTGGATCAAAGGTTAATGCTCTCTGTACTCGACGAGTTCCACGCATACACTAGTAGCGGAAGATGGAATGAGAAGAGTAAAATTGCTGCGCGTCACTCCCCGGCAACGGCGCCAATTTTGACACACACCTGTCGTGTGGTACGATCAAAATACATGTGTATGCCCCAGAAGGACAATACACGCTCCTGAGCCCACTACCGGACTGGCTAGTCTTAGTGGCAAGCTAGGGTCGATCCCACGGAGAGTGAGGAACTACTTTACTCTTCGGTGCACAAATTGAGTTGTCACGGTCCCAACCTGTATATCTGCACAATAAACTAAACGGAAATCAAATATAAAAAAGGGGGTAAGATTTGGGGTAGGTTATGAACATTGTTGATATGTTTATTCAGTCATGGGCATACTGAAGATCCGTCCATGCTTCATACAAACTCAAGGCGTGGCCTAAAGACATTGGGGCGTTTCAAGAGTTCATACTCCACACTTGGGATGGTTGAGTCCCTTGTTGTCGTCTTGGTCCGAAGGTCACGCTTCACCCCGGTTACAAGGCCGTGCTTCACTCCTCCTTAGATAGTAGTCAAACCCGATCTCTCCAAGTATGACCCTCACCAACCTTCTCTTCCAAACTTCCCATGTCCGCACCTACAGAGTAGACATAACTCGCGGGATATCCATTACCGGTACTACATCTAACCGGTCATCGATATGTCTACGATACGCGAGATGAGTCCTTTGGTCAATAACCATGGCTTGATGCCTCGTCACAGTTGATGGGTGATTGTTAGAGAAGCCCAAGACTGAAGAAGGACGCAGTATCCCCTTGTCCATTCCTCACCATCCAGATCTACAGCACCATGTCAGGTGCTGCTTAGCTACTCGGTCATGGCACATCGAACGTTGCCGCCTGTCATGCCCTGCCTTTGCTTGACACGGTACAGCTCTAACCGAATGGTGATCACCCGTTAAGTCAGGACTGCCCGTGAGTTCTGCTCCAGTCTTTCCAGAACTACTGGACTCAACCGATGGCACAAGTGCCTCGCGAATGTTTCACATATCAACAGTCAATCATTTCCCATACCCAAATCTCACCAAGTAGATTACTCACACATAATTGAATATATAATGATAAGCGAAATAGAACACATGAATGAAAAGAAATACGAAATACTTGAATTAAAAGTACCGAAGACAAACAGCCTTGGATTTGTTCTTCACCACAGGATGCAAATTAAGCGGATAAACTGTTTCGATCGTAAAGAAAATATAAAACTGAGATTTAAATTGTTTCTTGGACTAAGAACTTTTGAATGGCGAAGTAACCAACGTTGTGCCAGCCGCTCTGGCTGGACTTTTATAGTAGCAAATGGCAGCGAGCAAAAACCCTCATCGAGTGGACTGAATCGGCATGATTGGCACTTTCCATTTGAGCGAGATGCTGATTATCCCTGACTGATTTGATTGGTGATTGGCAATCTCCGATTGACTGATTGATTTAGGGTGATGCGCTGACCTCAAGATCCTTCTTTCCATAAACGCTCGGCAGATATACTGTGAATCTTTTCCACGCGACTTTCCTTCTTTAGCTATGGCGATTGACTGGCAATTGTTGTAGTGGTCAAACTGGTTGCATGCTTTATAACTTGATTCTTCGTAGGCAAGACAGTCGCAAGATCTTCTTTGTTGTTGGGTGCATTGCGTTAATACCACGAATGCGAATGATGAACAGCAACTTAGCTTCAGGGTTCACATAGAATCCTCCTTTCAACCTCGTCTCTTGCTTCAATTCATCTCATGCGCTGCATACTCCTTTGCGTAGTCCTTGCAACCAACTGAATTTACTCCCGTTCTGCTCATTTTGTCCACCTTTCCTCTGTTTGACTCGGACTGGGCTTGCTTCCTTCGAACAATAACTTCCTTCCCCTGGACAGACACTAACTACACAAAAAGACATGAAAAATAAGGCCAAATGACCCAAAAGTCGAAGACGCATCATACACCTAGTACGATTTTACAAAATCTTACTCAGTTTACCAATTGCATAATGGCACACTTGGTACGATTTGATAAAATCGTACCAAATGTACCTGTATAGTAGGTACGCTTTTGTAAATTCTTACCAATACTACAATTAAAAACGGGTACACTCGCTACGTTTTTCAAAATTCGTAAATGCGTACCGAGTGTACTTAGTTTTATTATTATATATTATTAATAAAATCCTACCTTGTCGCATTCAACCCAAGGCCTTATGTTTTTCCCCCAAGATGGTTGAGCTCCTTCGGCAAACAAAAGCAACCTGTCCATTTCTTCTTTTGGGAAGACCCTTCAACATTTGGTCTAAACACCTTGTGATTGTATGGATCAAAAGGAATTGGTCTCTTGTGGATGGTGTCGAACACATTCTCCACCGTTTCCTACAAATAAGTTTAAGAAATATATATATGTTATGTGTGTATAAATATTATTGTATAAAATTAAAATTATTATAATTGGTTGAATTTACCATAAAATAACAAGACGTGACGGCAATCTTCGGGTCAACTTCTTCCAATCCGGCCATTGTAGGATTTGCCACCAGAATAGCAAGATACGCCTCAATGTGTTCCAAGTCGATCTGTCCTGTTAGATCCATGATAGACTGGAAAAAGGTCTTGTCAACACCACAAAAGGCCCCGACATTCCTCCTGTTGTCAATGAATATTACATTAATTAAACCTTGTACGTATTGTAAAAATTGTACCGGGTTTACTAATTAGGATTGGTACACCTGGTACGTATTGGTAAAATCGTACCGGGTTTACCTATTGTAATATGGTAATCCCGGTACGTTTTCACAAAATCGTACATAATTTATACACACGACATGGTACACCTGGTACGAATTGATAAAATCGTACCGAGTGTACCAATTCTAGACTGGTACACTTAGTACGATTTTACAAAATTGTTCTCAGTTTACTAATTGCAGAATGGCACACTTGGTACGTAATTTAAGAAATCGTACCGAGTTTTACCAAAATACATGTTACACCCGGTACGCATTGATAAAATTTTGAAGATGAATAATTTAACTTACAGTGGAGCTTCCTCTGAGTTCAACCAATGCTCGAAGGTGTGACGGCCTGGTCGCACGTCTTCCGGCAGAAATGGACTGCGTAGAGGCGGAGCTGGGAATCTTCTTCGGATCGGCCTCGGATTCAAGATGCGCACCGAGCTTTGTTGTGCTGGTGGAGCTTGTGGGGGAGGCGGCCCTTGTTGTGCTGGACCTTGTGGCACCGAGATTTCTGGAGCTTGTGCGGGAGGTGGCCCTTGTGGCACCAAGTTTTTTGGAGCTGCTGGTTTTTTAGCTTCAAAATTTGGACGCGGTGTGAATGGACCAGCTGAAGCTGCATTTGGTTGAAGAATTTTGACTTGCGGAGGCGTAAATTGATCATTTTCCAAGAAGGTGTCCCACAGCAAGTTGATTTGCGTGTTCGAAAATTGATCGTTTTCCTGTTGAGGGGCCTGCTAGAGAAAAGAGAAATATTGGTACGTTTTTCCTAATTTCGTACTAGATTTGTATTGCAAACTCGGTACACTCGGTACGTTTTGAACAAATGCTTGTGTGTACGCATGGTACGTTTTTATGAAAAACGTACCATGCGTACTCGTGGAAACAGGTACGATTTTGTATATCGTACCAGGCGTACCCAATTACAATAGAGATCAATGAATTAATGAAACATAATTCATCAAACATATTACAAAATCGGTTACATGTTCAAATAAACAGGAAAATAAATATATGTTCATAACATGAAAAATAAAAAGGATGCAATTGTTTATGTTAACACACCAAGAAATTGTTCAAATTTTGCCAAGCATCTATTCAAGATGCATCTTGTACCTTTTCGTCATCTATCTGCTCAGACGTCCTCCCTCTAGCTTGCTCTGTTGCTGCTGCTCCCTCCGCCTCGTTCATCGTCTTGTCACTTTCCATGGCACCTGCCTCGGTTTGCTCTTTCTCCGCGCTTTTCATGTCGCCACCCGCCGCTGCTGCTTCTGTTGTTGCAGGTTGGATGTCATTGATAGGAGGAGAGGCTGGAGACGTATAGTCTGCACCCGTGAAGGGTTGGACTATCCCTTCTTCTTGGAGCTTGTTCACAACATAGCTCCCAACGTCCTCCACGAACTGCTTCCTTTCATCCGAAAGCCATGATATGAGCATATTTGCGGCTGCCTCTGCTATCTCTCTCACAAGAACCGCTCTCTCCGGCCCTTGCATTATGTTTGCAAGGATAGAGGAACGTGTATCGGCGGCAGGAGGAGCGGTTGAGGTGGATGCAATGTTGGTATGCGGAGGAGGAGGAGGAAGATTGTCTTGATCATCTTTGTTGGCAGCTTCCGCTTCATTGGCAGCAGGCTCGTCATCATCTTCATCATTGTCCACTGCTTCTCTTTTTCTTTTCTTTTTTGCATCATTCGGATCGTAATTAAATGCAAATGTTCCGAATTTTGCATCGTTCTGTAGAGAAAGCCAGTATGGTGTTTGCTTTTCAGCTTTGGATGGCTTCAACAGCTGGTGAAGAGTCTGAGAAGTATAAAATATGGTTAGATAATCTGTCGATAAACTTGGTACACTTGGTACGAAATTATAAATTTGTACCAAGTGTACCAATTTATTTAAGTAATCTCAGTACGAAATTCCTAATTCGTACCGAGTGTACCTAACAAATGCTTCTTTCACTTGGTACACTTGGTACGAAATTATAAATTCGTACTTAGTATATCAATTTATTTAAGTAATCTCAGTACGATATTCCTATTTCGTACCGAGTGTACCTAACAAATGCTTCTTTCACTTGGTACACTTGGTACGAAATTATAAATTCGTTCCAAGTGTACCAATTTATTTAAGTAATCTCAGTACGAAATTCCTATTTCGTACCGAGTGTACCTAACAAATGCTTCTTTCACTTGGTACATTTGGTACGAATTTAAAAATTCGTACCAAGTTTACCAATCCATCTATGCACACTTGGTACGCATTTGTCAGTTCGTACCAAGTTTAGGACTTTGACAATGGTAAAAGTGGTACGTATTTTTGAATGCGTACCAAGCTTTACTAAAATAAATATTAGATCTGACAATAAATCTTACCAATTTTATGTCTTCTGCTGGGGGGATTTCTACGTCTCTGATGAATCTGTACCTCAACATCTGAGGCAGATTCTTCTCGGTGGATCTTAATTCCACCTTTGTTCATATTGCCTGCACAACCTCAAATATCCACCCTTGTTTAATAAATAAAGCTTTATCAGTATGTAATCATATACAAGATACAATAGGTTTACTTTATAATCTTTGTACGTAATTATAAATGCGTACCGAGTTTACTTGAATTAAACTGTTGCGTTTGGTATGAAATTAGGAAATCGTACCAAGTTTTCCAAGAGCTTATACTTATATTTGGGAAACTTGGTACGATTTTCTAATTTCGTACCAAGTTTTACCAGTTCGATCTGTTAAGTTTGGTACGAAATTAAGAAATCGTACCAAGTTTTCCAAGAGCTTATACTTATATTTGGAAAACTTGGTACGATTTTCTAATTTCGTACCAAGTTTCACCAGTATCGAACTGTAATGTTTGGTACGTAATTGTAAAATTGTACCAAGATTTTCAATAAATACCAATTTTACCTATTCTTAAGAACTTACCAATAAAGCAAAACTGCAACCTTTGATGTGGTAAGAGATGCCGGATTTGTTCTTTATATCTTCTGTGTCTATTGTTTTGAAACTATCGACAACCATTTGAAACGACAAGCTGCCCCAGGGGAACTTCTCCCATGCTTCCTCATCCTCAACCAGGACCCACATCCAGTCCGGTATTTTCTTCTTGGTATTCTCAAATCCCAGCACGTACGATGGCGCCAACATAATTTTTGCCAACTTCAATTAGCCGTCGGCGCTGATCTTTATTTCAGATTTCTTGGAAAAAAACTTCCTGTTCGTGAAAGGTGTCCACACCTCTGCAGCTGTGACCATTTGGTTGCTGAATATTCGGGAGTACAATGATGATCGCGGTATGATGTGGTCGGCGTAGGGGTCGAAATCTGCAGGGCCGAATTTCAGGCCGCTAACCAATGCAAATTCTTGCCGGCTGAACCGCAAGATCTTCCCTTCAACCTTGAACCAAAGAGCTGATGGATCATACTGGGGGAAGGAAAGCACCTCTCGAATCACCATCCAGTGGATGGCCTTCCCCGATCGTGTATTCATGTCCTCCATGCCCATAAAATGGCCCAGGCAGGACTGCTTCAGCTTGTCCAAAGTAGAGTTGTCACTTGTTGTGAGGCAGTTTCTGATGTCGTAAACAAGGGACTCATAACCGTGAGTAATTGTTTTGTTTTTCAAACCATCAAACTTGAGTCTCTTGTATCTCTATCGGGTCTGCAATAAAAAAAAAGAACAATTCAATTAAGAATACATTTGAATTGTTTTAGACATAATCTGCTTGGTAAAACCCGGTACGAATTTTCAAAATCGTATCGAGTGTACTAACACAACATGGTACACCTGGTACGAATTGTGAAAATCGTACCAACTGTACCATGTCTACGCTGGTACACCTGGTACTAATTGATGAAAGCGTACCAATTGTACCAAGTCTACGCTGATACACATGGTACGAATTGATGAAATCGTACCGAGTGTACTTATTATATGCTGGTACACCTAGTACGATTTTACAAAATCTTACTCAGAATGGCACACTTGGTACGATTTGATAAAATCGTACCAAATGTACCTGTATAGTAGGTACGCTTTTATAAATTCTTACCTATACTACAATTAAAAACTGGTACACTCGGTACGTTTTTGAAAATGCGTACCTAGTGTACTAAAACATATTAGTTTTCTTGGTACGTATTTGGGAAAATCGTATCAATTTTAACAGAACAAAGGCATATTCAAATGATCAGAATGCAAAATACATCATGCATAAACAATCTCAGCTATTCAACAAGAAGCTATCCTCAAATCGTACCCTAATTTCCATTCTACTCAACAAACTAGGCACGAAATTGACATTCAAAACATAATAAACCCGCAAAATCGGAGAAATCACATGATAATCGAACATGCAACCACCGTAACTTTCAGATCTGGAAATCTTACCGGCAAATGCTCGAAAGCATCTTCTTCTTCGGTTTCCTCCTCCTCGGCATCTTGAGCCTGGTCTTCTTCCTCTTCTCGCCGCGGCGACGGCTGTGCTTTTTTCTCTGCCCGCGGCGGCGATGTCTGTTCACCTTCTTCTTCGCGCGTCTCCGGTGGCGTCTGCTCGGCTTCTTCTTCGCGGGGCGGCGCCTCTTCAAGCGGCGTCGGAACTTCGGTCCTTTGGGACCTTGTTTTGGTTGCGGCTTTGCTCGGCGTCGCCGCCGATTTTCTCTGTTTATTCGCGCGTTTTGTCGGCGATGCCGCTGCTTTGCTACTCTTCGCCGCGGTGGTGACCTTCGCCGCCGTTTCTTTTGCTACTTCGGTAGTTTTTGGCTTTTTTGTTCGCGGTGCCATTTAGATATATCTGTACCGGCGAGCTTGACGGCGGATTGAGGCGGTGTGGTGGGGGTTGACGGCGGCGGTAGGGTTTTGAGGTGGATGTTGTATTGTCGCCGAGAGAGGGAAAAACGGGGAGAGAGAAAATCTGTGAGAGAGAATGAAAGGGAAGAGAGAGAAGTGAGTAAATGTATTTTGAATTTCAACCGTATACACCCACTACCCTATAAGGAAATTTCTGTCAAATTGGGTACGATTTTACACAATTTTTGTCAAAAGTATACTTTTGACAAAATTTATTATTACCATGTAGGTAATGACATACTACCATTTGCCTCTTTTTTTTTCGTTTAAAATTCGAATTAAACATTCAAGCACCCCATTTTAAGTTTATTTCAATTTTGGCCCCATTTATCAAAATCTTCTCCAAATATCACCGCCACTCATCTCATCGTCTCCCTTCCCCCCTTATCCACCGCCAGATTCTCCACCCCCCTCCGCCGCCGGTAATCGAGAATAGCTGTAGCTGTAAGACCGCTGCCTTCTTCTTCGGCAAGGGGCTTTGTTGCTCCTTCGGCAGTGAGGCGATAAGGTTTTGCTGGACGCCGCCGCCCTTTACCTGCGCGCATATTTACAGCCGTGAGTTCTTTCATTTCTTCTTCCGTTGTTCCTTTTTTAATTCTTTTCTTTTTGTGATTGTGAAGTAGCTGCGGTGGTGGTAGTGTCTGTGTGCAGGTGTATGTGAATATGGTTTACGAACTTAGCCTGAGTTAGTGTAATTTCATCAAGTATAACAGGATACGGCTGGAAAAAATTATAGTAATCAAAGAAATTGAATCATGCTTGACTAGATTTATAGAGTGTGGAGACATAAAAGGGAAACAGAGAATAGATTTTTGGGTTATGTAGAAAGAAATACTAGTATTTTCTTTAATCCCCTCCTTGTTGAGCTAGGTCACTGTAAGTCTGTATTATATGTAACATTTTATAAATATCAGTAATCGATAGATACATTCAGCCTCATTAGAGTTATTTACATTTTAATACTAGTTATTTACTAATGCTAATAGTTACTAGTGTCTACTTGCAGTTGAGCAACCCGTGAAAATAGGATAGCCTCATATTAATCCTGACGAGATCCTCTCATTCTCTCAATACCTTAAACTAGCAATGAGTTTGAAGATAGTTATATGAAAGTTTTGTATATTTTCTGTAAGTTTCATTTCAAAACTGAATCTTTCCATTGAACCAAAAGCCAAATACAATGCTTTCATATTTCATAAACTTAATGACTTTTGTTTCAAACAATAATTGATCTCACGTGATATGTATTTATCAAAT
This sequence comes from Schizonepeta tenuifolia, assembly GCA_029490685.1. Taxonomy (NCBI): domain Eukaryota; kingdom Viridiplantae; phylum Streptophyta; class Magnoliopsida; order Lamiales; family Lamiaceae; genus Schizonepeta; species Schizonepeta tenuifolia. The sequence goes on from CM055960.1 coordinate 76,879,621, forward strand.
ACCACCCACATATTTATAAGTGAAATCGTATGCACATAGTTAGCATATTAAGATTTTATTTTTCGTTGATAGGACGTTTGAAGAAGGTGGAAATTATTATTTATTGGTATAGGCACCATGCCCTAAGGCAGTCATGGCACATGTTTAATAATTCTGTTATATCTCCTGGTAATTCTGTCTTAAACAATTACAAAATAGAATTTGCCCTTAAGAGACTAAATAATAAATGTGTGCACTCTATTGGATAGCTTTAGGACTCAATTTTTCAATCCTAAGCATGTCACTATTAACCAACAAGTCTGCTTAAAGGAGTAACTGAAGAATCCTGTTTTAGACCAAAGCATAAATTTTTAATGTTAATCTTTATTTTGTTTCGCAGATTGTGAAATGGAGGAAGTAATCTTTTTTATTGCCTATTCATCAACCGGACCCCAATTAGAAGTGATTTTCATCTCCTTGTTTATTGATTTATTATAAGTTTTTATTTTTAATTTTTCTTTGTTTTTTCATATCCTATTGATCATTTAAAAGGATGCAAAATTCTTGTTTACTGCCATATTGGATTAGGTTGTTTAGTTTTTCATTGTAAAGCATTAAGTGTATGCTGTCAGTTATGTGGTACATAAGCATTTATAAACATAAGTGAGATTTATCTATACTAAGTTAATCCAGTCTATGTAATGAAGAAAATATCTTCAATATAGAATCAGGACTCTGCTTAACAATTCAATGAGTCTTTGCTTATTCCTTCATAAGGGTAACTCACATGGAGTCATATGGGCCTTTAGATATATCTTGGTTTGTTCACATATAATATTAATACTATTCCTAATGCTCCGAGGCATTATAATCATGTTCTAGTGGGCTCATCCCAATGTACGATTGCTATGGTTGATTCAAATGTGCCTTGTGCTTTTCGCAATCTTATGTAAACAAGCTAACATCTTTGTTTTCTTAATTTTTGATAAGTTAATGTTAGAAGAGATAATCAGAGAAGTAGTCTTAACAAGTAGCTCACCCCCTTGATTTTTGGCTTTGTGTCATTTGGTTTATTTGCTTATTTAGCGCGATTAAGATTATTTTTTATGCATTTCAACTCATTAATTCAAAGTGAACTGGTTTTTTGTATTATTTGAAGTTAAAAAGTTTGTTTTGGCTTTGATACAGGTTACTGTAATAAATTAAACGGAGGCATAGTCATATTTAGAGCTTTTGCAACATAATTAGATAAGAAAATATAAGTTCTCAAAAACTGATTATTCATTATTATTCTCGAAGTCATCAGAAAATGGCAACGAAGCTGCTAGTATCTCCCCTCTCACATCGTTGCACATTTCCAACCCAATACCAACAGCATATTCACTCATGGCCTGGACATAGACCGCTGTCAAAAAGGCAGAGGAGCCTTGCAGTTCGACTATCGACCTCTGTGGGCGATGCTTTGTTGTCTTCTTCAGATATTGTGGAGCATCTTCCTCAACATACACAGTCTCTCTTTCTGCTTGCAGAAAGTACTGGCTACTCGTTGGCTAGTTATTACACTTCTCTGGGTCTCTTTGTCATCTCGGTCCCTGGTCTTTGGTCCCTCATCAAGCGTTCAGTTAAATCTAAGGTACTATACTTGTATCTTGAATCACTGCTGCTTTCAAACTAGCCTCGGCGAAGTATGAGGATGTTCTCTCCTTTTTCTTTGTTCCTTTCCTTAAAATTTTTAAATGAACTCGAATTTATACATATATTATTTGGGCATGCTAATTCCTAATTTCTGTGTTTGAATCAGGTTGTCAAGAAGACATTTATAAGAGAAGGGGAGGGGAAGAAGGCACCTAACCAGATTGCAGGAGAAATTCTGTCGTTTTTCACTCGCAACAATTTTACAGTGTCAGATAGAGGAGAGACAATAGTGTAAGCAATCAATACATCTGCTTTGTGTTGTGAAGGATTTGCATTTGGTAGTTCAGGCAGATGATTGCGTAACTTATCTCATCCTAAAATGGTTAAGTAAATGAAGAAGTTATTACAAGGCTGCACTCTTTGAGGGCGGTTCCGTACAAAATGCTTTGATTCCAGAAATACTATCACTCAATAAGGAATTTCTAAACTAATAGTGTCTAATTTTAAACTGTATCACAAACACATATTTTTCCTACCAGTTCGTTTAGCCAGTTTGTTTTGCTGAGTTTGGTGATATGGAATGAAGGTTGCATGGGATTACGGCATTAGATATTTCTTTTTCCCTAGGTGCTGAGTATATGGACTTTGTAAGATGTGCTTTTTAAACAATCACTCCCTTCGTTCCACTCAATTTGTCTACTTACCGTTCGGCTCGGATATTAAGAATAAGGGTAAAAAGATAGAAAGTTGATAGGTCCTACCACTTTTGGATGGTTTTAAAGGGTTAATTCTTTCCTTATTTGGAAGTAGACAAATTGAGTGGAACATCCAGATAAGGAAATGTACACAAATTGAGTGGAATGGAGGGAGTACAAAATCAGACACTTTTTTTCATTTTCAAGAAAGAAAAAAAATAAAATGGTAGCACGAAGCCATTTTATTAGCTAAAGAGCTCAACTAGCTTACATGGAGGTTCGGAGCTGCTTTTAATCTATGATTTTTTTTTAATAAAATATGCAGGTTTGCAAGCACTTCAAGTATTTGATGAGAAACAATGTGGACTTGTTGCCTTCTTGTCATAATTTATGTGATGTGATGCTGATCTTAATAACTAATTATGTGTTCTCGTCTTGAGCAATAGTCTGATTATGATGATTTGTTATGTCTTTATTATCCGTCCATCCATCCATCCATCCATCCATCCATTTCTCTCTGTCTCTCTCTGTCTCTCACTCTCTAAGCCTTTCACATTTTCATTTTTCTTTCAGATTTGAAGGGATAATGGTGCCAAACAGAGGTCAAGCAGCATTGCTTACTTTCTGCACCTGTATAAGTCTTGCAAGCGTGGCACTTGTTCTTACGATAACTTATCCAGATATCGGAAACAATTGGTTCTGGCTAACCATTTTGAGTCCCTTGGCGTAAGTGAGAAATACCGTAATGATATTCCTTCTACTCTTTATTGGATGATCACATCACGGGAACTAACGCGTGTGAATGAAACAGAGGAGCTTATTATTGGACAAAAGCATCTAGAAAGGAACAAATTAAGGTGAAGATGTTAATGGCCGATGACGGAACACTATCAGAAATAGTTGTCCAAGGTGATGATCAGCAGGTAGAGCAAATGAGGAAGGAGCTTCAGCTGAATGAAAAAGGCATGGTGTATGTGAAGGGCATTTTCGAAAGATGAGATAGATAAATAGATCGAAACCTGAATGCTGCTAGTGTCCTCAGCAGCGATTTTGATGTGTAACTTTCAACAATGTAAGGTATGTTGTAAATGCTGAAGGAAATTCAGTGCTGGAGTATGTATATCTATTTATTTTCCAGGCAAGAAAGTACACTTCTTTCAAGCAATTCTACTCTTGTTCTTGATATGAGTTGTGTATCTGAAAAATTATTGATCTATTTTTTGGTAAAGTGAAATGAAAATTGTGATCATGCTGTATTTTATTCAGACGTGGTGAAATTCGATAATTCTCAGTTCATACCTTTTCTGCAAAGAAAATTCTTTGATTTGTTGTTCTCATGCATCTTGGTGATCTTATTTCAGAATATATCTTGGTTCCGCTTGCATGCATTGATCTTAACTGCATGCAGATTGAGAAATCATACCAAATCCATCGAATAGGTCTTGGTTGATGTATGATTTTTTTTTTTTTTTTTTTTTTGAATGGTTTACTTAATGAGTACATATTTAGGTTTGATGTTTTGATTAATTCAATTTCGACCGAATTGACTAATGGTGTAGTCGAGTTGAAGGTGAATGCTAAACAACTAAAGTGAATGATGGTCAACAATTTAAGCTCTATACTAATACCGATGGTGTAGTAGAGATACTCAAAACTCAAAAGTCTGCTATTCCATTGCCCCAAGGCCCCAACCACGCTAAAGTGTCTTGCACAAATAATAATCTCCTTTCTATATGGGCAAATACTCTACATTTTTGGCGTCATGACCCCAAATCGGATCTCACAATTCTCTCCTTGCCTTTCTCATTTTAGTGCTATTTTATTGTTTTTATTTTAATTTTCTTCTCATTTATATTATTTGTTATTATGAATTATGAATTACGAATTATGAATTTTTGTTTTCTTATCGGTACGGCTTCAGTTTATAAGCAGAGTGAGATCTCGGATTCAAACTTCACCACTCCCTCCCCCATATAAAAAAAAAAAAGAAAAATCCTAGAGACTAATTTAACTATTGAATTTTTTATGACCTACTGTTATAATTAATCAAATCTTTAATGTAATTAAATAAAAACATGATTTTATAAAGAGAAGGTCTCCCATGTGACTTGTTGCAGCGGAAATGCGACTGGGTCGGATCGGGTTGACCTGTTGACCCGGTCAATTTTTTTCGAATTTTTTTTTAGTTTCAGTTTTTTTTTCGGCTCCGCCTTCGGTTACTAATATAAGATAATCGTCGGACAATAATTTGGAATTTTTCAGCTCGCTCCGAGGCCTTCGGCTCCCCTCGCTCGAATTTGACCAAATAAGAAGCCGTAAACAAAAAAACGAAGAGGCAAAAAAAAGAGGAACAAAAAATCTGGAAATTAAAAAAAAAACCTTGCCACGAGTAAGTCAGTTTGGGGGACCGAAGGCAGTTCTCCGTGCACCGGACACGTAGCTTACCGAATCAGTTGCGACACGGATGGGAATGCATGCTACGAAAGATAGGGTCGAGTCTGATACATCAACCGTCTACTCAATATCCTTGTACGAGTCCACAATCAGTACACGAGATGAACCTTGGTTTGGTGAATTGAAGTTGGATACTTCATTTTTTTGTCCAGCCAAAGCCAACCATAAATTGGTCCCCGATACCCCCCAAGGAAAATATCGAATTGGATGGATCCCAAATTGCCGGGCCCGCCCAGATATGTTTGTAGGCGAGATAATTGTCTTTTCACCACAGCCGCATCTCTTTTTGGTCTTTCCTCGCCAAATCAAGGATTTGGGGCTTCTTGCTACGCTACAACAGAAATCCATTTTAATTAGTAATATATATGAATAGAAATATAGATCCATCCATCTATCCTATCCGATTTCGATTTTGATATCTAAAAAAGAATCGATCTCGGCTTTCGTGCCTTTGTCTTCGAAAGAACCGTGAAAACACTCGATACCATTCCTACCTCGAAGCAACTAGTTGCAGGAGCTACTTTAGCAGCTAGAGTTACATCGTACTTCTAATAGGCCATGAACTAGATCCGAATCATTCTCAACGAGTCCATAAGAAGTGATCCCATTTTTTTCATCGGGTCCGGGTAGAGACCAAAGATCTTGAGCGGCCGATCCGGCCCTCCTTGGAGCTCCCGAACCGGATGGTTTAGTTGTTCGTGGCATTTGGTGCAATTAAGCTGTTTCATCCTTAAAAGTCCCAGTACATAGTTGATTCTCCTCATACCATACGTAAGAGATTCTCGTTTTCTCCTTTCCAGTAGGATCTAACCCAACTAACATGACTAGTTCGGGTGGAGAAGGTAGAATCCGTTTAGCCGTGTTGCCCGTGCTATGCCATGATTGAAGAACAGGGCACCCGAGTCCCTAACTGGAATCACGGAAAAAGCCTCTTACGCAAGTATACAAAGAGCTCTCATAGTGAAAAGTGTGCTAGGATTCTAATTGTTCAAAGGCGGGGGCAGAGCAACCCCGCGTCTTAGATAATCGGGTTCTTGCCTTGCATTGGTTTTCATTTTGCACTATCCTCCACTATGATCTAAGAGGGAAAACCCGGTACCATATTTAAATAGAAAGGCTTAGAGGAATCCTTTGGGACTAAAGGATTATCTCTTGTCTTGCTTTTCTCTTCGGATGTAAATCTGGCTCTAAGTATGAGCTGTTTGCACTAATCAACTCACGAATCTCGGGAGTCTTTTAAGGCAGGGTTTCCACCGATTACACCTCGAAATAGAACATCGACATCGGCGGATCGAAAGCGAATTGAAGCCATTATTTGAGGGGTACTTGCTCTGAGAAGGAAGATGTACTTACTAAAGCATCTTCTCTTTGTTTCCCGGGCCTCTAGTGAGTTACAGACAAAGTTCGAAAAGGTCAAATCTTTGATGATTCCATCATCTATGATTGAGTTACGAAAACTTCTGGATAGGTATCCTACATCTGTACCGAATTCTTTCTGGTTAAAGAATCTCTTTCTAGTTGCTCTGGAACAATTAGGAGATTCTCTAGAAGAAATATGGGCTTCTGGCGGCAACATGCTTGGGATTGATAGACTCGGAACGCTTATATCAATTGTAGCTATTGGAGCCGAGCAATAGGTATAGGAGTCGCTATAGGTGCTTTTGCTGGAGCCGATGGTGCTCCTTTTTTGTTGCTATAGACAGATTTAAGACAGATAGGAATAGATTAATAGCATTAGCTGTAGCAGCTCATACGCCTTAGCTGGAGCAGCTGATGGTATGGAGCAGTGATGTCATAGGGGTAGGAGCATAGTATGCCTTAGCCGGAGCCGCGGAATCTTAAATCATCACTTTTTACGTTTTATATAGCAGTGAAAGTTACCTTTTCGACTAAAAGCTTTAATACCAAACAATCTGTACCCCCACGTGTTGGCTTTCAGTGTTTGCATTCAACGGTTAGAATGCTAGTATGAATGCGATTGTTCGAGCTAAACCAAAGATGTGGTCTACGACCCGAGCTAACAACCAACCTACCGGAGAATGCCTTATGTATATATCAAAAAGATGGCCAATCAAACCCATTTTAGTTCTCGATTCAATAGAAGCTCAAAGAGGTGAATAGGGCCCCCCCCAAAAAAATAATGAGAGCTCGGAACAAACAACGAAAGGGCTTCAAGGGACAATTGCCCACTCATGTTTCACTACGGATTCAAAATAGGCTCCTCTTTATATTAGACAGTCCAACTGTAAATAAATAAATGAGTTTTGAAAATTACGTAAGTAAGGGGTGAGACACACGGTCCCGTTCGCCTACCAGCTAGGGCAAGATCAATAATCCCCAAGTTCGAGGCCAAAAACCCGGGCGAAAAAACATAGAGCTGACCCCTATGACTTGGGCAGCGCTTCTCCATTTGGAACAGTGGAGATGCAGCAGGTTGTCTTTGTTCCACCTCCGTACTCATCTGTTTTGAGCTCCTCTTTTCTCTTCGATTTGACTCGACCGGGCACATTACCTTTAAAGGGCGGATACCCAGCTGAAGAAAACAAGAGGCGAAAAGGAGCGTCTTCTCTTTCTCCTTCGGATCCTCCCGTTGATCGAGTTTGCAAGCACCAAGGAAGTTTTCAGCAGCATCTGCATCTTGCCTAGGATTGACCGCTTTCCAATCGGTTCATCGTCTACAACAAAATCAATATCAGATGAGCGACTCGAAAGCTCAGATGGATAGACTAGCCGGCTTATGAAGAAGGTAGCTCAGGAAAATGAAGAGGACAAGTAGTTGCTCTGAAAGAGGAAATCCCCAACAAACGTTGATAAAGTACCACCTTTTGTCCTTTGATTCTCCTCAAGCTTTGATAACACCTTTCGGAATATACTAAACCCCTCTTCCATCACACGCGGTATCCCCTTTGACGAACAACTACAAGCATCATAGAAAAGCGAAACAGATAATCATGCTGGAATGAAGCCGCCAAAGAAGCTTCCACACTCCTAACCCTCCACTGGAAAGCCCCTACCGAGGGGAGAAGGGTAAACAACCAAACAACCGAGTTTGAACGGGAGACATGGTCAAAGTCAAGGACAGCCTGAGGTCGGCGTCTTCTTTCTTAAGCGAATATGCTACGGGAATCACAGCATTCATATCAGTCTGAGTTCAAGGAATCGGAATTACTTGGCCAAGCTATTCCACGACATAGGGCAACAAAGAACAAGGAGATTTTGGGACCTTTACTCGCTGTAGCTGCAATAGGAGCAAAAGCACAAGCATTCCTATGAAGGATATACAGATCTAAGGAAGAGCTACATTAGATCCTAAGGAACGGATTAATAGCGTAAGCAAAGGCATGAGCTACATCCTGGCATAGCTGCTACAATAACATCATTCATTAAAGATCCTAAAGAATAAGATTAGATAAGATACTAATAGGAATGAGCTGCATTCTTAGCACTGTAGTTCCATCCATGGAAGAAAAGAATAGCGTAAGCAATGGTATGTTGCTTTCATCCTAAGGCATGTAGCTGCGTATCCCTAGGCACTGCTATATATGATGGCATAAGCGCTTTAGCAGTGAGTTAATGAGCTAACTCATTTAATGCATTAATATGGGATTGAATGGATTCGAAGGCTAGCTTCAATAATTGCTTTTGCTTTGGAGCCGAGCAGTTGTTATAGGTATAGTCATTGGAGCAGTGATGGTATAGGAGCCGCTTTAGTTATAGGCAGACCGAATAGGATTTGAAGAGCTGTCACGATCATTCACATCAATTTCAGCAGGCAGGAAGGGCACGGAACCTTTCTAGAATGCAAGCAAGCTAGCTTGCTTACTCTCCTAGTAGCGTACGTTGGCGGCAAAAACAAACTAGACTATACTAAACTAAAGTAACGAGGCATTCGGGAAGCGACTAGTCGCTTCTGGCGAAGCTTCTAGAAGGCCGACCACTACATAGAGAGATCCATATACCAAAAATAATTAAAAGAATAACTAGATATTGTGACACAAACAAAAACGCTAAAAAACACTTATTAGGACACTTCTAAATCTGAAAAGTGTCCTAATAAGTCAGAAAAAAAATCGAAAAAACAAAAGACAGACGTGCGCACCCTACAAGCCGTGTGTGGGTGAGGCACGTGCACCTCGCTCGCAGTCGCATAGGGTGCGGTAGGTCTCATCCAAATTTTTGCGTTTTATAAAAGCTTCATTATTTATACAATAAAGCATGAAGTAAGCATCATTATATAAGAGTTATTTTTTGAGTTACCCAATGAATTAATTTAAAATGAATTAAATTACGGATTTTTAAGAAATGTCATCATCTCACATGTAAAATACTGTAATTTAATTCACTTTAATGTTGAAACAACAACATTTCTAATAACCCCAACACTATTATTACGATTTTCACATAAACGGTTAGATGGACGACGTTATGGAAGTTAAAAGTCCCACCAAAAGTAAAAGTTTTCTTGTGGAGTGGCGGCACAATACGCTTCCAACGAAGGATAATCTTCTTCTTCTAAGGCGAGGTGCAGTTGTAGGTAGGGGTGAGCAAAAATCGAATCAAACTGAAAATTTAAACTGCACCAAACTTTAATTTGCAGTTTGGTTTGGTTTTTTAATTTAACAGTTCGGTTCGGTTTAAGAAATTAAAACCCGAAATTATTTTGGTTTGGTTTGGGTTGGGCTAAAAAAATTGACTTCTACCCGAAAATCGAAATATTTTTATATGTTAGTAATTTTTATTATATCTATATATTAATATTTAAAAGTAATTTAAAATTTATGATTGAAATTGTAATAATCTAATCATCACTTTTACATATCCATATGTCAAAACATAAACACATATTGATATCTCAATCATAAACGATAAACTATATCCCACCTCTAATTGCAATGTCGCGACGCATGTCATCAATGATGCTGCTTGGCTTTGGTTGAATCAATAGAATTGCTATATTTTGTGCAAATGTATTAGAAAATAGGAAATAAAATAGGTGCAAATGTTGTGAAAAATATGCACTTAAAAATATGTATAAATTTTGGTTAAAACCGAATATAACCGAACATGAACCGCAAATTACGGTTTGAATTCGGTTTGGTTACACATATATACGATTTGGTTTGGTTTGGGAAAAAAACATAATTCAATTTTCGGTTAATTTTGGTTCGGTTTAGGTTGGGCCCAAACCGCCCAAATGCTTACCCCTAATTGTAGGCGGTGAATGTGGTAGTTGTAAAAATGAGTATGAGACACTATGGCATTATCTCATCACTTACCCGTGTGTTGTTAGTTGTTGGAGAGAAAGGGATTTAGAGGCATTAATTTACCAAGTAAGCAATTATTGTGAATCTTTTTTCTCAGATTGGCTATTTGTGCTTCTAAGGCACGGAGGAAGATGCTAATGTAAGAGTGAGAATGTTATTATGGCAAATATGGAAAGATATAAACGTAGCAATTTGCAAGAGGTTTTTCCGGTTTCTACTCGATCTTGTGCTCAGGTCTTTTGTTATCGTAGTGAGTGGATAGCAGTGCAGAGGAGAGTAGGAAATCCAATTGGCCGGAGAGGTGCCCAATCTATGTGTAAAGGTTGGCAGGATCTTCCGATGGTTTGGATAAGATGTGGTGTGAATGCTGCTTTTTCGATATTGTTTTGCGAGATCATCAAGGCAATTTTTATGACAACGGAGGTTATGAAGTAAGTGGGGCAAGTGAGGTATACCGAAAAATCGGTATACCGCCCTTACTGTACCCAAAAATATCGAAAATACCGAATTTACGGTATACCGTCACCTACGATACGGTATGATACCGTACCGGAAGATTTTGGTAAGGTAGCGGTATGGAATTCTCTTATATCGCGGTATACCGTTTGATACAGTACCGCGATATATACCGTTCTTTACAATATATACCGTCTTATCAATATATACCGTCGTCTGGTATATACGGTATATCGTACTGCATACATTAATAAGTAATATTAATATATTATAATTAAGTATGATGTTTATTTCACCTTATCTTCATTTTTCATTTAGAGTTTGGACATGATTTGTATAGTGTTTATTTTTTTTTGTTGGATTTAATTTAATTTTGTGAGAGTTTAATTAATTAGAATTTTGGGATATTATTTCTTCTGAAAAAGTTATAGAATGTCACAGTATGCCGTAAAACTTCGGTATACCATACATCGATTAGGTATACCGAACTTTCGGTATGATAACGGTATGTAAAACTTTCATACTGAATTTACGGTATACCGATGTCCTGTATACCGTAAAACACGGTATGGTAACGATATGAAATTTGTCATGCCCCAATTTACGATAAGGTATAAGGTATGACACAAAATTAACAGTATACCGTACCAACTCATCCCTAAGTGAGAGTGGAAGAAGGAGAAATTATGGGCATTATGGAATCTCTTTCTTGAGTTAAGGAGATGGAATTAATACCAAGTGTGGATTGAAACAGATTGCAAAGTGGATGTAATGCAATCATCTCAGGTGATGTGAACACTGAGCTCGGAGTCTATGCTTTGTCCTATAGAACAGAGATGGCTTTGCAACCGAATTTGAAAATTAAATATTTTAGTCGTGAGTTAAACGATATTTCTCACACTTTAGCAAAATTTGCTATTAGCATTGATACACTTAATGCTTGGAACGAATCCCTATTTTTTGTGGAGGATCTTCTCCATGTTTATGTTTGTGTAAGTAATAAAAAATTCTCTTTTGATCTCATTAAATAAATAAATAAAATTACTTTCGTTATTTGGCTTCGACTTTACCCAAATAATGATGAAATTGTAAAACGAGAGGCTAAGCCCATTAAATTCGAAACAACAACACAACAAAAGAAGATGTTTTTTGTTTATTTTATTTTTCGTATTCCAAAAAGGGGGAAACAAATACTAGGATAATAGTGATGCGGTCGGTATTGGTAGACGAAAGCGGACAAGGAGAATAGCAACAACACTTGAGACGACGCCCTGTCCACCGGAGCAGCTGCGACCGCCGTGGCGCCGCCGCCTGTTCACCTTCGGTATGTGCTGACTCTACCCTATTAGGGTTTAATTTATGAACTTTATTCTCTCGCCGATTTTTTGTGCCCGTCAATTTCTGGCGCTTTTTTTGAGGATTTGCTTGACTCCTTGTGCTACATAAAAGATGTGTGACTTAAAAGTAATCAACTATCTATTCTATGTAGTTTGAATTGCTATTGTCTTCAAGTTGTCGTGAAATATGCCAATTTTTCCATGACGAATTTGACTGATTATCTAAGGGAGTATCGAATTGATCGAATGCTGACAGTAGCATGAGAAGATGCCTGTGTTTGGCAAAAGTATTTCTGAGTCCTTTGCTTCCTCTGCTCCAAGTGTTGTACAGGAAATGGTATTAATTTGTTAAATGGTGTTAGGCCTCTCGGTGGTAGAGTGACATTATTTGGATAAACTAACGAAGTTCAACTAATTTTAAATAATTGATGCTGCTTGTCACGAACCCACTTTTACTGGATACTTGACTACATTGGTTATAATTACAGTTATGCTGATGGTATTATCAGAAGGTGCTCTTGTTTAGCAGTTGCTGAATTTTAATCAAAGATGATTCAACAATGTGAATTGGTAAAAGATATGGTGGTTTTGTTGCTGATCTCGAAACCTAAAGTTGATTTCTGGAATCACATGAAATTTTTTCCTTCTATTGAGGTCTTATTTCTGAAATGGTTTTATTGTTTCGGTTCAGTAACTTTAACCTTTTCTTCACTCAACAGGAAGTAAGATTATGGTGAAGATGCTGTTATAAGTATATAACTTATAAGTGTTGTTTGAAGCTGGCCATCAAAAAAGGGAGAGTAACCTCATACTGTTGTTTCTTTGTCATTCAACTTCGACCTCTGCGGAATCATTTGCGCCGAAATAACTAATCTTTGGCTCAGAAATTGCAGTACAAAATAGTATAGAATGGCAGGAATAAATAATTCGAGCGAACCAAGCACAGCACCGCAAGCTGATCGGTGGTACAACCTTACCCTAGGCTCCTCCTTCAGTGATAACAACCCATCAAGATTCTGCACTTTTCGCTGTAAGTACTGCTACTACTATTCCTCCTTCAATTTCTTCACATGGACACAATTTTTATATATTCTATGTCTAAAGTTCCCATTTTCTGGTGGTAAACTCCTATCTTCTTCTTTGGTCTACTTTGAACTTTGTAGAGGGTTTTTCGTTCTTTTCTTGTAAATTCTTATAATACTTTTCTTTTCATTATCTAATATTGGTAATGGAAATAAAGCAATGATGACATTCAATAATTGGTATCGTCTTGCTTTACTTTCAGTAGTTATGGTTACTTAAATTATTACTGGAATAAAATTTGTTTTCCGTGATTTCAATTACTGAAGCTATGCATCTGATTTGGATTTGTATCCACTTCTTTGTCAGACGAATTCAAGCCAGCATCAATCGATAAGAATCAGCGAGGCACTCTGCACAAGAGCAAGGACAATAAGGTCTCTGTGGAGTTTCAGAATATTCAACCTGGGAAGCCTAAGGTAACCTTCGAGGGCTCTAGTGAGGATTGCAAGGATAATGATGCTGTTCTTTTCTTTGATGGCGAGTCTTTTCGGTTGGAGCGGTTGCACCGTGCTGTCAAGCGATTGAGGCATAACCGGATGATGGGTGAATCTGCAGGGCCAGGGGTTGCGTCAGTTGGACTGGCTGATGCAAGTCCGCCACCAATTGGGAAAGCGATTAAGCATCAGCCTTTAAACAAGGACCCATTTCCTGCTCTGCCTGTAGGTTCTCTTATTCAAGTCACTGATGTCTACTTTTCAATCTTCTTAGGGTCAGTTTACTTTGATGGAAAAGAGTGGAAAATGAATATTTTCTCTCATTTTTTATCCTTTTCACATGTTTACTATGATAGAAAATTTTCTCCGGGCAGGGTAGATAACTTTCCCGGGCAGCCCCTTTTCCATCCTTTTCTCTCCAATGTTGGATAACATTTTCTTTGGTTAGTGATGTGAAAATATTTTCCAATGAACAAAAGGCATAAAAATGGGGAGGAGTGGGGGGGACCATGTGATAATTTTCTCTTACAACCTAGTAAACATGAGATAAGAAAATGATGGAAATGTTAATATTTTCTCACCTTTTCTTATCCATCATTTTCCAATAGAAAAATTTCCATCAAAGTAAACGCACCCTTAGAGAATAATTTTTTTTAATTAAAATTTTGAATTTTGGCTGATTGTTGTAGCCCAGCTGGTAGCTTCAAAGATGATTCACTTGGGCTGAATTCATTGTTAATTACTCCCTCTTATTCATTTCATTCAGCCCATTTGGTCGGGCACGGATGTTAAGAAACGGAGTTATTTATGATAAAGTTGGAAAGATAAATAACTTCTTTTGTGGGTATTTCTGTCAAATCAAGTAGGAGAGAGAAGAGAGATTGTAGTTTTTTTGTGGCATATATGATAAGTTATGAATTATAGTGGGGTGTTTATATATGTTGTAGTTTCCGTTTTAGAAATGGGCTTGATGAAATGAATCGTCCAAATAAGGAGCTTATTGAAATGAATCGGAGGGAGTATGATATTCTGTTGTGGACCAGGGGATCTATTTAGTGTTATACACGAACCACGAGCCACACATTAACATAGCCGTTTTAGGTGCATTATTGGTTTATATATTTTGAGATGATTTATACTAGAAAAACTTTTTTGGATTGTATAGTAAGAAGTATCTTGAATTGGTGTGTTTATCTTTATCTTGCATCTTGCTATTGGATTGAGTACCTAAGACTATAATTTTTCCCGTGAATGTTGCAGGTTGAAGTCGAACGAATTGAGATTGGAGACTTCAAAAGCTCAGGTATGTATGTTATGAACAGCAGTGTGTACTAGATGTTAATTTGACCTCCATCCCTCTTTAACCACATGCATTCCATTTATATGAAGTGATGGCTTATGTTTAATTTTTTAAAGGCTAAAACTTACTGTGAAAAATGGTGAAACATCTTTCCTTTATCTACGTTTCTTTTGGTGGTGGCTGCTTGCTTGATAAGGGTGATAGCTACGAGAGAGTCGGGGATTGCATGGCTAAAAGTATAGTAGACTGAAAGAATGATTATTGATTGGTATATTTTAGGCTTTGTGATGATATACTTCTATTCCAGTTCACCTAGTTTAGGATGACAATTTTGTCAGCAACACTGTTCAGCTTTACATGCCTGTTTCTATTTCATATTTTTTCTTTTGTGAGGGCGAGAGAAATTTGAATAAGGGCAAAGGTGAGAGAGGGTAGAGAAGCTAATGGACCTCCCCTCATGTTACGTTCAAGTCTTCAAGATGTGATATCAGATAAATCACCAAATAAAGGCGATGGTAGCTCTAGCAACCTGTCTAATATCATTTTTATTAGGGTAATAATGTCTTTTCATTTCTTGTTTTTATGTTTCCTAATTTTACTTTTTCCAGATTTTATTGTCTTCATCTTTGACTTGACATGAGTTGTATATGTGATTTTTGATAATCCTCTCCGATGACTCGAGTCAATATACATTACACATGCAATAATTTTATTGAAAATAGCACTGAATATATATATACACAGTCTGTTTTTTTATGAAACATAATACTCCAGAGTGCAATTAACCTCATTTGGGTCGTCGTTTTCTTGGTTACCTTAGGTGGACTGAATATAGCAGATACACGTTGATTTGAATTTATAAATTTTTTGGTCCTTGTGGGTGGGAATATCTTCTAGTTACATGTGAAACATATTTCCTGACTCTTTTTTATTCAAATCAGATGTAAGACCTAGACTGGAAAAGACAGCTGAAAACCCTGCAGCTCAGCCAAACTCATCCAACCCGTCACCAGAGCTGAAAATTGATGACCAAGACGAAGATCTGGATATAATGAATGCAGACGAAGATGATGGTAACACAGCGGCTGATGGAGGCACTATTGAAGTAAAAGAGCTTGATTTTGACATCAACGTACCCCATCAAACTGATACGGATGAGGAGATCGCTGATGTTGATGTTAGTGACGACGAAGCTGATAAGGGACCAAATGCTGCAGAAGCACTGAGAGCGCAGGTTAATGCAGAAGCAAGAGGACAGACTTCAAGCTCCAGTAGCAGCAGCGGGAGCGAGAGTAGTGGTAGCGGCAGTGGCAGTGGAAGTGGGAGCAAGAGTAGCAGCAGCAGCGACAGCGAGAGCAGCGATGCTGATTCTGTTAGCTCCATCTGAAAACATAAGATTATTTGCCGTTTTCATTGGGATTTCTATGCACAGATCAACTTATAATTCTTTCCAGATAATGTTCCATAATAATGATGGAGAAATGTTTGTTACTTGTAAGCATAGATTTTTTTTTTTGAACTAGTCATACTCAATAACTATCGATGTTGTAATATATTTAGTGGGTTGCGCATTAAAAATAGAATGGTCAAACACTTGATGTTGCGCGAGTGATTTTGCATCATATTTTAGCGGAAATATTGATTGGCATAAGTTTTGAGGCTATTTACCAAAAGGCTTGATCGATTTATTGTTTTGTTTTATTTTATTTTATTCTATTCTATTCTTTTATCTTCATCATTATTATTGCATTGTACTCAATACACCCTCCGATCCATTTCAACTCTCATTTTCCTTATTTGGAAGTCTCGTTCATTAGTCTTTTTTTCAACGAGTCTTTTTTGTAAATTTATATTCAAAAGAAATGTTTCAATCTATTTAGCGACTCCAAAACTACTCGTTAATTAAAAATGAAAAGGAATGGATGAAAAAAAAGAAGAAAAGAACCAAAGAAAAGTTGTTGCGGAGAGAATCATGGAACAAGAGCAATTATTGGGGGAATTCAATCTCAAGCAATATATAACTATAAAGCTGGGGCCCACCCGTCCAACCAGAATGAAAGCAAACACCAAGTCTAACACACACTTTTACACGCATTAGCTGATTAGCGTATCATCAGATATCACAATCAACGAAGGCAAAAAATTTGGTGAGAAACCATATAGTAGGACTTACTGTAATTATGGGGTAATTGAACGAAATTAGGGATAATTAAGAGAACTAAGGATAGTTTAGGGGTGATTAGGATCACAATTAAGTTTTTAATCCTCAATTGTTATGAAATAGCTAGAGTTTAACTATCAATCATCAATTATGATTTATTATTCAAATTAGAGTTTATCAATTTCCAATTAGAGTTTATTAAATCTTACTACCTCCGACCCACTCAAATATCATATTACTGTTCGACACGAAAATTAAGAATAAAGGTAAAAAGATAGAAAGTAAGTAGACTCCATTACTTTTATTGGATTTTGAAGAGTTAAAAATTTCCTTATTTGGAAGATGACAATATGAGTGAGATACATAAATGAGGAAATGATGACAATATGAGTAAGTCGGAGAGTGTAGTTAGGATAAATCAATATTTTAATTAAATATTAGTAGTAAATTAAAATAAAAGAATATATCAACATAAAAAAATAATACTAATAAAACCGTCTGTACGGTGCTCATCAATCATAAACTTTAAAATAATTTTCACCATAAACTCGTGAAGATTGTAAAATGAATGAGAGATTTGATAAATGTATTTTGAAGTGGAATTTTTAATTATCGACCATTCTCGTTATAATCTTAATTTTTCTTAGCCGAAATGGTACAATTATTTTACAAACGTCTCGGAATAATCTCATCCTCTTTTATTGACCATGTATTTATAGAAATACTCTTTTATGTATGATTTTGACCCTCTTTTCTATTTGTTTTTTCAGAAAAGGTTGTAAAACAATATTTCGTTTCCTTTAAAAGGCTTCGAAATCTTTATACTGAAACTTTGGCCTATTATTCTTACGTATTTGCAGGCCTATAAAAGAGTATAAATATACAAACAATAACACCTTCGTGTTGAATTCATTGGAGAGGAAGCAGCAATGGGTGCTCTCTATTATCTCTCAAAATTATGCTTTGCCACCACAACCAGAAGAAGCAAAAGGAAATCAATGCAGGTATATTTATCATCATCATATCTTCAACCATCCACATTGCTACCTACCTTCCTATCACACACAAACACGCACTCAAAAGTGTTTTCTTCTTTTATAAATTTTCTTTTTTGGCTCGTACGTGTTGCAGACGGTTGAGATCAGAGTAAAAATGGACTGTGATGGATGTGAGAGGAGAGTAAAGAATGCCATAAAACACATCAAAGGTTCACAATGTTACCTTTTCTCTTGCCATTCTTCTAAACCCTAGTTTTGTCTTCGTAGCTTTGTTTTCAAGTACGGTAACTTTTGTAAATAAATTACTTCTCCAAAACATTACGAAACTTTCTTTCTACCACTGAATTTGTTTTCAAATTGTGAGAAAAACCCAACTCGCCTTGAACTTCTTGATAACTTCTTCAAGTTTTACAAGCATATAATATAAATCCTCCCTCTGTCTAGGAAATACTTGCCACAATTTTTGTTTCGGTCTGTCCACAAAAAATTGCTACGTCCATTTATAGTAATAGACCCAGACACCTCATTTACTTTACCACTCACAACACAATTTATATAAAACTATAATATAAGTGGGACCCTCATCAAAATCCTGTATCATCTATGCAGCAAAATTATATATAGTGATAGCTAGGATGGGGGGAGTATATTATTGCAAAAACTATATATTTTAAACTATTTTGGAGCAATAAATGTAAATGTATATAAACGACTATTTTAATCAATTTATTTATTTATTTATGCTGCTAAAAGCAATCTCTCTTTTTGTTTTGTTTTAAAAAATTGGTTGGCTATTAATTAATCCATTTTGGCATAACAAATTAGAGCAATTAATATAGTTTTACAATTTTTCATGCATGCTTTGATATAATTTCACTGAATACATACATATATGATTTGACATAGCAGGAGTGAAATCTATTGATATAAACAGAAAGCTAAGCCTCGTGACGGTGAACGGCTACGTTGATCCAAACAAGGTTTTGAAGAGGGTGAATAACACAGGGAAAAAAGCAGAGTTTTGGCCTTTCATTCCATACAACGTTGTTCAGTATCCTCACGTGTCTCAGGTCTACGACAAGAAGGCGCCGGCCGGCTACGTCCGAAACGTTCAGGCCAATGCTCCTCTCCCCATTAATGCTACTGAAGAAGCCATCACACATCTCTTCAGTGAAGACAACCCCAATGCTTGTTCTATTATGTGAACTAGCTAGGGTTTCTTTATTCTGTTTCTTTTTTTAATTATATTATATTTACACATATATGGTCCTCTCAATTCCTTGTGGAATGAGGGTTTCTTTTTTCTATCTAGACATGCATTGTTTGACTTATAACAAAGTAAGATGAGTGAGAATAAGTATTTGAGGCATATATATCAATTAATTCCAGTTCAATATTTTTGGCTTAACCAAGTACAGTACTTCAATAATTGTTCAAATACTTAATACTATTGTTTTCTTTTTCATTCCTATTTTTTAATTGGTGGAGGGGGGAACAAGAACAACTTTAGTGGCGACTTGTTGCATACACTAAGATATGGATTCTTGTTTGTGTTGAAATTGAGTTGGTAGTGGGAAGTGGGTTTCCTGTTAAACATGAAGTCATTCGATTTACAACCTTTATCATTAAGGTGGGAGGCTCCTTTTCTCCTCTTTTTCTTCTTTATCATTCTAGAAGATTAATGATTATTCGACAACGATAAAGTCTACAGTAGTTAAAGATGTTCTTCGAGGACAATATGCATACGGCCCGGCTATAATTAATTGACCAAATGATATGGACTGATGGCAAATACTTCTATTTTAGGTGAAATGCATCTTACCGTTCAATTAAATTTGAATGGCCGCCACTTTTCTTCCAAATAATTATTGTTTAGTACCTACTTTAATAAATTTCAAATTAAAATATAATAATTATTACTCCGTCCAAAATAAGTGTGACCCGATTTTCTTTTTGGTCGTCCACGATAAGTGTGGTCTTTCTATAAATGGAATGATCCTACATAAAATATTAATTACCTTTTTATCCTCACATATAGCGTCTCTTTAATAACCAAAAAAACATCTTTTTTAACAATACAATAAACATGAGTCTCATTCTGCACTCACAATACATCTAGTTAATCCACTCTCATCCACTTTTCACTCTTAAAACCCGTGCTATATGCACTCCCTCCAAACCGTACTTACCATGGATGGAGGAAGTAGTATTTTTCTTTAGAACAATTATCATTTTTTATCCAACTGCCTTCGTGCGGTATTTATAAGGAGAGATTAAATATTTAGTTTTATTTTACCCCAATATTTCTCAATTTTGATGGGCAAGATTTAGATATATTTATAAAATTATGCATAATAAGCTGTAAATTTGTACATTATTGCCTCGTTTGGTGATTAATAAAATAGAATTAGAACATGACATGATAGGATTGTATTGTCTATATTATTTTAATTTTTTGTTTGGCTTGACGGGTTATAATTAGGATTGTGTGCGCTTTAATTTGGGTGGATTGTATGGTTGATTAATAATCTTTATATTTAAAAAATTAAATTGTCACTCGATTGAAGAATCGATCAACCAAACTTTATCAAACAAATCAAACAATGTGTATTAGGCTTAAATCATATATTGCCCTACCTAAAAGCTATCCGCTCTGACGGCAAGGTCAACCACACCCACGGTGCTTCTTCATTTATGAAAAGTATGCTTAAAATGCAAAACATTTCTTTTATCATACTATATATTTGAATGTTTGCATCTAGCCATCTAGGTCCTTCATATAAAGTTTCTTTGTAGGAAAAATTACATTTTTCCATTCCATCTTCTTTCGAATGATTAATGTGTAGGAATGAGCTGTAAATGAAATGACCTTCATAAATTGATTTCTAATCTCAAGACTGGTATTACCTAATCCTCATTCTTTAGAAATGAACTTTATAATTTATACTTTGGAAAAGAGTTCATACTTCGGGTAAATACAAAAAAGTGATAAAAAAAATCTACGAGTATTTATTGCAATTTGAATCTGAAATTAATAAACACTTTGCACCTTGATAATGTTTTTTTATTTTTTATGTTTTATTGTTAACTTAGAAAAGGAGAAAAGGTGAAGTTTGAATCATAAATCTTACTATTTACAAAATGAAGCCGCACTATTTAGATAATTTTTTTGCAACCAAACCTTGCACCGGACATTGATTATATATCATCGAAAGTATTTTAAGTATTTTTGCGTGACATAAAGTCATGAAGTGAATGAATATAATTAAATGCTATATGCACGTATGCAATCGAGATTCTCCACTCGTTAAATGCACTTATAATTTCCACCAATGTGTTGAAGCTTAGACGTTTTTTTTCTTCGTTTTTTTTATGAAACCCCTTTTTAATGTTTTATTAAAAGATCTATTACAGAAAAATTACACATTAATATTCAAAACATGAAGTTTTGCATAATTATGCATGTTATGATCTAAAGACAATAGTTGTATCAGTTAAATATCACGAATATTATATATCAAAAGTTTCGCAACTACAATTTTCGACGACGGAATGCACATGTTGCCGCTAGAAGTTAAGTTGGAATCTAGTGAAAGAATTTAATACAGTATATAAGTTGACACTATTTTGGTGCTGGAAACCTCCGACATGGATTTCTTTTTATTTATTTTTTAATTAATTTTTGACAAATAAAACTAAGTCTTTGTTACGCAAACTTAGTTTTAAATTGTTTGGTTAGATTCGGGCTCAAATTCCAGCATGCCATGTCTTCCGTCGTCGTCACTCGTCATCGAAAATCGAACTGCGGGATTAAATAATTCGTCTATTAATAGATATATATATCATGACACTATTATAAAAACTCCGGAGTTTTTTTTATTAAACTATAGTGTTCCGCAATAATATGTAGGAACCAAATACTCTCCATGAATCATGAAATGGAAAATATCATCTTATCAATTTAGTGCAAAAATATATGCTAGTTTTGACCGCGCGAGCCGCAAAATATTTTTTTCTCAAAAGCAAATAAAATATCTAATTAAAATCTATTCTCAACAGTTTGGTAGAGTTGTTATCTTGCCAATATATTCCTAGTCAATCACTAGATTGGCTCTAAATCAAATTAGTTTATTATAAACTGATGAACATGCAGATGGAATAATATGGCATGAGAATGACATAAATCCATATTTATTCTTTGGCTGTACATTTTTTTTTTTCATAAGTCAATCAAAGAGTTGAATATGCTATATTAGTAAATCACTCCCTCTGTACCATTTCAATAAGAATGTTTGGTCAGAAACGAATGTTAAGAAAATAAATTGTTTATAATAAAGTTGAAAAGATAAAATAGCTCTGTTGGGATATTTTTGTCAAATCAAGTAGGATAGATAACAGAGTGAATAGTTTTTTAATGACATATATGAAAATTTTATAAATTTAACGAAGTATTTACTATGTGGTATTTCCATTTTAAGAAATGAGCTTAATAAAGTGGAACGTTCAAATAAAGAAAAAAAGCTTATTAAAATTGTAAGGAGGGAGAGTAGTAATAATCATTACCTTTTTATGCAAACAACCCTATAAATTTGGAACATCTCGTTAGAAGAGGAAAACAAGTGTATATAATTGAGACAGAGAGTATAAATACGAGACACATCGGGAATAAAGTTTAAAATCATAATGTTTTTTGACGGAATAAAGTTTGCTTAGCGTTCAATCGAAATGCCACAATTTGAATGAGCACAAAAGCTAACAATTATGAGATGAAAAGATGTGATAATTGTTTTAGAACGTAATAAATTGCAACTTGAGCTGAAACTATTAAATTAACTTAAATTGTATAGTAGTTGAAGATCTGGTTTGGACACCACGAATACCAATTACCTATAGACCACCAGCCAGGGACAAAGCTAGAATTTGGAATGTGATCAGGTGAAATTATGTTTATGTATTAGTCGTAAATTTAAGCGAGCGAACCTACAGTTATTTAGACTTATTTAAAAAGAGTCTTGTTTTACAAAATTAGAATTGTCTAAAATATCCTTACTACTTATCAAAATTAAGGGCAATAGCGTAATATAAGATATAATATATAATATGTCATAAGAAATACAAACTTACCTTATTGATAATATATATTATTACCTTATATTATATTATGATTTGAAAGAAATATATTATTAATATACATATCTTGTGTTTATACCCTTGTTAATAGAGCTAGAGGCTTTTTAAGGACACTAATTTTTGCCTATTCGACGATTAAGGACAGTTTTTTGCGGGCCCTCTGTTTGAGGACATTTGTTTAGCAAATTAATACTCCGTAGGACAATTTCTGACCCGATCGGGCTCAATCGCACGTGAATCGCACGTGAGCTAATTTCTGGGCCCGACTGCCTATGTGGCAGCCAAATCATTTCCACGTTGGCCCAAATAAAAAAAATAAAAAAAGGAGCAAAACTCGATTAAATGTTCTGACTTCTCTCTAGAAACCACTTCACGCTCTAGCTCGTTCTTCGTTCTTTTGAGTGATTAATACCCATTCAACGTCAAATCTGATTTGATATTCTTCTTCCTAGGAGAAAATCGATCAAGTTAGCCTTTTGATTCGACTAATTTCGTTCAGTTTTGAAGGAGTTATAGCCGTTTCAATTTTCGTGGAGTCATTCCCGCCGCCGGACGGTAAACTGCAGATTCCGGCGCCGTCGGTGGGAGTTGTGGGTCGAGCCACATATCATATATCAATCTCTTCGTCTCTTCAAGAGGACGCTTTTGGTGGTGGTTTCGGGGGTTGTTAGTAAGCAAAACGCCGGTGATGTGAGCTTTTCTACTGCGCCGTCTGCTACTTGGGTTTCACCGCCGCCGGCTGTTTTTATACCTTTTCCGTCGGCGTCAGAGTGAATCACCGGTCGTATCATATATCAATCTCTTCGTCTCCTCAAGAAGAAGCTATTGGTGGTGGTGTTGAGGGTCGATTCAGGGATAAAAGGTAATTTATTCTTTGCAACAGTTGGGATCGCGTTTCCGGCGACTGCTGTTGTTCTTCATCTGCCACCGGCCGTTTTTCAGCTCTTTCCGGCATCGTCCGAGCGAACCACAGCTTGGGCCATATACCAATCTCTTCGTCTATTGGTGGTGGTCTTGAGGATCGATTCAGCCGAAAAAGGTCAGTTTTTCTCTCTAACAGTTCGCATCGCGTTTCCGGCGAATTGTTTGCAGCTAGTTAGTATTTTGTCCATTCCGGAGTCGTCCGATTGAATTGTGGGGCGTGCCACATACCAATCTCTTCGTCTCTCCAAGACGAAGCTAGTGCTGTAAGGTCTGCAGGTTGATTCTGGGGAAAAGGAGTCGATTTCCTCCACAACAGTTGACGGAGCTGTTCCGGCGACCCGATTTCCCACGAACCGGTCAGCTAGAGCGTGAAGTGGGTTGGTGGGGTTGGATGTTGGGGTTATTTTTTTTTTATTTTTTTTATTTGGGCCGACGTGGAAATGATTTGGGCTGCCACATAGGCAGTCGGGCTCAGAAATTAGCTCACGTGCTATTCACGTGCGATTGAGCCCGATCGGGCCAGAAATTGTCCTACGTAGTATTAATTTGCTTAACAAATGTCCTCAAACAGAGGGCCCGCAAAAAAGTGTCCTTAATCGTCGAATAGGCAAAAATTAGTGTCCTTAAAAAGCCTCTAGCTCCATATTAAGATATCAATCTTGTTATTTCGTTCATACATGATTTTACTCACGTTATTGTGCAACCTTTTTTTTCTTTACTTTTACAACTTAAAGTTGCCTCCAATCTTCAACAGGGCAACTTAAAATTCTTAAATATTTTTTAGGCTCAATCAATCTGTGTAAATTATTTAATCTTTTCGAGTACCAAAACTTGGAACTGATTCTATTCCCACTCATGGTCCATCAAAAAGGTCTACTGCATCTGCATATTTCAAAACGTAAACGTACAGTGTATGTTCATGATAAACCATATTAAGCTAATTTCTCTATTTATACTTGTGCGGTATATTTAACTATTTATTTATTAATATATTCTTTTTATTCTCGTCAAAAGCAAGAACAAACCACTTTACTAATGCAAAGATAGCAACGATGAAAAAAGCCACTTTATTAATTTTTTTATATTTGTTTTTTAATTTTTTCACCAAATTTCTTAACACAATTTCTTCATTCAAAGAGAGCAGCGATTTGATGAAAAGTCATATATCTTTAGCATCGAACTGTTCATGTTTCATTTTCTAATATAAAATGCTTCTTTTATTTTTTTCTCGATTTTGTTTGTTACTGATAACCCTTTTTCTTTTGGATTGTGTTATATAATCGTTCAAAATTTGATTTAATGAGTTCAATTTAACAAAAAAAAGTGAAATCTTTAGAATTTGTTCTTTTTTTACTTTAGGAAGATCAACATGATATTCATTGTATAAGATGAACAATTTATTTATGTCTAAAGATTACGAAGATAGCTGCATTTTTCTTTTGTTATATGTTATTAGAAGTTGACAATATATGAATATGTGATATATTTTGTTATTTTACATGACTAGACAATTCTAAACATTCTTATATGCCGAGATAGGAACAAAATAATTGTGTGAGTATCATAAGTTGACAACAAGTATTTTTTTGCTTAAAGATATGGATGGAATTTAATTTGTTCTACATTCTTCTTCCATTTTAATATAAGCATGCATGTTATAGTCTATATTGTGACGTAGTTAAAACCAGTTAGAACGACATGAAGAGATTGAAACTAACTGCATGTTCTTAATTAATATAATGATGAATGGACATATATAAAAGATTTTGAAATTTGACAATAACAATAATGTATAATTTTTTTAGAATTTGTTTTCTTCATACAACGAATGCAAAAACAGGGATAACAATCTACTTGGAGAGATTAGTTTCTTTTCAGAGTAAACACTTGATAAGGTTTGTAGTATATTTTATTTTGAACTCTAAAATCAAATGACTAATTAGTGTGAGTTATGAGCTTTATTTTAAACTTTGTAATAATTATTGTTTTTAACGTGCAAATGCACATTAATTATACTAGTATATATAAAAGTAGAGAAAAAAAAATAAAAATTCAACAAAAATATAATCATAAAAAAAATTACGGTATTGGATCCGCCACTGCGTCTAGCATGCATAATTTTACTACACTTGCTTAAGGGATTTAATTAAACAATTATATAGAATATACCATAAATTAATGTTTCGAAATTATATGGCTACATTTTTTCACTACCCTTCACTTAAATGGTTTTATAAGATATTCATGTATTTTAAAATTATAACAAAGTAAATTCTTGCAATGCCAACAGATTAGTTATTTTAGAAAAATTTCAAGTGCAGTCAGCCACATAAGTTGATTGCACATTTCTTGGCAACCATCTATATGTATGTAAAGAATATTTTATTTACTCAGAAATACTCATGTTCATTCAAAAATGTCTTAATTTCATTTTTATTCCATTAATTAAAATCATGTATTTCCTTTATTGGGTCATTTCTCCACTCACAAACATTGAACCCTTTTGCTACTCACAATGCACTTAATTATAATTTCTTAAAACTCATATCACTCAAGAGTTGTCATATTTATGGGAGACGGGAGGAGTATACATTATAATGGTTGTAAGAAAAATTAATAGATTAATTAAATAACTATAAGTAACTTATTATACTTTTAATGTTTAATCTGTTTTCTATATAATCATGGGTTGGGAACATAAATTGCATATAAGATCAACATAAAGAAAACTTGATTGGTGGTCTGCCATTTTGTATTTAAGAATTGTAAGAACACATAATAATTATTGGTTAGCTTTTTTTTCTGTTCATAATTTGCAACAAATTGTTATAACATATAAAATCTGAAAATTTAGTTTTCCAAAAAAGTCGAATTAATTTATAAATAATTGCATTAGTGTCAGTAAAGAAAATGTCTTCAATTAAGTTAAATATTTTTTATTTGAATCTTTACTCCAATATTTTATATCAACTCTTTTATGTTTTCAGTTTATATTGTATGTGTTTATATGCAGATTAATCATAGAACATTACATAAAACGTAACTTGCGGTGATTATTTGGAAATTATAAGTAGGATATCTGTAGAACTATTCCGTTGAAACTTAAATATATTAGAATTAGAAATCCTATAATTAAACAACAACCATGCATATTAAAATTTAGATCCTAAATTAAGGTTGTGAAAATTTTAACCGTTCAATCATGGACGGCTGAATGATCAGTTCTTTTCTTTCCTTATGAGCACGCTGACAACTCCTTTGCCATTAGAGTTGAATCTGTTCTTCCTCAAAGTTATGTGTGGCTCCGCCCCTGCTTATATTATATTATGATTTGAAAGAAATATATTATTAATATACATATCATGTGCTTATATCCTTGTTAATTAATATCTGATACCAATCTTGTTATTTCGTCCATACGTGATTTTACTCACGTTATTGTGCAACCTTTTTTTCTTTACTTTTGCAACTTCAAGTTGCCTCCAATCTTCAACAGGGCAACTTAAAATCCATAAATATTTTTTTAGGCTCAATCAATTCATGTAAATTATTTACTCTTTTCGAGTACCAAAACTTGGAACTGATTCTATTCCCACTCATAATCCATCAAAAAGGTCTACTGCATGTGCATATTTCAAAACGTAAACGTATAGTGTATATTCATGATAAACCATATTAAGCTAATTTCTCTTTACATATACTTGTGCGGTATACTTAACTACTTTTTTATTAATATATTCTTTTTATTCTCGATAGAAGCAAGAAAAAACCACTTTATTAATACAAAGAAAGCAACGATGAAAAAAAGCCACTTTATTAATTTTTTATATTTATTTTTTAATTTTTTCACTAAATTTTCTTAAAAATTTCTTCATTCAAAGAGAGAAGCGATTTGATGAAGAGTTATATATCTTTAGGATCGAACTGTTCATGAATCATTCTCTAATATAAGTTGCTTCTTTTTTCTTTTCTCGATTTTGTTTGTTACTGATAACCCTTTTTCTTTTGGATTGTGTTATATGATCGTTCAAAATTTGATTTAATGAGTTCAATTTTGAAAGAACAAAAAAAAGTGAAATCTTTAGGATTTATTCTTTTTTTACTTTAGGAATATCAATATGATATTCATTGTATGAGATAAACGATTTATTTATGTCTAAAGATTACGAAGATAGCTGCATTTTTTTTTGTGTTATATGTTATTAGAAGTTGACAATATATAAGTATGTGACATATTTTGTTATTTTACATGACTAGACAATTCTAAACATTCTTATATGCCGAGATAGAAACAAAATAATTGTGTGAGTATCATAAGTTGGCAATAAATATTTTTTTGCTTAAAGATATGGATGGAATTTAATTTGTTCTACGTTCTTCTTCCATTTTAATATAAGCATGCATTTTATGGTCTATATTGTGACGTAGTTAAAACCAGCTAGAACGACATGAAGAGATTGAAACTAATTGTATGTTCTTAATTAATACAATGATGAATTGACATATATAAAATATTTTGAAATTAGACAATGACAATAATGTATAATTTTTTTAGAATATGTTTTCTTCATGCAGCGAATGCAAAAATAGGGATAACAATCTACTTGGAGAGAACCATTTCTTTTTCAGAGTAAGTACTTGATAAGATTTGTGTATTTTATTTTGAACTCTAACATCAAATAACGAATTAGTGTGAGTTATGCACTTTATTATGAACTTTGTAGTAATTATTATTTTTAACGTGTGAGTGCACGTTAATTTTATACTAGTACACTTAGAAAAGCGAGGTTCCTTTGTCCTATCTCCAACAATTTCAAAGTGCGTGCACTTTATAATTGGGTTAATCTATATCCATCAAGACTATCAATAATCTCATGTAACAAAACTCATCAAGATATTTGGCCTCTTAGTAATATAACAATTCTCAGAGGTTGGGTGTATCAACACAAACCCTTACACATTCGAAAATAATGGAAATTTTCCATTGAAAATAGCCTTCTAGTGGAAAACTTCAGCATTGCACATGGACTTAGATAGATGCAGTGAAACGTAGATCAGTTTACTGAAAAAATGGCCAACAACAATTTTAACCACAGCTTAGATAAAAAAAAAAAAAAAAAAAAAAAAAAGATAGAGAAATTACTTTACCTCAGCTATGATTTCTTCATATGGTCGTGTTCTGTTGTTCATGTTGTCGCATGTGGGAGTTTCGGCTAGAAAAAATATATATGAGAAGTTTGATTCATTGAGAAGTAACTAGAGTGAAACAGAATGGGAAACATACTGATTGCTCTGTGTTCTCTTGAATTTTTCACCCGGGTCGTAATAATTCTTTCATCGAGAAATGGCACCGCCACTAACAATTAACTGACTGCAATATGATAGATATCGCAAAAGCAGAAGAATTCCGAAGTGAGTTGGTCAGAAAGAATATCAAAGCAAGCAACAAAATAAAAAATCTGGTGAAGCATCAAGTTTCGCATCTGTACTGGCAACTAGTTTTTCTTTCCTTATTTAAATTTGTCACATTATAATCTCTATACGACCTCAACAAAATTCATTAAATTTCCAGAAAATGTGATACTGCTCAAAACAATTTACAAAATCAAAAGGCTATACTGCAACAAATGGAGTAGTTAGCTTAGAATCTACAAAGTAAAACGAAAAGCAGAGGTATGAGAAATGAACAAACTACATTTTCTGATCCATATTGTATTCATATCTTAGCCTGTGATATTATTATTATCAGTTTATCACCCAAATGACACACAGAAGAAAAAAAGAAATAAAGTAATGTTGTAGATGATCTCATGTGAAGAGTAATGAGCACATTCCTATTCAAATGTAAGCTGCTCAAAGTCGAAATAGCTGAATATCTAGTCGAGCATATACCTTTTTCTTTTTCAGAGAAAAATGGAGTCCATTAATCACAACGAATGAAATGAAACAACGTCCAAAAACCATGAAGGCCAACACTCATGCCATCACCATCAGGCAATAGAAACTAAATGAATGGATAGTTCCAAACTCATTATAGTAAAACACTTATTCAGAACAAGACTAAGGGGAGTGTATTCAATAGTGACTTTCATTGGATTTTAAAGACTCCTAAACTCTACAGATTTTAAAAGTCAACATTTTTGTTGGAGTTGAGGATATATTTCGTTTGGAATTTTAGGGGAGTCTGAAGAGTTACTTTCGACTTTTATTTGAGTTGTGAATTCCAACATCCAAGCGATCGCTCACACTAAGCGCTCGCTCGCAGTGCCGAGCGTTCACTCGGAGTCAGTGATCGCTCGCGCCACGTCAGTTGGTGTTTATAATACCCAATTCCCCGCCCTGAATTCCACCAATTCCTAACCCTAATCCCTTTCCGCTCTCACAACTCTCTCCATCACCGCCCCATCTCCGCCGCCACGCTCCATCACCGCCCCACTTCCGCCGCCCTCCCAGCGACCGTTGGACCCCAGCGCCGGCTGGGAGCATAGAGCGACCGCTCGTACTCAGCCGGCGCTGGGATTTCAAATCTCATCCCAAACGATGGGATTTCATGCAGTGTATTTTTGTCCTCAAAATCAAATGAAAATCAAATAGAAATCAGACTTTGCAAAGTCCATAGAGTATTAAATACACCAAAAATTCAGGAATTCAAATGAAATCGTAATTAAATACGCCTAAACTTTTTTAAGATTTCTGAAATCAAACAAAAGTATAAATTGAATACACCCGAATTTCAGAAATACAACAGAAGTCTGGATTAAATACACTCAGACTTCTGAAATCTTTAAAATCCAATGGAACTCTACATTGAATACACCCCCTAAATGAATGGATTGATTTTCGCTTGTTGTTCAGATGAAAAGGTTAACCAATAATAAAATATTGGCCAATCTGTACATATACCAAACGATACTGCTCCAACGGTTGTGGACGACAAATTAGTGTTGCGAAACGTACGGCTCATTGAAATTGATTTGGCAATAGATATAGATTTCATTTAAGGACTCGTTTTTAACAATACGAGATATTTAATGGGAATGTCTTTAGATTTGTCAAGTAGTTCGGCCCGGCCCAGCCCATACCAAGCCCATTACAACCAACCCAATCCCAAAGCTGGGCTTATACTCTGACGGCGCCTCACCAAGCTAGGTCCGGACCGGCTCAATCCAATAGCGCATCTAGATGTCTTTTAATGTAATAATAATGTATCAAAACTACGTTTGGTTAGATATATTTTTCCACAAAGAACATCTACACCACCTGCTTCACCACCTAAACAAAACGTGACATGATTTGTTATGAGAAGATATTTGAAATATTCTCAAAACTAATAGCAGATTTTAGTCCTAATGCACATAATCAGTTTCGAAACACAAAAATATAGGCCAAATGCACATTACTAGATACATTATCTGATTTTAGTTGACTGAGGGATGCTCATACTGCTACAAGTCGTCGTCAACCCATCGATCTGCTCGTGTATCAGTGACAATAAAAGACCTAGCTCATTTACCTGTACATACACCACAACAAGTTTGCCTCGTATATAACCTGAGATTCGTAAGCAACTAGCAGAGGGGCATTTCCTTGATTGGAGACACAGATAGAATCAGAGTTGTTTAGTTTTAACTTTTTCAGGCAACATCATCCAACTTCACTACCACTGGAGCATACTGCAAGATCAAAAACATAATTAGCATAAATATGACGTAATGAAATGGATCAGAAAGTAGCTCATGTACTGATGTACCTCATCGCCTTCATCAAAGTAAACTCCAGCTGCTGCACTATTCTCCTGAAATTTCCATCCTATAGAGTCCTCAAGCAGTGACCTCAGCCTCCTTGTCTTCCAAATTCAAAATGTAAATATCAGCAGTTGCTTCATTACATTTAACAAGAGCACATGAGGAAGCAGTCTACCCTTTGACCTTCAATACAAGTCTCTACTTTTGTGTATATGCTTTTTTTTCCGACAAAGCTAGAAACTGACTATTAGCAGGACTACGTGCCTAAGTTGAGGCTATTATATAAAACCAATTAAAAACCGAAACAAGATAACTAATCTAATTTCCAATTTTTTCCCATCTTTTTCTGACTTCAGAGCACATAATACAATTTCATGTTATATCAATTAATCAACCTTAATGATTCAACAGATCTTCATTCTCACAGGATAACCAAGATACAATTTTCAAAGAATAACCAAGATGAAATTTTGAGCACCTAGGATCATGAAAGTAAAACAGGAAATGACAACGAAATTAGGAGTGCCCTAGCCGACATAAACATTCAGCATTATTAACGTATTAGATTTCGGAATACAAAATTAATTCTTGGAAATGGATACCAATCATCAACCGATAAGAAATAAAATTAATTGTCAAATAGTAGAGCAATGATTGAATCATCATCTAAGCATGATATAAAATGAGATATTGAGAGAACACACCCATGTGAGAAGGTCCCCATCAACCACTGGAGCTTCAAGCACTACAGAAAAGAAATCCTGCAATACAAAAGTGGATGTTATGGAAGCGTAATGAGCCAGTGCCCGTAATGGAACAACAAGAAAATTCAAACTTATTCAGAAATGAATTAATTTGGAAGATGATAGAACTTTAGTTAATTGAATGGACGGGTTAGCTTTTGATTATTAAAAGTTCAAAACATCATCAAAATAAACCTAGCGATAAAAATCATGGATTACAGTCAAGAAAAGCACACTTGGAGAAAATCATATCCCAATACATATCCCTTTCTGATGGAACTATACTGATGACATCACATGACATTACCTTGCATAAACGGTGCAAAAAGCTATCAGTAGATAACCAAGACTCTTCCAACAATGCTGACACTCCTTTAGACACATCACCAATATCCTTTTGTTCCTTTTGAAATCCAAATTGCAGCTGATAATATATGACCTTGATAAACTGTGAATGCAGTTGTTTCAGAAACCAGAAGAAAGACAATGACTTGAGAGAAACTAGGAAACACCTTAAAGTAGTACAATACTATATACTAAAAGAGAATTGAAAAGGGAATAGAAGCAGTTGCTAGAACGGAGTAGAAAATTACTGGTCCTAGAATATTGTAGTTTTAATCCTTTTTTGGTTATTAACCAAGAAATTACATGCCTAACAACATCACAGATGTGTAGTGTAGAAATAAAAAATCCAGTCCACCCTTGACCAACAAGCACCACATATGGGAATTTGTAGTTCAGTGATAATGGTGTACAGTAACTAAATGCCTAGTACATGCTGCAGCCACTGAAAACGTACAGCCTGACTAGGGATGGTAAGGATAGCTGAAAATTATAGGCTGACACTGGTGAAGAAGTGTTCTAAATTCTGTTCTCTCCCAAAATTATGATCAGCAAAGCTCGATCATGTGATAAAAGCAAAAAATATCGGTAATCAAGCACAAAATATCGGTAATCGACATATAATTATCTACTAAGTTCTGACAATGAGCAAAATCACTTTAATTGCATTCCTACCTTGGTTGTATAGTACAGAGAAGAGGATGAATAATATACCTTGGTAAATAGCCAACTCCTGGTGCGAAGAGGCTACAGGAAAAAAAAAAGAAAAAAGAAAGAAAAAGAAAAAGAAAAGAAAAAATAAACCACACAAATCAGAACTACAAGTCACATAAAAAAAAATTATAAATACGTACATAAATGTGTACATGCATATATACATGACGACATTGCCAAGCGATGAATTCAAAACAATTTTGGAGACACTGAACAGGCTAGAGAGACATTGAGATAAACATCATTTAGATATGCTTTATGATCATACAATTTGTAACGAAATAGAGAGATGAACTGCTAAGGGGTAAATGAAATCACACACTGATCGCTAAGACTCATAACTTCTTTTGATAAAAGTAGTAACAATCTGCAATTTCTAGAGTGATAATATCCACATTCCTTTCATTTACAAGACTAAAGAAATAACTTTCATGTGAGTGAAGTCCATTTCTTTACAATTATTACCATCCAATCCAGTGGCGCAGCCAGGCCCCAGAAGGGCAAAACATTTAGTTTTAATTATGCTGCTACTTTTTAAAATTTTGGTGGGACAAGATTTTGATATTTTTGTAAACTTAAACAGCTAGGGATACTTCAAAAATAAAATTGAGGCAGGGCAATATCCCTGCAACTAAATAACGTGGCTCCACCACTGATCCAACCTAAAATCATATGCAATTGAACTCCAAATTCAAGTTTCCTGGTTTCCTGGTTCCAACTGCCTATTTGTCAATCATGCATGATATACAAA
Organism: Schizonepeta tenuifolia; assembly: GCA_029490685.1. Taxonomy (NCBI): domain Eukaryota; kingdom Viridiplantae; phylum Streptophyta; class Magnoliopsida; order Lamiales; family Lamiaceae; genus Schizonepeta; species Schizonepeta tenuifolia. Next base: position 76,913,766 of record CM055960.1, read on the forward strand.
CTTCTAAGATCACTGATCCCAAAATACAATTCAAAGATGTTCATTGTCAATATTTACAACTTGTTTGCATGCCATGTTTCATATTTGGAACCAATATTCACATGATCAGGAAAGACTCACAGGGAGAAATTTTTAAACAGTTTTGTCAATCTTAATTTGCATTCCAATCAAATAATACAAATTTCGAGGAGTCCATTGGTTGATGAGCACTTACAGATTCTGTACAGCCAAGTAAGAGACTCACTAAAAGCTTCCACTGCATAAATGCTTGAAGAGATTGGCCCATCTGCATAATTAGTATACGACACAGACACATAAGCACGTAAGTCCATGATTCTCATTGTTCACTTACATATAAATATCAAAAAGCAGAGTTCTTTATTACCAGAAATGCAATGAATGCAAACTGTAACTCTGCTAGAAGTGCGTCTTCATCTCCGTCGTATTCTTTCATCAATATGGTTTCCAAGAGATGTGTCTAAAATCAGTAGAATACATTCATATGTCAGCAATATGTAAAAATACCATTTTAATGAACAACAATTTTAATACCTTGTCAAGATTCAAACTAGTGATATCCTCCCCATAAATTCCCTTCTGCTTGACAACTCGAGGAATCGTAGTGTAATAACAGCCTTGCTTTGGGGTCTTTTCTTCCCGAGTTGAAAACTTGCTGGCTTTTAGCTGCTCAGCTAAAGATGCATCCATCAATGTTCTAGAAAATATTTCAGATTCGCATGCAATTGTGATTTCTCCTCCAATGGGTTCTGAAAATAAACAAAAGAACTATGAATCAACATGATGGGATAATTACAAAAATTCTGCACTTTGATACGTTAAATCTAAACATATTCAATTCAAACAGAACAAAAGTAACCATGATATCTTCAAAGGAAAACATTCAGATTCCAGAAAGTCACCCTCTACCAAATGATCATGGCATTCAGAAGAGGGTCACTAGGAAATAATATCTTGTTGGTTTGGATATGCATGATGTTCAATTTTCAAAAGCACAAGGAAGCTGCATATCTACTCTGGGCATAATCAATGAAGAACCAACTTCAAATTAATTTTTAAGATAAAGATTTGAAGTTCACTATAAAATACACACTGCGGATGTAACCAAATTTTTCCTTATATAAACCAGTCTGTTTACTCATGTCTGTGCCAGTAGAAGCTAATGGGTGACTCTATCCACTTCATGACTCCACTTTAAGCACAAAAACCTTATCGTCAAATGGTCACATACAAATCGACAGAATGTTTTTTCCACGTATAGGATTATTTGACCAAGGTGGATGCAGGTGGTAGCTACAATATTTATCCTGCAATGAACTCTTAATGCTGTTGGTGTATAGTAGTACTATTTACAAGTTCATATACACAGTAAACTAATCCTCCCCATTTACCATTTGGTTCCACTAATCAGCTTCAACAATTTGGCCAACCACAATAAAAAGAGATAGTCAAAATGGATCGACTTGTGCTGCAAGCACATGCAGCAGATACACCATTGAAAAATTTAAGTACGTACCAAGACGATCGATAGTATCCTTGGTAATGAAGTTGGACAAATGTTTCCAATCCCCATACTGGCTTAATGTATATGGTCCAAGCTGCTTATCAAATTCCAATCTTTTAACGGCTTCAGAGTATCGGTCTTCCTGCATAAATAGAGTTGTTAGTAAAAGCTTCATAATCACGATTTAAACAAGCATTTCTGAACAAAAACATGTCTTTTCCAAACACGTAAATATGAATATTAAGATCCACGAATACTAGTATTCCACACCAATTCAACATCTACTACAGTTTTCCTGTAGAAGTAGAAGCATGCATCAAGATAAGACACATCAGGGCATGTCCGACAATATGTTTTACCATAAATCTGCTAGTCAATATTGTAAGAGACAGTTGGGACACACTCAAATTAGCACAGCCATTCCAAAGAACACTAAGGCAAGACAATTTGACGCCACTTTCTGTGCATATCATATATCATCAGCAAAAAGTGAACAAATAGTTACAAAAGTAATCACCTCTTCCTCTAACACTTTCACTAGCCACTCCTCCTTTTGATCCCATCTCCGAACAATCACCTGCAAAAGTCATGTTAATTTAAAGGTTTAATCGTGTATGATGTTTTATCCCCAGAGGACAGAACTTTGGGAAAATGTTTTAGTAGCGTATATGCCATGTTTGTAAAGATGCAGTAACCATTAGCAGGAAATTTGTATATGAAATACTAATACTTCTTTTTTCATATGAAAATATGGGATTCAGACTCATGCATAATGAATTTCCCACTTATACTTGGTTAATATATAAAACTAAATAGTATGGAAATGCATTCATTTCCTTTGCATTGATATGATTGACAATACTATCCTGTTTTACGGTGATAGTATTGTCAATCACAAAACAACAAATTACGCATTATGCAGTTATGCTTTGCCTATGAACCACCATATATCATAAGCAACAAAATACGCATTATGCTTTGCCAATGAACCACCATACATCATAAACATAATCAATTTCCGGTACAAGATTGCTTCAAGCAGTGGCGGAGCCAAGCCCCAGACAACTCCCGGTGACTGCCCGGCAATTAGTTTTTTCTACATTTAAGTTTAATTTTGTATTTTGCCCTTGTTTCTAAATACATATATGCAATGTTGCCCGTCCAAACTTTTTCCTAAATACATAAGTATAATCTCAACTCAAACGACACACTTCGGTGGGCAGTAGATTGTTTACCTGGTAGACATTATTATTATTATCAACTCAAGCCAGAAAAAGGAGATACCTTACAATCTCAACCACACATCAAATATTTGAATTGCAAAATTCGGGCAAATTCCTATTCTGAATCAAAAATAGCCTTTAAAAAATGAGTTTCAATAAGATGACACTAACAGATTGCTTTAAATATCTTCATAAAATTCACAAGTCATATTTGATTAAGATGTACCAAATAAGCCATAACCAAAAAATATAATAACGTTAAAGACCTGTGATGAGCTGGCATCAATGAAGAAACCAATTATAGGAGAAAACTGATCGCCTTCCCTGCACAACCGCGTATACAACAAAGATCTCATCCATTAGAAACATGAAGAACTTACAACAATCATGTCATCAATCAAATGAGTTTCAAAAATCGTCCACCTGTTAGAAGAGCTGTAGTAAATATAGTGAATGCCCGGAGGAATCATCTTGATACCCTTAAAATTAGGACCTGCTGAAAAAATCTGCAGACAACACAAAACAACTGAGACAGAAGAATTATGAAATGCAAAACACGCACTAACACACACACAAAGTCACAAATAAGAAGGTGCCTGGGTATCAATGCCGAAGATAGTGTGCTGAGGAACGTCGAGCGCAAGAAAAGTGGCGCCTTTCTTCACTAATTCTAGAGCCGTCTCTGCGTCCATTGTTGTCAACGAATTTAATCAATTCTAGGTTTTCAGTCGTCGTCTTCGCACTCTGCTAATACCCAATATATTCTCCCGCGAATTCCAGAAAACTCTTTGAATTCCCACACCTCACTCCCTCTCTCTCTAATTAGCAGGCAAAGGAATTTTTTTAATTTTTTTTTTTATGTGTTACGTGTTGTGATGGAACCATCATCGTCATAAATCTTAAATATGCATTTATGTTAATTTTAAGAATAAGTGATCTTCCCAAATCCCAAATTTTCAAAAACAAAACAAGAATAGTATTTCCAAGTACTCCCTCAGCTCAGACTCAAAGACAGTCCACGAAAATAATCACACTTCTATTTTTCACACAAATTGAAAAGGTGGTGTATTTAATTTTCTTTGACATTATAATTCTTCTTTATGTTTATCGCTGTTTATTTTTCCAAAAATATTAAAATATTTCATATTAGTAAAAAAATACTATAATAATAAAATTCGAATTAATAAAGTGAACCACGTATCATTATTATATTATTAAAAGGAAAACGATTCTTTCTTTGAAAAAATCCTACGTAGCACCCCTTATATTCCTCCATTTTTATTTATCTAAATTCTCAAATTTTTGAATTTTTAAATGTAAAATAATAGATTTTAAATATCTATACTAAAATTTTGTGTCCTACATCAGTTTTGTCAATGAAACTTCACCTATTGAAAAACTTATAAATACCTAGAATCAATGTGTATTTTCTCATCTTTTATTTCACCAGTTTTATTTGGCCAATTTATTTATTAATCGGCCGAATAAATAACTACTATTTTATAGTTTAATTTAATTTAATTTGGTCAATTTATTAATTGACCGAATAGATAATTATATTTTGTAGGAGTTTTATTGGATCAATTTATTTATTAATCGGCAGAATAAATAACTGCTATATTTTTATAGTTTAATTTAATTTAATTAGGTCAATTTATTAATTGGCTGAATAGATAATTATTTTTTGTAGGAGTTTTATTTGACCAATTTATTTATTAATCGGTCGAATAAATAACTGGTATATTTTAATATTTTAATTTAATTTAATTTGATCAATTTATTAATTGGCCGAATAGATAATTATTTTTATTAAGGAACCAATTTATTAGTTGACAGAATAAATGGTTCCAAAATAGTTTGGATAATTTATTGGTTGACCGAATTAAATTTGGAAATAGTCTAATATTTTTTTGTTTAATTTGATAAAAAATAAGTAATTTCTAATTTCTCAATTAATTAGGTAGACGGGCCAATTCCAAACTGACGGGTACCTCAACTCGGGATTTCACGTGACACATTTTCATTCTTTATTCTTATTAATTTTAAAATTTTCATTTTATTCATTTTTTTCATGTATTTTCTAAAATCTAGAATCGTCATAAATTGTGCATTTATAAATCAAAATCGTGGTCAACGGGTCAATTCTGACCCGGAACCGTGGCGGTAGACGAGCTAATTCTCAACCGACATTTGAAAAAAATTTCATTTTATGCTTTTTTTCCATATATTTTCTAACATGAAATAATTTTTACGTTATTTATAGTTGGGTTTCCAGCTTTACATAATTTATAATTTTAATTAACGAATATTACTATACGATTAAGGACGATAACGAATAGTACAATCATTATTTTTATTAAATTTTTGGATCGATATAAATTCTAAATAAATTTTATAAATTACGCACTTATAAATCAGAGTCATGGTCAACGGGCAAGTTCCGACGCAGAACTGTGGCGGTAGACTAATGTACGGATTTTTCTCAGAAAGGAACACAAATGACTAATTTTTTAATCGGATTTTAAACAAGTACGAGTATATAAAATTCCAAACAAGTTTGAATAATCCTAAACACATCATCTCAAATTGTTTGATTAATCGTCTCCGTTGGAAAACGTAGAATATGTAGAAAAATTGGCAGAAAAATTACTAACGATTTATCAACTTGTCAATTCCGACCAATAATCGTGCGCGTGGATGGACCAATTCAGTACTTGCAAGACAACTTTTTTTTAAATATATTATATAATTTTGAACTCATAAAATTAAGAATATTTATGGTCAACTTTTATCTTATATCATTGACTAAATTATTTTATAAATCACAATCATTCCACATAAAGTTTTGTATTAAGGAAAAACTACCAAGTACATAGTGAAACAATTCTTGAAGTTCTATTCTCATTTAAAAAAGTTACTCTCGAAGGTGGTGAAAAAGAAATGTCATGAATATATTTGGAAGATGATTATTTATATAATACTACAATTTATAATTAAATTTTTATTTATTAAATATTGTGTGAATATTTTTAAAATATAATTATGTATAATTAAATATTAATTTCAGGTAAAAAAAAATAAATGTCATTATTAATTTTTATGTGAATATATTTGGAAGTTGGTTATTTATATAATTTAAAATCAGTATTGTAGTCAATAGGCCGGTTCCAGGTCGGAACCGTCGGGGTAGACGACATGATTGTGAAGCGGTGGTTTAACTTATTTTTTTTTCTTAATCATGTGTTGAATTCATAATGTGGGGTAGTTAGAATCACTTTCATCTTATAGACAATCTTAACATCTATAGTATTATTCGCTATCTATATATTTCTTCTCTCTCTCTCACTACTCGCTCCTTCCATTGCCTCTTTTTCTTCATAAAAAGCTAAAAAATTCAGCTTAAGAGTCGCTTTCCTTTGGAGAGAAATATATTTTTGCCCACATCGATTTTGTAGAAGAACAAAGCTTTAACAATTATCGAAAGTAATGTGAATATATTAGTTATAATTTTTAACAAACATAACTATATGGGTTTGAAACGTAAACATGTGGTAAAATTATTTTTTAATTGAATTTAAGATGTGTTCAAGGGATATAAATTCTAAGCGAGTTTAGTAGATTGCATAATTGAATTATTTAACGCTAAAATAATTAAAAAATAATATTTTTTTTAATCTATCACATATTAATACTATTTAATAATCTTATTAATTTTTTATAATTTCCCGTCGATTTTCGACGGATTATACGACTAGTTTGTTATATACCAAAAAGGAAGTAGACTATTTTGAAGGGAGTAATTTGTTTTATTTTTCTTTCGGTTTTGAACTAAATTTTCTTGCGCGTGTTTCGCTGAATAATGCTTTAATTAGTGTAGTTTTATTAATATTATTGATATAATTATACTATTAAATGCATTCTATAATCAGAAAATTTCAAATTAACACGAATTGATATGTAATTCAAATCGTCAGGTCCTTCACATTATTCAATGTAAACATAGTACTTTACCTAATTATTTTGTTGATTATGATTAGCAGGACCTAAATTTAGTAGTACCGGTGTAAAAATTATAAAATTTAAATCACACAAAATTACTCCACTACATATAAGAAATTAAGTAAATTACTACATAAAATGCATGTTCAGTAAAATATTACAGATTTAAAGACCAAAAGAATAATTAAATGAAAATATAAACTTAATGTAGGTAACCAAACCCATTATTAGATAAATTTATTAATTAATAATACTAAGTTTAAAAAGGCAACTAAATAGGAGTTTGTATTTTTTTAGTGTAAACTTATCATTTTATTACCACATGGTGATCGAGGATGCCCAACAACAGATATACGCGGCCAATCAAGATAACCAACGCTTCAAACATTTTGGTGTTTGGGAAATCTTGCAGGACTATCCCAAATTCCTCCACCAAGAATTTCCCGACGTTCTGTCCATGAAGCTGACGAAGATTACGGAGGAAGGCGCCTACACCTCATCTGGAACGTCCTAGGGATCGAGCAAGGCGACAGAAGGGGAAAGCACGGCTCCCCCCTCCCCGCCCACAGGGACGAAACGTGGCAAAGGCGGTGGCGAGGGCGACCAACGAAAGGGGAAAAAGAAGGCGACCGAAGAGACGGAGTTTGGGTCGTTGGTCGACTCAACAAATGTCCGGCTAAGCGGCATGATCGAGGTAAAGAACACCCTCATCGAGGCAATGAGGGAGCGTGCTCGGACAAAGCAAGACGCCACCGATGCAAGGATCATCAACACGGATACGTCACACATGACGTCGGAGCAGTACCAGCTGCATATGATGATGGTTGTCGACGTCGAGGATGGGCGTAGTTTTTTTTTTTTTCTACCAACGGCTATACTTTTTTTTCCTGGTAATGTATTTTTTTATTTCTAGTAATGTATTTTTTAATTTCTAATAATGTATTATTATTTAAATTAGTGAAATTAGAATTTTCTTATTAAAATTAATGTAAAATACAAATTCAGAAATTAGATAGACATTTCACAGAGACAGTTCCACTACAGCTCACTATCTCTATCTCTATCTCTATCACACCTTATAGAGGCACCTCACCGTAGAAAGTCTTGAGCAATAAATTTATTCACGTAGGTACATATCAAATTTGCAAGGCCATAATTTCATATTTCTAGTCAAACCTGATGAGAATTTTGTAGATACTACACTGACCTTCTTGTTTAAACTTAGGACATGAATGTGATTAGGCAATAACAGTGAATTATAAGCTAAAAGTTGGTTTTGAAATACTTCTAAACGGCATAAATTATTATATTTGGGATATCATCATATTATTAAAAGGAAAATAATTCTTGCTTTGAAAAAATTTTACGTGGCACCCTTCTTAATTCTCTATTAAAATTTATCTAAATTTTTAAATTTTTAAATGTAAAATAATAGATTTTAAATATAACTAAAATCTTGTGTCCCACACATCGGTTATTCAATGAAATTTTACCTATTGAAAAGCTTATAAATACATAGAATGAATGTGTGTTTTCTCATCTTTTGTTCCACCAGTTTTATTTAGTCAATTTATTTATTAATCGGACAAATAAATAACTATATTTTTATAGTTTAGTTTAATTTAATTTAATTTGCTCAATTTATTAATTGGCCAATAAAAAATTATTTTTTGTATGGAACAATTTATTAGTTGAAAGAATAAATGGTTCCAAAATAATTGACTAATGTGGCTGATGTATTGGTTGGTCGAATTAAATTTTGAAATAGTCTAATAATTTTTATTTAATTTGATTAAAAATATTTAATTTATAATTTATCAATTATTTAGGTAGACGTGTCAATTCCCAACTGACAGACACCTCAACTCGAGGTCTCACGTGACACGTTTCCATTCTTTTATTCTTATTTATTTTATTCATTTTTTCCATGTATTTTTCTAAACTCTAGAATCCCCATCTATAAATTGATCTGTACATGATTTGTAGTTGAGTTTCCAGATTTGCATAACTTATAATTGTAATTAGTAAATATTACTATAATTTTTTTTAGTTGACAAAATAAATTATTCCAAAATAATTGGCTAATGTATTGGTTGATCGAATTAAATTTTTAAATAGTCTAATAATTTTTATTTAATTTGATAAAAAATAATTAATTTTTAATTTATTAATTATTTAGGTAGACATGTCAATTCTCAACTGATAGACACCTCAACTCGAGATCCCACGTGACACATTTTCATTATTTATTCTTATTTATTTTAAATATTATTTTATTCATTTTCCATATATTTTTCTAAAATCTAGAATAGCCATCTATGAATTGATTTTTACGTGATTTGTAGTTGAGTTTCCAGCTTTTCATAACTTATAATTGTAATTAGTGAATATTACTATGCAATTTTTTTTATTAAATTTTGGCTATATATAAATTCTAAACAAGTTTTATAAATTACGCACTTATAGATCAGAGTCGTGGTCAATGGGTCGGTTCCGATACAATCCCATATGGCATATTTTCATTCTTTATTCATATTTATTTTAAATTTTAAATTTTATTCATTTTTTTCATGTATTTTTCTAAAATTTAGAAACGTTATTTATGAATTGATTTTTACGTTATTTGTAGTAGAGTTTCCAACTTTGCATAATTTATAATCGTAATTAGTAAATATTACTATACAATTTAAATGAGAACAAATAGTACAATTAATTTTTTATTAATTTTTGGGTCTATATAAATTTTAAATGAGTTTTATAAATTATGCACTTATAAATAAAAAATGTGGTCAATGGGCCAATTCCGACACAAAACTGTAGCGGTAAACGGGTCAATTACCAACCGACGGGTACCTGAACTCGGGAAATTTTTCTTAATTTTATGCATTTTTTTTCATGTACATTCTAAAATCTAAAATAGTCATCCATGAATTAATTTTCACGTTATTTGTAATTGAGTTCCCAACTTTGTATAATCTATAATTGTGATTAGCGATCATTATTGTATAGCTAAGGACGTGAACAAATAATACAATCTATTTTTCTTATCAAATTTTGGGTCTATATGTATTCTAAATGAGTTTTATAAGTTACACACTTATAAATCAGAGTGGTCCACGGGCCGATTCCAACGCGGAATTGTGGCAGTAGACAGGGCAATTCCCAATCGACGATTATTGATATACGGATTTTTTTTAGAAATCGAAAGAAATGAGAATATATTATATTATAATTTTTAACAAACATAACTATATGGTTTGAGTCGTAAACATGTAATAAAATTACTTTTTAATTGAATTTGAGATCTGTTCAAGGGCATATAAATTTTAAGCGAGTTTAGTAGATTGCAAAATCGAATTATTTTACTCTAAATAATTAAAAAATAATATTTTTCTTAATATATCACTATTAATACTATCTAATAATTTTATTATTATTAAATATTAATATAATTTTCCGTCGATTTTCGACGGGTTATATGCTAGTTATATTACTAGAAGAAAAATGATTCTTACTTTGAAAAAATTCTATGTGACACCCTTCTTAATCCTTCATTCCTATTTATCTAAATTCTCAAATTTTCTAAATTAAAATGTAATATTTATCACAATTTATATTCTATTATTATTTATCAATAGTTTATATCTTAACTCAATAAACGATAAAATAATATCTTATGTTCCATGTCTTAAAATACAATATATAGCATATTCTATTAATTTATACAGTTAATCATATATTACATTATTAGAAATTACTATAGACTTTAAATATATACTAAAATTTTGTGTCCCACATCGGTTTTTCAATCAAACTTCACATTTTGAAAATCTATAAATACCTAGAATTAATGTGTATTTTCTCATCTTTTGTTCAACCAGTTATATTTGACCAATTTATTAATTAATCAGCAGAATAAATAACTATATTTTATAGTTTAATTTAATTTAATTTAATTTGGCCAGCAAAATGATTTTTGCTTTGGAAAAAAATCCTATGTGACACTCATCTTATTCCTCTATTCATATTTATCTAAATTCTCAAATTTTTTGAATTAAAGATCTTAACTCAATAAATGATAAAACCGTATCTTATGTTCCATATTTTAAAAATACAATATATATCATATTCTATTAGTTTATACATTTAATCATATATTACATTATTAGAAATTAATTTAGATTTTAAATATATACTACCTAGAGTTAATGTGTATTTTCTCATTTTTTGTACAACCAACTTTATTTGGTCAATTTATTAATTAGTCGGCCGAATAAATAACTATATGTCACATCCCGATTCCCATAAACCGAGACGCAACAGAGGGGAATAAAGAAGCGGAAAAGAAAGGGGCTTATTTTTGCACATATAATAATTTATTCACAAATTTAATGAAGTGAGGCGATCAAACCGCGCTACACTCATTAAAATAAAATATGAGGTAAACTTGTGTCTAGCATAACAAAAGGAGTCGACGATCCACTTCACCAAATGATGTCATCATGAGGGAGTGGGGATTCGAGCGTCCAAGAGAAGCTGATCAGCACTCTCCATAAAAATAAATAACACACAGAGACATATTCAGAGTTGCACAATTAAATAACATAGCGGAAGCACACATTGGCTACAACAATCACTGCCTCAGCCTCGCGTCCCATCATCTACGTCCCGACCTAAAAATATTTTTGTAAAGATTTTGGGGTGAGTACTAGTGTACTCAGTGGGCATGTATCATTTTAAAAATACTTTTGAAATCATAACAGATTATCTATTGAACATGGTATGCCTTAGAGGGTTTTAAAACAGAAAATCACCTCTCACCAAAATCACCTCTCACCATACAAAATATATTTTTGATGCATGATGTGACATTCGATCCTTATACTCTGACTAGGCACCATAGCTATGGTTACCATAGTCCATAAACCTGGACCTCCCAAGATGATATAATCAGTGCTCGGAGATCAATGACCAAGTACGCGATGATGATCATGCACCGCATAAATGACAAACATGTGCGCACAGTTCTCAACTAGTATAAAACTAGCTAAGAACCTTGATCGATAAACATGTAGTATATCACATGGAACGCACATGAAAATATTTTATGGATAATTGCATGCACTTTTATACTATTCTAGAGTTTATTAACTCAAGCATAGTTTTAGAAAAAATTACCCACCTAATTGAAAATACCAATGCTGACAGCAACATCAAGACATCAGATCACACAAGCAAATACGATGAGCTTATGTTGTAAGAAAAATGAGAGAGAATAGAAAACTAGACGATGGAAATGAAAATCTTAAGCGCCTATTTATAGGAGAAAGCAAGTAGGTGTGCAGTAAGCTACTGCGATGCAGAAGCAGCTGAGCAGTAAGCTGCTGCGAGGCGAAAGCTGCTGCAAAGCGGAAGCAGCCGCGAGGCAAAAGCAGCTGTGCAGCAACTTACGTTTTAAAACCTGTAAACGTGCATGATTTTTTCATGCGAAATCTTTTTTGAACATATTTAGCGCCTATAAACTCGCAATAAAATACTCTATACAATGACTATAAACATGATATATTTATTTTCACAAAAAGTAATTGACTTTTATTGATGTGAAAATAGTTTTAAGATATTTAGTCGTGTTAACTTATTTAATAGTCTATTTGGAAAATTCGGAATATTACACTATATTTTTATAGTTTAATTTAATTTAATTAATTTAGCCCATTTATCAGTTGACCGAATTAATAATTATTTTTCGGAGGGACCAATTTATCAAAATCGTGGTTACCGGGATAATTTTGACCCGAAAATGTGGCGGTAGCTGGGCCAATTCCCAATCGACGGGAAATTTTTAATTTTATGCATTTTTTGCATGTACTTTCTAAAATCTAGAATAGTTGGGTTTCCAATTTTGTATACTCTATAATTGTAATTAGCATATATTACTATACGATTAAGGACAAGACTAATAGTTCAATCAATTTTGTTTTTATTGAATTTTGAATCTATATAAATTTTAAATGAGTTTCATAAATTACGCACTTGTAAATCAAATTTGTGGTCAACAGGCCGGTTTTGACCCGAAACCGTGGCGGTAGACGAGCCTATTCCCAAATCGACGAGTATTGCTATCCGAATTTTTTTTAGAAAGGAACACATTTGACAGATTTTTTAATAGGATTTGAAACAAGTGCAGTTATATAAATTTCGAACACGTTTGAATAATCCTAACCATATAGTCTCGAATTGTTTGATTAACCGTCTTCATTGCAAATGTTGAATATGTAGAAAAATTAGTAAAAAATTTGCAACAATTGTCCATGGGCCAATTCCGACCCATAATTGTGCGCGTTGAGGGAACGATTCAGTACCAGCGGGACAACTTTCATTTTTTTTTTTATTTAGGGAGACAAATAAATATTTTCTATAAAAAAGAAACACCTCAATTCTCAAACAAAATCAACACAAAACAATCTATTTGAAAGTAAATAATTTTTGTCTGACATCAAGTGTGAATTAGATTTGAATTTTTAATGGATATTACTTAAAAAAATAAAAATTAATTTACAAACTATACATTTCTTATATTATAATATAGAATATTAAATTTTATTAATTTTATTAAATAATAATTTTTCGTCGATTTTCGACAAACTATATACTAGTTTCTTTAGATCATAAATATCAGTGACCACAATTGGCGTGGTCACATGCCACATCGGACAGTAAAAAAAATTGAATTGTGAATTTAAGAAGGAGGTGACTACGGTTGTAATTGGACCGCAAGGTCTATCGTGGTCCATTTCTTATCTTTGTCTATTTCCATATCATTTGTCATAATATTATTGGTTTATGTAATTTTTGAGTTAGATATTAAGTGGATAATATATTTACTTAAAAGTATTACTAAATTTGTAATTTGTATACTACGCTTGTTGTAATGTATTCTTAGTTTTCAAAAATTTAATTACATCACGTTTTCTATTTTTAATCGATTTATACAATTCCATGTAATTAGAATTCGTTGTTGTAATTTTAATTATTTTTATTACAAGTAATTATAATATGATTAAAAATAACGTAAAATATATGTATAATGTTGAGGTCACGTGGTCACAAGGCAGCTGATAAATCTATCAAAATAGAGGTGGTTCCATTGGGGAGAATATTGATTATATTGAGGAGAAATTAAGAAAGTTACTAAAGAAGTTGGATGGCTTGGTGGTCACAAGGTTGCTGCTATTTATGGTCTTAAAAAAATTTTGAAATTCTTTTATCATATTTTTTGTGGACATAGAAAGTAGAATGTAAACGCATTATTTAAAAGTGTCGGGGAAAGAAAGAGTTGCCGCTTGTCCTGGTGGTCGGAGTAGTGGCTCATGTGACATGGAGTAGCCCAATATAAAAAGTTGATGAAACTGGTGCAAACAAGCCAAACATCATGTCATCTATGTATATAACGAAAAAAATGTTCAAAAAAGGGATTAACGATAAACCCAAAAATAAGAAAACTCTCACGAAGTTAAAAATGAACTAAAACAAATCAAACAATAATCCAAAATACTCAAAATCTAGCCGAGAAAACGAAAACACTAAAATGAAAGTGAAATACGGTTATATACGGCAAATTAAATAATTATGATAGATTATGATCGAGGAAAAATGTAGATAGTGTAGAGAATAATGCAATAGATTAATAAATTGAATAATTTGAATATCCGATACTCCAATTTGATAATACATATAGATTAACGTTGAAAGCGATAGATAATACATTCAATCAATTTCATAATACATCTACATTTCAGACAGAAGCTTGATTGTCCACCAGTTGGAATTTCCCTGAATCGAGTATTAGGACTACTATTATTTATACAGAGGGACCGAGAAAAACACACACACACACACACACACACACGAAAACAAGCAAGATGCTTACATCAAATTCATCTAAATTAATGAGGTCGGATAATCATTGTTGTTAATATAATCTGGCAGAAGATTTCCATCAGAATCATACAAAATCTGGCCGGAGAATTCAAGAGGTCGGCACTTCTCTCCTTTGATGATCGTCTTCTTCCAAACGGCGCCGTCTTGATCATCATCATCCACATCAATAACATCATCTTCTTGATCTGGCACTTCCACGCTGTCCACTTTTCTCCACGAAATCATCTTGCTCATCAGCAGGGCCTTGCTGCTCTTCATCTTCTCCATCACTTTCTTCTTATTTTCGCCTCCCAATCTCACTGTTTTCGTTTTCTCTCTGCCCATCATGGAATCTATCATTCCGTGGTGAGCGCCGCACAGAAATATTACCGCCGAGAATACGGTGAAAATCGCGGTTAATGCCATCAAAGAGGCGATGACTGCTGATGCTAAAAAACTCTGCTGCATCAGGAGATCATTACTGGGCAAAGACCTTGCCATCTCTTGGTATGGTTAGGTTAATTAACAAATTTCATGAAAGATAAAGAAAAAATTAGGTTTAGGATCTTATATATTTGGAAGAGAGAAACAAGTTTACCAAGGAAACAGAGAGAGAGAATAATTGGTTGTATTGTAGATAAGTAGTTTGCCAGCAATAGTGGTCCTCTTTTTTTTTTTTTTTTTTTTTTTTTTTTTTTTGAGAATAGCAATAGCCAATAGCAATAGTGGTCCTTAGTTACTAGTTAAAGACCTCACTAAAGTCCACTAATTGCCTAAAAAGGATATTGACCTGAGGTAGTCAATGAAGTGGACCACTAATTTAATTTAGTTATGAAGAAAAAAAGGCAAATTTTGTAGGTTTAAATAAAGGGATTTCTTGAATCAAAATTTCAAGATAATTTTTACATATTTATCCTTTCCAATTGTTTCATAGTTTCTAGGACTAATCTTACTCTATAGAGACCGCTTCAGCTAATTAGAAAATTATACTTAGATTTTAGAAATAAGTATTTCGAGTAATCAATGGATTATATAGGTTTATTCAATGTCACGCCAAGAAGTAGTATGACTACTATGTTTCATTATTATTAAGATTTATTCAGAGTCGCCACTTTTTTTCAATATGGTGGTGTTTAAATCAACTGCGTAATTATTTTTATCTGGACTAGTTCCACTAATACAAAATCTTTAATCTCGGAACTGGTTGGTGTTCAAATTTGAACTTCAAGACTGTTGTACTAATCATGCTCCAAAAAAACAAAAAACAAAAAACACACTATTGTGGAGTACTAATAATTATAGATTTCTTTTTTCATTTAAACTAAAAATCTAAAGTAAAAAAGGTAAGAATAATTAGACAGGTACGCGTATATTTAGGAGGTTGACTAGGGTCAAGCATTGAACATATTTGTACTAGTAATAAATAAATAGTGGAAAAAGTTAGGTGCGGTGGGGTGTAGGAGTAGGTACGTGTAGGCTCAACATATTGAATCGAAGGACAAACTCCTAAGCAACTACTGTACAATGCGGTCTTGCAAGGGAAGAAATAATATTGACAAGGAAATAAATCTCTATTATTATCTCCCAAGTCCCAAACGATGGAGACATAAAAAGACCAACATAAAATATATTCTCAACTAATTAAATTAATTCTTCATCTCAATACTTTTCTTGCACACCAAATCATCTATCACAATATAATTGTAAATTATCTTCATATTGTCATATCATCTGCATACAAAACGAAACACTTACATTAGAATAAATCAATTATAAATAGATCTACTAGTAGATAATACGGTGTCTAATATAGCAAATTTAAAATAAGTTGTACCCTTTCCTTTCATTTGGAATTATATCAAAATTTATAAAACTACCCCTTTTTGTGTAAATTGTTCAGCTTTATTCATAGTGAAAATCCAAAAAATAAATGGAAAAGAACTCTAACTCTACCCACATCCCATTCCCAGTGGCGCCGGAACCATCCTTTAACGTGGGGAGCATTCTGAGGAGGTGGTAGAATTGAAATTTTGGATGAACGGGAAAATGACTTTTTTTAATTACATAAATATAGAGGGAAGTCTTTGTTGGGGAGGGTGCTTGAGCACACCCCGCACCCCCTACATCCTCCACCATTGGCTCCCCCTATTTTTTTTTTCCTTATATTAAAAGAAATGCGATTTGTCAAAAATTTATTCAATTGGTCTTGTCACGTTTAGAATATGGTTAAAGGCAATGATCTGTTTGCTTAAGAAAAACACGAAAACGTTCAAAGGTAACACAATATGCCAAGAAAAAAAAGAAAAAAAAGCGTCGACCAGACACATTAGTAAGGCCCCAAGAAATTTTCTGGGTCAGTTGGTGCGTTAATGTCTTACATATTTCTGTAGTTGTGTATACTTTTTTTTTTTTTTTAATATCGTGGGAATCCGCAGCCACTATTTTCGGTGCACACTGAAATATATTATTAATAAGATATATTTTTTCATTGTTATACATATATATGGCAAATCAAGCTTATTTCGGTACTATAACTCACCCTCTTGATGGAATAATTTCTTTCTAGCAAATAAACCAATTAATTATAGTTGCCTAGATACTAGTGCTTTTTAAGATGGGCCTCTGATTAATCATTCTCTGATAAACAGTTAATCAACCCTGATTATATACCCAAAACATTAAGTTATAAAAGAACCCTGTTCCGGCATGCATAATCCCAAGAAATTGATATGTCAGAACACTGACTTACCATGTTTGCTAATAATGGTGACAGCTCTTACCAAATTAATTTTAGAGAAAATTATCGTCCATATCCATTTTTGGGATAACTTATACTCTCAATACCCACTAAGACAATTTATTATTTTGTATACCTGTTTGGCCCATAAAATATACTTTTCACCATTTGTTTAAGGTTTTTTATTTAATTATCGGTACAATCATGCATGCCAATCTAATGACATGATTGAATCATCATCAGTTGACTAGCTTTTTAAATAAGATCAAAATATATTTGAGTGAGATGACAAATGAGTAACAGAGTAAGTTTCACGTAAATAAAGCCTATTAAAATTGGCATGCATGTAAAAATTGTACCAATTTTAACAGTAATTTTGCATGCGGGTAGATTCTATATTGAATGCATTATTGAATTGGAATTCTTCAGCCTATATAAGATTCATAGTTTGAAGGATCTATATGCAAACATAAAAAGGAAAAAAAATAAAGAGAAACCCTGAGCGAATATTAGATCGAAGAGTTATGGTAGTCACTACCGTTGTTTACATACAGGTGAGCATAATACAAATTTTTATTATTTTGTAAAAGAAAAAAAATTATACAGATCACTCATATTCTGTAAAGATGGACAGAAAAATATCTGCCACCTGTACAGAAATGAGTCGATCTTTATATTTTTTTAATCGAAAATTGTATTAACTTTGACACGCTTAACTTATATTATTTTTCTAACATTATATGTTTGTATTTTACAAAAAATTCAGTCAGACATCTTTCAAACGGGCTTAATCGAAGCTAGAAGCGAATTAACATTATTTTTGCAATTTCCATCTCCAAATGTAAGTCTAAAAAATTTACATTAATTTTGTAATCAATTTAAAACTGTACAGATAAAAAAAATATGTAAAGGTCGGTCGAAGTCATAACTCGACCTGTACAATATTTATAGGATCTGTATAATTTTTTTTTAATTACATTATTTATTTAAATGTTTATGTCTTTTTATAACATTAATATATGTATTTTACATAAATACAATCTAAATTCGAAATCCAATATATAGGCATTTCTTCAAACGGGGGTGAATCCATATAAACTGTGTGTTTTCATTTCCAATTTACAAATTTGAGTGTTTAAAACATTAATTGAAATTTTGTAAAAACTAAAAAATTGTACATATCTAACAAAAACTGTACATGTTCGGATTTATTTTTGTGCGACCTGTACAATTTATTTTAGATCTGTACAAAATTGTATTTTGTAATAAATTAATTTAATTTTATTTACGTATATTTAATTATTAAATTTTGGTTTTTTTTTTTACAGATGGAATGCAAGATGTTCCGCGTTAAATTCAACGTCGTTTGGGACGATTATATTTATAATGGCGGAGAAGAGCGCACATTCTATCTTCCGTTGGATATGATAAGTTTTTCCAACATTAAGGAACAAATAAATTTAATAATGATGTCTAAATCGTTAAGTGAGACTTTTGAAATATTCTATTTTTCAACGTCTCAATTCGGCGTCGAAAAATATAAATTGAGTAATGATGATCAACTTCGTCGATTGTGTGCTACTGAGTCTGAGCCTACGTTGTATATCTGTGATTCAGTGTATAGACCTAGCTTTGATTTGAATGCTTCTTCGCAATTTGTCTATGATGATGTGTATCCGTCTCAGTACTCGCAGTACGACGATTCCCTCGCGTGTATGGCTTCATGCAATTGGCTTGGCGAGACGCAAATGGATTCTCAAAGTGGAGCGATTGTTATTGCTCAGGGGCAATCATAAGCACCAGAGCCGCAACCACAGCCTGTGCAGTCCTATGCCACTGTCGTAGAGGATGATGATGATGAAGAATATTCTGCTGAATCTGAGTCTGACGACACTGATGACGAAGAGGAACAGATAGCCACTATGCAAATTGGAACTCTGGCTGAATTTGTTAATTGGGTGCATACTCAAGGCGGTGTGAACAAGCTCCTGGCAATGCTGATGCAGAAAAGTCGTACACCGCTTGTTGACGAGGAGACGGAGCTCGCCACTGAAGCGGCCGACCTACAAAATTGGTTAGTTCCCATGATTCCATTAGAACATGTTGCTTCGCTTGTTGAAACTGTTCTAGATAACATGCCTGACGGTCCTTTGAGTATGAGCTCCCTATTTAAAGACAAAGAGCAGTTGAGACTTACAGTTAGGTTGTGGCACTTGGAACAACGAGCTGAGTTTTGTACAGATCGATCAGATTCAAGGCGTGTTACTTACAAATGCAAGTTTCGAGATGTGTGTCCTTTCGAATTGCGCGGTAAGAGAGAGAGAAACTATTGGTATATTCACATGTTCAACCCGACGCATACTTGCACAACCAATATGAATCATCCTCTAATGGAGAGGAAGGTCGAATCTAGTGTGATTGCAGCTCATTTTGCGAAAGGCATGAAAAATCAGAAAGAAATCATCACACTGAAGATGATTATGGCAAGTCTTATGCGGGAATATGGCGTGGCTGCAAATTATAATGTGTGTCTACGAGCACGGAACAAGGCCCTGGAGATGCTGTATGGTGGATATGTCAATTCGTTTAAGATGGTTCCTCAGTATCTCTACATGCTCCAAAAAGAGAATCCAGGTTCGATTGTTGACTACAGTTTTAGCCCTGATGATTTCCGATTCTAACACTGTATTGTGGCGTTGTCAGCTTGTATCGTTGCATTCCAATATTGTCTTAGGCCGGTGATTATATTGGATGCAATGCACTTAAAGGGAAAGAATAAGGGAGTTATGTTCGTTGTGATGGAAAAGGACGGAAACGAGCAATTTATACCGCTGGCATGGGGGATCGGTCCAATTGAGAATGACATCTCGTGGACATGGTTTGTAAGTCGTCTGAAGCTGGCATATCCTCCTCGCCCTGATTTAGTGTTCATCTCAGACGCCCACCTTAGTATTGGGAATACAATTCGGGACATCTATCCAAGCATATTCCACGGCCTGTGCTACTTTCACATACTGAAAAGCATGGTAACTTATGAAAAGTCTATCACCAAGTTGTATCATAAAGTAGCATTTGCGTACCGGAGAGAAGCCTACGAGAAAGCGATGACCAATATAATGTTGGCAAAACCCGAAGCGCATGCCAAGCTGATATCCATTGGTCCGGAGAAGTGGACTCGATGTATGTGTCCGGGCCGACAATATAGTAACCTGACGTCGAATGTCGCAGAGCAATTTAATAAAGTTTTGAAGTTTGCTAGATGTATACCAATTTGTTCGTGTTTGGAGACCCTTAGAATGATCGTCGAGAGGTGGTTTGATGAAAAACGACAATTATACACATCTAGTACTGCGTTTGTCACGAGCACGACAGATGCAAAACTTGCAGCTGAGGTTGAACTGTCAAGAACGTACACTGTCATTCCCTTTAGAGATGGTGTATTCAAAGTCCACGACGGAAATCAGACTCTCAATGTTGATCTCAACGCGAGGAGCTTTCCATCTTAAAAAATGCCCGAAAGCACCCACAGAGAATGTTCTAACGAGCTCTGCACCCCTAACTTCGAATAGCCGTTTCTCTATCGATTCCAACATGTTGACCTTGTTGTACATGTTCACCACGCAAGTCACATCCTGTAATGTCTTACGTACCCAGCACCAACCATGCTGAAACAGAAATAAAATCAATTAAAAAACAGAACTAAAGAAAATAAAAACACATAATTAAAAAAACAAATAATATACAGATTACATATAATCTGTACAGCCCGTCTATAAAAAACAATCCACCTGTACACAATATACACGGGCTGTACAGTTTATTTAAGATTATTATCATATATTATTTTATTTTTTAATATAATGACAGTATAAATTAACAAATCAAATTATCGAGTTACATAATAATGCTTTAAAAAACTAATTATGCATGCATATTTAATAAACTTGAGAAATTAATTAAATAAAAAAAACGTGACAAATTATTTTTAAACGTAACATAACAATGCTTTAAACTAATTATGCATGCATAGTAGTAATACACAAACAAATAAAATAATAAAATTAAACATATCATAATAATTATAGCATAAATCAGATATTAACTAAGCAGAAATTATACAGATCGTGAGAAAATCACACAGGTCGTTAAAAATAATACCCGACTTGTTCACGACATGTATGCTTTTATAAAATTATTATTCGATCTTATGTTGCACTATATTATGATTAAGTGTAGTTACTAGTTATTGTATTAAATTCTACAAATTAGATTAATTATGCAATTAATTATCATTAAACTAACTAATTATATGAACATACCACGAATTAGCATAATAAAAAGCATAAATATCACTAATAACAAGTATATAATGTTTCGAAATTACGTAGAATAATTTTCATGATAATAAAAAAACATACATGTCGCAATAATTTCATATAGCCCGTGAAAATTAAAATAGCCATAACTTCGATCTTTATTGTTTTTTCGCGAACTGTATAAAAATTTAACTCTTGTAGATATTTTTTCTGATCTTGACTTAGTTCTTCCTCATCACTCTTCGATTTTTTTCCTTTTCCTTTTCCTTTTAAACCCAATGATGACGCCATGGATTAAGGGTTTAGAGTTAAAAATTTAGTACATGGAAAGAAGAACAATTGTGGAGAAGAAGGCTGAAGAGAATTTGGAGGAGTAAAATCTGTATGGTTATCTCAATGAATGAAATCTGTATGGATTTTTATTGGAGATTTATTGTTGCACTCTTTGTTTTTTACCGTTTAAAATAACGTGAGGTAATTGATTCTCATTGAAGAATCTCATAGGAGGTGGGTGGGGGTTAAATCACCCTGAAAAATCGGTACAAGTAATTTACATTCATACGTTATAGAGAGACATGCATGGGTAGGTTAGGGTTTCGATTTTCAAAAACAATAAGACAAATAATGAGGCTCATTCGAAAATCTCTCGGTCAAAAAGAGGAATAGTTGCTGAAAAGTACACTTTGTGGACCAATTGAATATATAGAGTAGATAGTTATCTTAGTGGGTATATGGAGTACATATTACCCCCATAATGAGTATTTCGAATTTCCACTCTTAATTTTAAGGTTGATGTATTTAACTACATTTACAGTACATAGATGCCGGGGTGGGGATAAGATAATGTAGGCCTTGTGCAAGTTCATAAAATTGGCCCATTTTTTTTTAACAATAAAAAAATGGCCCTTATATTTATAGTTAAAAATATAAAAGAAATTATGAAGTAATTTTTATTTTAGTAAATTCTATTTTTTTTTTGTCAAATTACTTGATAAACAAATAACGGACTAAGATAATCACTTTTGAAGTACAATTAACTCTTTTACGAAATTATGAAAAAAATAAGACATAATTAAAATTTATAAAAATTAAAAAATGAATTTAACGTTTTTATTGAAGGACTTGGCCTTATAGGGACCCTTATTAAAAATTCTACTCTCATTTATAGTTAAAAAATATAATAATATTGAATAAATTTATTTTAGTTAATTATAATTATTTTTGAAGGGGAAGCTAGAACGAAAACGGTTTTAGACTTTTACTCGAGCAATATATAGAGTACATGGAGGTTGAATTAAGAGAATGTCCTTTCATTCTAAACAACTCAAAATGCCACTTGAAACTTTAATAAAAATCGAATTCCATTCAAAATGTTTTAAAGAATTAGGACATTATTTGGTTTGGCCAAGGCAATACAAAAACGAACATCATTTTGACGATACAAAAAACATACTCCAGGCAAGTTCTGAACCCAAGACCTAGCAAAGTTAAAGAGCATGGATTACCACTAAGTTAGGGGGTTGATCAATAATTATATATTTTCTTATATACGTATATGTAAATAACTATATATTTTTGGGGATCCTATTTTTCGGAGCCATGTACGGTGGATCACCCTGTGCATCCCCCAAAACTGCATCTGCATAGATCCACTGGAGTTTTGGGGTACAACTTAAAAGATTTACTCTTATGTACTACGTACAACATTCGAAAAAAATATTACCTAAATCCTTCCCTGATAATTATAGTTTTAAATTGTGGTGCGAGTTTTAAAAAAAGTTAAATAGATATATGAGATTGACTATTATACCCCTTACATTTTGTATTGAAAAGTAGGTAGATGTTTCAAGTGATGTAATAAAGTAGCTAAATATTGAAAATGAATAAGGCTAGAAAAGTAAAGAGTGTGTAAAGTCATTTCTTTAGATGGACAAACTATAATTTTCGTAAACGAACCAAAACAAATTTGTAAATATTGAAAAGGAATAAGGTTAGAAAAGTAAAGAGTGTGTAAAGTCGTTTTCTTAGATGAACAAACTATAATTTTCGTAAACGGACCAAAACAGAAATTTGACCATAATTTTCGTGGACGGATAGAATATTATTTTAAAATTTGTACCATATGTAATTCTCAAATATAAAAGAAATTGAGAAATTCAAAAGAGAAAATGCATGTCAACTTGATAAATTCATGATAAAAGTCAAAATTTTAACGTCAGTTCACTTTCAATGAACAATTGTTTAAACAAACATACATGTAACATATTCTCTACCATTTTTGTTCATTTATCGCACCCCGATTAAAAAATCATGACTCCGTCACTGTCTGCTGCATCTGGCATCTGGCCTCTACTTAACTAACTAACCAGACGTAATAATCAATCATTGGTTGCATCCGTGCGACATCAACGTGTACTTGCATTAACAACTTAACGGTGCTTCTTCAACAATATTCATTTTGTTCCTCAAAAAGACAAAAAATAAAAAGAAAAAAAAGAAACAACATTCATTTTAGAAAAGAATTGAGAATTAAAGCATTGCCGAGAAAAAACAAGATATGATTACTTTGAAATAGAATACGTGTCTAACGCCTAGAGGTGACGAAATTGACCCGACTGGAAATATTAAGAAATAAGATTTAAGTGGGCCAGAAAAATATAAATTGGGCTTCACAAACCAGCTCTGATAGTTCCCAGTGCCGGTTGGGTTTCGAGCCACAAAAGCCCGGAACTTTCAAGCGTAAAAGGCTGCTGCCTGAGTTTTTCATATTACTTTATGTTACGAAATAGGGGGCAATGGGGGTGGGTACAGTAGCCCCCAAAACATGCGAAAAAAGAAATCATTACATCAATGTTTTTTTACTAAATTACCTAATAAGTTATCCATAAGAATTTTAAGCTTTCGTATTTTCAATTTTTTAATTAAAGTCCAAGCGCAATGCGAAATAATTACTAGAGTGAGTTTGGCATTCATTTAATCCAATATGATGAAGCTAGCAGTTCCATCTCATTTATTAAAATTCAGAAAAATAAATTAGCTAGGTACTTATCAGTACATTTTATTCTTGATTATTTGATATGTCGAATAATCAAATGTGTTAATGACTAGATTTGGTTTCCATTCGAAAATTTATTCTCAAGAAAATGGAATTCCAAGTAAATAATTGTTTGTAGAAATGTATTATTATTATTATTATTATTATTTATTTATAGTATTAAATATTTTTACGAATTGACGCACCCTCAAATAAAAAAATAATGACTCCGCCGCTGCCTCAAATGAACACGGTCAAGAAGGCCGGACCACACGCGCGCGCACATGCTGACAAGAGCAACAATTGAATGAGAATGAAAATTACAGAAATAACATAGCTACTTAGTAAGTAACTAAAACATGTAAAATTATACAGATATTGTTGCATTTTAAGTTGTAGTAGTATATGTATAGACAAGGAATTGTCTTTATTGTTCCCTTCCGTAATTCTCAAAATAAAATAAAGGTGAAAAAATTGAGCAAAGGAATGGAAGTAAGATTAGATAGGGATGCAGTTTGTGACTTTGGGGTAGACGACGGCGGCGGGATGAGACATGATGCGGCGGCCCTTGGCGTGGCGGAAGCAGTAGACGAGCGCACCCACCGGCCACTCCACCAACGCCGTCACCGCGAAGGCCAAGAAGCCGAGGGTGGGCCCCACCACCTTGCACCTGCACGGGTTGCTCCGTGTCCCGCACTGCACGCACAGCGGTATAACCATTACTGCCATTTCTTCCTTGTACCAAAATATCTCTTCTTTCTTGATTTGATCCCTCCTATTTCACAACTAATAACTAATTCAACTCTTTTTCTACGTAGCGTAATTAATTAAGTTGGGGGCTTTGGAAGTGATTAAATAGATGCGATAATCTGAGACGTGGCGAAAACGCTTTATTTTAATTGCTCTACACGTGTCGCTCGCAGCTCGCCGCGTGTCCTTATCCCCTTAACCTGATTCCTCAACGCGTGCATTTGGCCAATTGAGATTTTTATGTATATGGTACTCCGTTGCAACCGACATGCAATGCGCTTATTTGTTCGTCGTTCTGTGGTTTTATTCGTTTTCTTTTTTTTTTCCTGATGAGATGATTGTTGCTTCTCTTTATTAATTAAGAAAAAA
Source organism: Schizonepeta tenuifolia (assembly GCA_029490685.1). Lineage (NCBI taxonomy): Eukaryota > Viridiplantae > Streptophyta > Magnoliopsida > Lamiales > Lamiaceae > Schizonepeta > Schizonepeta tenuifolia. Next base: position 76,939,636 of record CM055960.1, read on the forward strand.
AGGTTAATAATTCTTTCTCTGCTTCAATATCATTATAATAATACACAACACAACAAGGGCCAATTATATATATCGGTCTCTATTTATTAAAACCCAATCTTTATTGGTTAATTGTTTTAAGAAATAATAGTAGTACTAATATATTTTATAACTTAATCAGTCGGTGCAGCATCGCCAGTTTGATGGGTACCGACATGGGATGGTGGTGGGGGATGAGGTGGCAAATGAGTTGTAAATATTTTTCCAAATTAAAATAGAGTGATGCTATTTAGCCATAATATGGCTAGCCATAATTCAGTCAATTATATGAAAATAAATCGATTTAGATAATTTTTTGATTTAGTTTAAGAAGTATAAACATATATTTTATGTTATTATCATATTATTGACTTAAATTTTGTTATAAGTGGTGTAAATATATAATTCTTTCATTCTTTCAATAAAAAGCTTTGTATTCACTTTATTATCTATATCGACATTTTTATTGCCTCAAAATTCAAATATTATCAACATAAATTTGTATAAACTGAATATTTAAACTATTAGAAGTCATTTAGAACTTAAAGTTATAAATAAATTAATTATTTCTCTTATTTGAATAAAATTATGGGTAGCCATGGCTACATAGATTTCCTCATTTTGTTGATTTCCTCATTAATTTATAATTCCGAGTACTATTTTTCCTCGAAAACAAAATTCTGTTTTACTATTAAATGTGATTTTGGGGAAACGTAGAGATGAGGAAAAAATAGAAAATTGAAAGATGAGATAGTTGTTTGCAGAATCAGAATACGAAAAAAGTCACATCTTTTCATAATTTTAATGAAAATATCATATCAAGATAACTAAAAGTTGCAACGACAGGTTTTGTTCGTTGTGAAACTTTTAGGGACAGTAATAATATAAGGAACTTAGATTTTATGAGCTAACACGCCAAAAAGCACGGTAACTTTTCGATATTTGGCAAAAATGATTTTTTTTCACGGTCTCCAAAAGAAAGAATCATAACTTTTTTTTTCCGCATTTTGCCCCCTTTTTCGGCCCGAAATAAATTTAATGGGCTTTTTGACACGTCATGACACGTGTACATGTCACATAAGCAATTTTTTGCCACCTCAAATTTATTTTTGTCCGACCTGTTAGCTCCTTAAACATATATAATAATTTAAAAAAAAACAACTCATATTCACCAAATTTCCAACCCTATTCCATCTTAAACAAAATTATTTCCACACATAATAGAGTTCTTATCAAAATCATATGTAGTGTCAAAATATGTTTGATGTTCACAAAAGGCCAAAGCGTGCCTTAGTTCATCAATATCAGATAGGCGTGAAGTTATGCATTAAGTGTCAAAATATGTTCTTTATCAAACAAAAAATCTGTCATGAAAGCTTCTTCCTTGCTTGCAATTCTTCCATGCTCACAAATCTCTTTTCACTTTGTAAAACTAGAGTCTCGTTTCTTCAATTTCTCCTGCTGAAGTTGGTGAAACATGGTTGGCCCTGAAACTTGAGACAGTTGAGTAAGTGTTTCAGTTGGAATGGAGTCCATCTCTTCATCATTTGGGATGTTGTCTTCAGTGCTTGGACCACTGCTACTTGGACCACCTTGTAGTGTTGTATCTTTTCTTTTCTTTTTGTTCACCTACATACATTAAAGGTATATTTATTAATGTATATATATATATATATAACAACATAATTACCAAAAAAGCAAATAACACAAATATTGATACCTTTTCCTTTCCACATCCATTGATATTGTGCCTTTTTCCTCCACACTTGCTGCAGGTGACTGTTGATTGTCTCTTCTTAAGCTTGCTCTTTTTCTTATTTTTCTTATCAGCTGCCTCATCAGGTCATTTTCTTCTTGCCATTGACTGCTTGCCCTTACCTTTTTTCATTTGTGGAGGCAAAGGTGGAATATACATAGCTTTGAAAATTGCATAACATTATCTCTTTCTAGTGTTTCCAGAGCTAGCTTCTTTGCTCTATAAGCTTGATCTTCATAATTCTCAACGCCCAACTCAGTCATCATATCCCTTCTAAAACAACTAATCTTTCTGTTGCGGTCATTTGAAATCATAGTCAAAAATCTCTTTGCCAACCATGATGAACTCATATTCCCAACATGGAATTGATCATGACATCTGTGTTCACCCTCATATTCCCTAACTTGATATGTCTCTTCATCATCATACTTTCTCAAATTAATGTGAAACTTGCAATCTTTATCTGCAAATTTCACATACATTCTGCAGCGGTCATTCTTTGTGGTCCTAAGAGTTCTCTTCGTCATAATTGCAAAAGATTGCACAGCTAGCTTAAACTCTTTCCTAGAGGCAAATTTCATTCCCAGCTCAAAAGATGGTGTAAAGATGACACTGGGATTGAAAATAGGATATTCTTCTCCCCCGTCTTCACTGTCATCAATGCCTTTATACTCATGAAGCTCTTCAGCCAACCACATCAGCTTCTTCCTCACTTTTTCCTCATCAAAACCCTCAACTTCTTTATCGACAAACTGATTAAACATCTTGTCATCAGCCGCTTCTAAACCTTCATCATCCTCAAGTTCATAATCCATGTCATCAGGGTCAGATTCCTCCACCTCAATTTTTTCCTTTCCACATACCTCTTCATCAACCACACCATCCACATTTAATGGGTCTACTGCCTCTATTCGCGACACAACCTGAGATTCAATCCCCTCCTCTATAATAAAGAAATGAACCTCCCTCTTCTTCATAGAAGTCAAGCATAATTCCCTCACTTCAGCATCAGATTCAACCAACTTGAAACAAATATCTATTAAATGTAAAAGCTTTATGTCGCTATCTATAAACAACCAATCAGAAAGTAGCTCTTTCAAATATGATATTGTCACTTCCCTTGCAACAACATAATCTATTATTAATCTATCACCACCAAGGTAGTGAACATATGGTGCACCTTCTACTTTTCCTCCATAATGAAATGCTATTGTTAAGTATTTATTCTCAGGTTCTGTAGCAAAACAAAGACAAATAACAATTAAAACTCTAAATTCAAATGTTCAAGCACTTTTAAGCATAAATATGAATAATACAATAAAATATTCAAATGTGTTCATTATAATATTCAAATACCCAAACCCAATGAGATTAAACAAACCATAAACCCACTGTAATATTCAATTCATTCATACACCAACCAAAAAATTCACAAATGTCGGTAACAAACCAACAAATACAAATAATTTAGGGACCACACCGCATACACCATAATAATCTCACATTTAAGGACCACCAACTCATTCAACAACAATTTTTGGATCCCCACCTCTATCATCGCAGCTATAAAAACGAAGAAAGATGCAAAATGCTTACCATATTCGGGTGGAGGTAGATTTTAGGTGTTTTCTCTCTCTCAGTTGCTCCATTGTTGCGCCTTTCTTCCACAATCTTGCCGCTCACTCTCGGGGTTTAGAAATTTGAGTGAATGGCGTGAATAGGGTTGAAAATTGGTGAATATAAGTTGTTTTTTTTTAAATTATTTTATAAGTTTAAGGAGCTAAAAGGTCGGACGAAAAATAAATGAGGTGGCAAAAAATTGATTATGTGGCATGTACACGTGTACATGACATGTCAAAAAACTCACTAAACTCACTTTGGGTCGGAAAAGGGGGCAAGAATGCGAAAAAAAAATTATGATCCTTTTTTCAGGGCCCGTAAAAAAAAGTCCTTTTTGCTAAAAATTGAAAAGTCATGGTCCCTTTTGTCCTGTTAGCTCTAGATTTTATAGTGGTTAAAAAATGAAGTTTTCTAGCAAACCATTAAACTTTAGTATATTCACAAAATTAATCTATATCTATATTAAAACAAAAGTGAGGAGAGAGAAATTTTAAAATCAATTTTGATCAATTTGGATTAATTTTGACTGTCATATTTGAAATTTATCTTTTTATTTATAATATATAAATAATTTGTTTTATTTATATATTTTAGTTTATTTAAACAAAATCTTGAGAGTGAAATTGTAATCAATTTTGACTCTTTAAAATCAATTTTGACGATCAATTAAGAAAAAATTCATATTTTCCTCCTTCCATGGATATATAGCTTCTAGATTGTGGCACAGATTTTAAGAAAAGTAAGGTAGTAAATGATACTCCATTCGTCTCATGTGAGTGTATAGTCTCTAATATTTTATGTATATCTCAATATATCAATTTTTTTCCATATATTAACTCGGGATGGAGGGAGTATTTGAGTGGAGAAAGAGTCCATCAATTCAAATTTGTGTTGAGATTTAAAAAAGTAGTGTAAGGGAGATGTAGGGTCATGTCTTAAAATAGAGAGACTATATACGCTTTGTGAACGGACCAAAACGGAATACAAGTTGTACTATTCGCGGACGGAAGGAATACTATAGAAAAATTTATTTATATATATAGTACTCCCTAAAATAAATTTATCTATACTAATATAAAAAGAGCCTTATTTTACAAAATTTGGTTTGCCTAAAATATTCTTATTACAAATTTAATTTAAGGGCAATAACGTAATATAATAATAGGAATTAAACTTACCTTATAATTTAGAATTAAACTTACCTTATAATTTAACATACGAGTTTATGACAGTAAATTCAAACTTACCATATAAATTTATATATAGATTTATTATGTCTATATATTCTAAATTGGCCAATGAGTTTGACAAAATGACTTATATTTTATAAATTTATTTGATTTTATTCGTTAAATTAAACTTTTTTTATTTAATAATGAATAATATATGATTTCACATGCATGATTTATTGAGATATTTCGTTTTGTTACTAACTTGTTTTTACTAATTAATTAATTATATAATGCCATTATACTCATGAATAATTAGTTCATAATAATAAATTTCATCAATCGTAAAAAATCTCAATTTTTCAATAAAAGGGCTACAATCAAGTCCAATTACGCTAGCTGTCATAAACTTCAAATTTAACTCATTTATTAATGAACTTATTCAAGTTTAATCGCATAAATAAGACTTCTAGAAATATATTTTATATTGTAATAGTAATTTACTCAAATGTATCTTCTATTTTGGTGTTAAACACGCCCAAATTGAATGATATCAACATAAAAATTTGTTTAGATAACTCATGCACAAGTAAATAAAGCCCAAACAATCTATTTGATACGATTTGAGTTGTTTGAAGCAAAATATAGATTTTGTAACTACGAGTAGTAACTTATATTTTGTCGTCAATTGTCATAGTTAATTAATTTAAATGAATGCGACATTATCAAATAATCAAACAAAATCCATCATTTTGAAAAAAGTACTTTGAAGTAAAAAATTATGAATTGGTTTTAACCTCATTAGTAATTTTCATCGTTTTATGAATTTTAATAAACTGTATATTTTGGGTTGTAGTAGATTATAGTGGTAATGTCCACACAAATTAATTTGAGGTGGCAAAGTTGAGACACCATAAAACTCCCCTTAACGAGGTGGGAAATTAGTTTCGTGAGTTGTCACAACAAATAATTAAAGATTTTGCACATTATTTTTACAATATTGATGAAGATTTTATGTCTTATCGAAGAGAACTCTTGGCACATTATAAAGAGCTAGCTTTCTTTCACTGCGGAGTAAGTTCATTTTTGTGATAAAGATTTTAAATTTTCTCACTTCATTCTCTTGATAACTAAATCTATGAAAATTCTGCTTCTACTTTGATGGTCCCGATACGAGTTCTGGTGTATTGGGGGGGGGGGGGAGAAAATACACCAGATGCAATACACCAGATGCAACTTTTTAAAACAACCCCCTAAAAATAACTCAACCGAGTAAGGAAGCTCAGTTGGAATCACAATCGAGTAAGAAACACTCGGTTGGAAGTGATGTGCTGTGCGGAATGTGGTGGAAATTAACTCGTATAAATTAACTCACGCTTTTATGCACGATTGGTCAAGAACCAAGACAGTTGAGAATGCTCAGATGCAGTTTGTATGCTAGTTAGTTGGTCAGTTGAATATGCAAGAAATAACTGAAAAATAAACACAAGCACACAGAGATTTACGTGGTTCGGAGAAACCTCCTACGTCCACGGGGAGTTGTGAGTCCACACAACTCAGTCCAAGTTCTTCTGGACAAACCACACAGCTTACACGGGCTGTGCAACTGTTAAGGATAAGTTTGCGAGTACTTATCAACCTTACAGTATAGTTTTTGGGTACTAAACAACCTATCTACTCAATTTCGAGAAGAGTAGGGTCCTAACACTCCTTTTGAGAGGAAGTGTGAAAAAGATGGGTTCCAACTAAAAGCTCGAACACGAAGTGAGCTCTGATCTAACACTCTACGAACTCTTACAAAGTGATGTTCTCAAGGTTGGATCTAAAGACACAAAAACTAATTCTAACACTCTAGAACTCTCAACAAGTGATGTAAGAGGATAACTAGTTAAGCTTGAATGCAGAAAGAAGTTGTTCTTTGCTTGAGTATTTCTTCTCGCACTAGTTCGTCGCGTGTGTGTCTTCTCTTCTTCTCTGTGAATGAAGGCCTCTATTTATAGGTGGAGAGAATCAACTAGTCGTTGGAAGAGCTGTTGATCTCTGTTCTTTGATAGCGATGGCTTGTCTCTCATTTCTGCAGACTTTCCGGATTTGGCAACTGCGTGCATCTACTTTCCATCTGAGACAGCCTTGTGTTGGACCAAATGAGGTAATGACAGAGAGTTAAACCTTCACGTGACTTCCTTATTTGAAATTCAAATCTTAACAACAGACTTCCAACAAGGAGTGGTCGGTTAAGACTTTCGATCTTCAACTAACTTGATCTTCAGCTGATAATCTATCTGAGTGCTGACAGTTGAACTCTCAGCTGACTTTAACTTCATGCTGCTGATCTTCTGGGTTGAGTTCTACAACTGATGTTCTGAAACTGAACGCTCAGTTGTCTTCATTGTATCTTCTCCCTTTTTGAATTCACATGGAATGAACGCTCAGTTGTTTTCCTCACAACTGATGTTCTATCTCTTGAGTGTAACTTCCCCCTTTTTCAATGCTTCATCTGATGAACGCTCAGTTGTCTTCCTCACAACTGATGTTCTATCCAAGTGAAGCCTTGTTGCCGTCTTCAGCTGGAGTCCTGTAAAGAAAAATCTTAACAATGCTCAAACAGCGAGCCTAACTACTAACATTAGGATCTGGCAACATCTACTCGGTTGGGGTCAGTTGGTTTTGGAATCAATCAAAACTTTTACTTAAATTTTCCAACAATTTCCCCCTTTTTGATGATGCCAAAACCCCTTATACGAATTCTAAAACCCTTACAGATCACAACTGATCTAGATCTGACTGACTTATCTAAAATTTTAGCTGAAATTCTAGACTGTCTACAAGATTGAAACATCAAAGGGTTAGCACAGTTATAACATGGTATTGAAATAACTTTTCGATTCAGAGCTTGGACAATGAGAAATTGTTCATCAAGGTGAATCTTATAACTAGATAGTTTTCATTACAACTGAAGATTACAGAGATAAGCACAAAAGCCAAAAATTACAACAGTTGTTCAAAAACTATCTGAGCTAAAAGTGTAGCCCATACTTGCTAAAAATCCTAACAAAAATTTCCCTCTTAGCTGCTGATTCCTTGGAGATGTCAACTCCGTGCTCCTTGCAGACTTGCCTCGCTTCAGCTGCAAATTTTGTTCGGTTGGGGGTTTGGGAGTTTGGGAGGAAAGGAGGCTTGTATGTGACCTTCTGAGGTACCGGGACAGTGTTCAGATCGAGTTTAGCATCTATCATTGCACGTCTGAACTGACTGAACATGCCCAGATCCCAAGTGTACAGTTCGGTTAACGCTTCTTTGAAAGCTTTCCTGGGGTCGTCAGTTGCGTAAACCTTCCTGTAGTAGAAGTCGTTTATGAACTCCTGCTTGAACAGCTCCCATTCCTCATTCCATTCAGTCGGCATCCACTTGTCAACATGCCTAAACCGGCTCTGGACCTTGGACTTCCCAGGCAACCTTTGTTGTTTCAACCGAGCTTCAGCCTTTGATTGATGTTTGTTGATTCGGCATCGGCTGCGGGAGGCAACGTTGCGATCCAAGTTCTGGGTCACATTCTTCAGCTCTTCTTCGAACTGGTTCACCCTCCTCGCCTGGCTGGCGGCGAACTTCCAGATCCAGCTTGGGTTCATATAGTCTTTCTCTTCAACGTCCATAGCCTTAGCAGCTGCAATGCACTCTTCGATTGTGATACCGTCGAGTTCAGAATCCAGCTCGGCTGCGATCTCGGCTATGGAGCTGTAGGAAACTCCAAACTTTTCTGCCTGCTCCAAGTCTTTTGACATTTGAGCTCCACCGACTTCGGTTGACTTGGGAGCAGCAGACTTCCTGTCCTCCTCTTCAGTTGAGATTTTGCCTGAGCTGGCGACTCTCCTTCGGCTTGGGTCTCTTCTTCTTCCTGCGACTCAACATCCGCCTCCTTCTCTTCCCCTTTTTTGGCATCAGCAACAAGGCTTGCTACTGAACCATCCAGAGAGGTGAGTTGATTCTCGGCTAGTTGAATGCGGTTGAAGAGTTCATCGACCGCGCACTCGAGCTCCACCTTCTTCGCCAATGCAGAGTCCTGGCGCTCTTATTCGGCTTTCTTCAAGGAAGAGAGGTTCTCGATGACCTCAGTTTGAAAAGCCACGAACTCAGCCCATCGCGACTCGAAGCGAGACTCCCATTCAGCATCTTGGGTTTGCTGGGACTTGGCGAGATTGGAGTCGGCCAAAGATTTGAAGACGTTCAGCTCAGACTTCAATCCCAACAGAGTGGACTTCAGCTCCGACATTTCTTGACTGGTGGAGGAGGAGAATTCTTCCAGCTTGGTCTTCATCGCAACATTCTCCTCCACCAGTTGCTGGTTCTTCACTCCTTGTGCTGCCAACACCTTTAACTGATCTTCTTTATGTTGTTGGAGGTTGGCAAGCAACTCGGTTCTCAACTGGTTGACCCTCTCAGCTACCAACTCACATATTTCTTCAGATGTGGGAGCATGCTGATCAGCTGGAGGGGCATCTTCAATCAAAGTTGGTGGGTCAACTGTGACCAAGGCTTGTCGGTTTGCCAAGTACAGTTGCAGCTTTTCTTCTTCCTCCTTTGCTGCGCCGGCGGCTGTATCCAGATCCTCAAGAAAGTCAGCTGACTTGATCAGCATACTGTCGAGAAAGTTAATACAATCCTGTCCAGCTGCTTCCCTGGTGTCTGTCCCTTCAGCTCTGCTCTGGTCCAGCCGACGAGTGAGCAGCGCAATCCTGTTGTTGTAAGCCACCTCCAGATTGGAGTAGTTGAAGTAGGCTCGGATGCGGGACTCATCTGACTTCAGCCTGTCCCAGCTCTGCACCCTGATCGTATCTTCTTTCACGTACCAATGGCTGAAGATCAGGTGGAACTGGTACAACAGCTCGGTTCTCAGAGTGGCGAAGACTGGCATGTTGCGAGCTTCCGGGAACATGCCTATCAACTTCTGGAAGCAGTAGGTCACCTTGCCCTCGTGCTCCAGCGCAACTGCCTGAAGATCATCTTCTTCATTTATTGGGAAAGGGGAAAAATCATATGGCAAAGGTTCAAAAGGTTCATCGATGTTGGCCAAAGAGTCGGTCGCAACATCGGCATCGAGCTAGGAGCTCGAAATATTGGATTCAGTTGGGAGGGGGGTTTCAATTGTTTCCTCAACATTGGCCGAAGGAGCGGTCACAATGTTGGCATCGAGCAAGGTGCTCGAAACATTTGGCTCTGGTTGGGTAGAAAGAGCAAGAGGCTCTGGGGGCGGTATAGCATCAACTCCTGCCGTGGGGGAGGTGGGAACATCTTTGATTTTCTCAGAGGAGGAAGATGCATCCGACGTCACATCCATCTCCATTCCGTCAGCCTTGTCAGCTCCGGTGGCGCGAGGTACGATCTCGAAAGTGGCAGCCTCAGCTGAGCGGCTCGACTCAGATGGCTCCTCAGCAGTTGCCGACTCAACTGGTGCCTCCTCCTCAGCTGGAGTTTGCTCCTCAGCTGGTACCTCAACAGGCTCCTCAGCTGGCTCTCCAGCTGGCACCTCAGTTGGCTTCTCAACAGACTTCTTGAACCGTACCCTCAACTTTTTTTGGGCAGGCTCCTCAACTGTTTCCTTCTCCGACTCAGCTCGTTGGCGTGCAGCTTTGGACTTGGCGGGGCGAGCGACAGCTGGTTCCCCCTCAGCTGTGGACTCAGCAGACTTCCCAGTCTCCTTCTTCTCCTTCGGAGTGTACACACTCCTGAGCACCTCCTGTGCCTTCTTAGCTGTTGGGAACAGCAGCAACTTCTTGACCGGCGTCTCCTCACAGTCATTCCAGACCATGTTGCGATCCTTGGTCGCGAGCAAGATCAGGGCTGAGATCTTGCAGCCGAAGTTGAGCGTCCCTTTCACACTCAACAGCTTCTCTCCAGACTCGGTTGTTGTCTCGGAGATCTTCGACTTCTCCACCATCAACTGGTTCAGGAAGTATTGAAACCAGTTGATCTGGTGTTAGTGCTCCAAAGCCACCAACTGCTTCAACTTGGGTCGGCTGATGTCGCCGAACGCACCACTGTAACCGAACACCACCTTAGAAACAACATCGAACAGCAGGCGATGTTCTGGCTTCAGCTTCGTCCTCTGCATATTGCTTCTTAACTTCTCCGGCTCGATCAGAGCATTCTGTAGAAACTCATCGACGTGCTCGTCGGTAATGCTTTCCAGAAGCTCTATGGCTGTGTGGTTTACAGGGATGATGTAGCGAAGGGCATCGGAAACATCGATTGGGAAGGTGACACGACGAATGGTCCTTGCCGGAACGTCTCGTTGGCGGCAGGAAACCTCTGTAGTCACTCCTTCCCTACTGTCGAGGGATGCTTGCAGGTTGACGTAGAACTCCCCGACTTGTCGCCTGAGCAAGTGGGAGGGGCAAAGCTTGGCCCATTCGAGAAGGCCATTCTCTCTGAGAGTATTGGCAAGGGGAGCCAATACCGGTGACTCCAATTCCTCATCGGAGAGTATTTGCTCGAAGTGGATCTTCGACACCAACATGTCGAAAGATTCTTCATATGAGGTAGGGACAAGGGAAGATCCAGATGAAGCCATTTTCTTGCTTTTGGGTGCCATTTATGATCACTGCAAAAGGAATATATATAGGAAAGGAAGGAAAAACTTTTGCAGAAAATAGTTAGACTATCTTTGAGAAGACGATGAACAGTTATAGAAGATAGACACGAATGAGGAAGGTAAGAGATTTCTTCCTGATTTTTCGCCTTATATAGGTTTTTGACTCGGTAGAGATCGAAGGCTGGGGTTAAATGGCGCGAATCCATCAACGGCTGAGATCACGCTACTGTTGACTATCTTTGACTTGACGTCATGCACCGAGTTCCAACCCGCGCGTGAGAAGGTGTACAGTTTATCTTGTCAGCCCAGTCGCACTATAAAGTAGGCTATAGATGTTCAGCCGTACTTTACATTCAATGCGACATGATGGCTATTTTAATGTAACTGACTAGCTCAGGAATGTTTGAATTTATTTCAAACATTCTCATTTAAGAATATAACACCTTCAGCCTTAAATGTTACCTGCCAGCTGATGTCGGAATCAGCTGTGTTCCCATGTTGCGGCATACCATCAGCTGACTCGAGTTCGTCTGTTCAGCTGACGTCTGATCCAACGTTGCAGCATACCATCAGCTGACTCGAATTTGTCTGTTCAGCTGACGTCTGATGTCTTCGGTTGGCAATCCGCATCTGAGATTCCCCCTTCATCTGAGCTTTCCCCTCAGATGGATATCTATCTCTTCACCTCAGCTGGTTCCTCATCAGATGGATCCAACAATCCAAGTAGATCACATAACATCTTGAACCGCGCTTCGGCTAGAGGTTTGGTGAAGATATCTGCTCTCTGAATCTCAGTTGGAATCTTCTCCATGGATACGTCCTTCTTCTCAATATGGTCTCGGATGAAATGATGTCGGATGTCGATGTGCTTGGTCCGAGAGTGGTGAACAGGATTCAAAGAGATAGCAATGGCACTGGAGCTATCGCAATGAATGGGAACTTGTCCAGTTGCAACTTCATAGTCTCTCAGCTGTTGCTTGAGCCACAATACTTGCATGCAGCAGCTACCTGCAGCCATATATTCTGACTCGGTTGTAGAAGTGGCAACACATGCTTGTTTCTTGGAGAACCACGAAACTAGCTTGCTTCCCATGAACTGACAATGTCCAGATGTGAACTTCCTGTCCAACCGATCTCTTGCTAGATCTGCATCTGAGTATCCGGTCAGTTGGATGTTGTCGTCGGTTGGATACCATAATCCAACATTTACAGTTCCCTTCAGATACTTGATGATGTTCTTTGCTGCCAACATGTGAGCTTTCCTCGGTTGAACTTGAAATCGAGCACACACTCCAACCGCATAAGATATGTCTGGCCGACTGGCAGTTAGATAAAGCAAAGAACTGATGATCCCTCTATACTTACTGGCATCGACGAGCTTTCCTTCAGATCCAGGTTCAATCTTCCAGTTAGTATTCATCGGGATCCTTGTTGTCTTACTTGTCTGCAATCCAAACTTGGTGATGAGCTCCTTTGTATACTTGGACTGATTGATGAATATCCCTTCTGGAGACTGCTTCACTTGAAGTCCAAGAAAATAGTTCATCTCCCCCATCATCGACATCTCGAACTTCTCCTTCATGAGATTTGAAAACTTTTCACACAGTTCCTCTGACTTAGAACCGAATATGATGTCGTCAACGTAGATTTGCACAACAAGTATATCTTCTCCAACTTTGATGGTGAACAGGGTTTTGTCAACTGACCCTCGTTTGAACCCCGAGTTCAGAAGAAAACCACAAAGAGTGTCATACCAAGCCCTGGGTGCTTTCTTCAACTTGTACACTCTTCCATCTCCAGTTTCAAAACCAGGAGGTTGTTCAACATATACATCTTCCTTGATATCACCGTTGAGGAAGGCACACTTCACATCCATCTGATAGACCTTGAACTTGTGAAATGCAGCATAGGCTAGAAAGATTTGGATGGCTTCCAGCCTTGCAACCGGTGCGAAGGAGTCCTCAAAATCGATTCCTTCTTGTTGGCAATATCCCTGAGCTACCAACCTTTCCTTATTCCTCACGATGAATCCAATGGCGTCTCTCTTGTTCTTGAAAATCCATTTTAATCCAATAACTTTTACACCATTTGGTCTTTCTACCAACTCCCATACACAGTTGCGTAGAAATTCATTCAGTTCCTCTTGCATGGCTGTTGTCCAGTGAACACAATTGAGAGCTTCCACAACATTCTTCGGTTCTGGTACATCAGCTACGAAGCAAGAAATCATGGCAACATCTCCAGCTTGCTCGAATTCCTCAAGAACTGCCAACTCCTCAGCATATTGGGCATAAGTGTTGGAGTCTTCCTCAGTTGAATCTGGAGTCGCAACTCTGCTTCTTGTACGTACACCTTCGGTTGGATCTCCGATGATGTTGTCAGTAGAATGATCTTCATACCATCTTCTGTTGCGTCTTCCTTCTTCTTCCAACTGTGGCTGTTCCGTGATCTGAGCTGGAGTCTTCAGAACTGGTGAATGATCAGCTGTTGAGTCTGAATCCTCAACATTGATAACATTTTGAACTGGGCTTGGTTGGGCTTTAGATGCTGATGCAGTTGGAGAGGCATCAGCTGGAGTTCCCCCTTTGAGATGAGCTAGGGTCTTCACATTCATCTTCAGAGGAATATGGATCATCATCCTCAGTTGCCCACACCAGTGGTTCAGCTAAATTCTTTTCCCTTAGGGCTTGCGATCTGGTGAGAGCAGGTGGAACTTGTGGATCAGCCTGTTGTCCTTTAGCCTGTTCCCTGCACTCAAAAGTAGATTCATCAAAACTAACATGAGGTGTTATCTCCACAACACGAGAGCTATTGTTGAAAACTCTATAGGCCTTGATCCGAGCAGTATATCCAAGGAATATGCCTTTCGAAGCCTTGGCATCAAAAGTTTTCAACTGAGTCTTCCCATTGTTGTGAATATAACACTTAGAACCAAAAACACGAAAATAAGAAATATCTGGCTTCCTGCGTCTCCATAGCTCGTATGGTGTCTTTCCCAACCGCTTGGTTAGAAGAGACCGGTTCTGGGTGTAGCATGTAGTGTTGATGGCCTCAGCCCAAAATCTCTTTGGCAGAGCTGAGCTTGTCAGCATGGATGTAGCTGCATCTTTCAGCGTTCTGTTTCTTCGCTAAGCTACTCCATTCTGTTGCGGAGTACGTGCAGCTGATGTCTGATGAGTAATTCCATGCTTCTCGCAGTACTCGATGATGGTTTCATTTAGAAACTCGGTTCCACGATCTGATCGGATGGAAATGATTTTCATCTCTTGTTGGTTTGATATCCGATCCATCAACTTGGGTAGCTCATCTCGGGTTTCACTCTTATGTCGCATGAAAATGGTCCACGTGTATCTGGAATAATCATCAGATACCACAAGGGTATACTCGTTGCCATTTATGCTCTTTGGTGTAACTGGCCCGAAGAGATCCATGTGGATCAGCTGTAACACTCGGTCGGTTGAGGGAGTTGTCTTCAATCGGAAGGAGGATCTAGCGAGCTTTCCCAACTGGCATGCACTGCAGATATGTGTTGTTGAAAACACTCGGTTTAGTATGCCTCTTGCATGTTCTTGTCTGGCAAGTCGGTTCATAGTCTTGAAATTCAGATGGTTGAGCCTTTTGTGCCACAGCCAGCTCACATCTGAACTGCTCTTTGATAACAGGCAGGTGTCAGGAAGACTACTGTTCCAGTCAGCATAGTAGACATTTCCGGTTGGCGATCGATTTCCCAACAATATGACCTGCTTTGATCCGACATTTTTAACCCTGCAACCCTGTGCATCAAACTTGACAGAGAAACCATTATCACAGAATTGGCTGATGGAGAGCAAGTTATGCTTCAATCCATCAACATAAGAAACATTAGAAATTGAAACGTGATTGGTTTCATGGGTACCGTAACCTCTGGTGTAACCTTTTGAGTTGTCACCAAAAGTAACTGATGGACCTTCTTTCTCCACGAAGCTTCCAAGCAAATCCTTCAGATTTGTCATGTGTTTCGAGCATCCACTATCCATCACCCACATTGTTGTTGACGCTTTATTCTTTCTCAGCTGTTTCTCCTGTACCTGCAAAGAGAAACTCGCTTAGGTCCCCAATTTCAGTTGGGTCCTAGAGGGTTAGAACCAGTTCCTCCTGGAACTGTGCGTCGCTTTTCCCTGTATACTAGGATGGATTTATCATTCCAGATCACTTTCCCTTCATCATCAACTATAACAACACCTCGGTTATCCTTAGGCTTGTTGTTAGTAGTGATGTTCTGTTTCTTGGGAGGAGTTGGATTTCTCCCATTCTGAGCTTTCGGAGGAGAAGCTTTCCCCTTATTTTGATGGCGATTCTTATCCTGTTGAATTTGTCTGTGAGGTCGGACACCTTGTTGAAATCTTTGTGACTGATAATGATTCCAACTCCCTGAGTGTTGTCTATAGCTGTTCATGCTCTGTTGGTGGTTCATATTGTGGCATGAATATCTCCAGCTGTTCGACCTGTTCCTTATCGGTTGACTCGGTTGGTGACCTTTGGTTGAACTGATGATGGAACCGCTGTTGATTCAGATGATTGAACCCTTGTCGGTTCTGCGGTCGGTTCCATTCTTCTGATGTTGACTCTGAGGTTGATGCAGAAGTCGGTTCTGATTCTGAGTTCGGTTGCGATTATGTCTTCGACGCCTCTGATTCCTCTTCTGACTTTTGGAACATTCCCCCTCGATTGATGTCCCAACCGATGGAACATTCTGTCCTCCATCTATTACTCCTTTTCCCTTCTCAGTTGTAGTTCCCTTGGTCGGTTGAGCTTGCTGAGAGGTGGAGGTTGAATTACTTTGTGGTGACTCAGGTTCCACTGTGTTAGGTTCGACAACCTTGACCTCAACAACTTTGATGAAGGTTGCTGGAGGAATTCACTATCTTTAATCACATCATAATCGAGTCCTGACACGTCATCCATCTGTCTACTGTAACTGATAAGATTCTCGATGATCTTGGATGACTGATACAGCTTGATTAGATTGTCCTTCTCAGTTTGCAACTCCTTGAGGAGGACAGTTGTCTGCTCGGTATGTCCATCTGACTTCTTTATCAGCTGGTCGATATGAGTCTCTTGATTTTTCAACTGATCTTGCTGCTCCTTGATCTGCTTTGTCAACTCCTCATCAGTTGGAGCATTAGTTCGGTTGACTGCATTCAGTTGACTTTTGAGATTCTCAATCTTTTCGGTTTGACCCTTTATCAGATCGTCCTTCTCGGTTAAGGATTCTTCAAGTTTTGCGAACTGTTCTTGAAGACTCTTAAACTCAACCGATTGCTGATGTAGTTCCTCACTGAGTTCTTGAAAGTCACTCCAGGAGGGTTCCAACTCTTCATCCAGTGATTCCTGCATGTTAGAAATATTGGAAAAATTTAACTTAGTAGGATTAGAGTGTACCTCAGTATCACCTTGGTCGGTTCCAAGTGCCATGAGGCATTGATCCTGACTGATGGCGTTGTTAGTCGAAGTCAGCTCATCCTCATCTTCAGTGTCAGTGAAGATGTCCATGTCGTCAGCTGCTTCTTCTTCTACCATGGCCTTGTTCTTTCCAGCTTGCTTGGCCCTCAACGCTTCTCTCTCTTTCTTCGAGAGGTCTAGACAATCTGCTTTGAAATGTCCTTCCTTGCCGCATTCAAAGCAACCGTTGGTCACAGGCTTTGAACTGTCTCGAGTTCGGTTGGACTTGTAGAATCTCTTGTATTTTCCGAACTGAGTGTCCATGTCGGCTAGTTTCTTTGACAGGGCGGCAATGTTCTGTTGCAGTTCCTCTCTGCTTGGCTCCTTTGCAGCTGTGTCTGCAGATCTTGTTGGCCTCGATGTTCTCGATTTGGAGTAGTCAGCTCGAAGTGCAACTGACTTTGAGGCTGAACCAACATCCTCATTTCCCTTTAGTATTGAGAACAGTCTTTCAGTTCCCATCTCACCCAGGTCAGCTCGGCTCTCATGGATGTTGGTGAAGGTATCCCACTCGGCCGGTAGAGCTTGTAACACTTTGAGATTGATTTCTCTCAAGGTGTATTTTTCTCTTCGGATGAACTGGATTCTTCTGATGATGTCCATAAACCGGAGCTTAAGCTGATCAATTGTTTTATCAGTTCTCAGACAAAAGTTGTCGAAGTCTTGGCATGCATGTGAGAACTTGTTCTCCTTCGTCTCGTCGCTTCCTTCACTTAGCGATGCCAAGATATCCCACATCTCTTTGGCAGTCTCACACTCCTCTATCCAAGGCAGATAATCTTGTCCAACTGTGGACATGATCGTGCTCTGAGCCCAGATGTCCAACTAGCTCACCTTGGCTTCCTCTGGAGTGTAGTCTTCCGGCTGCTTCTCCACAAACTCCACAACTGTATCCCCATCGTTGGGATTTGTAGGAGTGCGAGCGATTCTCTCTTTGATGATGATCGGTCCGGACGAGAGTACTTGTTGCATCCTGTGATGCTTCGACAGTAAGATCTTCTTCATCCGTGTCCTCCAGGATGTATAATTTACTACCGAGAACATGACCACGATCTTGTCCTTGACGTCCATCTGCACACAACAACAGAGCAAATATGCGAGCAAATATGCACTAGCGTGATAAAAAGATCTGTTCAGTTGATCACTGAAGAAACTTTCTCGAATTCACACCTTGTAAAACAGAGTCAGCAGTCTTTTGAACCACTGCTCTGATACCACTTGATGGTCCCGATACGAGTTCTGGTGTATGAGGGGGGGAAATACACCAGATGCAACTTTTTAAAACAACCCCCTAAAAATAACTCAACCGAGTAAGGAAGCTCAGTTGGAATCACAACCGAGTAAGAAACACTCGGTTGGAAGTGATGTGCTGTGCGGAATGTGGTGAAAATTAACTCGTATAAATTAACTCACGCTTTTATGCACGGTTGGTCAAGAACCAAGACAGTTGAGAATGCTCAGATGCAGTTTGTATGCTGGTTAGTTGGTCAGTTGAATATGCAAGAAATAATTGAAAATAAACACAAGCACACAGAGATTTACGTGGTTCGGAGAAACCTCCTACGTCCACGGGGAGTTGTGAGTCCACACAACTCAGTCCAAGTTCTTCTGGACAAACCACACAGCTTACGCGGGCTGTGCAACCGTTAAGGATAAGTTTGCGGGTACTTATCAACCTTACAGTTTAGTTTTCGGGTACTAAACAACCTATCTACTCAATTCCGGGAAGAAAAGGGTCCTAACACTCCTTTTGAGAGGAAGTGTGAAAAAGAAGGGTTCCAACTAAAAGCTCGAACATGAAGTGAGCTCTGATCTAACACTCTACGAACTCTCACAAAGTGATGTTCTTAAGGTTGGATCTAAAGACACAAAAACTAATTCTAACACTCTAGAACTCTCAACAAGTGATGTTCTAAGAGGATAACTAGTTAAGCTTGAATGCAGAAAGAAGTTGTTCTTTGCTTGAGTATTTCTTCTCGCACTAGTTCGTCGCGTGTGTGTCTTCTCTTCTTCTTTGTGAATGAAGACCTCTATTTATAGGTGGAGAGAATCAACTAGCCGTTGGAAGAGGTGTTGATCTCTGTTCTTTGATAGCAATGGCTTGTCTCTCATTTCTGCAGACTTTCCGGATTTGGCAACTGCGTGCTTCTACTTTCCATCTGAGACAGCCTTGTGTTGGGCCAAATGAGGTAATGACAGAGAGTCAAACCTTCACGTGACTTCCTTATTTGAAATTCAAATCTTAACAACAGACTTCCAACAAGGAGTGGTCGGTTAAGACTTTTGATCTTCAACTAACTTGATCTTCAGCTGATGTTCTATCTGAGTGCTGACAGTTGAACTCTCAGCTGACTTCAACTTCATGCTGCTGATCTTCTGGGTTGAGTTCTACAACTAATGTTCTGAAACTGAACGCTCAGTTGTCTTCATTGTATCTTCTCCCTTTTTGAATTCACATGGAATGAACGCTCAGTTGTTTTCCTCACAACTGATGTTCTATCTCTTGAGTGTAACTTCCCCCTTTTTCAATGCTTCATCTGATGAACGCTCAGTTGTCTTTCTCACAACTGATGTTCTATCCGAGTGAAGCCTTGTTGCCGTCTTCAGCTAGAGTCCTGTAAAGATAAAATCTTAACAATGCTCAAACAGCGAGCCTAACTACTAACATTAGGATTTGGCAACATCTACTCGGTTGGGGTCAGTTGGTTTTGGAATCAATCAAAACTTTTACTTAAATTTCCCAACATACTTCTTTGTTTAGACTTCTATATTATAATTGCATTCAGTTAATTTTATCTTTTGTTGCCATTTTCTTTTGGTTACTGGAGATATATGAAAATCTAATAAGAGTTATGAAAGTTTATTGAGAGCAAGATGATCATCATCAACACACATTGGCTGCATCATTATAAGGAGGACAAAAAGATATCAAATTTCTTCAAGAAATCAAATTCTAAAAGTAAAGAAATCAATTCTTCATACATATATTAATTATCACGCTTTATTTTTTCAGTCTTTTTAATTGTTTCATAATCTCTATATTATTCACATCTCAATAATTTTATTATTTTTATTTTATTATGAATGATTGAATATTATCTTTTGAAAATTGTGAAAATTCAATCAAAAAGATAATAAAAGTCATAAGTTGTAATATAAAAATGAATTGACTCATAAATATTTATTTAGTATAATCATTGTTTTTAACGAGCAATTGCACGTTAATACTAATAGTTAAAAAGGAGCATTCGAGCTATTCGGATCCGAACCGAACCTAATTAAATAACTCGAAAATCAAATTTTTTTTTTTCAAACCAAATGACACTGAGTAATATGTCAAACCAAACTGAATCCAAACCAGAGTGTGCGTTTCATATTCAATTTGGTACCGTTTAAATCGAGATTTGCATATTTTTCATCATGTTTGCACTTGTTTTAATTCTTGTTTATTAAATACTTTTTGCAAAAACATAATAATCTACTAAGGGTGCGTTTACTTTGATGGAAAATGGTAAAAAATAAATTTTCACAATTTTTTCATCTTTTTCACATGTTTACTATAGTTGTTAATTTTTTTCTTTTCCATTCTTTTTCCATCATTTTCACTCTTCCATACTACCAAAGTAAATGCACCCAATAGTCAACTAAAGCAAATCTATCACACATAAAAACATTTCAGAATTGTGACTCTCATAGAAACAAAATTGGATATTGGCATAGATGAATTAGATAATAATATAAACTACATAAAAATATAAACACATTGAAACATTTTGATTTTTTGGATTGAAACAGAAATTTCTTGACTCAACCCCAAATTATTTCAGTTCCTGTTTTTTGAACCAAACCGAACCAATATGTCCAAAAAACTGACTCCACACGCTGAATTTGGTTCAATGCAGTTCAGTTGTACAATTTGTTTCGAAGTTTGCTTCCTCCATCCCATTTATGAGTCATTTGTTTTTTCCAAAACAACAAAGCTAACTTTTCAAAAATTGTAAGACCATTATCTTTTCACTCTACTTTTTACGAATAGTACACAAAAGAAAGAAGAAGTGGTATATATTACACCACGAAGCCAGGTAGGGGCCGGGGGGTCATCGGACCCCCAGGGTTTTCAAAAAATCAGGGGTATAATGGTCATTTCATATAACAAAAAATGGATACAACTCATTACTCATTCATCCTTAAAAGTTTCTTTATTTATCAAATAATATTGAATTGGTTAATTTTCCGCCACACATAACAAATAAGTGTCTCATTCTACCCACAATACTTTTTCCTTCCCCACTCTCACGCACTCTCCGTTTCTTAAAATCTTGATTAGTTGGATCCCCTTGAATCAAGGGAGCCTGAATCCTGGCACCACATAGTGTGCATCTCCTCTCATATCAACACTACACGTGTCAAAGTATTTAATTTTCATTTAATTTTGCTTCTTTTACTTTTTGTTTTGTTTTTTTATCAAAAACTTGTTACTAGGGTAGAGTTAAAGTGTCAACTGCCAAGCATACACAATGTTGTGCAACAACAGGTCAACATTTGGTATGTTTTTTCATTTTCCTTCTTTTCCTTTCGTGTTATTTCTTTTTATTTAATAGTAGTATTTTTGTATCAATTTGATTATTGTATAACGAAAATTATATAGCTATAATTTTTAGTTTATAACCATTTTTTAACAGGGTTGGTTTTTTTTTCTTTCATAGAATATTGTTATTATTATTATTATTATTATTATTATTCATTATTTAATTTTATCTTTTTTATGAAAGGTTCAATTTTTATCCCTTTAATTATATCTAAATATAGATTAAATGCAATTATCCTTCGAAATGAAAAATATTTATAAGCCCAGATTATAAATAATGAACAATAAAGATATGATTTAACTAAATAAAAAAAATAGAAAAAATGAAAGATACCCACATTATTAAAAAGCAATACTTTTAAAAGTGCAAAAAAAAATGCACAACAGGTCTCTTCCATTTTCTCTCCTCTTGTCTCCGTTCCCTTTCTCCCCCACCTCCTCCTCCAAAGTCCGACCAACACCACCACCGGTGACGAACAACTCCAATTCACCCCATCTCCGACGATGACAACAAGACCAGAGATTCCAACCTTCAAATCAACAAGATAAGATTCAAACCTTGAAAAAAGTGATATCGTGAACCACCTCTGCTCGTCATCCCTTCATCCTCTTCGAAAATTTCTTATTCAACATCCCCGGCTACAACTCCATCTTCGTCTCCTCAATTGTCGTATCTGCAGCCAACGCCACCGTCAACCCCACCTAGCTCTCGTTTATCGGTTGCTTCTACGACCTATCTTCGGCGTCAAGCCATGGAGAAGCAATTGCTCAAAGACACCAAATTCTAGTGACAAGTGGTGAGAATGAAAAGGGAAAATTTTACCTAAAGGAATCTGGAAAAAGGTCAATCGCCGCCGCCCCAGGGATCTGTATGGTGGTGATCGGAGAAGAGGGGTGGAAAAAGAAAGGTGAGGGAAGGGAACAGATTGCAGGAACACAGTAAAGAGAGCTCCAAACTTATTTTTTAATTTTAATAATGAGTTCAGTAAAGAGAGCTCCAAACTTATTTTTTAATTTTAATAATTACTCATTAATAATAAAATATAGTAGTGTATGGAAAAACCAAATAGAATTCATAATCAAACCGTGGTTCTAACTTTCAATTTTCAATTAAATTTAATGTCAAAAAGAGACAATAACACGTGTAGGCTGATTAAAGAAAGTGGATGCACAACATATGGTGCTAAATTCCAATGTCCCTTGAATCAAAGTTCTAGCTTTCATTTACACTTATTATAAATTTGAAAAGATTAATATTATAATTAGCCGGTAATGCTTTTCTACAATGAAACAATAGGACTATTCTTTATTTTCTACTTTTATCAATGACCGACTATTAAATTTTGGGACATTATAATAAATTCATTTTAAACAATAATAAATTTATCTACAAAAACAAAATGAATCATAAACTGCGCACAATAATTATTTCAATTATTAGAATCGTTCTTTCGACGGCATTATTATGCGAGTTGAATTAAAGAGTAAATGGTTTTAACTATAACCTCCATTGAATTTTCTTGTGATCATCATATACAACAAATAATTCAATGCTAATCTCAATTTTTTAAGGATTTTCTGTCTAACCAAATAGGCAGCTATAAAAACAGTAAGATAATAATGGAATTCAATAAAACTAAGTAGTTAAAGAGACTCCCAGCTCTGTGCGTTCAACCTCAGAATTAAAGAGTCCTGGAGTCGAGTGCTTTAATCGTCCTTCGACGCCATATTGCAGTTTCAGGATCAAAATTCAGCTCCCATGTAGGCCAGTAGTGTAAATCCTGCTTCAGTGTAAGTACTCGAGGCCTTCCATTCAAGTGAACTGTTCTAACACGAACAAACTCCCCATGCTCTATTTCCTATACATGCATTTTAAAATAATTTAGGTGTCTAGAATCATGTGTATAGTAACTAAACCAAAACCACAACCTTTTTTTGTTTTTGCTTGAATCACAATGATGTAAGATTATAACAGATAATTTTAAGACATGAGCAGATTGGTTTTTAAGCTCAATTTTACAATTGCTTGTTATCCATTGTTCTTTATTTAAAGGGCAGGAGACGTACCTTTGTCACGGCAACAAAGGCATCTAAATCAGGAGTTGGCTTCCCGTTTACTTCCACAATCCACTGAAGAGCATACAAACCATACCGATGAACTGGACTTCCATGGCACCACCTAAAGATTTTATTGCACCATCAAAGTCTTGATTGTGGAATTAATTTCATGCAGCAAATTACAATTTAAATCAGGTAAGATTGTTTTAGCGAATGTGGGCCAAGGCATAGGGGCTAGGGTTGATTTGACAGAATGAGAACATGTTCTCATGCTTTAATCCCAAAATTTGACCAATTTAATTAGGGTTTGGATTGAGAATTATCCATCATACAATAAGGTACAACCTAGCTAATAAAACCATGAACTTGATTCACCAATAGAGAGGGGTCACAGATTTTTTTTTTTTTTTTTTAAAACCAATATATAGGAATAGAACTGTGGTCAGCTTACCTTGCAACATACACGCCGTGACCTTCTTCAGGCAGAAATCCAAGGGCTCGTACAGCCGAATGAGGATCCTGGACTATACAACCACACCAATTTATGACACGTGTCGTTCCATTTCCATCCCTCACATCTGTCCCCACCAGTAAATCAATTTCACGACCCTGAAACATTATAATAAGATATTCTGCTCATGCTGAAGAAAGAATCTTATAATGATTTAGCTAATATCAATCCAATAAGGATTATTTACAAAAAAATAACAAAACGTGAAAGACATTCTTAACAAAAAAACCTGACGGAAAATTGTCATTTTGAGTGTCCCATCATTGTCATTACAACCCTCTAGTTTTTGGCAAGCATCTTCAATGTCTCGGAAACATGTAACTGGTTCTTTATTGATTGCTAACACCATGTCCCCTTGTTCTAGTAGATTTTCAGCTTTAGATCCTGCTAAGCAGCCTTTGACCCTCAAAACTTGACGCCTAATAGGGTCTTTCTTCACCAGTGCCTGCAAAAAGAGAGACCAAAGTTTGATATAATTCAACATCATTCAAAACTTAATGTTTCGTGAACTATAAAGGGGATACAAACTTTCTTAATCCTATGTGCTCTGGGCTTGATATAGGGAAGTCTCATCATATGTACTCCCTCCGACCCATTGATATTGTCATGTTATTGTTCGGCACGGAGATTAAGAATAAGGATAAAAAGATAGAAAGTGGGTAGGTCCCATCACTTTTGGAGGATTTTAAATGGTTAAAACTTTCCTTATTTGGAAGATGACAATATGAGTGGGACACCTAAAATAAGGAAAGGATGACAATATGAGTAGGTCGGAGGGAGTAATATACATGCATTGTATAGCATATGAAATTATAAATCATGCAAGATGTAGAAATAATGCAAAAGGGACATATTACCTGGACCCAAGAGTCACTCAGGCCAAAGCTACGAGCTTTGGAGAGCAAAGTGGGATAAACTTCAACCTCCAGAATTTTTACAAGTGGCATGGGCCTCTTAACTCCCTTTATGAGAAGAGCAGGTTCCTCGGAACCAGATATTATTTTGTCAAGTATCTGACTTATGGCATAAATAGGAATGCCTCGAACAAATTGATGGTCTTCAGATGAACTACAACTATATTTGAGCTGGAAGTTTCAAGTGCACACTGCAATTAGAACATGATTTCTGCAAGCAGCTCAGACAAATCAAGCAGCAGAAAAGCTCAAACCTGAGTTGAAAAGCTTCCCCATATAGCTTGAACCCTTCCAAAGTCATCAGTGAGAACACCAGAAAACGTACTTCCAAAATCTGAACAGGGGCAAGAAGAATCAGGACCCTGTATTCGATCTAGCGGGCAGCACATATTCGGGAAAAACAAGCCAAGACACAGACATTATGGACACTATAAGATTGGATGAGATAGTAATTCCACCCACCTGTATCAAGTTCAATCACTTCCATATTGGTTGCCCTGTATCTTGGACAGTCAGCTGAGCCAATATTCAGAGCAGCAGAAGGATTGGTAACAAAAGATTTCCGAGAAGTTGCTTGCAGACTCCTACTCAACCCCACAAGACACACAGAGTCTCCACGACGTAGCGCAGGTTCTGTTGAACACGTACAGTCAGAATATTGTTTAGTTAAAAGGGAGGGAGAAGAGAAAAGTTGGCAAAAACAACATCAAATGGAAGCAACTTGAAGCCTTCGTTATTCAAAGAACAAGTTGATCCCAGAATTGATCCCTTCATTTCTCAAGTACCTCATTTAATTTAGATTATTGGCACAAAAACAATGATTGAATCTGTTAATTTCCAGATCTACAGTCACTCTACTTATTAAAAACCTTAGCCTACTCCCAACACAAGATCCAATTTCTAAGTTCCTTTTATTTATGTGATTCTTTTACATGCATTTAGAAGATCACCGTAGATAGATTAGATACGTTTAGAAGATTCAAACTTTATCAGTATTCTAATTTCTCTTTTTTGGTTTAAAAACTTACTTGAATCATGATAAGCAATATACTAACTGCAAAAACGCAAACTGTATACTCTATGAAATGATATGTCCTAAGGCTAGATGTGCAAATGATGGTCCTACTATTTCCTCCTTCCATACAGTCTTTTGACAATTTATTGGGCGACTTATTCAAGCTCTTATAGCATATCATGAATTAGGCATTATACTTAGTAAATCAAGAGCATTACAGGAAGATTATTGGACTACAGAAAGGAATACGTATCTAGTAGGCTCAATTAACACAACCTACCAGGAAGAAGTTCAGCAGCTTGAACTACCGAAGCACCAGCACCAAGAGCAGAAGGGTCATATGCGACAAGTGCAAAATTGTGCACAGGATGGAGAAAAACAACCTGTGAAAAATTTACTAGAGTGCTTAACATCACCTGGTAACAGATAACATAAAAAATAGATATAATATTACCTCGCCCGGAATTTCAATTGGATAAGCAGCAAAAGACAGCATAACATCAGAGACAGACACCGCAACAGTATTTTTATCAACAGCAACCAATCCCATGGTTTGAGAATGATATATGATAAGACCAGTTCCAAAAAAATGTTGTGAGTGCACACCATCAAGCATACAAGATGATGGCACATGAACCTGCCATAATAAACGCACAAGTCCATAAGTGACTCAAAGGATCAAAATCAAGCATCACACACAACAAAATGTATAATCTTTATTTGTATCAACAGTAAATAGCATATAATTGACTAAAAGTTGTGCTTCCTCCTCACATCATAACAAAGCCATCCATTTCTGACCAGAAATATAAAGAAGCATACCTCCTGTGCTGAACAAAAAAGTTAAGCAAGAACAGAGTAAAACTATGTCAAAGACTAGTGTTTCATAGGCTCTTTATGAATAAGAAATATAACAAATATCTACAAAAAACAACCCCCAAACACATGCCCAATATCGTCTACCGAAATTCGACATAGGTGGCGCCATGCTTGGCAAGAATTAGCAACCCCTGTCAATGACCTAATTCACAGACTGATGTTTCATATGCATTTAATGAATAAAAAGATGACAATTATCTACCTACAGAACCTCCAAACCACACAATCAATATCAGTCTACCAAAACTCAACTACGTGGCGCTAAATTGCTTGGCAGGGATTAGTCACCCCTGCCAAATGCCAATGACCTAAATCAACCTTGCTAGCCCCCAGTCACCCAAGCTGCTTTTAGTGAAAATATATTTGCTCAAATCATGGCCTTCCCTCCTTACTTCAAGACTAGATTTTGAAATATTTAAATTATCTCTATAAAATAATAGTTTGAGATATTTGTGCTTCAAAAATCAAAAATGAAAAAATGGTGAAGTTATTCAAGTAAATATAATAGGATACCCAAAAGAAAATTTAATCAAATCATGGCCTACCCTCCTTACTTCAACATTAGATTTTGTAATATAAATTTGATGAAATCAGCTGCATCAGCCAAATAGCCCCATTCCTCATAGGCTCATAGCTCACCCAATAGATGTTGGTCCTATTATAATAGGGAATCCAAAAAGAATATTAAAGAATGGTGAAGTTATTCAAGTAAAATATAATACCTCCAGCATCACTAAGGTAGGTTCAATCGCTCGCTCAGCCACTGAAGCATTGGTTGCTGCAGCTGCTGCACCTTGAAAATCTCTAGGACCTGTTTCAGTTTCTGGTCGAGTCTCCTCCAAGCTTTCTTCCCGAGATTCATGCAACGGGCATTCAGGTGATAAAACACCGTTAGAAGAATCATCCTCCACCCTCCTTTTTTTGGTTCCAGTATCAGATACATCCACAGATTGTGGTTCATTGTCAGTTTGTTCAGAACTAGTTTCCATACTGGCCACACCATCCATTTGTTCTTGGCCAACACATTGATGTGCATGTTCCATTGATGTAACTTCAGCAGAACATGATGAAACCCCATTGTTTCCTCGATCTTGTTCAGTAGAATTAACCCATGATACCAGTGAAGAGTTTAATGGTAAAACTGGCTTCATGGACCACAAACCAGTACTGTCATTACGAGTGTATATATGTGGAGGTGCGTACCATTCATGGCGATCAACGGTGACCAGGACAGACTGCAGCCAAATAGCATATATAATATGATCACTCATCTCAGAGAAATATGTGTATGTAGTATAAAAAAATGTGTAAGTTCGATACAAGAATAATTGACGGAATAAATGGTGCGCCAGTGTTTTTACGAACATACACTTATCAATCCCAGGTACCAAACCAGGTCACTAGTTCAACCTCTAAATTGGTAGGGAAAAATCAGCTGATGTATGAAACCATTGATTATTTATTTTACACTATGCATAAATGTATCAATAGACCAAACATCATCATCAAAATTATAGCAACAACAAAGAGAATATAGAGGGTCCCACCAAAGTAGGTAAATTAGACATATAAAACCATGTTTGGAGCAAAGGCATTGACAGCAAAAAGGACATAACAAACAAAAACCCAAAAACTGATACACATGAAAGCCGAGAGGATCATATTCAATTATACACATGGCGGGTGTCTCATGTACCCGGTTCTGCACTAAGCAAGCTGAGAGGATCATATTCAATTATACAGTACCACAGCATAAAGATGCTTGTTCACCATATGTTGGTCTAGAGAAAAAAGAGCCATGCATCATGGCAAAAAGAAACCTGGTACAGTACTTTGATTTCCTTAAGTACTTGATTACACAACTTAAGATGCAAACTCTGAAATGAAACAAGCAAGCGTATGTATCCACTATCCAATCACGGCCATACTTAACATTCATAACTGAAGCATGCTATATGGTCACAATCTCAAAGTGCATACCACATCATTTCAAAAAGAAATCAGAACAGAAAGTTTATTTTACTGGTGCAACATGAACCAGATGAAGGATGTCGGAAACAGGTATCACCAATTGATACATCGAATTTTTATCCAAGAGACACCAGGAGTACCTTTCTTCGATGGCGATCAGTATGACTGATATACTCCAATGGTACTCTTGCACCCCTTGATAACTTACATAGCACAGAAATGAAATCATCAAGTTTTGCTATGTCTTCACCAGCAAACTTCTTAATAATAGCATGGCGCGGAACTCCAGCTCTGAATAGCATGTATCTACAATAAAAAATATGTCAATTAATAGAGAAGGCTACAGTTCGTAGGACTATATGCAAGTTCCAGTCTAAACGATCATTCCAAGTAGGAGAATCGCATTCCAGACAATGTTTTAAACTTGAACCGAGTTACACCGTGGAAAAGTCGTGAGGCCAGTCTGGTTGTTTTTAATACCAAGTTAATTGATGACCAGTTTGAACAGGTCAAAAAACAAGTTGAACCATCAACCTGAGTGATTCTACAAACTGGTTATTTTTCTAGACTATATTTTTCTAGTACCTTTTCAATTCTAAATTGTTAGAAATTTATATGACATGAATGGTCGTGAATTTAAGATTATTTATTGAAAATAAGGAATATGTATAATATTAATTAGCCACTAAACAAAAAAAAAATTATGTTAAAAATGATACCGCATCTTTTACTTTTCAACAAAATAACTTTTACATTGTATTTAGTTAAATTTTTTATTTTAGAGAAATACAAAAATCAAGCTTGTTGTTCCATAAATATTTTAGAAGTGTTTGTTTAATACGATTATACATTTTGCAAGTATATATATTTATAATTATCTGGTAAGACAGTTTTTATCCGAGCCAACCAGTTGAACAAACAACCCAATAATTTATCTGGTTAGGTTTTAACATAACTTCAAGCAATAAGAGACAGAGATATCGGCATAAGCAACCAATATGGGGAACATGCAGAACAGAATTGTATACCCTTGTTCAGCAACATAAACAAGACCGCACTGGAAACGGAAGTTCCTGGCCTGCACAAGAAAAAGAAAAAAAGTAAATAAGAGCCAATTAGGTCATTACAGTGCCCTGCTACAAAAGCGTACACAAACACATTGAGCATTAAGATTGGTTCAATAAAAGTTACTGTACCAGCTACAAGAGACTCTATCATTCAGGTATAAACAGACATGGAATCTTCAGGGCGCAGAGCAAATGATAGCAGAGCAGAGCAAATGATAGCAGATGTTTGATGCTCTGAAGTTCTCTTGCCTTCTCAACTTTCCTCCTCTTCATTCTAAGTTTAGCTTTAACTACTTTATGTTCTCCTACTGTTCTATATGCTTTTGTTTGATTGCCTCTTAAACCATATTTCAAATTTAAAAAAGATTAGCAACTTCCTAGCTGAAAAACTTTACATTCAAGTTGCCAGGGACAGAATTGTCTTTCTCCTGGAATATCTAGGTCTTTCTG
Source organism: Schizonepeta tenuifolia (assembly GCA_029490685.1). Lineage (NCBI taxonomy): Eukaryota > Viridiplantae > Streptophyta > Magnoliopsida > Lamiales > Lamiaceae > Schizonepeta > Schizonepeta tenuifolia. The sequence goes on from CM055960.1 coordinate 76,969,722, forward strand.
TCATCTACCAAGTTATATTCCTTCTGCCAACAGGGGAAGATTAAAAGGTTGCATTAACAAATTTGATATACGTCTCAAAGAGATTCCTTTCACATACTACAAATATAGGTAGCAGAAGTAATGGTGATTACAGATTCTGTACTACATATGTACTGTAGACAGCACTAAAAAGTTAGTAGTAGATGGTTAAGAGTATATACTAGACTACAACTTATGCATCCGTAAACTTCCGGGAGATTACTTTTCCTAGGGGCAGTTCTGAAGATGAGATTGATTTGTTATTGCTAGTTTGTCAAGAGAATGAGAAATTCAAAATCACATCCAAAGCAGGATTCTGTGTATGTTGAAGAAGCAAAACAAAAGGTGTGCTAACTAAGGAGGACAGCCATTTTTCTCAGAGAAACCATCATGCCCCAGCTGTAAATGAGACAGATATTGAAATATCCTGCCATTGAGATTACTAATCTTAATTCTCTTTGCAATTATCCCAAGTCAATCAATAAATAAATAAATACATATTAAATTCAAAATATTGTTTTTAAGGAATATAACTTTCAAATGATCCATACAAACATCAAGTAAAAGGGCTAAAAGTGAAAGTTCTAACTCACAATGTGTTTGGTTAGACTACAAGTTTACTTGACATCAATAACTACTAATCAAGTATACTCTTTATGACATAAAATTCGTAAACGTTTAATTCACTCTAAGATATTCACAAATATATTTTGCATTCCCTTTAATGAACTTTATAACAAAAATTTGTTGTATGATATCTTGATTGCAAAGGACACGAATTAAAGGTACTATGGTAATACTGAAGCATGAAGTCTAATTTTCTATGAGGAAAGATATGTCATTTAACCTTCAAGTACCTCACTTTTATTCCTTGTCAATCAACAAATGTTGCATCTGAAATGTTTTCCAAGAGGTGGCAAGCTATTACAGAACCTCCAAAAATGACAAATAGAAGTTGGGATGCATAAACTATTAAAACAGAATGTGGTAACATTGTGCAACCCAAAGGCAAAAAACACTGAGGTTCCAAACTCTCTTCACTAGGCCAAATCGGAAACCAATTTAGTACCTTCATAGCATTACGAAAGATAGTGTGAAAAATTTCTTTCTATAAAGAGTATTTAAATAGAAGTACGCCAACCAAGATTACAAGGGTTAACTAAAATTACTAACGACAACACAATGTACTGAGTTAATTGAACATGAAGGAAATATTTCCATCTTGCAAGCCATGAGTTGATCTGAACAGGTTCATTTTTAAACATAATACATTCTTTCTTTCAAACAAGAAGTTTACTTTGTAGTATAGTTAAAAAATAAAAAATTAAAAAAAATAAAAAAAATAAAAAAAATAAAATAAAAGGGAGTACAAGCCTATGGCATCACAGAAAGAAAAGCAACCCGAGAACCCCAAGTAAGAAGAGTATAATTAGCAAACCTGTTGATAAGAAAGAGGGTGTATGACAGCACCACTCACTTCAAGAAAGTAATCAGGTGTGACTGAATGCAAATCCTGAACCTGAAATATAAGGAAATGCGAAAAAATGCAATCATAAGTCAACGTTGGTCTTTTAATTACATATAGCTTTTCCATAGGACTTTTTTTTCTCAGACAAAAATCAAGATACAGTCACTTACAAGCCTCCTCAAAACTATTCTACTAACAGTACAACAGAAAGAATACATGACACAGTACAAAAACCAAGAATATGTGTCATCAGAGGTTATGTGCTTGCAACCAATTTTAGAAAGTCAAAACAATATGTGGAGAGGAAACTAGGCAAATTCTATTGCGCTAGGGCCCATTTTAGAAAATTAAGAAAATATTGTACCAGAGCAGAATGGAGACATTGGGTTCATCTGCATCGAAATGATTGAACCAAAACAAAAATAAACCCAGGAAACAGCTAAACGAAAAAGAAAGGGGGAAAAAAAAGAAAAAAGCAAGTAGTCAAGTCAGCTAACATGATGAGAAGAATTTTATATACTCACCGTCAAGTCAACAGTCAAAGGTTTTCCACCCCTTTCAATCTGGAGTTCAATTTTATTTTCGACATTGTCATCAAGCAAAGTCTCCATCTTCAGAAACTGGGTACTCACCTGTATCGATTGCAGATGTAAATAATAATGTTGCCCATCTGAAAGGATTGGCGAAAAGCATTTGTTGCATCTTTAACAAATTTCGTAAGGTTGTAGATAGAAAAGAACAAAGCCAATAAAATAGTGCAGCATTAAAGCCCTTATTAAAGAAAAAGTAGCATCTATTGGCATGCACCAGCTACAACTTGGAAGAAACTGATGTGCAATAACATAGCCCCAGCACCCCCCCCCCCCCCCCCCCCAACAAAAAAAAAAAAAAAAAAAAAAACCTTGTTTATAACATGGTTAGTAATGCAGGGAAGAGTGGCTACGTGTGATAAGATCACTGCATGGTGTGGGATTCATAGAACAGCTGTGGAATGGGAACAAGAGAAGCCGTTCTTGCTAAGTCAGTGCCAAGCAAAAAGAGGGAAACAACACTTATATCGGCTTGTTCTCACGATTGTGATCTATTATGCCTGGAAAGAAAGGAATGAGAGGAAATTTCAAAGCAAAAGGATGGAGAGTGAGGGGTTCAACGACAGTGTATGATCCAGATCGCTCTAGCTAGTAGAAAAGATGATAAAATTGCAAGATTTATTCCTAGTTAGGTAGTTGGTTTTTGGTGTTTGGTTCGATTGCTGGTTGTTTGGTTGGAGAAGTTGTACTAAACCCTCATTTTGTGTGAATAAAATTAACCCTATTTACCAAAAAAAAAAAGTAGCACCTATTCTATTTATGGCCAATAAAAGAGAATGAGGGAGAAATTTCTGACCTTTCCTTACAAACAGTATGACTCTATTCAAATCCAGGATGGTGTCAGAGAAAAGAAAAAATAGAAGTTACCAGCAAAAAAAATCTTTGGGATCTTAAAACTGAACAACCGTGAGAAAAACTGTGATGTCTCTTTTTCAAAACTCTAACCAAATATCACCAGAAGGACACATGATTATGCTATATATGAAAAATATATCACATGATCAGATTTCAATAGATATGAAAGAAGAAAGGACATTCAATACTGAAAATTCAAATTTTGACCATTTGTCCCAATTGAAACAAATAGGTATATTATGCATAGAACTACTACTTGGATATGGTTAAGGATGGCATATATTTAAAATGACTAAAATATAAATTGATTAATGTGCATATCTTCAATCGTAAAATCCAAAAAATGAAACATGACATTTCCTCACCCTTTTCTACATCAAATATAAAATTCCAGGTCCACACATCAACATTTAGAGTTTCAATCGTTAAATACCATGGGTAAAACATAAAAAAAGCAACATGCCATTTTTCTCTGTAAGAGATCCATCAATTCCTAAATCCGATGCCCTTTTCATCCCTCTTGTTTTAAGGACCTCACAGAGACTACCAACTACTAACTATAAACATTCCCAATGCAACTTTAGTATCTCATCAATCAAAAACAATAGCTGATCAAATCTCTCCTTAGTCCTTCCACACTACAATTTTCCACTTAAGAACAAATCGATCACAAGAAACATTATGATGCCATGTAATATCATATAACTACAGTGAACACAATACCTCCCCGTTCAATCGAATGAGCACATCACCTGGCTCCAAATGCTTATGGGCTGGACCACCCGGCACCTGTAACAAGCATTGGAGTGTTGTTGAATTATTATATATACCATGATAAGAGACACTGCCAACTTCTGCTGACATAGGTGTCAAAAATAATTGAAATCCACTAAGATGAAACAATGAAAAAAATTCACTCACCACCGAGTCCACCACGAGCATACCAGTTTCCCCAGGGGGCGAAGCAAGCCGTACTAACTGAAATATAAAAAGAAATAAAATAGAAGAATATTGATGGTACTCTGACTACAACAGTGAACGGTAAACCAATATTAAGCATAAACTTGGTTTCAGGAAATGGAATCTGGAGCAAAAAGTAGGAAATAACCTGTTCCGTTTCGGTTCTGAGGCCAAGCCTACGTATCTCATCAAACCCTTTGTGAAGAAATGTAGCCTATATTATGTACAAGTCAAACAAAATGCATAAAGATGTCAAATATATGAAGACAGCCAGAGGTGATATTTATATAATTTGTACTGTTTCTAAGGACAATCATGTAATTAGATATACATTCCAGACAAAAAAACAATTTACCAGATTCATCATTGAAGTAACATAACAGAGACAAACCCACCCCAAAAAAAAAGACAAGTCACAAGACAGCTATGTTTTGAATCTCTTACGGAAATCTGAAACAAAAAGCAACCTCAAACTTAATATTGTCGCAACTCTCCTACAGTTTTCTCCATAGCATCAAAAACTCATTTATTACTTCCAACCAAATGGACCAGCACATAATGGGCACAATGTCTTCCAAGGTGAACCATCCTAAATCAAATCAACCATACAGGTGATGTAGGGTACTGTTAAACCAAGGCAAGCTCATCCAGAATCTTGCAAGAGAGGATCTTCTGGGCAGATTATGGAAAAAAAATATATGCTCCTGTCCCAACCAAACATGACTGCACAGCAGACACCAACTACGAGAGGGAAGGATATAAGGGTTTATACTGCACCTAATCACAAGCTTTTTGCCGTCCTGCCAATTCTTGCATATCTTTGGTACAACTGATCCCCGAAAAGAAACCTTAAACGGATTGCCCAAAAGATTCTACAATATTTTGAAGGCTACTCACCCAGCTCACAGCCTATTTCATTGGCTAGTCTCTGATCCTAAACTTTCCAAATCTAAGATTTTGACAGAGGCAATAAGACCCAGCAAGAACATGGAACTTCAGAACACATCCAAAAGCAGTGAAATTATGTTAGAGGTCCAAAGGTTCTAGCAAGGTTTTTTATCAACCTTTTTAAAAAATTTAATTTTGTAAACCTCTGTTGAAGATGGAAATATAGAAATAAGCCATTTATAAATGATAACAACAGTGATATTTTACATGAAACTCCAGCCCTCTGAAGGTACTGCAAAAACGGTTTTTTAATTTTAAATTTTGTTCCACATCATGAACGAATATCTTCTTAACTGAAATTTGAACCTTTTCATTCCTTTCTTTGTGGCACTCAACAAATTTAAAATTTATGCGTAAATATTTTCTATTATTAAAGTCACCAAGGAAACATTTTTTAGTCAATTAATTAGAAAATTGCAGCAGTAACTGTTTAAAATCAAGTTAACTCAAATCAAAGCAGGTCTTGCAAGCAAGACAATGAAGGTTACAAGTACAATTGCTAAATCTTGAAAAGATAGTACTAATCATCAACAAAGCCAAACTATAAACAACGAAAATGAAAAACCAAGAGTATATCCTTTAAAAAAGATCTAACAAACCTGAAGCGTACCACGGGGAATGGAGACAGCCTCCCATGTATTGTCAATGGATCCTCTTCCTTTCTGCAAGAATCCTAAGGCTCTCACAACCTGGTAGCCAAATCATTGTAGCTCTTATCAATAGAAATGAAAAGTACCAGACATACATTGACAGATAACTAGTCTTATTAGATGACAATTTTTAATATTCTCCAAAAATCTCTAAACTTGGGAGATGTATCCTAAAATTAGTTTATTAGATTGAAGTAGCAATATATTAGAGGACAAGCTCAAGTTTGTGTATCTTGAAAAGGAGATGCTTAAAGACACATTCAGGAGTGAGTGGAGTTCCACACTCGAGAAACAAGGCCCCAGATTGCTGAATTATAAATTTAAACCCAGCCTTCATACAAAGATTAACAAGAGTTACAATTGAATCATGTGTCTCATAGACTTAATCATGGTCCTTCTGGAATAAGACAACACTGTATATCTATAATTAAGTAAAGCATGTTGCATCCCTGAATTAATCAATTAAAGATATACATAAAAAGAGGTTCAAGCACCTACAATAAATTTTAAATGAAAACCACAACACAACTTCAAGTTAAGCAAAGATAGCCAAGAATCTTACTCTTTCCAAAGGTAAAAAAAAGGCTGATGCACTGGATGTCTTGCTCCCAGCATTCAAAGCAACTGCTCTGCCTTGCCAGTCAATTACAGGGGATCCACTAGAGCCACCCTTTGTCCCAGAAGCAGCCTGTCGACAAGGGTAATAGAAAAAAAGATAATTTGAGAATTGAAATACCGCTATAACCACACAAAAATAATGAATCACACAGAACAAGAAATAGTCATTTATCTCAAAGGAGAACCAGAATTTTGTAAACCCCCTCCCCCCCTCCCCTGATACAGATTTCATTTTTAGCATATATGAAACTAAAAAATTTACAGAGGGTTGAGGAATCACTACCAAGGAACAGAACTGACTAGCTAAAGAGCAGTCACATCCTAACAATACGAAACTCAAATGCTCTAAAATATTTGTGGCTTAACACCCATCAACTGACTCTAATTGAAAATTTGAAATCCTCTCCCAGACCTCATCAAGGGATTTCTCCAAGTTTTCAAAATTCTTGTAGTCCTTTCTAATCATAAAGCTCAACAAACTACAGATTGTACCTTCTCATGACGTGTCTCTTAACTACAATGTCAGACAAGAATGTGCCGTCAATACATTACAGCAAAACCTCAGAAAAATCTAGTCCCTTAATCACCCTCTACCACGTATTGAGAGAGAAAGGACATCAAGGGAAGAGTCTGCGGAGGCATAGCGCTTTATCTAGGCATGAGTCATGCCTAGAGAAAACACCAATATTGGGATATGAGAACATTCTGTTGGCGATTAATAAAAAGGAAATAACTGAACTGTCTTAAATATGGGTGCACTCCAAACCATTCTGGAAAAAAGGGAAAGGGGTCCGAGATCCAACGGGCAGAAAATGCAAAGAGGGATTAGCAGAGAACACCCAGATGAATTCAACTCCCAACTCCCAAAATCTTCTGTGTTTCAGTGAAATTCCCATGAGATAAAAAAATCAAAAGGAAGATCAGGAGGCAGAATTAAAAAAAAAGGCAGCAATCGATTCATTATGCAGGCAGAGTAAATAATATAAGGATGGACTTGCAAAAGGTAGCCCCAAACCCAAATGTCCTGCCATAACCTTACCTTGTTTCTTCCCCTCACCAGGACTTGCTGCATGAGAGAAATCCAAGTAGACTCTGGGATGAACATCGACAGACTTCGGATAGGAGTCTTGATTGCAAACCCTGCATCCCAGATTCCCAATTATTATCTTGCAAACCATATTTCAGTATAACAATGTCACACCAGAGAGAATCCCTTTCAATATGAAAATGCCACCTCCATTTACCCATCAAAGCCTTACTTTTTTAAAAATATATAACAATACCCAATCACCACAATCTTTAGGACAATAAACCACTTTCTCGTCTTTCCACGAGACTAAGTAGGAATGTTTTCAAATAATCTTTCAATTTCTTCACCAATTTCTTCCCCAATATACCTGGATTCTGCAATTCCTATGGGGAATGCGCAAAGTGATAGATACAACGTACAGATAGCTCTCAAAACCAACTGAATAAGCATCACGACACCACCTGAAGAGAGAGTGGCTTTCTTCCAGCCTCCCACAAAAATATATTTTTAAGGGGATTATTAGTTTATTACCAAACGATACGGTTCTTCACGGACCATCACCCAGCATAGCAGACATATTAGCAAGATTCTGTAACTGATTCCTCCCACACTGAAGCCTAATAAGATGCTTATATCTATATAAATTCTCTAACCCTGGCAGGCTGCAAAAAGTTTTCAAGATCTTGGTAAAGATCTGATTATTTATCTCAAAGAAAACTGCAAATTGCAAATGTGGTGTCTCAACTGTCTTTACCACAAACCAAAACATTGAGCAATGTAATGCATATGCTATGTCCACCACCAAATTTAAAGGAAGAGGAGACATCATCTCCTTGTCTCAAACCTCTGGAGGCCCAAAATATCTTTCTTATTTTCCCGTTAATGATTATGCAGGTACTTATCAAGTTCAGTGATCCTCGAATCGGCATCCTGCATCTATCTCTGAAGCCTTTCTTGCTCATCACCAAGTCCAAAAAGCCCTATCCAACATGGCCATATGCTTTGGCGAAACAAGTACAAGTTCCCTCCTACCTTAGTTCCATATTATTCCGCAACCTCATCCGCAAGGAGAATAAAACTTGTGTTTTTTACTTTCATTTTATGATCAATGTCCCATAATTCCTAATTTCCTATTAATACTTCCTTCCTTTGCTGGGTGTTTTTTTTATATAATGAATCAAAGCAAACTACCGAAGTGATTATTAGGTACAAAGATGAAAACACACCAGGAAGAGCTAAGCTAACTTTGATAATTATACAATATACACAGAGCCCTACAGGCTGAAACTATGGAAACACCTCTTCTGTGCTTTCCCTCTCTTGTCTCATACTGCCCAATCCTATATGGAGTATCTGCTTTAAGGAGTGGCTGATTTGCGGCCATTCTGTACAGCCATAGAAGAAAACAGTTTAACACCACAGGAACTATAACTACCCGACTTTTCTTCTTATATTACATAATACAAAGTCCCAGTAAACACAACTGAAAACCAAGGAATAATATAGAGATACAATTTCAGCAATTAAGCTGGCAATCTAAGTAATTTAAGCGATAAAATAGGTTTAATGTTACTGTATCTGCTTTAAACTAGTCAAGCTTAATAATTTCAATATCAAGAGATTGATACACCAAGTGAGCAACATGAAATGTCAAAGATCAGACATGCTTGAAATATGCAGAGAGAATAACCTGTAGCAGTTAATAATAATAATAATTAAAAAAAAAAAAAAAAAACCTCCAGGTAACCACACAGTCAGCATTCTACAATGGAAAGCATAATATCAGAAAGCTTACTTGCATATAGAATGTATTGAAATCGTTGTAGCCGTCCCTGCATACATGGTAATTTAACCATCAATATCATAGAAAATGGCGAGATATTCTCATTGTTTATCATGAAACAAATGACCACCCAATGACTACAACAACTTAAGCAGAATAGGATATGTAAGGCTCATTTTATCAGTAATCGTAACTAAGTTACAACAGACATCTCCATGGTCAAAGACCAGTTACTGTCACAGGTACTTGACCAAAAAAGTTTACTCCAAGATTTTCCAAAGCATAAAATACTATGTGGCAGAACATGGCCCTAAATCAACTAATCATGGAGTTTAGATTAAACTGAGAAAAGATAAGTGCACTGTACATCTACATCACTATTACAAAAAGTTACATTAAACAGAATTTTGTAACCATTACTGAAACAAGAATAACCTTGATATCTTATAGAAATTGAATGTTACTTGGGATGCACCGGTAAGCAATTCGAGCAATAGAGTACAAAAGAACGGTTAACTGGAAAAGCAGTGTCATCATATTAGCATTTCATTTATAAACAGCAAAAGTTTTGGCCCTAAAGTCTACAGAAGACTCAGGTTTGGAGGTTTTAGGAGGCAGAATTTTTTATGGGACGAAGACCATAGATCAACATCATGATTATAAAGTGAGTATATGTTACTGATAGATGTCAATCTACATCAAACACTCTTTCACTTTGGTAAAGCTCATTAATAGCCTGACATTCTATATTCTAAAGGTAAGGGCGCATCACACACATATATATGTACATAAGAAAGCAAATAAGCCCATTTAACAGCACAATCACACGCTAAAAACTGATACTACATAAATCTAAGGAAAAACGCATACTTAATTTTTTTTTTTTAGGGGGGAGAGGAGGAGACATGTTTGTGACATATAGATATGTACTTATTTGTCCTACTAAACAAATGATATATCCCTAAAGCATGTGATGCACCACCACATGCGGTCATCTTTCATGAAAAATGATAAGTAATTGTGAACAGCTTCCCATCCCAGGAATGCCCCTGAAACCTTGGCCCGTGTCTTTCTAACCAGTCCCTTCTCTCTAAACTTATGATATAGAGTTGGGCATGAGGTAGGGTGTTGCCACAATCTATTGATCTCCCTCAATCTCAAGACTTAATTTACAAAAGTGGTCATGTGCTATGGGATTTTATTCTTCTGATGTGATCCAGATCTATTAGGGTAAAGTAACTATGAGAGTCTTTAAGAATCATGAAGAACCGTAGGAGATCAAGTAGTTTGGCGGATCTCAAGTTCACAAAGACTTTAAAAGTCTCTGTGTTTAATTTCGCAACAGACTTGACCATTCAACTTTAGATTATATGGTTCCCTAGTTGTATTCCTCGTCCCATGTACCTTTAATCAATCTAATCAATAAAAGTTACTTGTTTCTTATCACAAAAAAACAATGAAAATAAATAAATAAAACAAACTTGAGAGAATTTGCTTATGCGAAATCAGTATTACAATAATTTTCGGTCCACCCCCTACTTAAAGCGTGTAAACTGGAAAACAGTACTCTAATAAACTTGTGAAAATTGCTGATGTAAATTAGAAATGCAAGAGTTTTCCTCCACACCTTATTGATAACATTAAAATCTCAAGTGAGTGATCAATAATAAAATAATATGGCATGCTATCAAACTGAGAACGTACTTTTTATAGTGAGGAGCATCTCTGTCCAAACGAGCAAGAGTTCCTGCCATAATAGAGACCTGCAAATTTAGAAAAAAGAATGATATTCCCAACCCAAAATGTGTTGCCTTTCTGGAAAACTACACAAGAAGACTTATGCGGAAAACAATAAAATGGAAGTTGGTGCTTTATATAATACATATACATAGAAATTATTATATCTATCACATATCAAAATGGCAGCTTCAGACATATAATGCAGAGTTGGGCTTATCTTGACTTGACCAGTGCACATCAGAAAAAAGAAGTCACGGCCCAAATCCAATTGTCAGTATCTGGTATCACGACCTTTCTTATCCTCTTCGTTAAAAGATTACTATTAAGAAGCAAACCATGAATATATACCTTTTCACCACTATCATTTCCGACCACCCGAATTTCAAGCCCCACACATGCAGCCTCAGGAGCAAGAGGGATCTCATCATAGCTAAGAAATTGTATAGCAGAAGGATCGTATCGAAAGAAGCCAAAATCATGAACCTAGAGAAACAGAGAGTCAATTTATACATAAAAATTTGAACTCAATTCCAGTCTCTAAAGTTGTAGAAAAAGTAACTACATAAAACTATGGCATAATCGAAAGATATCAAGAAGTTCAATGAGCATATTACTTATGATGAGCAACCCACATGTGTGCTATATTAGTCAACAATGATGCTCGGACATGCCATATCCCCACTAGTTATTCGAATTAGCTAAAAAATTAAGCTTGAAACTTTCTATGAAAATGCATTGTGAAACACTATAATACAACTTTAGCAAGTAGTATATAGTAATCAACCGCAAAAACAGTCTAGAGGTTATGGTTTTGCATAGCAACCAATCTGTAGGTATACAAACCAATACAAGGCTTGTCTGCAGCATGAATTGTTAATGATACACACACCCTAACAAGTGAACTACTACCACAGTACCACCATGAACTTACAGGATCTCTATATATCGGATACACGGGAACTTCTTCACGGTTTACGAACATAGCTTCTGCCACAACAGGGCCTATAACAAGAATGTCAATAATTATAAACATAAATAAAAAAGTATCAATAAATTGATAGTTCCGTTAAATATCAAATTTTTAAACCTGGCTTGACAACGTGGCGGTTCGTAAGAATGATTCCGCGGGACTTGTCGACAACGAAGCCGGTGGCGTACGAAGCAGCGGCAGACTCGGTGTCGAAGGCACGGCAGGCAGTGGTGCGGAGGACGACGACGGCGGGGACCACCTTATTGAGTGCCTTCCGCCAGTCCTCGGCGGTGGCGAGGTTCTCCTTGAAGGGCGGATCAATTTCCATCGAGAGATCCTCCTTCATGCTCGCCTCCATCCCCGCCAACGCTGCCTCTGATCCCAACCTCTCCATATTGTTTCCTACACCACCTCTAAAACCCTACCTTATTGATCTCTCTCTCTCTCTCCAAATCTGAACCTAAAGGGAAGGATATTCCGGCGACTCTGTCGGCGGATTCTAATGATCTACTGCTCGCTTTTTAGGATTACGAACGCTGCGTGCTTTCTCATTTCAGCTTTTAGCTATTTTGTTTATCTACTTATTTTATTTATATTTTCTTCTCCAGAAATGTTTTTTGGTACAATAAATCATCATAAACAAAAAAATAAACATAAAGGTAGTGAATGTGTCCTCATTCATCGATTAAATTTCACTTATTATGATCATTTATTTCTAAGCAAGTTCAAGTTGCCTAATTTTTTTCATTTCCATGAAGTTTGTGAGATTATTTTTCAAAAGAATGATTAAATATAACCTCTATTGATTAATATAGTCGGGATGAAGAAAATTGTTATCTTATTAGTAGAAGTTATTAATTTGACGAGTTCAAATTATTAGAAAAGTAATAATATTGGGATCGGAAAAATTTATTATTTTAGAAAGATTATTAATTTATCGATTATTAATTTAAAAAGGTTATACTGTATTTGACAATTTATAGGAGTAAGTGTTTATCTTTTTTTTCTTTATCTTTTTTACTGCATAACTTTAGAGCATTCATATCTGTTGAGCCTATACCCACAGATGGTCTGGCCCACGGATGAGTCTCTACCTATACTGATTGGCTCATCTATAGGCTCATATGAATTAGTTTCCAGATTTTAACATTTTTCAATTTTTAATTTAATTTAATTTTTTTTTGCTAAGAATAATACAATACTTAAATTCCATTACTAAAATTAAAATATTACGCTGATTAAAATTTGTAATTTACTTAATTAAAAAAAATTACACTCCTGCGCAACGAGCCAAGATCTCTACCCACTTGCTCTGAATACAGTTTGAGCTACTCCTCCATCATTCTCGACGTATCCATGTAGAAAATCTTATTGGCCATCGGCTTACACTTCAAACGGATTTCTCCATTTTGGCCTCGACGAGAACTTGGAGACCATTTTGCGTGCCTTCCATAAACTGCAATAGCTCGAATGAGGGTGTCGTCCCCTTCCCCTTCCTCTTGATGCCGCCTTCACCACCCTGTTCCTCATTGGACGACTGCCAACACTTTCCTCGGCAGAAGCCAAAGTCATGAAAGCACCATGGCTCGACGTCTTCGTCCTTTTTGGTCCATGGACGTTGCTCTCCAAATAGTGAGACTTGAACTTGTGGTTTAGTTGTAGAAGTCTCCACGAATTGTTCCCCATTGGACGCCCTTGTTTCTTGACTTGTAGAGATTCATCGTCCTAGCCCTCATCATGTCGTCGTTTTGATTTATTTAAATTCTCAGTTTTTTGAATTTTAAAATGTAAAATAATAGATTTTAAATATCTACTAAAATCTATAAACATACTATTCGAATGTTTAATTCAAAACTAAATAAATTTTTACACTATTCGATTCACAATTTTGAAGGAAATTTTCTTAAATAATATTTCACATAAGAAACAATTAAACACTAAATTCAATAATAAATGTCAGTGGCACCCCCAAACGATTATTGATTTCGAAAAATCCTATGTGGCACCCCCAAATGCTTTCATTCCTATTTATCTAATTTCTCAATTTTTTAATTAAAAACAATACTTATCATAACTTATATACTAATATCTCCACAAATTAACTAGATAAAATCTTTAAATTTTATTAGATTTTCATCCAAATAAATTTTATTCACATATTTATAAAATGATTAGTGTTCAAGGAATTAAAGCATATCTCGACTTATTATCCTCTTCTCATCTTTATAACTCATTTTTTTTATTTGATTTTTTTCCTCCATAAATTAACGAGAAAAAAAATTCTATTAAATGACGTCTTTTTCTAACATGGCAATCTTCACTTTTATATAAACTAATATATCATTTATTAATTTGTTTCTTTTACATATATTTAATTATTAATCCTATCTATTTATAAAAATATTATTTAACTATAAATTTTGTATCTCACATTGCTTTTTTAGCCAATCTCCATTTATCGAAGAGCCTATACAATACACATAATCAGTGTATATTTTCTCATTTTTTTCAGTGTGCACCATGCATTAATTTAATTCGTCCAATCAATTAATTGGGCAACTAAATAGTTATAATTTTTAATATAGGAGTAAAATTTTTTATATACAAAACGAAAATCATTTTTTTCTCTAAGTCAATATGAGATAAAGAGATATTTGTTGTCAAAATAAATCACAATAATTTCTCATACTTATTTTTCTTGTCTAAATCAATATTGAACAAAAAGATATTTGCTGTCAAACTGATTCATCACAATTCTCATATGGTGACAATTTCTATGAGAACTAAATATATTATTGTCCCACATCGATTTTGAGAAGTAAGAGAGTTTTAAAAATTATTTATAAAATTGGGGCGCAATTAATCGGTTGGTCAAATAAATAGTATAATTTTTATTAAAAATGTAATATGATATTGAGTCCTATTATATAACCTACTACTTATTTTATACATGTCGTGCATTTTTTATTCATTTATTCTATTTTGCACAAAAATTAAGATCATAGTCAACGAGTTGAATATGATAGGAACCGTGGGGTAAACAGACCGATTCAGTTACGACAGTTCAACATAACGGGGCCGATTCAGTTACGACAATTCAACATAATAGGGTGATTCCGACATGGAACTGTGAGGGTAGACGGGTCGATTCTAAACCGACGGTTCAATTTATAACATGAATTTTTATTTATGAAATATTGTGTGACATGTATTTGGTTTTTTATTGCAACAAATTTTATCATAATATTTGATTCTTTATATAATTTATAAATTTCAAACGAGTTCAAATAATTAGTGAATATTATTCTATATACAAATTAAGGACGAGAACAAATATTACAGTCACTTTGAAATTAAATTTAGATCTATATAAATTGTAAACGAGTTTAATAAATTATGCAATTTCAAATTTATAGTTGAAATTTAACTTTTATCTTTTACTATTATTTTCTACAAAATTAATATCGTAGTTAATGGGTCGGTTCCGGGTCAGAACCGTGGGGTAGACGGGATGATTTCAAGTTTTTTATTTTTTGTTAATATTATGTTGAACTCATAATGTATGGCATTTATGATCGGTTTCATTCTTATAGTCAATCTTCAAAACTATTTTCTTTTTTAAATCAATGTAGAACAAGGAGTATCTTGCAATGAAAATGATCCATATCAATTTTCATACAAAGTTAACTTGAGACAATCTCTTTGAGAGTCAAATATATTTTTGCCCACATCGATTTTGGAGAAGGATAGAGCTTTGAAAATTATCAAAGAAATAAAGGTAGATTAGATTAGAATTTTTAACATACATATTACTATATGAGTTTGAGACGTAAATATGTGATAAAAATATTTTTTAATTAAATTTGAGATAGAGAGGATTTTAAGAGTAGCACTTTTTTGATGTAGTTTTTTTAAATGTTAGCACTCCTTATAAATCCTTTAAATTTTAGCACTTTTTGACATTTTTACTCTTCCATCACCTCCACCATCTCTCTGGTAACAAAAAAAAATTGTGACTCAACAAAAAAAAAATTCCACACCACTATTCCACCGCCACCGCCGGTCACAATTTTTTTACTTCTGTCTTTCAAAAAGTGGGAAAATGTGTGAAGTCGCAAAAAAATGGAAAATTTTGTGAAGTAACTAAAAAATGGAAAAAAATTGGAAAAATTTTCTAAGTCACCAAAAAAATTGGAAAAAATTGTGAAGTCACCAAAAAAATGGAAAAATTTTGTTAAGTTACAAAAAATTCAACTACAGACCCCCCTCTCTCTCCTCCGCCAAGCAAAACAAAGCAAAACAAATCTAATCAAAACATATAGGAGAAAATCAAATCGAATTGAATTAAGATGAACATGGAAGATCGAGAACAACAATCCAACTTCCATTCTGCACTTGAAATTTCGGATATCTACGCGGCAAATTTTCACTTCTCTTTATTATGAGTCAATCTGCTCCCAAATCTGAACTTCGGTGTGCTTATGTGCTCAGATTTTACTGGGTTTTAGGGTTTTGTGAAATCATTAGAACTTCTATGGCCACAAAAAATGAGAAAGTAGATAGAGGAGAGAGTTAGAGAGAGAGGGATTGTAGTGAGAGAGTGGGCGCCACAGATAGAGATTTTAGGTCATACGTCGACGGGAGGATTCGTGAGCCACTGTGGGTGGAATTCTTGCTTGGAGAGCATCACTAACAGCATTCCGATGATGGCGTGGCCGATGCACTCCGACCAGCTGGCAAACGTTGTGTTGGTGGCGAGGGTGTTAAGAATCGGTGTTGAGTTGGAGAGTTGGAATCGGCGGGGGATCGAGTTGGTGGCGACGAGTCAAGTTAAGGAGGTGGTGAGGAGATTGATGGCGACGGCGGATGGAGATGAGATGAGGAAGAGGGCGGCAGAATTGGGAGAAGTTGTGAGGAATTATTCGATGATGGAGTTAGGTGGAAAGAGAGAGAAAGAGAGAAAATAAAGAGGAAGGGAAGATAGAGAAAAGAAGAAAATGGGATAAAATGGGTAATACAAAATTAAAGTGAGGGTAAAAAAGAGATGAAGTGCTAAATTTTTAAAGAACTATAAAAGGTGCTAAAATTTAAAAAAAACTATTAAAAGAGTAGTAGTTTGGAGGATTTTCTCTTTGTGATATGTTTAAGTACATATAAATTCTAAACGAATTTAGTAGATTGTATAATAAAATGATTGAACACAAAAATAACTAACAAGTAATATTTTTTTAATTTATCACGTATTACTATGTAATAATTTTATTGACCTTTAAAAATATATTTTCGTCGATTTCCGACGGATTATAAGGTAGTTTTCTAAATACAGGGACTACGTATTTTGGTTAAATGACGGTGCATGTATTTGTCTAAACTGTAGGTTATTAAAAGAATAATAATAATAGTGACAATAAAAAATAGTATTATTTTCCACGTATATTTATTATACATATATTAACGAAAAGTGTTTTATAAATGTCATATATTTTTTTGATAAATAAAAATGTCCTACATCAAAACCTTAAAGTTAAGCATTGACAGATATTGTTGTTATTAAAGAAGAGCTACAGGTTGTAGTTAAAAATTTATTAACGATTTGTGATGGAGATTTCAGCAGATGTATGGCTACTAAAGTTTATGTTTCAATTGGATTCGAGATGGATACGGACATGTAAATAAATTTTCATTCATGGTGAAAATGTTTAATAGAGGGTACTCTACATATTTATAGATGAGCTAGATAAAGATTTCGCCCAAATTGGTTGCATAAAGTAAGGTAAGAACCCAAAAATTTCTAAACCAGAACAAATGTCCAAGTGAGTAGGTACCGAGCGAGTGTGAGATGAGTACGCATAGTAAAATTTATTTTTTTAAATCAAAATTGAGATAGAGATTAATAAGAAAATTATGATTTTGGTTGAAAAAAATTTAATGGGCAAGTACTCAATCAATTGTCGTTCATAATTGAGCCCCAAAATAGGGATAACAATTTATTAAAAATGAACAAGTGAACCCGAATAGACTGAAAAAAAGGGTTAAGGCTGAAAATAAAATCAACATCATCTGAGATTATCTTATTAATTGTTTTGAAAAGTCAACACTTAGTATACTGAAAATTATTATTATTATCATTATTATTATTATTATTATTATTATTATTATTATTATTAATTGTAACGTTCTGCTTTTAATGATATAAATAATCAATTATTGTAACAACTTCTATTTAATTATTAAATGATAGTGGATAATTAGCGGAGATACTACTATACGCATTTGGATGCACGAGTGATAAAATTCCTTTTTAGCGGAGGAGGCGATGAGGACTGTTACATGGTTGAAGTGTAAGAGCATGAGCACACCGTGTTTCTTAAACAACATGAGAATTAAATGTGTCATAGCCAATTGTAGATGGTATAGTTTTTAAAACTGAAAACTAATATTATTTACGTGAACGACGCCGCGTGTCAACTAAAGGTGTTAGCACCAATTTATGATATGCTATAAAGCATTTGATGAACCCATATTTGTGTCCATCTTTTCTTGTATGTTTCTTGTGTTTTTAGTCTTTATCGAGTCAAAGTGTATCTGGGAGGACACAAAGTCGAGAGATGGTGTGCAGGGAAGAACAAGTGGGATGTTGGGCAAATTCGGTGGAAAATCTGTTGTTGAGATGCTGAAATCGCGATACGATACAAATGGGCATAGGGCTGGAGGCTTGTAGCTGGGCAACAACGTTTTACATGCTCTACAAGTCAGGAAGTATCTCCCCATATCCTTGAAGCCAACAGACAGAGTACCCGTAGGATCCAGGATCTTGGTCAACACAGGAAGCAATCCAGGATGCAGATATCAAGGTCAAGAAGCAAGTCGAGCCAGTAGCAGATTTCTTTTCCTTCGAGAAAGAGGATAAGGATCGGAACTTTCTTACCTTATTCTAGCTGGACCTAACCAAAGAAGATATCTACCAAGCAAGGAAAGAGAATCGTGGCTGCATGGATAAGAGAGGAGGCGGATGTGATATGCATGGGAAGAATCCTTCACCAACAAGGAAACTATCTCAACCCTAATCCCTTCGCCTATATATATGGCCGACTCGATTATGTAATGTGTGCGATTTTATATAGCTAGTTCTGCATTCTTATTTTGAGAGGAAGTGAGGAAAGAAACAAGTCCTACGGGCAATTTACTTTTACATTCGTTTTACCTTTTCTGTAGTAGTTTAGTCGTTGGCTTTACGCCAAGACCCTGATTGCTGATTCACGCTTTTGGGCAGCAACCCATTTCCAGTTCAATTTCAGTTATGATTTCCTTTATATCTTTTGTGCTTTCGTTTAATATTATGTCTAGCTAAATTTATCGTTTGGGTTGGAAGTAGATGAAGTGGTCGTAAATTACTCGTTCTAAACTCGTGAGGTCTAAATGTGTTAGTTCGTTAATTGATTTTGTTTCCAAAATACTTAGGAATAATACTAGACTTAATTGATATTGACATAAGATTGATCACCATCTAGATATTGATATTAAGTCATTAACAGGATTGGGATTTAACTCAAAAGTGTCTTTCGTGTCCAAGAAGGTAAAGAGTGTTGGAGAGCAGTCGGTAGTGACCTACCTCTTGGCTGTCTTGGGTCTGTTTATTCTTAATGCCTGTTGGGCAGCATCGTTACTGAAGTGTCTTCGTGACTTTGTTGATCAAGAGAGGAGATCTTGCCTTCTGGTCAAGATCTGTAAAATTGGATAGACATAGGCTAAGTATGTTTATATCGTGACTTCGTGACCTTTAGGGTATAAACTAATCTTTGTCTTAAACCAAGTGATGAGATCAGTTAATTGAATATCTTTGCACCAATGAACGAGTGACGAGTAATTAAGATCATGGATTCGAAACCCAATCCAAACTCTTTTGTTATTTGATATTTTTACTTGTTGAGTTATAGGATACATTGCAGTCAAAACCTCTTTTGTTGAGTTCGATTAAAGAGCAGATCTACGCCAAGTCCCTTGGGATCGACCCCACTTGCCATTAACTACTACATTGTTGGGCAAGAGGTGTTTATAAATTCATTTGTGCGAAGAGTGTAACGACAATGCTTCGTCAAATTGGCGTCGTTGCCGGGGGCCTGGTTTTAAGCTAGTTTGCTCTTCTAGCTTGAGTTGAGCAGGGTTTATGCCCGAGCCACATCTACGGAGTGACGGAGATCCATAAGATCCAGGAACTTGCCCGGAGGTGATAGCAAGGAGAAATCGAGCAAGACAACGTAAGAAGAAGAAAGATCTGGAGGAAGGCGTCAACGAACCTTCAGAGTTGCCGAGCTTGACAGAAGATAAGGATATTGAGCAAGAAGACGATTCTTGCTCAACAATGAGTACAGACAGCGAGAAGTCAACATCTAGTTCAGAATCAGAGACATCAATAACCATGGCGGGACAACAAGAGAAAACCATCAGTTAGATTATGTTCCCTGACGACAAGGGGATCAGACCTTCAAGTATCTAGCTACCCACCATCAATGGCAACTGGGAGCTCAAACATTCGCTGATTCAGATATTGCCCAAGTTCAGTGATCATCCCGGAGAAGACCCTCAGACCCATCTTCAAGACTTTGAGATGGCGATCAGCACTGTAAGGAACAATACCCCTCCTGCTCGAGATGCTGCCAGAGAACGAGATGCTGCCCAAGATACATGTCCAGACTACGTAAGGTTACTCACGTTCTCGTTCTCACTTCTTGACGGAGCACGTGAGTGGCTTTACACCTTGCCAAAGGGAAGCATCAACACCTGGAAGAAGTTGCAGCAGGCTTTCCTTGACAAGTACATACCCGTTGGCCGGATACAAAGTGGAAGGAATGCCATTTCCTCGATCAAAATGGGTGGAAGTGAATCGTTGTATGAATATTATGAGAGGTTCAAGAAGTTGATCGCAAGATGCCCTCAACATCGAATCAATGACGTTGATTTGATCGAGCATTTCTTAAAAGGATTAAGGGCCTCTGAAAGGAAATGGATAATTGCAGCTTGCGGAGGAGCCATAGTTGATCAATCTCCAGCAGAAGTGTTCAAGAAAATAGCTGCTATGGCTGATCAATCTCGAGATTAAGATGATATCCCAAGAGGGGGGTATGAAGGCAACAAGGGGAATTCCGATAACTTGGTCAGCACCATGAAAGACTTCATGACCAAGATGAGTGGCCAAATGGAGGACTTGAAAAAGAAGGTCGATGGCAAGGAAGTTCACAGAGCTGTGAAGAAATGCGAGGTGTGTCAGGCAACATGCCATATCACCTCGGAATGTCCAGTTAGTTTGTGGAAGAAGGAGATGAAGTGAAGGCAATATGTCAGAACCAGCAAGGTGGTGGGCAACAAAGGTTCCAGTATGGCAATAACAACAACTATGGCAACAACTATGACTATAGGCAGAATCAGCACGAGAACCTGAGATATGGCAACAACCATTATCAAATGCCTCCTGCTCACCAACAACCATAGCAGCCTGTTCAACAGCAATATGTGACTCAACCCAAAACACCTATGAATTGCCTCACAATCGCACGAGGTCACTCTAGTGTGATAAGCTAACCCAAGTCGTATCTCAAGGAAGGCTAAGCAGGACAATTAATCATGCTACGCACAGAAAGTAATAAATCCTAACACTCTAAACAATAGTTTGGGTCTGACATTCTCACTCTTTATTATCTAGACTGAATTTAAACATAACACAATAAACAGAGACTAGAATAAATAAATAAGATTATCAGCATATTAACCCTAGCACTTGAAATTCTTGACTACAACAGTAGGTAAATGAACGAGCACTAATTCTAAACGGCAAAAGGAATGAGACTAATAAATCATTCCAATTATGGCAAAATCAAAATAAGCAGAAATGATCAACGGATAGAATGAATCGATAAATGAATACTGGAAAATTGAAATGCAATGAGTAATCAAATTAAATAACGAAAGATCCTTACAAACTCTGGAAATTAAGTAGCAAGAATTGAAGAACAAAATTTCAAAATAATCCCCCAAGAGAAAATTCGCCGTCTAGGAAAAACGAGAAAATAGAAGATAACCTAAACAAGTTACAAAACGGTATTTATATCAGTGAATGAGCTCTCGCTCAAATATAAACGATCGCTCAACTAAAACACGCAAAAATGGAAAAGAACTAACTAAAACAAATAAGCGACCGCTCATTCAAAACACGGGATCAAATGGAATGAGGAATGAGCGGCGACGAAAGAAGAATGAACGGCGGCTCAAAGTGGCATGAGCGGCGGCTCAACGCCTTAGACTTGTGAAATGAGCAGCAGCTCAACACTTATGAATTGCGGAATGAGCGCCGGCTCAATAGGATAAGCGGCGGTTCAACTAGTTTTCGGCCTTTTTCTTCCAGTTTTCTCCAGACTTGTGTTATTCTCCATACCGTCTGCACAACTACTTCCACAATCATTAAATGCTCACAAATAAGCTAATAAATGTATTAAAGACATCCCAAAATTAACTCAAGTAAGAACAATTATACACAAAACAACTCCCCCACGCTTAGTCTTTTACTTGTCCTCAAGCAAAATTATATGGATTCCTTAAGAGATCAATTCCACAAGTGTTCATTCCAACCAAACATTCCACCAACCAAATCAAGCTCTACAAATACACATATCTCCCGAGGGTATATAGCACTCAAAATTAAAGAAGTAACATAGTCATATAGCATAATAATTCGATCAGACCCAATTCTCCGCTAGAGGTGAACTCCCTAATGTGACCGCCTTTATAAATCTTATTCAAAACTCCAAACGAATTCATCCATTTTTATTTTTCTTAGATGAGTCAATTTTTGTGAGATTTAAACTTTTGGAGGTATTCCAAAGTATTCCCACGTAGTTTTCCATACTTATAGTAAAAAAACCAGAGTAGTAGAAACTCAGAGCTATCAAATTTTTAATAACAATCACTTCCCATTATATAATTCAAACTAAGATCATAGGCAATCACAATGACAACACTCTCTCTAGCTTCTATCAGACAAATCACGACTCAAAAGCTTAATAACAAGTTACAACTAAAACTTCGAATAATTCTACCCAACAAGAACCACGCATAAAAGACAGAACAAGAAATAACCACCAACTACACAACCCGAATATCACACTTTGAACCACATTTTCAAAAGATCCATACAAAAAATTTCGAGTTCAAACATCAACAACACGTGCAAGGGAATCATTTGATCAAAATGAGCACAGAGACAGAAATTTCCCAACCACATAAATCAACCAGCTACCCCCCACACAAAGAGATTGCCTTGTCCTCTAGGCAACAAATATAGAAGATACATAACAACGGGCAATCGGACCACAAATATAAAATATACACGATAAAGCCAAAAGATAGGAATTAGATACAAACAAACCGTTATCATATATTAGCCGGTGGGTCATGTGGTGGCGGGTTTTGTGGTGACGGTTGGAGCACTGAGTGTCCAAGCATCCAACAATTGACATGACAACGCAGGGCTTCACGATCAACAAGCTCCAACAACCTAACACAATCTTAAAAACAAACAAAAACAAAACAAAACAAACGAAAACCAAAACAACTAAAATAAACTAAACTAGCAACACACTATAAAATAAAAGAAAAAGAAAACGTACAAAATAACAGTGACGAATCACTGTGGATCGGGTGGTGGTGATGGAGCATCTCTGATCATCTCCTCCGGAAGTGGAACAAAAGTAGAAGTGTCAGTAGTGTTCTTCATTCTCTTAGTGTAAACCACATCGGAATTGCCAAGGTGAACTGAAACATGCAGCACAGGGAAACGACAAAACTGGACACTGGTGGAAAGATGGACTCGACAAGGGGCATTAAGCGACGAGCAAGGAGCAAGATAGAAGTGTTGAGGTAAGACACTAACGCGCTGGCGAAGTGTAGAGCGCCGGCGCTGCAGTCGGATACGGGCCCTAACAGCCTTTGTCAGGCAGCGAACATGGGATTTTTGCATTGTTCGGGCATACACTTTTTGTCTCGTCTCAGTGGAATTGGACGAGATAATAGAAAGATTCTTTGGCTCCATCTGAACCTCTTCTTCTACCCGGACATTCTCAATTTCCAACAGTTTATCGATTGTACCTTCAACTGACTGATGAGCTGATACTCGATCTTTTGTCTCGAGCTCCTTTCGTGTCCATTCCTTCTCATCAGCTGTGCCTACACATACTTCCATAGCTTGATTTTCCATATGGAAATTCTTGTTCTCGTGCACATTAATAGACACAGTCTCTCCCAACACAGACATCTTGATGATCCCATTTTTGACATCAATCATGGTGCTCGTAGTAGCCATGAAGGGTCTTCCTAACAAGAGTGTATGCTCTCTTCCATCTTCCGGCACATCCCCGATGTCTAAAACTATGAAATCCACAGGAACAATCAATCCTCCGACTCGAATCAGAATGTCTTCAACAACTCCCTTAGGATATCGAACAGAACGATCGGCAAGCTGTAAGCACATACTTGTGGGCTTCAATTCCCCTAACTCTAATTTCTGAAAAACCGAATATGGCATCAGGTTGATCCCTGCACCCAGATCCAACATACCAGATGCTTCCTTTCCATTCCCTATGGCTATCTTGATGACAAAGCTCCCTGGATCTCGCTGTTTTGGAGGTAAAAGTTGATGCATGATCGAGTTTGCACTCTCAGATATCAATATCGGCTCGTTCTACACAAACTTCCTCTTATTCGAAGCCAACTCCTTGAAGAACTTCACATAGGCAGGCACATTCTTTATGACCTCTAGCAATGGCAAATTGACATTCACCTTGGAGAGCAAGTTATAGAAATATGAGAACTGTGTATCTTGCTTCTCGCTTCTTAACCGGCTAGGGAAAGGAATTGGTGGTCTATAAGGATTAGCAGCCTTGTGCAATTGAATCTCTGATTGCTCTTTCTCTGCCTCAACTCTTGGTGTAAGCTTCTCCTTGGCTTGTTCTTCTATGCTAATTTCCTTAAGTTGCTCCTCAACAAGCATTTCTACTTTGTTATCAACCATCCGTCCACTGTGGAGGACGGTAACAGCTTGAGCTTGGTGAGGCTGCAACCCTTGCCCATGAAGCTTCCCTGGTTGTTGCTGCTGTTGAATCTGGTTCAGAGTACCAGAAAGTTACCCAACAATGGTCTCAAGGCACTTAATGGTAGCTGCCTAAGACTCCATGTTCTGCTTGCTCATCTCCATAAAAGACTGCATCGTCTCTTCCAACAATGGTTTCTGAGGAGTTTGCTT
The DNA here is from genome assembly GCA_029490685.1 of Schizonepeta tenuifolia. NCBI lineage: Eukaryota > Viridiplantae > Streptophyta > Magnoliopsida > Lamiales > Lamiaceae > Schizonepeta > Schizonepeta tenuifolia. The sequence goes on from CM055960.1 coordinate 76,994,643, forward strand.
TGGATATTGATGTGGTCCATTTAGATACTGTTGCTGCTGCTAAAAATTTCCTTATTGCATGGGAATTTGCTGGTATTGCTGAGAATGCTGAGGATTCTGCTGAAACTGCTGTGGAAATGGGAATTGCTGCTGAGGCGGATAAAACTGCTGCTGATTTGAATAACCCATCTTCTGTGGAGGTTGGTGAAACTGATTGCCTTGACTCGATCCCGCCCCTTGATTAGGAGCCTGATTCCTCCATCCCGAGCTTTGTTGGCCTCTCCAACCAGAATTTGAACCTTGGTTGTACATTGGTCGTTGCTCGAACTGGGGTCTCCCTGGGTATCCCTGAGCAGAATAAACTTTAGCTCCCCCCTCTGGTGTGTACTCTCCCATCCTATGACACTCGTTGGCTCCATGCTCATAATCTCCACAAATACTACAAGTCTCGGCATTTGGTTCACGAGGTGGAGGAGTTGGGTTTTCCACCTGGCTCATCTTAAGCTGTTGAAGCTCTCTCATCATACCTGCTACCTGCTTTTGGAGCTCATAGTTAGGTGTCACTGCACTTGCTTCAACCCTTCTTCCACGGGTCGACTTTTGTTGAGAGCTCTCAGCTAAAGTTTGGAAAATCTAATTGAGCTCAGTGGCAGTCTTCTTAGCAATATTACCCCCTGCCGTGCTGTCCACCATAAACTGAGTTGTTTGAAGCAACCCATCATAGATAGGGGTGAGCAAAACATAAACCGGACCGAAAAAACCGAACGAACCGGTGGGTTTTGGTTGGTTCAAACCAAAAACCAAAGAAGTGGCGGTCGGTCGATTCTTAAACCAAAGACATGGCGGTCGGTTGGCGGTTTGCATAATTTCGTTCAGTCGGATGTCGAACCGACCGAACCCTATTATGTTTGTAACCCTAAATTTATTTTCCTACCCTAGACTAGACACCCGCCGCTCCTCTTCAGTCTTCATTTTCTGATTTCTCTCTCACCCTCTCAGTCTCTCTCGCCTCTCGCTTACCCCACTCCGGCAGTCCCTATCACCGGCGCCGCTCCCCCCATCTGCCGCTCCGTCTCTCCTCCTCGTGGCTCCTCCCCACACTCCAGTCCAGCAGACAGCAGACGGCAATCCCCATCGCGGCATCGCCACTCAAAATCTCTCCTCTCTTAGCTCTCTCCGTCTCTCGACTCTCAAACTCTCCCATCACCGCTGCTAGCTCAGCACCGCCTCCGCCTCTACCTGGTCAGCCACCATCTCGGCGCCTCCGCCTCCGTCTGGACCGCCTCCATCTCAGATTTTGTCCAAACAATTTTAGTAAGCTCTCTCTCTATCTCTGCGCGTATGTGACTCAGTGTTTAATGGTTTATCTTATGATATGATATAGTTTTACTACTCGTATATGATATTATGAATTAGAGGTATATGAATTACATAATTAGAGGCAATATTATTTTACTCGTATATGATTAGAGGCAATTTAATACCTGCATGATATTATAATATAGTGTATTAACTGTGTATATATTATGTAAATTTATACGTGCATGATGGTTTTATGAATAGTTAATTAGTTATCTTATTACTATCAATGATGAATATATATAGTTAGAAAGGACAGTTTTGGTTTTATGAAAAAATTAATAATACATTTTTTAGATAGTATGTATAGTATTGAAATTATATATATAGGCTGAAAATGTAGAATACGTCTCTTTATTTTCTTTTTTCTAATACTAACACTGTTATTGTTGCAGATTATGACAGAAAATAGAGGAGAAATGCCGCCTCCGCTTCCGCCTCCGCCTCCACCACCATCGGGTCCATCGCCTCCAACTGATGAGGAGCCCTCTACAAATAAGACTACTCCATCCTCTTCGAAAGAAGTAACCTCGAAGTCAAAGTCGAAAAAAGTTGCTCCTGGTGGAAGACCTAAATCATTGGCGTGGGATTATTTTACGATTTTCACACATACAGATGGACGGACGAAGACGAAGTGCAACTATTGTCCAGCTTCCTACTACTGTGACACCAAGACCAATGGTATAACCAATCTCATCATATATGTAAATGCAAAAATCATCCTAATAATAGTTCGGATTTGTGACAATCACAATTGTCTTTGCAACCGATAGTTGAGGAGGGGGGTGATGAGTCTGTTGTAGTAGGTAACTTAAGTTCATGGAGATTTGATCAAGAGTTTTGTAGGATTAAATTGGTTGAAATGATTATTAAAGATGAACTGCCTTTTAAAATTGTGGAGGGTGAAGGGTTTAGGGAATTTGTGGCTGCATTGCAAAATAAGTTCAAAATTCCTTCACAGTGGACTATTTCACGTGATATTTTTAAGGTGTTTGAGAATGAAAAGGTGATGTTGAGAGAGTTCTTTAAAAAATCTGGTCAAAGTGTTTGTATTACTACAGACACTTGGACATCTTGGCAACGGATTAATTATATGTGCATCACTGCCCATTGGATTGATGAGGATTGGAAATTGACAAAAAAAACCATCAATTTTTGTACCATAGAGAGTGTTTTCTGTGACTGTTGATAATGCTTTTTCTAATGACACCGCTCTTGTTGCATTGAGAAATAGATTGGTTAGTCGTAGTTGTTGTGTGGTGGGGGGAGATATCTTCATATAAGGTGTGTTGCTCATATAATTAATTTGGTTGTGCAAGATGGCATTAAAGAGATGGATATGTCTATGAAAAAGATTAGGGAAGTTGTTAGATTTGTTAGAAAATCTCCTGCTAGACTTGTTAGATTAAAGAATGTTGTGTGGAAGAAAATGTTGATTCCAAGAGTCTATTGTGTTTGGATATGCCTACTAGATGGAATTCAACTTATTTGATATTGAATGTTGCTTGTAAATTTGAGAAAGTGTTTGAGCTCTATGAGTCGAAAGATCCCTTTTGTAGGGTTGATCTTCCTAATGGTGCTCCCGAAACAGCGGATTGGGAGAATGCAAAAAAGATGAGTCTAGTGTTAAGAACTTTCTATGATTTGACTAATAGGATTTATGGGTCTTCTTATGTCACTTCAAACAATTTCTTGAATGAGATTACCAATATGTATTGTTTGTTGAAAGAATGGGTGCAAAATTCGACTCTTGAGGTGAGGGAGATGGCAGTGAAGATGAAGGCAAAATTTGATAAGTATTGGGGTGATCCGAAAAAGACGAATAAGATTATTTTTTTTAGTTTTATCATCGACCCTCGATACAAGTATGATGTTGTTGAATTCATTCTCATTGAATTGTATGGAGAAGAAGTTAGGGGAGAGATAGCTAGGAGTGTGAAAACGGAGCTTTACCAATTGTATGAGGGCTATAAATTATTGAGTTCATCGGAAACGAATGCTACATAAGTTGACATTGGTGAGTTAGGTGCTTCTACTCCTTATGTCTTGATTGAGAAGTACAAAAGACAAAAGCTTCTAGGAGGTATTGTAATGTCTAATGATTTAGATGTTTATCTATCCGAAAAAGATAGGGGGATTGATAATTCACCAAATTTCGACATTCTTAATTGGTGGAACTTAATGAACCTAGGTTGCCCACCCTTGCCCTTCTAGCTCGAGATTTACTCTCGGTTTCCCGTTTCTACGGTAGCATCCGAGTCGGCTTTTAGCACCGGGGGAAGAGTCCTTGATGCTTTTAGGAGTTCGTTGACTCCTAGAATTGTTGAAAGCCTTGTTTTGTACTCAAGATTGGCTAAGGAAAAGCAAGCAACCCGTTTCACTCGAAGAGGATTTGGAGGGCATTCAAAAGCATGAAGAAGGTCTTTTTAACCTAAAACTTTATACTTGTGATTGATTTTTTTATTTGTTTATTTCATTTGTAAATTGTAATTGTTTAACCATTTGTTATGTTCTCTTTTGTAGCTTTGCGAAGTCTTGGCATTGGTGTAGATGAGATTGATGATCCCATATTGAAGACTACAAATCCAAGCTAAATTAAGGATGAAGGGGTTGAAGTTTGAAGGAGAGCATCTACTAAAACTTCTTTTGTTATTTGTTTTGAAGGAACATGATGTACTAAAACTTGTTTATTTGTTTTTTATTTGGACTTTTAAGTTTGGAATTGTAATGTTGTGTGTTTTTATTGGATATTGGGAAGGATGTTTCATGTTTATGTGTTTTTATTGAATTGAAATGTGGTCCACAACAGGTTTTTACATTTTTATTGGAATGAAATGAATGGGTGGATAGTAGATTTTTAAGGAGAAATAAGGTGTATTTATTGAAATTTCGGTTTGGACCGAAACCGATCGGGTCGGCTCGGTTCGGTTGAGTCGGCTGGTTTCGATTGGTTCGGTTGGCCAAAATCCAATCGGGTCGGTTGGTCGGTTCGGCCATTTGGGTTCGGTCGGTCGAACTGACTGACCGATGCTCAACCCTAATCATAGAAGAACTGGCTCACCATAATCGGCCCCAGCTGATGTTGTGGACATTGCCTAAGCAGCTCTTGAAATCTTTCCCATGCCTCGTGAAATGGCTCATCCACACCTTGCATAAAATTCATAATGTGACATCTGATCTCCTGAGTCTTGTGATTGGGATAAAATTTCAACATAAACTTCTCACAAGAGTCCGTCCACGTGTTTATGGAATTTGAAGGCAATGATAAGAGCCATGTCCGAGCCCGATCTTTCAAAGTGTACGGAAGACACTTGAGCTTTAACTGGTCCTCCGTGAGATCTAACAGAGGGAAAGACTACACCACCGAACAAAATTCACGCACAAATTTAAGTGCGTCTTCATTGGGCATGCCGTAAAAGGATGGAAGCATGCTGGAGTAGTTATGCTTCAAGTCATAGTTCCTTACGGCAATTGGAAGCACGATTGCTGACGTTGTGGCCTCAATAATAGGCCTGGAATAAGTTCCCATAAGCTGCGTTTCCTCTCCAGCCATATCTTCTTGATCGTGGTTAGAATGCACTTCTTCTTCACGAGCACTTCCGTTTACCAACGATTCGTTGGATGCAACAGAATTATCGTCCGCGAAATCCTCCAGGTTTGAATTGGAAACTATTTTTCCCTGAAGCTCAGATTCCACACAAATAGTAGAACTCGACTCAGACTCTTCCTCCAAGCTAGACAAAACCTCTTAAGGTCGGTTGATGTTGTCGAAATAAGGTGCTAGCTGAATTTTCAAGCTTCGGCGACCTTGCATACACAACACTTAACAAACAGATCAAACACATCGAAGGAAGAAAAATAACCAAGCCAAAAGAAAGAAATAAAATAAACACAAAAAACAAATAGCACAATCAAAACGCCTAAAGCCTTCCCCGGCAACGGCGCCAAAATTTGACTCAACCCAAAACACCTATGAATTGCCTTGTAATAGCACGAGGTCACTCTAGTGTGATAAGCTAACCCAAGTCGTATCTCAAGGAAGGCTAAGCAGGGCAATTAATCATGCTACGCACAAAAAGTAATAAATCCTAACACTCTAAACAATAGTTTGGGTCTGACATTCTCACTCTTTTATTATCTAGACTGAATTTAAACATAACACAATAAACAGAGACTAGAACAAATAAATAAGATTATCAGCATATTAACCCTAGCACTTGAAATTCTTGACTACAACAGTAGGTAAATGAACGAGCACTAATTCTAAACAACAAAAGGAATGAGACTAATAAATCATACCAATTATGGCAAAATCAAAATAAGCAGAAATGATCAACGGATAGAATGAATCGATAAATTAATACTGGAAAATTGAAATGCAACGAGTAACCAAATTAAATAACGAAAGATCCTTACAAACTCTGGAAATTAAGTAGCAAGAATTGAAGAACAAAATTTCAAAATAATTCCCCAAGAAACAATTCACCGTCTAAGAAAAACGAGAAAACAAAAGATAACCTAAACAAGTTACAAAACGGTATTTATATTAGTGAATGAGCTCTCGCTCAAATATAAACGACCGCTCAACTAAAACACGCGAAAATGGAAAAAGAACTAACTAAAACAAATAAGTAACCGCTCATAGATGAGCGACCGCTCATTCAAAACACGGGATCAAATGGAATGAGGAATGAGCAGCGGCGAAAGAAGAATGAGCGGCGGCTCAACACCTATGAATTGCGGAATGAGCACCGACTCTATAGGATAAGCGGCGGCTCAACTAGTTTTCGGACTTTTTCTTCCAGTTTTCTCCAGACTTGTGTTATTCTCCATACCGTCTGCACAACTACTTCCACAATCATTAAATGCTCACAAATAAGCTAATAAATGTATTAAAGACATCCCAAAATTAACTCAAGTAAGAACAATTATACACAAAACAATATGTGCCTCCACCCCCACAACAGCCTCAACAACAACATAACTATGTTCCTCCCCATCGAGAACCAGCAAAGACGGAGTTCATGAAGGAGACCATCGATAGGTTTACCAATGAGAACTAGAGGCTTAGAAGTGATTTTGAGAACTTTCAATTGGAAAGTCGAGGTCAATCGAACAACCTTCAAGCCCAGTTAACTCACATAAACCAAACTCTGTCAAAGCTTGTAGATGACAAGAGCGGAAGGCTTCCTGCCCAAGTGGAGGTCAACAAGGAACAAGTCAATGTTGTGACTTTGCGAAGTGGTAAGGATTTGTCAGAGGTGCTGCCCAAGAATTAACTCAAGGGACCTGCTCGAGTAGAAGAAACAAAGATGAGCTCAGGTGATATCAATGACCTCTATGTAGAGTTGAAGGCAAAGCGTGAAGAAGGGATAAAGTCCAATAAGAACCCCGTCTTCGATAATGAGGAGGATGAAGCCTTGTTTGACTACGTGAAGATGGAAAGATCAAAGCTGGGGTTTGATAAAGATGACGTGTTGTTGGATTCTCTGAAGGCTGAAAGAGAAGCAGAGGCTTTGGCCAAGAGGACTGTTCCTCGCACTGTTAAGGCAAAGATCCCATATCCAAGACGTTTTGCCCGCGATCGTGATCAGAAGGAGTTAGAGGACATGATGGAGGTGTTCAAGAAAGTGGAGATAAACCTGCCATTATTGATGGCATTACAATCCATGCCAAAGTGTGCAAATTTTTTGCGAGAAATGTGCTTGAAGAAGACCAAGTACTCAGATAATGCCTGTTTTCATGTGGAGAACGTGTCAGCACTCATGAATGCTCACATTCCGCTCAAGAAGAAGGATCCTGGCATGTTTGCTATCCCATGCACAATAGGAACTACGTCAATACCCAAGGCGATGCTTGATGTAGGAGCTTCGATAAATGTAATGCCAAGAGCCATGTTCGACGAAATGAGTTTTGGACCTTTATCTCCTACCCGTGTTGCCATTCAATTGGCGGATTTGTCCACAGTCTACCCCGATAGAGTTTTGGAGGACGTGTTGGTCAAGGTGAGGGATCTTCTATTCCCAGCCGACTTCTATGTTCTTGACATGGGAAAGAAAGCAATCAAGAACCCAGTGATCTTGCTCGGAAGGCCGTTCTTGAGGACGGCCAGCACTAAAATTGATTGTGACACTGGAAGGTTGACAGTTCAAGTAGCTGGAGAAGTCGTCGAGTTTGACGCTTATCGGCAAAATCAAGATGATGCCTTAGAACACCTCAACACCCTCAATGTATTTGGTCGACGAATGGAGACATTGAATAGCTTAAGTTACTTCTTAGAAGACAACGAGGATGTAGGCTAGGCGGAACTTAATTTAATACAGGGTCTTGACCTGGATCTCGACCAAGATGAGGATATTGAGGATGATGGTGCCTTGATGGAGTTTTATGAAGGCGATGAGTACGACAGTGATAAAGATTTCTGGGAGGAGTCAGTCCATGGACATAGTTTCGACTCCACCGATGAAGACTATGGGATGGATGAGGAGTTAGAAGACAACAACACTCCTAAAAACTTCCGTGAAGATGAAGACGAGTTCGATGAGGAACTCGAGGAACTACCTCATGATGAGACTGAGGAGTTGGTAGAGGAATTTTGGCAACAGACGGTTCTTGAGCAGGATGCCGGCTTGCAGACAGAAGAAGATCTTGCTCAAAACGATGAACTAGCAGATGTAGAAAAATGTAGTTATGCCAAGATTCCGGGCAACATGCAACCTCAGGGGTTTGAACCACTCAACATCCCTGAATTGAAGCCGGAGGACAGGTTGGTGCCATCATTGTAAAAGGCCCCTACGTTGGAGCTGAAACCTTTGCCCAAGCACCTGAAATATATATATCTCAGCAAGAACGAGACTTTGCCCGTGATCATATCATCCGAGCTGTCAAGCATGGAGGAGGTCCGAGTTGATGTTTTGCTGAGCAAATATAAGGAAGCAATAGGGTGGAACTTGGCCGACATCAGAGGCATTAACCCTGTGGACTGCGTTCATCACATCTTGCTTGAGGAGGATGTTGCCCCAGTAAGGGATCCACAAAGGAGATTGAATTCCACCATGAAAGAAGTGGTAATGAAAGAGATACTCAAGCTTCTTGACTTGGGGATCATATACCCCGTGTCTGACAGCCGGTGGGTAAGTCTTGTGCACGTGGTGACCAAGAAGTTAAGAATCCAAGTTGTTGAGAACGAGAAGAACGAGATGGTGGCCATGAGATTGCAAACTGGATGGCGAGTGTGTATAGATTACCAAAAGCTCAACCAAAATACGAAGAAGGATCATTTTCCTTTGCCCTTCATCGACGAGATGCTTGAGAGGTTAGCTGGTAATGACTATTATTATTTTCTCAACGGTTATTCTAGTTACATGCAGATCTGGGTTGCTGACGAGGATCAAGGCAAGACCACCTTCACGTGCCCGTTTGGCACATTTGCATATAGGAGGATGCCATTTGGATTGTGTAATGCACCAGGGACATTTCAAAGGTGTATGATGCACATTTTTTCAGACCTTCTTGAAGAGTGCATCGAAGTCTTCATGGACGACTTTACCGTCTACGGCAAGACCTTCGAATCATACCTCAACAACCTGGATCGAGAAGAGCCTTGTGTTGAATTATGAAAAATGTCATTTCATGGTAAAAGAGGGAATCGTCTTGGGGCATGTCATTTCAGGAAAAGGAATTGAGGTGGACAAGGCCAAGATCGACATTATTGCCAAGTTGCCCTACCCAAGATCTGTGAAGGAGTTGAGAGGATTCCTAGGGCATGATAGGTTTTATAGACGATTTGTAAAGGATTTTGCTAAGATCGCACAACCAATGACCAGACTACTTCAAAATGATGTGCCATGGGAGTTCAATGAAGATTACAAGAAGACGTTCCATGCCTTGAAGGAGAACTTGATCACAACCCCCATTATCCAACCTCAGGATTGGGGGATGCCTTTTGAATTAATGTGTGATGCCAGTGGTTATGTTGTGGGAGTAGTTCTTGGGCAAAAACGTGGAAAGGAAAGCTATGTCATTTATTATGCTTCTAAGACGTTGAACCCCGCTTAAGGCAATTATGCCACTACGGAGAAGGAGTTGTTGGCTATTATCTTTGCTTTTGAAAAGTTTAGATCCTATTTGCTTGGAGGCAAGACCATAGTGTACACGGATCACGCAACATTGAAGTACTTGCTGAGCAAGAAGGAGTCCAAGCCAAGATTGATTAGATGGATCCTTTTGTTGCAGGAATTTGACATAGAGATCAAAGACAAGAGTGGTGCCCAGAACCAAGTTGCCAACCACCTAAGTCGAATTCTCCAGCCTAATGACCGGGTAACGAGCACCTGAGTCTTGCCCAAGATGAACCATGCTATGCTGATATCGTGAATTACTTGGTGACTGGAGAGATACCCTCCGACCTTGGGCATTATCAAAAGAACAAGCTTAAACACGAGAGCCGTTTCTATATTTAGGACGAGCCATATTTATGGAGAGAATGTGCGGACAAGATCGTAAGGAGGTGTGTCGAGGATAAAGAGCAAAAGAGCATTCTTGAGCATTGTCACAACAAGGAATGCGGAGGACATTTTGGGCATCAACGGACTGCAAGGAAGATTTTGGAGTGTGGCTTTTATTGGCCAACATTGTTCAAAGATTGTTATGAGTGGGTCAAGATGTGCCAGAAGTGACAAAGGGAAGGCAACATCACGAGAAGAAATGAAATGCCCATGATACCGATCTTGCCCGTGGAGGTGTTCGACGTATGGGGCATGAATTTTATGGGACCCTTGCTAAGTTCCAAAGGCAATAAGTACATCATATTGGCAGTAGACTATGTCTCAAAGTGGGTAGAGGCTCGTGCTTCCTAAAAGGATGATTCTAAGGTGGTCTCAAGTTTTTTGAGAACGCAAATTTTCAATAAGTTTGGTGTACCTCGAGCTATAATTAGTGATCAAGGTTCTCATTTTTGCAACGCAACGGTGACCGCCTTGTTCAAGAATTATGGAGTTACTCATCGTGTGTCAATAGCGTACCACCCACAAGCCAATGGACAAGCGGAATTGTCCAATCGAATAATCAAGAGGATCTTGAGGAAGACTGTGGGCACTACAAGGAAGGATTGGAGTATGCGCCTCGATGATGCTTTATGGGCGTATTGGACTGCCTTTAAGACACCTTTTGGCATGTTCCCTGATGGTCCCGATACGAGTTCTGGTGTATGGAGGGGGGAATACACCAGATAGGAATTTTAAAAATAACCCCCGAAAAATACCACAACTAAGTAAGAAGACTCAGCTAGAATCACAACTGAGTAAGAAAACTCAGCTGAAATAGTGGTGCTGTGCGGAATGTGGTGGAAACAAAAATAACTCGTATAAAACAACTCACGCTCAGATGCAAGGTCGGTCAATAACCAAATCAGTTGAAATGTAAAGATGCAGTTTTGAGTGCTGGTTAGTTGGACAGTTAGATATGCAGAAAGTAACTGAACGGAAAACACAAAAGTACAAAGGAATTACGTGGTTCGGAGAGAACTCCTACGTCCACGAGGAGTTGTGAGTCCACACAACTCAGTCCAAATTCTTTAGGACAGCTACCACAAAGCTTACGCGGGCTTTGAAACCGTACAGATAAGTTTGCGGGTACTTATCAACCTTTCTACTCAATTTCGGGAAGAGCAGGATCCTAACAACCTTTTTAGGGGATGTGTATAAGGGTGGGTTTTCCAACTACTAGCTCTAACAAAGAAGTGAGCTAGGATCTAAGCTTAAACGAATGAAGACTCAAACTAAGATCGAAAACACCAAGACAGATTCTAACTTCTATGAACTCTCAGCTGGTGATGTTCTTTGAAAGAGAATAATTGCAGTTTAGCTTGTGCGCAGTATATCGTCCTTCTTTCGCTCTTCTGTCTCTTGTCTTGATGAATGAATGAATGCCTCTATTTATAGGCGGTGAGGATCAACTAGCCGTTGGAAGAGCCGTTGATCTCTGTTTTGTGAAAGCGATGGCTTGTCTCTCATCTCTGCAGATTTTCCCGATTTGGCAACTGTGAACTTCTGCTTTCCTTCTGAGACAACCTTGTGTTGGGCCAAATGAGGTAATGACAGAACGTCAAACCTTCACATGACTTCCTATTTGAAATTCAAATTTCAACCTTTGTCTTTCAACATTGGTTAGTCGGTTGAGACGTTTGATCTTCATCCGAGTGGTCTTCAGCTAATGTTCCATCTGATCGCTACCTTCATCTGACATTCTGTCTGAAGAGAAACAGTTGAACCCTCAGCTGCCTTGAACTTCATGCTGTCGATTTATCAGATTGAGTCCTGCAACTAATGTTCCATATCCGAGTTTCCATCTGTAGTTCTATCCGAGTATAGCCATGTTGCCGTCTTCAGCTGGAGTCCTGTAAAGATAAAATCTGAACATTGCTCAAACAGCGAGCCTAAATACTAACATTAGGATATGACAATATCTACTCGGTTGGAGTCAGTTGGTTTTGGAATCAATCAAAACTTTACTAAATTTCCCAACAATTTCCCCCTTTTTGATGATGCCAAAACCCTACTGATCTAAACCCCACTGACCTATCTATAATCTCAGCTAAAATTCTAGACAGTCTATAAGGTTAAACATCAAAGGGTTAGCACAGTTATAACATGGTATTGAAATAACTTTGTGATTAAGAGCTTGGACAACTGGAAAATTGTACGTCAAGATGAATCGGATATATGATGAAAGTTTTCATTACAACTGATGTGTTTACACAGATATGCATAGAAATCAATTACATCAGTGGCTCAAAAACTCTATCTCGGCTAATACTTCAGCCCATATTTGCCGAAAATCCTGACAAAAATTTCTCTCTTGGCATCTGACTCCTTCGAGATATCCACTCCATGTTCCTGACAGACTTTTCTGGCTTCAGCTGCGATCTTCTGCCTGTTAGGATTTCTTGTATCTGGAATGAATGGAGGAAGATATGTAACCTTCTGAGGGACAGGGACGGTATTCATGTCCAGCTTTGCATCGATCATAGCTCATCTGAACTGGTTGAACATGCCCGGATCCCCAGAGTGAAGCTCGGTTAGGGCTTCTTTGAATGCTCTTCTTGAATCCTCAGTTGCGAACACCTTCCTGTAGTAGAAATCATTCACAAATTCTTGTTTGAATGATTCCCAATCATCATTCCATTCTTCCGGCATCCATTTATCAACATGCTTGAAGCGTCCCTGGAGCTTGATCTTTCCCGGCAGTCTTTGCTGCTTCATTTTTGCTTCAGCCTTCACTTGATGTTTCTCAATGCATCGTCGGCTTCGGGAGGCAACATTTCTATCCAAGTTATTGGTAACCTTAGCAAGCACTTCCTCGAACTTGTTAACTCTTGTTGCTTGGTTGGCCGCGAATCTCTTCACCCATTCCGGATTCATGTAATCCTTCTTCGGGACATCCATAGCTTTAGCAGCAGCAATACACTCTTCGGTTGTAATACCGTCAAGTTCAGCATCGATCTCGGTTGCAATCTCGGCTATGGAGTTGTAGAAGACTCCATACTTCTTCGCCTGCTCCATGTTCTTAGCCATTTGTTCTCCTCCGACAACAATAGATTTCAGCTGTTCTTGTTTCTTGTCGGTTGGCTTCTTCGGACTTCTTCGGAGCTGTCTTCTTCAGCTCGGTCTTCTTCAGCTGAGATTCCTTTCCGGCTGGCATACTTTCTTTAGCTTGCGTCTCATCTTCCCCCTTTTTGGCATCAGCAATAAGGCTTGCGATTGAGCCATCCAGAGAAGTGAGGTTTTGTTCAGCCTGCTGGATCCGGTTGAAGAGTTCATCTACAATACATTCCACATCAACCTTCTTCGCCAGTTCCTTATCACGACGCTCTTGATCAGCTTTCTTCATTGCAGTGAAGGTTTCAGTGACTTCTGTTTGAAAAGCGACGAACTCAGCCCATTTTTGTTCGAACCGAGAATCCCATTCTTTGTCTTGCGTCTATTGAGATTTTGCAAGATTGGATTCTGAGATGGACTTGAACACGTTCAGGTCTGATCTTATTCCAAGAACTGTTGTCTTCAGGTCATTGATGTCTTTGCTGGTGGATGTTGAGAAGTCATCCAGCTTCATCTTTATCGCATCATATTCTTCCAGCAGCTTCCTATGTTTCTCATCCTGAGCTTCTATCATCCTCTGCTGTTCTTCGCGGTTGAGCTGGATGTTGGCTATCATCTCCTTCCTCAGCTGATTGACTCTCTCAGCGATCAGCTCGCATATTTCATCCAAGGAGGGTGCTGGTTGATCAGATGGTGCTGGCTGTTCAGATGGTGTTGGCTGTTCAACAGCAACCATGACTTGGCGATTGGCCAGGTACTGTTGAAGTTCTTCTTCCTCCTGCTTTGCTGCTGCTGCAGCTGCGTCAATATCATCCATGAATTCTGCAGACTTGGCCAGCATGTTGTCAAGGAAGGTGACACATTCTCGATCTGCTGTCAACTCCCTTGTGTCTCTTCCTTCTGCCTTGCTGATATCCAGACGGCGAGTCAGTAGTGCGATCTTGTTGTTGTACGCAACCTCGAGGCTGATATAATTGAAGTATTCCCTCAGACGGGACTCATCTGCCTTGAGTTGGTTCCAGCTGTGTATCCGGACGGTATCTTCCTTGACATACCAATGGTTGAAAATGATGTTGAATTGATACAACAGCTCAGTTCCGAACGTGGCAAAGGTCGGCATGTCGCGCGCCTCGGGGAACATACCAATCAGCTTCTGAAAGCAATATACCATCTTGCCTTCATGTTCCAGCGCGACAGCTCGACGATCAGCTTCTTCGTCAATGGAGGAAGGAGAGAGATTTTCATAGGAAATAGGTTCAAGAGTTTCCTCAACATTGGGTTCAAGAGTTTCCTCAACATTGGCCAAAGAAGAGGTCGTAATGTTGGCATCGAGTGGGGAGCTCGGAATTTCTGACTGATGATAAGTTGTGAGAACCTGATTGTGTTGTACGGCATCAGCTCCTGCCGTGGGGGAGGATAGAACATCTTCGAATTCCTCGGATGAAGAAGCTGCATCCGAGGACATGTTCGGCTCATCTTTCGGATCGGTTTCCAACCCTTCTATCCCATCTTGATGGGGAAACCTCACCTTCCTTGTTCCACTTACGCGAGGAACAATTTCGAAAGCAGCCTCGTCAACTGAGTGACTCGACTCAGATGGTACTTCCTCAGCTGGTTTTGCAACTGACTGTTTGATACGAACCTTCAACTTCTTCTTAAGCAGCTCTTCCTCTTTATCCTTATCTGATTCATCTCTGAGTCGGCGTGCAGCTAACGATTTTGAAGAGTGGCCGACAGCTGGAGGCAGCTGAGATTCCATCTGCTCCTCAGCTGTATCTTTCTCCACAGCTGATTTCACAGCTTCCCTTTTGTCTTTTGGAGTGTAGACACTTCGAATCACATCAAGAGCTTTCTTGGCTGTTGGGAATAGCATCTGCCTTTTAACTGGTGTCTCCTCACAGTCTTCCCACACCATGTTCTGATCCTTCATGGCGAGAAGTATCAGGGCAGAGATTTTGACTCCAAAATTAAGAGTTCCCTTAACACTCAACAATTTTTCCCCGTAATCATTTGTAGTTTCTGAAATCTTCTGCTTCTCCATCGTCAACTGGTGTTCGAAGTACTTGAACCAGTTGATGTTGTGCTTGTGCTCCAAAGCTATCTGTTGCTTGAGCTTGGGTCGGCTGATATCTCCAAAAGCTCCGCTGTATCCAATGATAACCTTGGATATAACATCGAACAGAAGTCGATGCTCGGGTTTCAACTTTGTTCGCTGCAGGTTGCTCCTCAATCTTTCTGGGGTGATAAGAGCATTCTCAAGAAATAGATCTGCATCTGCATCTGAGATGTTCTCGACTGTGTCCGTGGCAGTCAGATTCGGTGGAATGATGGAGCTTAGCATCTCGGAAACCGGTAGCGGAATGGTGACACGGCGGATAGTTCTGGCAGGGACGTCGCGCTGTCGACAAGAGATTTCTGAAACGAGGCCTACTCGGCTGTCGACAGGAGATTTCAGGTTCATGTAAAATTCTCCGACATGTCGCCTGAGTAAGTGGGTGGGAAAGAGCGTTGCCCACTCAAGAAGACGATTATCCCTGAGAAGATCGGCGAGAGGGGATAACACCGGTGAGTCCAGTGCTTCTTTTGACAGAATCTGCTCAAAGTGGATTCTGGATATCATCATATCATAAGATTCCTCGTACGTCGATGGGACAAGTGCTGGTCCTGATGATGCCATCTTCTTTCCTTGCGATGAAGCTTTCGGTGCCATTTTGTATTCCAGTGAAGTTTATATATAGAGAGAAGAAAAGAAGAACTTAGCCGAAAATGGTGATACAAAATCAGAGACAAAGATGAACAGTTACTCAGATAAACACAAGTATAGAAGGTAAGAAATTACTTCCTGATTTTCCGCCTTTTATAGGTTAGTGGGTCGTTTGAAATAGATGGCCAAGATTGAATGGCACGAATCCATCAACGGCTGAGATCTCGCGACTGTTGACTAACTCTGACTGACGTCACATTCCGAGTTCCAATACGCGCGCGTGAGAAGGTGAACTGTTTTTGTGTCAGCCCACTCGCACTATAAAATAAGGCTATTGATGTTCAGCCGTACTTTACATTAAATACGCTATGATGGCTATTTTAATCTATCTGACATGCTCAGGAATGTTTGAATTTATTTCAAACATTCACATTTAAGACCTAAACACCTGCAGACATAAATGATACCTGCCAGCTGATGTCGGAATCAGTTGTGTTGTAATGTTGCGGCATGTCATCAGCTGACTCGAGTTCGTCTGTTCAGTTGACGTCTGATGTCTTCGGATGGCGATCCGCATCTGAGATTTCTCCTTCATCTGAGCTTCCCCCTCAGATGGATATCTATCTCTTCACCTCGGCTGATTCCTCATCTGATGGATCAAACAATCCAAGGAGATCACATAATATCTTGAACCGTGTTTCGGCTAGAGGTTTGGTGAAGATATCGGCTCTCTGAATCTCAGTTGGAATCTTCTCCACAGATACATCCTTCTTCTCAATATGATCTCGGATAAAATGATGTCAGATGTCAATGTACTTCGTCCGAGAATGGTGAACATGATTCAAAGAGATAGCAATGGCACTTGAGCTATCACAATGGATGAGAACCTGTCCAGTTGCTACTTCATAATCTCTCAGCCGTTGCTTGAGCCACAACACTTGCATGCAACAACTACCGGCAGCCATATACTCTGACTCGGTTGTAGAAGTGGCAACACATGCTTGTTTCTTGGAAAACCATGAAACTAGCTTGCTTCCCATGAACTGACAGTGTCCAGATGTGGACTTCCTGTCCAACCGATCTCCGGCTAGATCCGCATCTGAGTATCCGGACAGTTGGATATTGTCGTCAGTGGGGTACCACAACCCAACATTAACAGTACCCTTCAGATACTTAATGATGTTCTTTGCTGCCAACATGTGTGCTTCCCTAGGCTGAACTTGGAACCGAGCACACACTCCAACCACGTAAGATATATCTGGCCGACTGGCAGTTAGATATAGCAAAGAACCAATAATCCCTCTATACTTACTGGCATCCACGGGTTTTCCCTCAGATCCGGGCTCAATCTTCCAGTTAGTATTCATCGGGATCCTTGTAGTTTTACTTGTCTGCAAACCGAACTTTGCGATGAGCTCCTTTGTATATTTGGACTGATTAATAAAAATCCCTTTTGGTGACTGCTTCACTTGTTGCCCAAGAAAATAATTCATCTCACCCATCATCGACATCTCGAATTTCTCCTTCATGAGAGTTGAGAATTTCTCGCACAGCTCCTCCGACTTGGAACCGAATATGATGTCGTCGACATAGATTTGCACAACAAGTATGTCTTCTCCAACTTTTATGGTGAACAGTGTTTTGTCAACTGACCCTCGTTTGAACCCCGAGTTCAGAAGAAAACCATAGAGAGTGTCATACCAAGCCCTAGGTGCTTGCTTCAATCCATAGATTGCTTTCTTCAACTTATACACTCTTCCATCACCAGTCTCAAAACCGGGAGGCTGTTCAACATAAACATCTTCCTTAATATCACCGTTAAGGAAAGCACACTTTACATCCATCTGATAAACCTTGAATTTGTAAAATGCGGTATAGGCTAGAAATATTCGGATGGCTTCCAACCTTGCAACAGGCGCGAAGGAATCCTCGAAATCAATTCCTTCTTGTTGGCAATATCCCTGAGCTACCAACCTTGCCTTGTTTCTCACGATGAATCCAATGGCATCTCTCTTGTTCTTGAAAATCCACTTTAATCCAATGACTTTAACACCATTTGGTCTTTCTACCAACTCCCATACACAGTTGCGTAGAAATTCATTCAGCTCTTCTTGCATGGCTGTTGTCCAATGAACACAGTTGAGAGCTTCCATAACATGCTTCGGCTCTGGCACATCAACTACGAAACATGAAATCATGGCAACATCTCCGGCTTACTCGAACTCCTCAAGAACTGCCAACTCCTCAGCATATTGGGCGTAAGTGCTGGAATCTTTCTCGGCTGAAGCTGGATTTGTAACTCTGCTCCTAGTACGCACACCTTTGGCTGGATCTCCGATGATGTTGTCCTTGGAATGATCTTCATACCATCTCTTGTTGCGTCTTCCTTCTTCTTCCAACAGTGGCGGTTCCGTGATTTCAAAGGATGGGATAACCTGAGCCGTGGGAGATGCTGGGATCTTCAGAACTGGTGATTTATCTGCTGTTGAGTCTGGATCCTCAACATGGATAATATCTCGTACCGGGCTAGGTTGGGCTTCGGATGCTGATGCAGTTGGAGTAACATCAGCTGAAGTTCCCCCTTGAGATGAGTTAGGGTCCTCACATTCATCTTCAGAGGAACAATGATCATCATCCTCGGTTGCCCATACCAATGGTTCAGCCAGATTCTTCTGCCTTAGAACCTGCGATCTGGTGAGAGCCGGTGGAACATGTGGATCTACTTGTTGTCCTTTAGCCTGTTCCCTGCACTCAAAAGTAGAATCATCAAAAGTAACATGAGGTGTTATCTCCACAACACGAGAACTGTTGTTAAAAACTCTATAAGCCTTGATCCGAGCGGCATATCTGAGAAATATGCCCTTTGAAGCCTTGGCGTCAAAAGTTTTTAACTGAGTCTTCTTATTGTTGTGAATATAACACTTAGAACCAAAAACGCGAAAATATGAAATATTAGGCTTCCTGCGTCTCCATAGTTCATATGGAGTCTTTCCCAACCGCTTGGTCAGAAGAGACCGGTTCTGGGTGTAGCATGCTGTGTTGATTGCCTCGCCCAAAATCTCTTTGGCAAAGCTGAGCTTGTCAACATGGATGTAGCAGCATTCTTCAGCGTTCGGTTTCTTCGCTCGGCTACTCCATTCTGTTGTGGAGTACGAGCAGCCGATGTTTGATGAGTGATTCCGTGCTTCTCACAGTATTCGAAGATGGTTTCATTGAGGAACTCGGTTCCACGATCTGATCGGATAGAAATGATTTTCATCTCTTGTTGGTTAGATATCCGATCCATCAGCTTGGGTAGCTCATCTCGGGTTTCACTCTTGTGACGCATGAAAATGGTCCACGTGTACCTAGAGAAATTATCAGTAACAACAAGTGTATATTCGTTACCATTTATGCTCTTGGGAGTAACAGGCCCGAAGAGATCCATATGGATCAACTGCAATACTCGGTCGGTTGATGGAATCGTTTTCAACCAAAATGAGGATCTAGCGAGCTTTTCCAGCTGACACGCACTGCAGATATGTGTTGGTGAAAACACACGGTTCGGAATACCCTTTGCATGTTCCTGTCTAGCAAGGCAGTTCATGGTCTTGAAATTCAGATGGTTGAGCCTTTTGTGCCACAGCCAACTCACATCTGAACTGCTCTTCGATAGAAAATAGGTCTCAGGAGGACTACTATTCCAATCTGCATAGTAGACATTCCCGGTTGGGGATCGATTTCCCAACAATATGACTTGCTTTGTTCTGACATTTTTGACCCTGCAGCCCTGCGCATCAAACTTGATAGAGAAACCATTATCACAAAATTGGCTGATGGAGAGCAAGTTATGCTTCAATCCATCAACATATGAAACTTTGGAAATAGACACGTGATTGGTTTTAAGGGTACCGTAGCCTTTGGTGTGACCTTTTGAGTTGTCACCAAAGGTAACAGATGGTCCTTCCTTCTCCACGAAACTCCCAAGCAAATCCCTCAGATTTGTCATGTGTTTCGAGCATCCACTGTCCATCACCCACATGGTATGTGATGCTTTATTCTTCCTCAGCTGTTCCTCCTGCTCCTGCACAGAGAAACACGCTTAGGTCCCCAATTTTAGTTGGGCCCTGGAGGGTTAGAACCAGTTCCCCCTTGAACTGTGGGTCGTTTTTCCCTGTAGATTCGGATAGATTTGTCATTCCAAATTATCTTTCCTTCTCCATCAACTATAACAACACCTCGGTCATCCTTAGGCTTGTTGTTATTATTGACGTTCTGTTTCTTGGGAGGAGATTGATTTCTCCCATTGTGGGCTTTAGGAGGAGAGGCGTTCCCCCTGTTTTGTTGACATTTTCCTTTTGGTTTTGTTGACGTTTTTCTTTTGGTTTTGTCGATGAGGTCGGACGCTATTTGGAATCTTTGTGGCTGAGACTGATTCCATTTTCCTGGCTGTCGACGACAGTTGTTCATGCCCAGTTGTTGATTCATGTTCTGGCATGAATATCCATAGCTGTTGGAACTATTCCACATTGGTTGACTCTGATGGAACCTCTGATTGTTCTGATGATGGAACCGATGTTGATTCTGATGGTTGAATCCCTGTCGGTTCTGTTGATTCCATCCTTTCTGAGGTCGGTTATGATTGTATCTCCGATATCTCTGGTTCCTCTTCTGAGTCCTGGAACATTCCCCCTCGGTTGTTATCCCAACCGATGGATTCTTCAGTTCTTCAATCACAGCTCATTTTCCTTTCTCAGCTGCAGTTCCCTTAGCAGGTTGTGCTGTAGGTACTTGTTGTGACGTGAAGGTTGGATTGAGTTGGGGAGTTGCAGGCTCATCAGTATTTGGTTTGGCAACCGTGACATCCACAACCTTGATAAAGGTTGCAGGTGGAATTCCAGTGTCCTTAACCATGTCGTAGCCGAGTCCAGACACGTCATCCATTTGTCGTCGGTAACTAATGAGATTCTCGATGATTTTGGATGATTGATATAGCTTTATTAAGTTGTCCTTCTCAGTTTGTAGATCCTTGAGAAGAATAGTTATATGCTCGGTCTGTGCGTCTGACATCTTCATCAGCTGGTCGATCTGTGCCTCTTACTTGTTCAACTGCTCATGTTGCTCCTTGATCTGCCGCTTTCTCTGTAGTCTTGTCACACAGCTGCCCGCCTAGAAGAGCCACTCGCTCTGTAGTCTTGTCACACAAGATAAGCACGCCGCCCGCCTGCTGGCCGGGCGAATCGAAGTTCTCTTCCGGTCAACTGTCCACCTAGTCAAGTGCAAAAAACACAGCAGAATCACGCAACGCACGCTGCTGGTGTGCTTCCTGCTCGCAAGGAAAGAAGAGCGACAAGGTTCAGTTCAGATTTGACTGTTTGCAGCATGGGAGCAGATTACCCAAAAAATCCCTGAGAACGATGAAAAAAAAAGATATCTCGGTAACGAAAACTATAGGGGGCTGTATTGGCGAGATCCAACGGTGAACAGCTGCCCAAAAGAAAAACCGCCTGGAAGTCCGAGGACCTTTAGTACTGTACTCTACCCCCGAACCAGCAGCCTTCGCGCCAAGCAAGACCGCCCTTGTCCCTTTCCTTTCTCCATTCCGCCTCCTTCTTTACTTTCTTCCAATAGAGTCTAAGGCAAAGTGGTTCGTATGCCTACTTGACGAAAGGGAACGAACTTTGTTTCGTTTCCGTGTTTATGGATGGGATCCTTTCTGCCAACGAAATGAACGCGGAGCCCGTTCCGAATGCTTCTCCGATCCGGAAGTTCTCGCGAAGAGAATAAGATGCCAATAAAACAGAAACGAAAGTGAGTAAAACATCTATGTCGCATTGGCACATCGTTCATTCTCGCTAAAGTAATCTACGGAATGAGCGAATGTCTCTTTTTTGTCCATAATTAGAGGTAAATCATAGGTGAACCATCCCAAAACGCAAGGTAATCAGCACGACTTTCTTCTGATGATGGGTATTCCAACTCTTTCTCTAAAACAATTCCAAACAACTTGAAGACAGCTCTCCAAAGCTCTTTGGTGTGGGAGGTGGAACAAGGGAGCTTCTTTAACAATTGCGGGAATAGGTTAGCTACTGTGCTTTAGCTCCACCATAGGTATATCGAGAGTGAAATACCTCCGGTTCCCTCACTTGATTCGATAGTTTGCATTGATATCCACCTGCGACGTTTAACGGGCTAACTAAATAGTTGGCTAGGCTGCTTTCTTTCTCTTCAGTTGCCTATCCCTCTGCTCCTTCAAATCCTCATCGGTTGGAGCCTTAGTTTGGTTGGCCATATTCAGTTGACTTTTGAGATCATCAATCTCTTTGATTTGATTTTTGATCAAATCATCCTTTTCGGTTAAGGATTCTTCAAGTCTGGCAAACTGTTCTTGAAGATTCTAAAACTCAACCGATTGCTGACGCAATTCCTCACTGAGTTCTAGGAAGTCACCCCAAGAGGGTTCCAACTCTTCATCTAATGTTTCCTGCATGTTAGTAGCATTGGAAGAATTTAAATTAACTGGACTAGAATGTACCTCAGCATCATCCTGGTCGGTTCCAAATGCCATGAGACATTGATCCTGTCCGATAGCATTGTTGGTGGAAGTCAGCTCGTCCTCATCTTCGGTGTCGGTGAAGATGTCCATGTCATCAGCTGCTTCTTCTGCAACCATGGCCTTGTTCTTTGCATTTTGCTTGGCCCTCAACGCATCTCTATCTTTCTTCGAAAGATCTGGACAATCCACTTTGAAGTGTCCCTCTTTGCCGTATTTAAAGCAACCGTTGTTCACAGGCTTTGAGTTATCTCGAGTTCAGTTAGATTTATAGAACCGCTTGTATTTTCTGAACCAAGTATCCATGTCAGCCAACTTCTTTGACAAGGCGGTAATACTCTGTTGCAGCTCTTCTCTGCTTGGCTCCTTCGAAGCTGTGTCCGCAGATCTTATTGCCCTTGATGTTCGCGGCTTGGAATAGTCGGCTCGAAGTGCTACTGTCTTTGTTCCGGAACCAACATCCTCATATCGACTCGTTTGCACCGAGGACTGACTTGATCTTCTTCGGTTCACCTTTTACTCGTTTCCTTTCATAATTGAGAACAGTCTGTCTGTTCCCATCTCTCCAAGATCAGCTCGACTTTCATGAATGTTGGTGAAGGTGTCCCACTCAGCTGGTAGGGCTTGTAATACTTTGAGATTGATCTCTCTCAAAGTATATTTTCCTCGTCGGATAGACTGAATCCTTCGGATGATATCCATGAACCGAAGCTCCAACTGATCAATGGTTTCATCGATTTTTAGACAGAAATTGTCAAAATCTTGACAAGCATGGGAGAACTTGTTCTCCTTGGTTTCGTCACTCCCTTCACTAAGAGATGCCAAAATGTCCCACATTTCCTAAGCTGTGTTGCACTCTTCTATCCATGGAAGATAGTCTTGTCCAACTGTGGACATGATAGTGCTCTGAGCCCAGATATCCAGCTGGCTCACTTTTGCTTCCTCAGGAGTAAAATCTTCTAGCTTCTTCTCGACTATCACCTCAGTTGCATCCCCATCATTGGGATTTGTAGGAGTGCGAATGACTTTTTCCATGATGGTGATCGGTCCGGATGTAATCACTTGTTGCATTCGATGATGCTTGGACAGTAGAATCTTCTTCATCCGAGTTTTCCATGATGTATAGTTCACAACCGAGAACATGACAACAATCTTGTCTTTAACATCCATCTGCACACAACAAACAGACGACAAATGCAAGCAGAAATGCACTAGCGTGAAAAAAATCTATTCAGTTGACCATTGAAGAAAAACACCTCGATTCACACCTCGTGAAACATAGACAACGGTCTTGTGAACCACTGCTCTGATACCACTTGATGGTCCCGATACGAGTTCTGGTGTATGGGGGGGGGAGGAATACACCAGATAGGAATTTTAAAAACAACCCTCGAAAAATACCACAACTAAGTAAGAAGACTCAGCTGGAATCACAACTGAGTAAGAAAACTCAGCTGGAAGAGTGGTGTTGTGCGGAATGTGGTGGAAACAAAAATAACTCGTATAAAATAACTCACGCTCAGATGCAAGGTCGGTCAACAACCAAATCAGTTGAAATGTAAAGATGCAGTTTTGAGTGCTGGTTAGTTGGACAGTTAGATATGCAGAAAGTAACTGAACAGAAAACACAAAAGCACAAAGGAATTACGTGGTTCGGAGAGAACTCCTACGTCCACGGGGAGTTGTGAGTCCACACAACTCAGTCCAAATTCTTTAGGACAACTACCACAAAGCTTACGCGGGCTTTGCAACCGTACAGATAAGTTTGCGGGTACTTATCAACATTTCTACTCAATTTCGGGAAGAGCAGGATCCTAACAACCTTTTTAGGGGATGTGTATAAGGGTGGGTTTTCCAACTACTAGCTCTAACAAAGAAGTGAGCTAGGATCTAAGCTTGAACGAATGAAGACTCAAACTAAGATCGAAAACACCAAGACAGATTCTAACTCTCTATGAACTCTCGGCTGGTGATGTTCTTAGAAAGAGAATAATTGCAGTTTAGCTTGTGCGCAGTATATCGTCCTTCTTTCGCTCTTCTGTCTCTTGTCTTGATGAATGAATGAATGCCTCTATTTATAGGCGGTGAGGATCAACTAGCCGTTGGAAGAGCCGTTGATCTCTATTCTGTGAAAGCGATGGCTTGTCTCTCATCTCTGCAGATTTTCCCGATTTGGCAACTGTGAACTTCTGCTTTCCTTCTGAGACAACCTTGTGTTGGGCCAAATGAGGTAATGACAGAACGTCAAACCTTCACGTGACTTCCTATTTGAAATTCAAATTTCAACCTTCGTCTTTCAATATTGGTTAGTCGGTTGAGACGTTTGATCTTCATCCGAGTGGTCTTCAGCTGATGTTCCATCTGATCGCTACCTTCATCTGACATTCTGTCTGAAGAGGAACAGTTGAACCCTCAGCTGCCTTGAACTTCATGTTGTCGATTTATCAGATTGGGTCCTGCAACTGATGTTCCATATCCGAGTTTCCATCTATAGTTCTATCCGAGTATAGCCATGTTACCGTCTTCAACTGGAGTTCTGTAAAGATAAAATCTGAACATTGCTCAAACAGCGAGCCTAAATACTAATATTAGGATATGACAACATCTACTCGGTTGGGGTTAGTTGGTTTTGGAATCAATCAAAACTTTACTAAATTTCCCAACATTCCCTTATCGCATGGTCTATGGCAAGAGATGCCACTTGCTCGTGGAGCTGGAACATCGAGCACATTGGGTTGTTGCCCAACTCAACCTCGATTAGAACGAGGAAGGAGAATTAAGGAAGCTCGAGATCTAAGAACTCGATGAGATAAGACTCCAAGCCTATGACAATGCTAGCTTATACAAGGAAAGAATGAAGAAGACCCACGATCTTTTGATCAAAGAGAAGGAGTTCCATTTTGGGCAACAAGTGTTGTTGTACCAAACGCGATTTAGGCTTTTTTCAGGAAAACTCTTGACCAAATGGGCAGGACCCTATGAAGTACAAGCTCAATTCCCAAATGGAGCTGTTGAAGTCAAGGATTCCAAGAACGGTAAGGTTTTTAAAGTTAATGGCCAGCGCTTGAAGGCCTATCTTGGGCAAGAACAGTTTGTTGAGGGGAACCATCTCGGTTCCCTGTCGAGGAGGACCTCTGACTTCTAAAGAGAGGGGTGTCATGCCCAAGACCTTAAACGGGGCGCTGTCCAGGAGGCAACCTGGTTAGTATTTTCATTTTATTTCTTCTTTTTTGTTATTTCTTTATTTTTAACCGTTATTTTGAGAAAAAATGTTGAAAATCCAAAAAAATTAGTTAGTTTATACTTTAGGCAGTTGATTTCTTAGTAATCTATTTTAAGTCTAACCATAGGAAAGAGTTTGTTTCCGGAGTATATCTGTGTTTTGAAGTGTGCAGGAGATGTTGAGCAAGATGCAAGTTGTAGATCAGGAACCAAGATGAAGAAGAAAGCAGGGTGTTGAGCAGAGGACGTGATCAAGAACCAAGTTATTAGTCAAAGACTTTTAGAGGCGGTTACTGTTGCCCTTAAAAATCACGCCCTATATACCTATTACATCACGTCGTCTCCACAACCCCCACTACCAATTTGAATTTTAACTCTGCAACTTCTCATCTTCTCTCTATTCTCTCTCCATCAAAACCTCCAAACCCTTACTATGGTGTCCACTTGCCCAAGAAATAGAAAACTCAACAAAATCCCTACCGGAACTAACATCGATCTCACCACCGACAATACCGCCACCACCACCATCACGAAACCTAAAACCACCACCAAAAGGAAACTTCCCATGGAACCCGCTAAACCCTCTGCCGACCAAAACCCTTCTGTCACCATCGGGTCAAGCATGCTCAAAAGCCCGCCGGCCGATGTCGCACTCATAATGTGCGACGAAAACCCAAGTTTGATTGACAAGACGGCGAAGCAGCCGAATGAGGAGACCTAGTCGAAGCCCGTGTTTAAGGAGGAAAATTTGGAAGAAGAAGCAGAGGAGGAAGAAGACGACGGGGAGGAAGGGGATGAAAAAGATGGTGAAAGAGAAGGTGATAATGTGGAAGACGAAGAGAATGAGGAAGAAGACCTGGATGAGGCAATAGAAGAAGTGGTTGCAGGGCTGGTAGCGGAGGCGAAGACCAAGGCCAAGGAAAGGCCAACGATGAAGAGTGGTTGGACTGCCATGAAGCACCCTCACAGTAGCAAAGACACGCCGGCGAAGAAGCACAAATCTGCTGCTTCGGATGCCGGGTCTGTCCAGCCATCGATCTCGAAGGGGACAGCTGTCGGAACCCCATCCAGGGTTAGCGAGGAAGAAGCAGGGGACGATGTTGAGGAAGAAGAGAATGATGACCAATCTACTCCAGCAAGTGGCCGAAACAGGAAGAAGAAGAAAGGTGCTACGGTGGTGACGTGTAGGAAGCCCAGGGATTGGAAGGTGACTGCGCCTAGGGTTCTCGACTTCAAACTATACGAGAACCTGGATGTTGTCCAAAAGGTCAGGAAGCTGTTTGAGGGGATAGGCTGGGGTCAGTTTTTGGAGTGGCCTGTGGAGATCTATGAGGAACAAGTAAAAGAGGTGTACATCACGGCGGCAGTAACAAACGATCCTGAGACTGGGGTAAGCATGATCTCTTTCTCGCTGTTGGGCGAGAAGTATGATTTTCAAGTGAGTGCTCTGAACTAGATCCTGGGGATAGTGAGTTTGAGGGACTTGGCCAAAAAAGAATTTATGGAGGCCAAGACTATGGTACCAGCCCCGGGCGATGTAGCTTACCAGGAGCAGTGGAAGGAGATCGGCAATGGAGCACCATACTACGGGGCCAACAACAAGGGAACTGAGTTGAAGACTCATGCCATGAGGCTTTGCCATCATATTCTTGCCTACAACTTGTACGGCAAGAACGATAGTGGCAACAGCCTGAGAAACAAGGAGAGGTACTTGTTGTGGTGTATGCACACCAAGACTAAGGTCAATTTCGCGGCCTTTCTGGGTGAGCAACTGAAGACGGTGCTGGCAAAGCAGGCTTTGAGATGTACATATGGGCACTTCGTGACGGCTTTTGCGAAGGGAGTTGGTGTCTACGACGAGATGAAGGGGAAGCCGGTGATGGCGGTCAACAAGTTGGGAGAAGCTGCCTTGAAGAAGATGAACGATATTGAGTTGAGGAATGGCAGATACGTGTTCATCGACTACGGCAGGACAAAATCCACCAAGCGACCATCCCTGGGCAAGAATGAGGAGGCAAGCTCCAGCGCAACGGTGCTGCCCAATAATGAAGTCGAGACCAGACTAGCCAACATGGAGAAGATGTTGATCAAGATCAGGGATGCCCAGCTGACATTCTTTGCACACCAAGGATTCAGGTACCCGCCTGAATCTTCTCTTTGATTTGTTGTTCCTCCCATTTTTATGTTAGTAGGTTTTTTTTTTGTGTCTTGTTGGTCGAGAAGGTACACTTACTGCCTTCACCCACAATTTGCCCAGCAAATTGTGTGGTGAAGGCCTTAGAATTTCCTTCTTGGCTTAGTCAGTAAATATTTGTTGGGTCAGTTTTTGTTTTGTGTTTGTAGTTACCCAACATTGTTTTGTGGGTGTTGGGGCGTTAGTCTGTTTTATGTGTTTTTAAAGTGTGTTTTAGTTGTTGATCAGCATGTGGCATGATAAGTCAAAATAGGTATGTTGATGTAGATGATGCCGAATGTAGATAGGTAGGACGGAATGAAATATTGGGCATGAACTGTGAGGTTTTTGAGCTTTAAATGCTATATACTTATGAAGCATTATTCTTTCTTGTGTGATAAAGACCAGTTGACACTTGTTGATCTAGAACTTGCCTGCATTTCTTAATTTAAACTTCGTGTAACTTAGTTAAATTACTTAGATGAATTAGGCGTTTTTGTTCAAATTAGCCCATGGCCAAAATTTCCTACCTTGACATTTACCCTTTGTTTAGCCCTTTTGAGCTTGATGATAATTCTTTCAAATCACTTATAGTAGCCTGGGTTTATAAGTCGTCCCGGTCAAGAACTCAGGTCTAGAAGAATGAGGGATGAAAGGGAAATGTTGGGTAGCACGTGCTGGGCATTATCACCTAAGTTAGATCCCTAAAAAAAGAGTTAAAGAAAAGAAGTCCAGAAAATAATAATAAGTGTGCTAGGGGTAAAGTGATTAGTAGGAATAAGGAGTTTAGGACAATCTGTTGCTCGAGAATCGAGTACTTGACTTAGCCAGTTCCTAAATATTTCCTACCTTTTTGCCTTAAGCCACGTTACAACCCAATAAAGACCTAAGGATAAGTGATTTTGATTTTGTTCGAAGAAGTAGAGATGTAGAAGGCAGGCAAGCCTATGGAAAAACATTGTTGATGTTGGTCAAGAGCGTATACATATAACCATATACACTTGAGAGTTGAGTGCTGGTGACGATACCCTTGTTGCCCGATAACTCTATCTTGACCTGTTTAATGGCAATATCTGCTTATGCTTACATATTCTATTTGGACTAACATGTTGTTGAGCTGATCTTTTGAGTCTGTGTTTTTCCTTGTTTTGTCTTTTCTGTGTTTGAGTCTTGGGTAGAGGACAAGTGTAATTCAAGTGTGTGGGTGTGATGAACCCATATTTGTGTCCATTTTTTCTTGTGTTTTTAGTCTTTATCGAGTCAAAGTGTGTCTGGGAGAACACCAAGTCGAGAGATGGTATGCAGGGAAGAACATGTGTGATGTTGGGCAAATTCGGAGGAAAATCTGTTGTTGAGATGCTGAAATGGTGATACGATGCAAATAGGCATAGGGCTGGAGGCTTGTAGCTGGGCAACAACGTTTTACATGCTCTACAAGTCAGGAAGTACCTTCCCATATCCTTGAAGCCAACAGACAGAGTACCCGGAGGAGCCAGGATCTTGGTCAACACAGGAAGCAATCCAGGATGCAGATATCAAGGGCAAGAAACGAGTCGAGCCAATAGCAGATTTCTTTTCCTTCGAGGAAGAGGATAAAGATCAGAACTTTTTTTCCTTATCCTAACCGAACCTAATCAAAGAAGATATCTACCAAGAAAGGAAAGAGAATCGTGGCTGCATGGATGAGAGAGAAGGCGGATGTGATATGCATGGGAAATCATTCACCAACAAGGAAACTATCTCAACCCTAATCCCTTCGCCTATATATATGACCGACCCGATTATGTAATGTGTGCGATTTTATATAGCTAGTTCTGCATTCTTATTTTGAGAGGAAGTGAGGAAAGAAACAAGTCTTACGGGCAATTTACTTTTACATTCGTTTTACATTTTCTGCAGTAGTTTAGTCGTTGGCTTCACGCCAAGACCCTGGTTGCTGATTCACGCTTTTGGGCAGCAACCCGTTTCCAGTTCAATTTCAGTTATGATTTCCTTTATATCTTTTGTGCTTTCGTTTAATATTATGTCTAGCTAATTTATCGTTTGGATTGGAAGTAGATGAAGTGATCGTAAATTACTCGTTCTAAACTCGTGAGGTCTAAATGTGTTAGTTCGTTAATTGATTTTGTTCCCGAAACACTTAGGAATAATACTAAACTTAATTGATATTGATATATGATTGATCACCATCTAGATATTGATATTAAGTCATTAACAGGAATTGAGATTTAACTCGAGAGTGTCTTTCGTGCCCAAGAAGGTAAAGAGTGTTGGAGAGCAGCCGGTAGTGACCTACCTCTTGGTTGTCTTGAGTCTGTTTATTTTTAATGCCTGTTGGGCAACATCGTTACTGAAGTGTCTTCGTGACTTTGTTGATCAGGAGAGGAGATCTTGCCTTCTGGTCAAGATCTGTAAAATTGGATAAACATAGGCTAAGTGTGTTTATATCGTGACTTCGTGACCTTTAGGGTATAAACTAATTTTTGCCTTAAACCAAGTGATGAGATCAGTTAATTGAATATCTTTGCACCAATGAATGAGTGACGAGTAATTAAGATCATGGATTCGAAACCCAATCCAAAATCTTTTGTTATTTGATATTTTTACTTGTTGAGTTACATGATACATTGCAGTCAAAACCTCTTTTTTTGAGTTCGATTGAAGAGCAGATCTACGACAAGTCCATTGGGATCGACCCCACTTGCCATTAACTACTACCTTGTTGGGCAAGAGGTGTTTATAAATTCATTTGTGCGAAGAGTGTAACGACAGCGCTTCGTCAGCATTTGTTCTCTATAATTATCACAAATTTATATTTATCAGAGTTATTATTGGTATTATGCTAATTAAGTTCAAATTAAAATTTGTCACAACGTGAATATATCAGTTTAATTTGAACAATTAGTCTTTCCTTATGAATAGAAAACATTAATGATGTAAAACAAAAGATGGAGTATTACTTATTTTTGTACTTAAGCTAAATATTAATTACAAACATCACATGATATGATACATGACATCAAATAAAATTTTCACATTTTATATAATTAGTCTGTCCCGTCGAATTTCGACAAGCAACGACCTAGTTAAAATTGTTATAGCGAATTGTGCGGGTTGGCTCGCTGCTTATCTCAATTTTTTTTTTCATTTGAAACTATCATTCTATATTCGATTTTATGTATACATACACTTTTCAATATCCATTTTTCCCACCGCATTTATTATCTTTCATCATCAATGCTACTCTCTTTTTCTCACATTCATCACAAGCTCACTCAATTTAATTTCGAAATATGTCAAACGTCAATCATTTTTCGAAATCCTCAAATGATAACGACGAATTAATGGAGGCGGTCACAATGTTCATCGATGTCGGTACGAAAATATTTCATAGGGCATCCTCACGACCAACGTCAAAGAATATACAATGGGCTACTATCATTGCGACAACATGTATCCTTAATTGCCAAATGTTCGTCAAAACAATTTTAGCCTTGACTAATGACAATAGAGCAAGGCCCGAGGTCATCCAAGAAGTTGCAGAGAATGACTTCAAACGTGCATTTTGGGGTATTACAAACACGTTGGATGATAATAAAAAGGTTCGTCACGTCATTGGTATATATATCCATGATATCATGTATGTTTTCATTGTTTTGCCAAACTTTTGCATAACAAGATAAATGAAGGAAAAATCAGTTAGACTTTACAAGGATGAAGCGAGCGTGTCGACCCCGAACAAGTGATGCACAATGTTGGGGCTCAATTTAAAGACTACTTGAAACGATCGACAAATCTATGTGTTAAACACAAGCACCAAGAGCTCGAGAACGATTTAATTGAAAATATTGGACATGTTTCGGTCCTGTAGGTCGATTATTTGATTTTTAAGCTTTCACAACCTCTCATATTTTTTTAATTAATAAAATTTACCTTTATATTCATTATAATTTTTACATGAATTCCAAAAAATCTCCAAATGACACTTGACGTGATTGTCGGAATTTTAATTAGAATGATATTTTATGTGTACAATTCTGTCAATCACATTCATTGTAACTCGAGGATTTTAGGAATTCACGTTAAACTTAAAAATAAATCTAAAGGTGATGTATTTACACAGATTTTTTTAAAAGTCATGTCAAATTTCAAAATTTGAAAAATGAGTGGATTGGCCATGTGATAATGTGGGAGTGGAGGGTGGAGGGCTATATGATAAAATTTTATTTTTGGCCTTAGAGCATCCACAGTGGGATGTCGAGCGCCTGGTCGACGCCAGAATCGAGCGCCACTCGACCTAGGTGGTGTCGACACCACTGTGGTGTGCACGACTTCGGGTGGGTCGAAGGGGATGTCGATGGTGGTGTCGATTTATCGACACCTCCATCGACTTCGAGTTGGCAGCAACATGGGGACATGTGGCGTGTCCCCATTGGTCGGTGCTATTTTTTCTGATTAAAAAAATAAAAAATTGTGTGCAACGGCTACTCCAACGGGTATATAAACGACTACATCACACAAATTCACTATATATGCCCGTTCATTCAATGCACACATCACACCAAATTCTAATCTTCATCCATTCATTCATACAAATCCAACGAAAAATTCACTCTTTTTTTCCTACAAAAAAATAATGAGTTGATCGAGTGCGAGCTTCAATCATGAAGAGGAGGAGGAGCGTCGTCGCCGACGTGTCGAGTTGGCTCAGCGAGCCATGGAGCTTTACCAACAAGGATACGCGTCTGATTCGTCGGATGACGAACCGAATACGAGGACGTACCTGCATTAGAATCGTGAGGAGGCCAAACAACGCCTCCGATGAGATTATTATGACGACCACCCTATATGGGGTGATGTTGTCTTCCGCCGACGGTTTCGAATGAGCAAGGGTCTGTTCTTGAGAATAGCTCAAACTCTTGAGGCTCGAGAGCATTATTTTCAGCAACACCTGGATGCCACTAGAAGATTAGGGTTTCATGTCTTTGTGAAGTGCACCGTTGCTCTAAGGCAACTCACCAATGGTGGAGCAGCCGATCAATACGACGAATATCTGCACTGTGGAGATACAACGAGCAATCAGATCCTCAAGAATTTCTATCGGGCCATTAGATCTCCTTTCGGCGACTACTATTTAAGGCGGCCAAACGAGGCTGACATCGCCAAGATCACTACATTGCACGAGATGACGCACGACTTTTCCAGGATGCTTGGAAGCATCGACTGTATGCACTGGGCATGGAAGAATTGTCCATCGTCTTGGAGAAGAATGTACACTGGACGACATCGTCATCCAACACTCATCCTTGAAGCTGTCGCCTCCTGAGATTTGTGGATTTGGCATGCCATTTTTTGTGTCGCCGGCTCTCTGAACGACATCAATGTGCTCAATCAGTCTCCCCTCTTCAGCGACGTCCTCAATGGGAGAGCGTCGTCAACTGAATTCACTGCAAACGACTGCCCGCACCACATGGGATATTATCTCGCCGAAAACATCTATCCGAAGTGGGCCTATTTCGTGAAGACGCTCAATGTGTCAACAGATCCGAAGAGAGCCCGATTCACTCGGATGCAAGAAGTTGCGCGTAAAGACGTTGAACGGGCTTTCAGCGTCCTCCAAGCTCGTTGGGCAATTATAAAGGGTCTTGCTCGCTTGTGGTTTCAAGAACATTTATGTGACGTCATGTATGCTTGCATCATTCTGCATAACATGATCATTGAAGATGAAGGATCTAGAGCAACTCAATTTAATGCTGAATCAAGTGAATGGGGCGAAAGACGAGTGAACCGGGCACCAGTCAATCAAGGTTTGCCAACGACACTCCACCAATATATTGAAAGACAAGCTCGGATTCATGATGCACGTGTCCACAACCGCCTTATTGACGATATGATTGAAGAGATTTGGACAAGTTTCGTTCCACTCCGCGAGTAGTTATTGTGCTTATTTTTTATTTCTTAACTATTGTATCTTTTTTTTCCTATTTGTATTTTTTTTCTTAGTTATTGTATTTTTTTAAAATTCAATAAAATTGTCATTTATTAATTTTTGAATTTAATTAAGTATTTTTTATAATATTTATTACAAATAAAAATAATAATAACAAAATAAAATTTATTCAATTATTTTCAATGATTATAGACCCGGGTCTTACTTAAACCCCACCACTGTGAAAAATACAACCTAGGTCTTACTCAACACCACCAATCATTGAAATCACGCTTCCCGATGATAGACCAAGATCTAACAAGACCCCCGTTGTGGATGCTCTTAGAGAACATGTTGTAGAGAATGTGGGGACCACTATTATATGATACTCCATATGATTTTTTCTTATTTTCTTATCCACTGTTTTTTCAATTACCATAAATTTAAGAGAAAAGAGAGAAGTTTGTAATTCTAATAATCAACATCCACTTTCGAGTGGATACATAAATTGTTGAGTTTAATGATATAAATCATAAATTATAATTTAATAGAGTGTTTATTCCGTGTTTGCACTTGATTTAGAGTCCAAATTTTAATGTCATGAATTACTCCCTCAGTCTTAACTAAATTTTTTTATTTAAAAATTTGTCTCATTTCATAATATTAGCGTAACATTTCCCATTATTATTGTTGTAATTAATTCAAATTTTATAATAAAAGTTCAAAATTTTGGGATACGAGTATTAAGGTGAAGGATAAAAAACAATTGAAATAATATGACCAACAACTTTTAAAAAGATAATGAATTTATTATTTGGAAAATAAGCCACTGTAATGGACCCAATACTATTTTTTGTAATTTAATGATATGATTTGTGAGAATTATGTAATAAAGGTGTGATCTTTAATGAAATAGATAGAAAGAGTGAGAAAGATGAGATGAGGAGAAGAAAAAATAAGGGTGGCGAGAATTAGGAAATTTCATTCTTAGGGTTTACAAAAAGAAGTGGTCCATTTTATACTATGGTCCAACAGTACGAATCCAAAGCATAATTTCTGGTAAATAAAAACATAACATAGAGTAAAATAAAGTAGGAAAAACGTATAACACTTCTGCTCCAACACGCCACCTCTGCAATTCATCATCCTCCGATCTCAGCCACTTGTACGCTCATGATCGACCTCCTTTTACACTTCATCCTTCCCAGTACAGTTAAATGCTCCGCAGTCAAACACTTCAGCATTCCTTTTGAGCCCTAAATCTCCTTCATCTTCAACCAGAGTATTCTTCTCCTTCTCCATCAACAAATCAGATTCAATTCTCATGACAATACCCCCTCCAGAATTAGATCCTTGTCCGCGAGGATCGAGTGACGGAAATTTACGGCGCAACCATTTCAGATCCTCCCAAGTAGCAGAGTTATCAGTATCACCGGAGTTCATCCATCGAACTAATACGTGTTGAATCTTTTTACCGTCTCTGGTGAGGGTGCGATAATCCTCCACGGAAAAAGAAGTGATCTTGAAATGCCCTTCGCTGTCAGTATCAGGGAGCTCTCGCGAAGGTATTATGTCCTTTCCCAAACATTTCTTCAGTAGAGACACATGAAATACGGGATGGATACGAGATGATTTAGGTAGAGCTAACTTGTAAGCAACTTTTCCAATTTTTTCCAGGACTTCATACGGCCCGTAGTATTTAGCCGAAAGCTTCAAGTTCCGGCGCAGGGAGACTGAATTTTGTCTCAAAGGCTGCAGCTTGAGGTATACAAAATCCCCTACTTCGAAAACTCTTTCACTTCGCTTCTGATCTGCATATAATTTCATTCGGGATTGGGCCAATTTGAGATTTTCCTTGAGTAGTTCCACCGTAGCCTGCCTCTGAGTCACCCAATCTTTAATCTCTTGGTGAGAAGAGTTAAGATAAGCTGCCAAACCAGTGTGTGGGGGTGGGACACCATAAAGAGCTTGATAGGGAGTGCAATTCAAGCTGGTATGATAGTTGGTATTATACCAATATTCAGCCAAGGAGAGCCACCTTGACCACTGTTTAGGCGTAGCTCCAACCATACATCGAAAATAAGCCTTAAGGCATTGGTTTACTCTTTCTGTTTGCCCATCAGATTGGGGATGATAAGCTGTAGAAAATTCCAGTTTAGTACCCATGACCTTGAATAATTCCTTCCAGAATAAACTGGTGAAAACCTTATCTCTATCAGAAACAATGCTAATGGGTAGCCCATGTAACTTGTAAATATTATCCAAGAATAGCTTGGCCACAGATTGAGCTGTAAAAGGGTGAGAAAGAGCCAAGAAATGAGCATATTTACTCAACCTGTCCACCACAACCATAATTACATTCTTTCTAGCTGATTTAGGTAACCCCTCAACAAAATCCATAGATATATGAGTCCACACCTTATCAGGTATAGGTAGTGGCTGCAATAAACTAGGATAGGAAGAATGGTCTGTCTTGTTCTTCTGACAAATGTCACATTGCTTCACTATAACTCAACATCTTTCTTCATTTGAGGCCAGTAGAAAAAAGACTTAAGTCTAGCATAAGTTCCTTGAATTCAAGAATGTCCCCCAAAGGGAGTTCCATGAATTTCATTCAAGATAACGAATCTGGAATCATTTGATGATCCCATCACTATTCTGCCCTTATACTTGATAATACCAGCCACTGCAGAAAACTTAGGATAAATGGAAGAATCAATAGGCTTAGCAATTAATACCTGTGAAAAGTATGAGTCCCCGTCATAGCTTTGCTTAATCCTTTGCATCCAAATAGGTGTGACAGTAGTGAGTGCTAAGCAATCATATTTTTCACTAGGATATCTAGACAAAGCATCAACTTCTCAACCCCCTTCCTGTATTGAATTTCATAGTCTAGTCCCAATAATTTGGTCAGCCACTTTTGTTGCATAGGATTCATCACTTTTTGATCCAACAAATGTTTGAGAGCTTGCTGATCTATTTTGATAACAAATTTGTGTCCTTGCAAATAAGTTCTCCATCTCTGGACTGCCATAATAACAGCTAAAAATTCCCTTTCATAAACTGACAAAGCTTGGTTTCTTGGACACAGGGATTTGCTCATATAAGTAAGGGGCCTGTGATTTTGCATCAGCACTGCTCCCACTCCGGCACCACTAACATCTGTTTCCAGGACAAAAGGCTGGCTGAAATCAGGTAAGGCCAAAACTGGGGCAGATTCCATAGCCTTTTTCTGTTCATCAAAAGCTTGAATAGCTATTTGTGACCATTTAAAATTATCTTTCCTCATCATGTCAGTGAGTGGTTTACTAATCAACCCATAATTCTTGATGAATTTCCTGTAGTATCCGGTTAAGCCCAAAAATCCCCCCAGTTGCTTAATAGACTTAGGAAGTGACCAATCCCTCATAGTAGCAATTTTCTCTGGATCAGTAGCAACACCCTCCTTGGTAATTATATGCCCCAAATACTCAATTTTCTGCTGTCCAAAGTGACATTTACTCCTCTTGGCATACAATAAATTCTCCCTAAAAAATGTGAGAACCACCCTTAATTGCTACATGTGTTCCTCCAAAGATTTGTTGTAGACTACAATATCATAAAAAAAAACTAATACAAATTTCCACAGATAGGGTTGGAAAACCCTGTTCATTAATGACTGAAATGTAGCTGGGGCATTGCAAAGCCCAAGGGGCATAACCAAGAATTCAAAATGGCCATGATGAGTGTTGAAAGCAGTCAAATACATGTCTTCCTCCTTAACCAAAATTTGAAAATACTCAGACCTTAAATCCATTTTAGAAAAAAAATCTAGCCCCATGTAGCTCATCCAATAGCTCATCAATCAAAGGAATAGGATAATCATGCTTCACAGTAAGGGAGTTTAGGTACCTATAGTCCACACACATCCTCCAAGTACTATCCTTCTTCTTTACAAGAATAACAGGAGAAACAAATAGACTTTTGCTATGTTGGATAGTTCCTGCTTCCAATAACTCTTGAACTATTTTTTCTATCTCAGCCTTGTGATTATGGGTAGTTCTATATGGATATTGATATTTGGAGATGCTACCTGGTTTCAAAACAATCTGATGCTCAACACCTCTTGCAGGTGGCAACCCCCGAGGCTCTGCAAAGCATCTTGGAACTCCTCCAGCAACTGTGAAATGCAGGTTGACTCAGTTGGTTGCTCTGACTTCACTATGGGCTTAATCAGGTACATTTCCTCTATTTCATCAAAGTGGTTGTGCACTAAGTTGAACAAGTTGTGAGTTGAAATCATCTAGAACTGGGCACTATCTGTAACTACTCTTAACTTCACCTTTCTTCCACCAGAGAATACTGTAAATGTCATTGCCTTGTAATCCAGACCAATGGGTGTACAAAACTCCAGCCAATCACTTTCCAAGATTAGATCATAACCCTCATTACTTAATGTCCTAAGGGAGAAAGTGAATTGATGCCCTTGCACACACCAAGAAAAATCAGGAGCTATCTTAGTGTTGATCATCTTGTGCCCATTGGCAACTTTCACCAACAGTGGCCTATCATGTTCCAAGGGAATGTTTAATTCTTTAGCTAACTTTTCTTGAAGGAAACTGAGAGTGCTTCCTGTGTCAAGGAGAATTCTCAGCTTCCTCTCTCCAACTTCTCCAATCACTTCATAGTTCTAGGATTAGTAATACCCAACATGTGTATTTCCTCCATTGGCTCATTATCAGGGAGTAACAACTCCACAAACTCTTCCTCATGTTGTAAATGGTCCAACTTCTACTCATCAGACATGGTCATGTAAAAGATTTTATGTTTGCATTTATGCCCAACCACATAAGGTTCATCACAGTTATAACAAAGACCCTTCTCCCTTCTTGCTGCCATTTCAGCATTAGTCAACAACTTGAGAGGAGTTCTTGTGTTACTATTAGTGTTGGGTTTGTGCACCACTACTCCTTCTGGCCTCTTATAACCTGCTCCCTGATTTGAGAATCCTTTAGGAGTCTGCTTAACCCTTTTCGAAATTGCATCCAAAGTGAACAACTGTCTCTGGCCAATCTCTATAGCTTCTTGTAGAGATCTAGGCTTGAACAACAACATGAACCCCTGCATCTCATCTTATAATCCACTGACAAAACTTGCCACAAAGTATTTCTCATAATAACTCATGCTGCTACTCAACAACAAACAAGCCCTCAACTCCTCAAATTTCTCCATATAGTCAGTATATAATCCAGTTTGTTTGAGGTTTTTAAACTCCATGATAATTTTTCCTTCGTTTAAATCTTCAAACCTAGCTGCCACAACCTCTAAAAACTGCTCCCATGTAATATCCAACATATTTTCATACCCAAAGTTTTGAAACCATTGCAAGGCTTTCTCTTCAAAGTTATGTATGGCCATTTGAACCATATGCTCATCAGACATTGATGGAGTGAGTTTAAAGTAAATGTTACACTTAATCATCCACGCCCTTGGATTTGTGCCATTGAATTTTGGAAAATCAACCTTATGCAAAGAGTTGCCAGTTCCAGTTTGTGTCGAGTAATCAGTCTTAAATTTAGAGGAAAAAGCAGATTGTTTAGACTGACTACCTTCAGATTTTGTAGATAATGGAGATCCACCCAAAATTGACTTGCCTCCAAATCCCTTGCTCGGATTAAGGTTGAGCAGCTGCAGCTTGATCTTCGCCAAAGTATTAGACAGGTGATCACATTTTTTTCAATTACCATCATCCTCTGATGCACCTTCTGATCCACGTTGGTGATTTGCTCGTTCAACCTCTCTTCTGCAGTTGTTCTCTTCATGGTTTCAGCTTGTAAAACCTGATCCATCTTCTTTTGTGCTTCTTGCAGGTCTTTAAATCATGTTGCCTCAGCCATAACTGCCCAGAATTTAGCTCAGAATAATAGAACTTGGCTCTGATATACCAATTGTACTATATTTTTGTAATTTAATGATATGATTTGTGAGAATTATGTAATAAAGGTGTGATCTTTAATGAAATAGATAGAAAAAGTGAGAAAGATGAGATGAGGAGAAGAAAAGATAAGGGTGGCGAGAATTAGGAAATTTCATTCTTAGGATTTACAAAAAGAAGTGGTCCATTTTATACTATGGTCCAACAGTACGGATCCAAAGCATAATTTCTGGTAAATAAAAACATAACATAGAGTAAAATAAAGTAGGAAAAACGTATGACACTTCTTCTCTAACACGCCACCTCAAAAATTCCTCTTCCTCCGATCTCAACCACTTGTACGCTCATGATCGACCTCCTTTTGCACTTCATCCTTCCCAGTACAGTCAAATGCTTCGCAGTCAAACACTTCAGCATTCCTTTTGAGCCCTAAATCTCCTTCATCTTCAACCAGAGTATTCTTCTCCTTCTTCATCAGCAAATCAGATTCAATTCTCATGACAGCCACTTATAATGAAATAATACAATAAAAATACTATGAGTTTCTTATTAAAGGACAATACAGTACTTTTTTATATTAATATATAAAAAATAGAAAAGGAAAGGGTGCAAATACCCCCGAAAGCCTGCAGCGATTTACATATATCCCTTACTACTTTTTTTTTTAGGTGCAAAGTAACCCTCCTCAGTGAAAAAGGTTTTGACATAACACTCACTTCCATTAGCAATATAATTCAATTTTTGATTTAATGCACGTTTCTCTCTCTCTCTCTTTCTCTCACCAGTGATGTTCGAAACCAGCAGCACCCCGCCACCGAGTACCAGCTGTCGACCGCCAAACACAACCACCATTATTTTCTTGGTCGCCGCAACGGAGTTGTCCATTTCCATACTCGTAAAGGATACCTTGTTTCTCAAGCAAATATCCAAGCACACCACCAAATCACATTGTTCTTCCATAAATCAAGAACTTGAAGACTGGTTTGTGAGGGACAACCCAAACTCCCTTCGTTCAAATCGGCAGCGGCAACAATGTCTACGAGTGCCTTGCCAGCTTTATCCGCCGCCGCGGCTGCGGCGTATTCGTCGTAGCGGAAGCAGAGTCGTGAAGGACATCACGCTTCGACAGTCGGCCCCCACGAGGTTTACGGTGTTCTTGGTTGGAAGTAAAGGGCAGGTTCTCGGTGGTCGGATCGTTGATGGCGTCGGTGCCGGTGACGGTGATCGCGACAACGTTTATGATTGTCGGCATGCATGTTGAATAAATCTATATGTCTTGAGGAACATCGATGACCATTCTCACCTTCTGCGTTTCTACATTGCAACATGACCAACTTCTCCCTTGTAAAGAACTACTTCAAATTCCTCTGCAACATCCTCATAACAAAGGTAACTTTTGCACGTTACAACCATCACCATGAATTAGAGAAGAGTCTATCCTCTCATTTTTTCATATTTCACACATGCATGGCTAAAATCCTCTAGTCTTTGCAATATTTTCTCACGTGTATTGACACTCACAGCCGTTTACATTTTCAGTCGAGCAAACCACAATCATGACAACAGAGACGCGAATCGGGAGCTGTATTTTGTGGCTGACGACCTTGAGTACGATACTACATGTACTGGGTTTCGAACATCACTGATGAGGTGAAAAGGGGACAGAGAGAGGTGCGAGTGTTTGTGAGAATGGTGGGAACCACAAAAAAAATTGAAATAAAAAAATGAATTATTGCTAACGAAAGTGAGAGTTGTGTCACGACAAGATGTTTGCATCCAGAGGGTCATTTTGCACCAAACAAAGTTTAAGGGTTCTATATAAATCACTGCAAACTTAAGGAGGTATTTGCACCTTTTCTCAATTAAAATTAAATAGAGTGGTGTGTCCATTTCCTTATCATGTTTTTTTGGTAGCAATTTACATGACCGGTCCTTACCAGAACTGTGCCAAAGGCGGACCAATAAAAATGGACCCCATGAGGGACGAAGCTAGAATTTAAAAAATAGTGAGGCGAGAATATATTTATGTATTTTGTCATAAATTTAGACGGATGAGCTTACATTTATACATGTAGAACTGGAAGAAATAAAAAAAATTCAATTCAAATATAATTATTTTTTAAAAATTTACTTTAACATACAACAAAAATAAAATAAAAAATTCTACGTACGAAATGAGAAATAAGAACTAGAAGAGAGGATAATGTCTAAATATGTCTAGAAACTAAAAAAAATATTAAATATAAGAGCATCCACAACAAGGAGGTCTAACATGGAGGTCTAAGATGAAAAATGGTGGGATCCCAATGATTGGATAAACCTCACTCAAAATTCTACAATGAGGAGGTCTAAAATGGAGGTCTATCCAATGATTGAATAATTTTGTTTTAATTTTTAATAGCTGAAAAAAAAAATCTCAGAAATCATCATGGGACGACGCGTGTCCTATTTGGAGTTCGAAGACGAAGTCGAAACTTCGACCTCCTGCTCAACCTCCACATTTCTTCGACCCTCTCAAATGGCTTCGATCTCCGCCTCTCGCTTCGACCTCCTCTTCGACCTCCGCTTGACTCCGCTGCTGTGGATGCTCTAAAGACTCAATAAATTTAAAATACATGTAAGTATTTTGTTGATTTTTTTTATAAGTTTAATTCGTAATCCTTAGCAAGTATTAAAAAAAGTTAAAATAAATAAATTAGGGGCTTATTATATATTGAGATATATAACAAATTGTGGCTTATTCATAAAACCAAACAACAAAGTTAAAGAATAGGAAAAAAACACAATAATAAAAAAAATTCATTGGGCCGATCTTAGGTCTAATACATTATCAGCCTTGCCTTATGCCACTGAATTAGGGAATATATTTTTTATATTTATATATATTAAAACAATTATATATATATAACTAAACCAAAAATATGAGCCCCAAAATTTTTTGGGCCCACGGCACATGCCCATTGGGCCTATACTTAGATCTGGACATGGTAATATGCACGAAATTTTCAGAGTTAAAATGTCAAATAGCCACTATGGATAGTGAAAAATAAAAGTTGTCCAAAACTTAATTTAACATAAATTCTGTCAGATTTTGGGATTTTGGGACAAATTTGCCCTCACCCTTCATTACCGTTCATTTTATTTTTGCATTTTTCTCTCTTCCCTCTCACCTCTCTCTCCTGACAAAACTAACATCCACCCATCTACTGTCGTCGACCAACTGCTGCCCCTTTACCGCCGTCGATCCATCCAATTCCGCCTCCTACAGCCGCCGTTCCACTCATTGCAAAACCCTAAATTCGCTGCGCTGCCCATATACAAAACCAAATCTAGATCATCATTCGATCTTACCGCTGTTTAAATGGCTTCTGAAAACAGATCCCTCCAATTCGGCGACAGCGCCGCCTCTCAAACCAACGACAAGGCCAAATTTGAACCTCAAAATCCTAGATTTAGCCCGATTCAAAAGTCAACGATTCACAACCAGATAGCCGAGATCTAGGTGAGATTGGTACGAAAATGGATTCATTCGTACCACTCGTACCAAGTTATGATGCACCACTAGTTGGTACGAACAATACGAATGAGCTCATTCGTACCAAATTATGGTGCGCCACTAGGTAGTACGAAGGGGACGAATGATTTCATTCGTACCACTCGTACCAAGTTATGGTGCGCCATTAATTGGCACGAATGGGACGAATGAGTTCATTCGTACCAGTGGTACAAAGTTATGGACCACAACTAGTTGGTACGAACGGGATGAATGGATTCATTCGTACCATTCGTACCACAGTTGCTGTAGAGATGAAAAAAAAGTCACGCCGGAGACGATGATCGGAGACAACCATAAAACATATTTGGAAAAAAATTTGAACGAAAAACACATCTAACCGACTCTCTTTGTGAAGCATCATCATTGGATTCTTTAGATTTGAAGTAACAGAGCAAATTGAGGACGGAATAGATCTGGAAAAACACATCTGAACGACTGAGAAAATGACGATGGCAAAGGCGGCGGCGGCGGCGGCGGTGGTGGTGGCAGAAAGCATCGAAGAAGATCAATGGTGGCACTGGAAATAGAGAGAGAGAGAGAGAGAGAGAGAGAGAGAGAGAGAGAGAGAGAGATGACGATGGCGAAGGCGGCAGCGGCAGATGGAGGTGAAGCGGCGACGGCGACGGCGATGGTGGTGGTGGTGGCGGTAGAAAGCAGCAAAGAAGAACTGTGTTGCAATGGAAAAGAGAGAGAGAGAGAGAGAGAGAAAGAGAGAGAGAGAGAGAGAGAGAGAGAGAGAGTACATAAATTTGAAAAATCACGGTGGAGAGAATATATGAGAGAGAAAAGTGAGGGTAGAGTTTATTTCTTTAGTTAAGGGTATTGTTGTCTCATCACTTTAAAATATGCTAAAATTTATAACAAATTAAGTTTTTGACAACTTTTATTTTCCACTATCCATGGTGGCTATTTCATATGATAAACTCAAATTTTTATATAGAGTGTACATGTAATACACTCACACATCAAATGATATTTTTTAATAATGTCGATTAAATTATTTAAAATATTTACATATATAAGAAACTAGCGTGTTACCCGTCGAAAATCGACGAGAAATTATTTTTTAGTAAAATTAGTAATAAAATATTGTTCATTAATTATTTTTAAGTTTTACACTTTTTATGAGTTTAGTGGGCAAGTTTGAAATCGGCTCTCTACCCCATGGTTGAAGGTCAGAATCCTCCCGTCGACTACAATTCTGAAAAAGTTGAACCATCAGTTTGGAAAGACCCGTCTACCCTCATGGTTCTAAGTCGGAATCTTCCCGTTAAGTTGAACTGTCGTAATTGAAACAACCCGTCTACCCCCATGGTTCAAGTTCAGAATCCTCGTGTCGACCACAATTATGAAAAAGTTGAACCGTCGGTTTGGAATTGACATGTCTACCCTCACAGTTCCAAGTCAGAAGTCTCCCGTTATGTTGAAATGTCGTAACTAAATCGCCTCGTCTACCCCACAGTTCCAATCAAAATCAGCTCGTTGACCATGATCTTAATTTTTGTGGACAATAAAATAAATGAATCAAAAGTGCACGAAAATAAATAGCTTATATAATAGGACTTAATAAGTGATCATATTAAATTTTTAATAAAAAATAGAACTATTTATTTGATCAACTTGATATGAGAATTTGGAATATTTATACATATAGAAAAGATCATACAAGAACATTATTTTATGGGATAAATGAGAACTAATCCAACCTATCATATTTTATAATCTAAGGCTATTATTGATTTTAAATTATTTATTAAGAAATGATAGAATTGTAATACTACTCTTTACTCATCGTAATTGCTCATCATCATAAAATATCGGATGTCATTTCTTTTATTAATGGTACATAGTTTATTTAATAAGGTTTGATTTGTTAATAATATATATATATATATATATATATATATATATATTATGATCATCTTAATTGAGGACGATTATTATTAGATTAATAATTTTTAATTCAAAAATTTGAGAAATTAGATAAATGAGAATG
Organism: Schizonepeta tenuifolia; assembly: GCA_029490685.1. NCBI lineage: Eukaryota > Viridiplantae > Streptophyta > Magnoliopsida > Lamiales > Lamiaceae > Schizonepeta > Schizonepeta tenuifolia. Next base: position 77,039,604 of record CM055960.1, read on the forward strand.
AAAGAATTTGAGGTGTGCCGCATAGGATAGAATCATTTTCGTTTTAATAATATATAGATATAGATAGATAGATATAATGTGAGAATTAACATAGATAGCGGTGGATGTGTATTAATGTTATTATATGAGAATATATATACATATATATTTATATAATAATAATAATAATAATAATAATAATAATAATAATAATAATAATAATAATAATAATAATAATATGATGATGATGATGATGATGATGATAATGATGATAATGATGATGATACCAACTTCAAATTATTAGTTGGTCAACTTATAATTTAAATTTGTAAATGTTTTTTTATTTGACCAAAGCCTTATTAAAAATACAATATTGTGAAAAAAGGAAACAAAAATTTGAAAAAATTCAAGAGCAAAAATTCAAAATACCCCTTCTCAAACACAAAAGATAAATTATAGCCCATTTTTTTTAAAAAAAACTCAAATACCCTTTTGAGTTTGTTTAGGACTTTTATGCCCTTCATGTATACAAGAAGATTGCATTTAATTTGTATCATACGCGAAAATTAATTTCTTGTATGAATTTCCGGCGAAATTTTCCGGCGACATTATCCGGCTAAAAAATTTCCGGTGAAATGTTTCCGGCGAAAAATTTCCGGCGACAATTTCCGGCGAAAATTTGAATCATACACGAAGCCTAACTTCATGTATGATGCATACATGAAATTATCTTCGTGTATGTATCATACATGAAAAATTATCTTCATGTATGATATAAATTTGATTTTTTTGGAGGCAAATTTTTCGTGTATGATGCATACATGAAAGTCAGTCTTCGTGTATGTATCATACATGAAAACTTATCTTCATGTATGTTACAAATTTGAACTTTTTGGAGGCAAAAATTTTCGTGTATGATGCATACACGAATTAGGCTTCTTGTATGATCCATACATGAATGTTAGTCTTCGCGTATGATGCATACATGAAGTTAGGCTTCATGTATGATTCAAATGTTTGATGGAAAAATTCGTCGGAAATTTTTCGCCGGAAGTTTTTCGCCGGAAAATTTCGCCGGAAGTTCATACATGAAATTAGTCTTCTTGTATGATTCAAATGAAAGTTAGCCTTCTTGTATACTCATTAAGGGTATATTAGACTTTTTACAACTTAAAGTGGTATTTTACAACTTTTAAACTTAAGGTGGTATTTTACAACTTTTGTTTTAAAAAAGGGGTATTTCACCACATTCCCTCAAAATTCAAAGTATATATGGTCATCTTAATTGAGGACGATTATTATTAAATTAATATTTTTTAATTCAAAAATTTGAGAAATTAGATTAATGAAAATAGAAGAATTTGAGATAAGCGATAGAGTCGTTTTCGTTTTAATAATATATACTACCTCCGGTCCTCAAGTTTCTTCCTATCTTTCTTTTTGGGGATGGTTCTCAAGTTTCTTCCTATTTATTTTTGGACACTATCCCACAACAAATTATTATCTCTTACTTTTATTTTATCAACTTATTTACCTAAAATACCACATATGGCCCACCACTATCTCAATAAATTAATATATCACTACCCTCAATGTGGAATCCTTTCTCTATTCACAACAAATTTAATGACTTTTATATATTTATAACTAACTCAACAACTTTTTTTTTTAATATTCGTGAGAGAAGATAGATTTCTTGCAATATACAACTATTTCAGAGACAACTGTAAAGGAAGAGCTGAAAAAGCGGGACAGTAATACTTTATGTATAATGTCCAATCACATTTCCGCTATTGCCATATATTGGGAGGCAGAGGATTTGACAGTTTTCCATATTTCTAATTCTACCAGTCTTTTGAGATTCTCCATACTAGTTGCATTTACTGTGAAGCTAGAGAGAGGAGAGAAAAGGGGGAAAGAATGTCAAGTTCAAATTATTTCAAAAACCGTGTCAATTATTCATGTATAAGTAAGCATACAAACATTTTCATATTCTAGCATCTCTTCTTCATCCTCCCTCCGCCTCCTCTCTCCTTTTTCATTACAGACGGCAACGCCGCCTCTTCAGTCTTCAGCAGCAATGGTGGTTGTCTGCACTGACGAACAGCCCGATCGCGACTTGAAAATCGAGGAGGAGAGTTGCAGGGAGACTAAGAATCGCTATTCCCTGCGAAGGACTAGTGCAAGAGTGAAGACTCACAGCTCTCCTCCTTCACCACCTCCTCCTGCCGTGAAGAAAAGAGCCGCCGCCTCTTCCTCCTCCAGCAAAGTGGGGCGGGTAGATAAACAGCTGAAGACTGAGAATGCTAAGTGCACCACCACCACCGCTACCACCACCACCACCACCACCACCACCTTCACGGCCGCCGCCGTGGTTGCAGGTGGCGTCCACAGCGATGAGTCTGCCGTTGTCCCGGTGGAGAAGGGGGCTTACGCTAAGGTCACGGAAACCCTCCGTAGGTTCAACAAGTATTATCTTAATTTCATCCAGGTAGCTATGCCTAAGTATTTTCTACGAGCATATGATTCTATTCTGAAAATAGTATGAACGGCATTAATGTATGTGTCTGTGTTGTAGGCAGAAGAGAGCAGGTGCTCAAAGCAGGAGGCAGATCTCAGGCTTCTAAAATCAAAATCCAAGGTTCGAATGCGTAATTTCCCTAATCTCAAGTTGATGAGCATACTTGTTTTCAAATGCATATTTATTTGTTATAATCGTTTTTTTTATCATTGGAAATATGTTTAGAATGATTATAAAGCTAAAGATGAAATCAAGAAGCCTGCCAAACGCCCTGATCTCAAAGCCATCACCGAGGTATGCCCTAATTTCTGTTTCTGGTTTCCAGTTTATTAGAGAAGCTGCACTACTTTCAATAGTTACTATATTGGTTTCATTTTACCATTCTTAAAGACTTACTCCTACATTTTACTACCGGCTTAGAGCATCTCTACATACTGTCAAAATTGCTCTTCAATCGAACTGAGTTTAGAGAAGTGTTCACTCTCCTCCAACACCAAATAATGTTCTTCAATACATTTGTGAGAAAGAATGTTACTTTTCTATGTAGTCTATTTATAAAGTACTTATAAGGAGATTAAAAAAATTATTTGTAGAAAATGAAGAACAAAATAGCACAATTGGGTTAAAATCCACATACTGAATAATGCAACTAGGAATACATGACATACCATAACATTTGACTTGGTCGTTAAAATTACATAACCAACACAAAAAAATGAGAAAAAAAAAACATATTTCTGAGTACTAAATTACATGACAAAACACATTAGTGTTTTGATGTAATTTTCTTCTGTGGTTGTGTAAATTTTTGTTGCTAACTATATAGATATTATTGTAAACATATAAATCTTTAAAGTGCTTGTGAAGAATATATTGAGAATATATTGGGAACAAGTTAATGGGGTGGCAATAAATTATTGTTTGATGTGACACTTAGTGCCAGTGAAAGGTTCATTTTGTTAAGGAAATGAAAAGGAGCGAAAGAATACAAAGCTGCCAAAGTGAACCTATCCACTTTAGGATAAACCCCGAATTCGATCCTCATTAAAATCTTTATAAGTAAAACCCCAAAAGGGGAAACCTCATAAAGGATAACCAGTGCCCCTCTATTGCAGGATGTGACAGTTACTGCATTTTGGGCTGGGGATAGTGTTAGTTTTAAAGTCTCAAGTGGTCAATTTCTTGAGTATATTTGTTAAATGGCAAGGCATGTCTCATTGTTTAGTAACTTCTTGTTTGGTGCAGTAATATATTTCTTACACTATTTCAAAATTCGACATTAGTACATTGCTTCTATCTGATGTTGACACCTTCCGCTAAAACATTATCCACTTATTTCACTTTTTGATATTGAAACGGCAGATGATACAAACTAAAGCAATTCTAAACCCTGAGAAGAGATTTGGCTCCATTCCAGGTTGGTGGCATTAAAATGAGTGTACTTTTTCTTGTTTTATATAAATTTGTTGTACCTAAATGTTGTTCTGGAAAGTCATCACTAAAGTTGCCCCCGGAAGACAATCAAACATATTTTTATTTCCACATTAGCATTGACATTTAAATGCTTTCTGGAATTGGTTGTCAAGACATTTAAATGCTTTCTGAAATGATGATCCACCGGTACATGACAATTCAAATGCAACTTATGATTAAGCATTGGTTTTTTCCTACTTTAATATTTTTTTTTTCTAACTTATACTGCATTACAATAGTGTTATTTCTATAGATGGGGACTGCACTAGTAGTAATCTAGAGGAGGGGAACATTGAGACTTGCCAATTATTATAAAGATCTTAAATGATGCTAATTGACAGAAAGTAGGAAACCAAATGAATTAATTAACTTAAATTAAGGCCATCTTTTATGTTTGATTATTGTTTGTCCATGATTGCATCATTTTCAACCTATCATTTTGTCGGCTGATACTTCTAGATCCTCAAGAGGAATGACAAACAATAAAGTCTTTCGAAATTAGGAACATATAAAAGGATGTAGCCATTGTTCTACGTGCCTAGATAAATGGTAGCATCAAAATCTTCATGGAGCAATTGTCTACCTTCATGTCATAATTGATTTTTATTATTCCTAATATCACAAACATGATATTTTACGAGTAACTTTGATAGGTATTGAAGTTGGCCATCAATTTTTTTCACGAGCTGAGATGGTTGTGGTGGGTTTTCACCAACACTGGTTGAATGGAATAGATTACATTGGAAAAACTGCTGGCACTTCCAGAAAATCAGGAAAAACATTGGTAATTAAGCCACTCCATCACATATGCCCTTATATATTTCCATTGTGGCTTGATCTGAGTAATTTAGCTGTTAATTTCAACATCACCACGCATCGTTTGCATCTAGTTCTTTAGTACTCCCTCCGTACACGAAAAAGCTGTGTGTTTGGGTTGGACACGAGTTTTAATAAATGAGTTCAGTTTGTTATGTGTGTACTAAGGGTCTCATTTGTTATATAGTTTGAAATTTATATTCAATATTGGGTGAGTGTGTTGTGGGTCCCACTAATTAAGTGAATTGTGTGGCTCATATTACTAATAATGGAACATGCATTTTTTCCGTGGATGGACTGAAGTGGTAATACATGCATCTTTTTTGTAGACGGAGGGAGTAGTTTTTAAGGCTTTTTTTCTTACAGTTTCTGGCTTTGTCCACTCTACCAATAGTTGCATGTGTTTCCTAGTTATTAATAGCGCGCGCTATGTGCGCTATCGCGCATCGCGACTCGGCACGCAAGGAAATCGAGCCGCACCGCTATTCTCTGTACACATTCCGATAGCGCGCTATTAGGGCGCTATTTGGCGCTATGTGCGCGATTTCCAGCATGTGTATAGCGTGCTATAGCGCGCGTTAGGTATATCTGCATGGGCTAACAGGCTTGGGCTTAATATTATAATTAATTAGGGTTTAATTAGGTTTAGGCTTTAGATTTGTATTAGTATAGTATTTAAAGATGACGGTCTGCATGCGTGAGAAATGCAAGAGGCTCACGAGCACGACAGATTCTTCACGGATCTTCTTCGGTTCTTCACAGTATAGTATTTTTAGACTTCATCTTTTTTATTACCTAGATTTATTATGCATATTTCTCTTATAATTATAATATATATGGTTTTATATGCTTCTGCGCGATTTATTCAAATAGCGTGCTATTCGCGATGCGCATGTGCGATAGCTCTAGGACATGTTTGCGCGATGGTGCGCGATGCGCGATTAATAACTATGATGTGTTTAGAATTAGTATGTCAATCCTTTAGATGTTTCACTGTTAAAGTATCCACATCATGATATTACATTCAGACTTCTGATTCTTCTCAATTCTACTCCATTTGTTTTCTTCAGCCATGTTTTATCACTATTGATCAGCATGTCAAAAAGTTGTGCTAAAAGGAACCTTTTGCCCTAGAGAGAATCACTTAAATTTGATCAACAATTAATACCTAGGTCAAGGTTTTGTTATTCATTGTTTTTTTCTTTCCTCCTTTGAATTGCAGGATTTGAAAGGATATACGCTGCCACTTACTGTATCAATTGTTTTGTCTGGCCAATATGAGGACGATTTAGACAATTGTGAGGAAATTGTTTACACCGGTCAAGGTGGAAATGATTTGCTTGGAAACAAAAGTCAAATTGCTGACCAAAAATTGGAGCGAGGCAATTTGGGGCTCAAGGCATGGATATCTTAAACTTCAATTGTCTCTTACAATAATTTGTAATTGCCTTGACTGCATTTAGAATGATTTGTTCCCTTACCCATCCTCTTTTCAAACCTGGCTTAATAAGGGGCGAGACATGAGCTGTTATATGCACCAGGGTATTCTTGCTTGCACAAAGTTGCTTCTGTTATTAGAATGGTTGTGAGTCCTTTTAGGGCTGACTTTAATTGTTGTATGACAGTCGGTCTACAAGAAGCTCATTATGTATGCCAATTTCCTGTTGATTTGACTTTAAAGATAATGATAACAAAGGAGTCTTTAATAAATAGTTTCTGTTACAGGCTTCATAGCCAACGATGTTATATTTGTCTGTGGTATATTTTGCATAGTTGTAAAAAGTTAATGAGATAGTATACACATCCTTCATTATATATATATATATATATATATTTTTTTTTCTTTCTATATCTAGGATTGATAATTTTTTGAATAGCATGTCACTGATCACGATATGTTTGGTTTTTTCACAGAATTGTATGGAGCAATCCATACCTGTCAGGGTAGTCCGTGGACATAAATGCCAAAGCAGCTATGTTGGGAAGGTTTATACCTATGATGGATTATATAAAGTAACTAAGCTTTATTATGCTAGAATTAAGTTTGTCCCTCCCTGTAGGTTGATATATGCAGAGCCTTAATTCCATTTATTTTGCAGGTTATTAAATATTGGGCTGAGAAGGGGGTCTCTGGCTTCACAGTTTACAAGTTCCGTTTAAAACGCATTGAGGGACAGCCACCTTTGACAACAAAGGAGGTCTACATTATACTACCAATATGATCTCACACACACACACACACACACACACACACACACACACATATATATGGGGATGGATTAGTATAGAAACTAGTCCTCCCGTGAAATTATTTTACATACTATATTTATGCTTTGATTAATGAAGACGGTAGATCATATAATGATGAGCGGTTCAAATTAGTTCCTAGTCGATTAATGAAGCATTATTGTAGACATAATGATACATAGTTTTTATGTTCCTCTAGGGATGGTTTCTACCAGAACCATCCCTCTCTATATATACATCGTTGTATGCTTGGTCTGCTTGTATTTGATACCTATACCTTTTAGCCAGAAATATCTGCTTGCATGGTTATTGGGCCCTTTTTAACCTATCTTTTCTTAATCAATGCGCTGAGAATATCTTCAACCATAGAAAAATATGGTTATATCTACTGTAAAGCCATCTTGGAAAGTGTCTCTTTTTGATTTGCAAGCTTTCCAAATTAGTCATGTCCTACATTTGACTCTACATTGCTCCATGTTGGTTTAGTTGTAGTAATCTTTACCTGCTAGGGCCTGCCAGGTGATGAGATTATCCTCATGTTTAGCATTGTATTATGCATTGTCAACTGTTTCCTAGTTCTGAGTTTGTGTAATTATATAATTTCACACTTATAGTGCTTGAATTGTTATTTTCTGCATCTGTTTTCAGGTTTTCTTTACTCGTGGTCGTATTCCTAACTCTATATCAGAAATCAGAGGGTATAAATGATGCTAATATGAGAACTATTAATACCTTGCTTCTCTTTCTTTTGATTCTTTGCATTGTGGAGTGAAATTCCTTTTCTTTTATTTAAAGGTTGGTATGTGAAGATATTGCTCAAGGCCTTGAAAATATTCGCATCCCCGTCACAAATGTGGTTGATGATCCTCCAATTCCCCCAGAAGGTTAGTTCGATGATGTGATTTGGCTTTAAATTTGGTACCAAAATGACCATGAATTGTTATAATTTTCTGAGGCATCAATATTAAGTGTGCTTAGTGAACTTTTGACTATCAAATTTTGCATAAAAAGTACATTGAATAAGCATTTCTTTCCTTGGATATTGCTGGTGATCTTGAAACATTAGTCAATCTGTTTTCCATGCACATTTTAATTCAACATTTATGTACTTTGGTTAAGGTGGCAATGACAATCACCTATTCTCTGAAATTCTCTCTTAATTTTTCAGACTTTGGTTGAGTGACTTACATGATGTCTGAATTTAGGTATTGTCTACATCAAGGACTTGAAATTTAGTAAGGATGTACCAGCCCCTACAATTGCTTCAAGAGGATGCGGCTGTCGTGGCTCCTGTACGGATCCTAGAAGTTGTGCATGTGCAAAACTCAATGGGGGTGCTTTCCCATATGTGCACAGGGATGGTGGAAGGTATGGACATTCAAGCAAATTGAGTTTCATTATATTTAGTATAACGTATGGTGCTGTAAACTCTCTCTTCGAATTACATTAAATCTTCAGAAGTTGGTAGATGGGAACTTTTTTTGTTAAGAATATAATTTCTTTATCTGGGGTGGTGCCAAGTCTCGATATCTTTTATTAAGGAAACCCACTTTGTTTCATGCTGCAACAATTTTCAGCATTTATGAGAAACTGATTTATTTGTCTTTTGCCATTACTTAATTCGTTTGGATGTTGTTTTAATTTCTTAGATCACCATTTTAAGTTCAGTTGTTTAAGCTTACACAATGACTCATGCTTTATCTTGTTCTTCTTCGAAGGCAATGAATTTATAACTCAAGTAGAGAAATATGGAATATGCCTTACATATAATGAGATGTGCTTTATCTTATTCTTCAAAGGCAATTTGTTTATAACTGGAGTAGATAAGTGTGGAATTTAGATCACTAAACATATAATTCTTTCTATAGCATGAAATGATTAAAAGGCATTGAGTTCAATTTTAAATTTTCAATAACCTTTTTCTGAATGAAATCAAAGGAGCCTCTCAGATATTTCATTTATCGCTGTATGATAGGTTCCTTACAAAAGATTGTGTGGTATTAGGTTGAAATGAATTGAATCTGCCTCAAAGAATTATGTTGCTTCATGATTGGAACAATCAGCTAGTGGAAGGCATTTCTAGTTATTTTGCTCTAGTTTTGGTTGTCTGTAGTAAGGAGCAGGATCAGATACCGTGTGCTTCTTGGATGATTTTTTTTATTAATCTAATTCTATTTTATTTGCCAGACTAGTTGAACCAGCTGATGTTGTTTTTGAATGCGGTCCAAATTGTGGTTGTGGACCTGATTGTGTCAACAAGACCAGCCAACGTGGGCTTAGGTTCCGTTTGGAGGTCTGTTTGATCCTCATTATCTTTATAGACCTAAGACAATATTCTTGTATTTTTCCTTATTGGATTTGATATTCACAGGTATTCCGTACCCCAAAGAAGGGCTGGGGTGTCAGGTCTTGGGACTACATTCCTTCTGGTGCTCCTGTATGTGAATACATTGGACTTGTCAGGAGAACTGCTGATTTAAACCCTGCTGCGGATAACAGTTATGTCTTTGACATAGATTGCTTGCAAACAATGAAGGGACTGGATGGACGAGAGGTACAAATGCATTCTTTATTTGGCAATAATACTAGATTATTTAGATATTATTCCACTTATACACTGATTTATGGGGTCTTTTATCTAGAATTTGGAGAATGGATATAGGAGAACAGATTTAGCTTTAAGAATCAGCGTCTATTAGAGATCTTGAGGGAACATCTAGCCTTTAATTTGTGTTAGAATTTGTGAATTTGGGTGGATGAAAATATATATATTTGGGCGTTTGTATTACTGTTTCTTTCACCATTGACATATTCAATTTCTAAGCTGTCTAACTTATGGTCTGTGGACAGATCAAAACGTTAAAATAAGATATTTATCCCATTATTCTCTCACTGCATCTCCGAAGCTATAGCTAGATGACTCATGACTGCAAACCAGTTGATTCATCTATCTTTCTATGATTCTATCTATTTGTTTGTATATCTATTGGAAATAGCTGTTTCTCCTATTTGAAAAATTAGTTGTCATCTAATCTTTCGTCCAAACTTCTTTATTCGACCAGAATATTTGGAACAGTTTGTCTCCAAAAGCTGCTTTCTTGTAGGAATCAAAAAAGTTTTAGATGCACAGTTAGCTAATTGTAGTCTTGACTAGAATAGCATATTTCTCCATGACCTTTCTATGCTTCTTTAGAAGCTAAATACTTTTATTTACTTTCTAGAGTCGGCTAAGGGATGTGTCCTTGCCATCTCACTTAAAGAAGACTGGTGAAGAGTCATCAGAAAGTGTGCCGTTCTGCATTGATGCTGCAGACACGGGTAACCTTGCTAGGTTCATCAACCATAGCTGTCAGCCTAATTTGTTTGTCCAGTGTGTTTTGAGTGAGCATCACGATTTAAAACTTGCAAGGGTGATGCTCATTGCTGCTGATAACATTCCTCCCTTGAAGGTAGGTTCTCTAGTAATTCTCGGCTTCTGCTCATATTTTTCTGCCCTTAAAAAAGTACATACAATTCTGATATTTCTGCAATTTCCGTGTCTTGTTTTTAGGAACTTAACTATGATTATGGCTACGAGCTTGATAGTGTTATGGATACTGATGGGAAGATACGGCAGCTGCCCTGCTTCTGTGGTGCAGACGGGTGTAGAAAGCGGCTGTATTAATGTTATTAGGGGTGATTGCTTGTATATGCTTGCTTGTTGCTTATTTTTGAATGAGGACGATCAAACTAGCCCATTATTTTGTTGTGGCACACACATTTGCAGGGTGTATGTATGCGCTGCCATTTATATTTCTGTGTCGTAACACAGGAAAGTGTGCCCCTTAATTTTGTTAGGTAAAAAGGTGCGGAGAGGATGGCAATTATATATTGTAAATTGGTGACAATTTGAGTTGATGCCAAGAAAGAATATCTATTTGTAAAAATTACTATCTAGCATTTTTCTGTGGGATGCAAGAAACCTTTGCTTTCCATCTCTTACTAGTAGTAGTGAATGAAACATTAGCATTATGCAATTGCAAGCGAGTGGAAATGTAGATTATTTATGTATCTATACATTCCTCCTTTCTATATCTTTTGCGTAACCTCCTTTCTATAATTTCGTTCTATATTTATGTATCTTTTGCGTCTATACCGATTCCTATCTCCCATTCACTTCGTTCCTACCTTCCTCCACCTTACCAATTTATTGATCGTGTTCCTTCTTGCCATTTTAATATTTATTTGTTACTTCTGCCGTGCAAAATAACAAATCACAAATTTATATTGATGGAAGCGATATCTAAAAGGTGTCTGGGTAAGCTTCTATTGCATCTTATAAGATGTAATAATGTATCAAGAGTCAAGATTCAAGAGCTTATAAGTGTTCAAAGTATTTGGTAATTGAGCTTATAAGCTTAAAAAGGATTAAAAACAAAGAAATTAGAATCATAATTAATAATTAAAAAATCTAAAAGATTAGTATGTTTTTTTTTGGGATTCCTCATTATTGTGTGGTGTGGTGACGGAAATTTTTTTTATAAGGGTGTAGGTGTATTACACTTATCCCTCACAATGTAGTATTTTAATAATATAATAAATAATATTATATGAGAGGTGAGCGTAGTACACCCACATCCATGTAAGAATTTCTCGCGGTGATGATGTATTTACTTCATGTTGTGTCACTACAATTTCTTATATTTTTATTAAGTTATTATTCACTAAAACTAATAAAATTGAATATGTGATAGCATAATAAATATATTGTTACACGTTCATTTCGTATGAGAATTATGGTGGATCATTTTGATATCAAATACTCCTCCGTCCCACCAGGCATGGCCTGTTTCTTTTAGGCACGGAGTTTAAGGAGAAAACAATTAAGAATGGAAGATATGTTTAGTAGAGTTTTTAAAGTGAAATAAAGTAAGTAGGGAGAGAGTGAATAGTTAAATAAAGTGGGTAGAGAGAGATGTGGAATAGTGAATGACATAGAAAATGAGGTGGAAAAATTGAGTGAATGTGTAAAGTGGGTTGTTAACAAATTAATTGAACCCTGATCATCTCCTAATTATTTCCAATAAAGGAAACCAGACAAGTATAAGGGACAACCCAAAAAGGAATACAAGCCAATAATAACAGGACAAAGGGAGTATCTTTGTGTCCCATATTAATTTATACTCATATTTTTTTAAAGAATAAAAGTTGCTTATATTTTAAATATCCTACATTATGAGATTAACGTAAAGTTTTTAAAAAATAAGTACAACCACCGATTCAGAATTGACCAGTTTACCCCTAAAATTTCCGATCAGAACCGGCCCGTCGACCACAGTTTTAATTTTTGTGTAACATTGATTTTAAATATTTATACCAAGTCTCTAATAGATAATATAATTTATTAAAAAGCAATGTAGGATTGAAAATTTATTTAATATACAATCTATTGTGTTTCACGTTTGTATGAATGAGATACAAAACAAAAAATGCAGTAAAAAGTCTAATTAGAGTCATCGGACCACGTGTATGAAGTAGTTCAATTTAAGGATACCTAATATATTTGAGAACTTTAAGATGACCATAAGAAAAAACTTTGGAGTAATATATGCTTCCTTTTGTTGGACTTAAATATAAGAATAAGAGAATATCATGTGATATAGCCATAATGAATATTAAAATATAAATTTTGGCCCACTCTCTTTATAAATATAAATTTTAGCCATTTTTTTGAATTTGGACAAAAATACCCTTATTAACCCTACGTTAATTTTCGTTGTGTTGCTGTAATTCCCTCTCTTGTTCTTCTTCATCCTATGCTTTCTCAATTCTCAGTTTCTCTGTCCTAAACACATCCCCCATCTCCCTCCCTAACCTCGCCCTCTTCCACCGCGCTACCCTCGCTTCCCTCGACGGCGGTCCCTCCGCCATCGCCGCCGCCAAATCCATCTACAATTCTAATTCTACTTTTTGCGGCTAAAATATTGCTGGTGGCCATCCAGATCCGATGTCGACGCTGCTGCTACTGACACCTTAAAAGGAAAAATTGAGAGAGATAGTAGCACAAAGCAGAAGAAGACGGTCTGCTAGTTGATGGTAGTATGGTGGCATGGTGGGTGGAGGTGGTTCCATTTTGTGCAGAAAATTGGGTTCAATTTTGGGTAGTTAATCTTACATGGCGACAAAGATGTGTGTATCGCAAGAGAAATTGCAAAAAAAAAATGAGATAAACGGGATCTAATACTGTATCCTTGCAGGTGTTCGAGACTATTTTGATTATTTCAGAACCTTGGAGAGTTGAGAATTAACTTATTGATGTGATGAACCTTTTTGGTTTCTATAGAATTCTCTAGAAAATCTAATGCTGATAGAGTCGAAATGTTTGGTATGGATCAACGATTCAGCAACATAGGGTTATCACTTTGATTTACTATTATTTGGAACAATTGGAATTAATTTTACCACTCGTCCCATATGTACTAGGTCGTAATTTGCAACAATTGGAACTAATTAGATCATTTGCACCAATTGTACCAAATTCGGAACAGTTGGCACTAATAAGATTAAATTTGTACCAGATGTACTAGAACAATTGGCACTAATAAGATTAAATTTGTACCAGAAGTACTAGAACAATTGGTACTATTAAGACTAAATTTGTACCAGAAGTACCAAATGCCTAATACTAGGCCCGAACCAACCCGCGCCCGCCCGCGTCAGACTCGACCCGCTCCGCATTTTATTAAGGGTATTTTTGTCCCAAATTGGAAAAAATGGTCAAAATTTATATTTTTGAAGGAGGTGGGCTATAATTTATATTGTAATGCTCATTATGGCTATTTCATAATATAACTCTAAGAATAATTTGAAGATTTTAAATTTTAAGCTTTTTTTTTTTATATCGTGGGAACCCGCAGTCGCTATTTTTGGTGCGCACTGAGTAAACCCCTGTCCCTTGTGTAGTAACCTGCAAACCATACAGGAGCAGGTAAACCACACTTTCTAAGTACAAGTGTGACATGCTCGACCTATAGAAACGCTTCATCAGGTTCGTACCTGAATAAATTTTAAGCTTTAATTTTATGGAGCCCTGTGCAATAGAAATTTCATAGTATGTGTATATTATTTGAAAGTGATTAGTCCTGCTACAATTTGTTAGTATAACACACATATCACATCAAATCATAATTTAAAAAACAGGTTATATTGAAGGTTAGTATTTTTTATATGGGGTCACTTATTTGTACCAAATCAATGTTGATTCATCACATCTTCAAGTTCTTCTATTTACAAATCACAAATAAATAGAATAAAGATCGCGTCTCGATGGACTCGAAACAATATTTTTAGCTTTGGGCATTAAATACTCTAGTGCTAGGCCAACACACGTATACTCTTCAAGGTTTTTTATTTTTAGCTAATTTTCCACATTTAATCTCGAGTGCATGGATATTAGAGTGCATGAATTAAAATGCAAATAATTCAAAATTTAATATTTACAGAAGTTATTGAAGAATTTAGAAATTCTTGGGCAATTTTTTATTCTTATTCAAAAGATATTTCAATCAACCAAAAGATGAGAAAATATATATTGATTCAAAGTATTTATAAGTTTTTCAATACGTGAAGTTTCATTAAAAATCAATTTGAGATGGAAAATTTAATAATTAATAAGATAAATATGATTGGAGGAATTAGATGAGTTTCACATGGAAGAGAAACAAGGTAAATCCGTTTTCTTTTTTTATATATATAATAGACATGAAGCGTGGAAATTAATTTTCTTTTGACATTGATTTGATATATTGTAAATAATATTTATATGACGCCACCGTTCATAATTTTCAATTTAAAATGTGTTAAAAATTGAACTTTTTTTTGTAATTACTACACATCTTAGCCAAAAGGTTGTGACAGTGTTGCATCCTTTTCATCTTTTTTACTTCAATTATAAAAAATATATATTATTTTCCAATTTTTTCTTTTCTTTTCTTTTCTAGCTTTTTTATTCCTTCATTTTAAGCGCACCCCTCAAGGGAAAATATAGATTAAATTCCAAATTAAATTTAGTAGGGAAATATAGTGCTACTATGTTTTTGGTGAATGGGGAGAGAAAAGGAGTGTAGAGAGAGACGACTGAAGTAATGCCGCGTGCCTCTATGCGCATATTATATTATATATATACAGATCGAAATAAATTAGAGAGAGAAAGAGGCGAAACCCGCGACGCTGAAACTGCATCATCTATCCAATTTCCGACCGGAATTTTCATGTCCATCTTGCCCTCTCTGAATCACGGTTCAACGTCGTCTTCGTCTTCCCCAACCTCTCAATCTTCTTCTTCCAATCATGGATTCGTCAATCATCCTCAACAACAAGACCTCCAATTATCTGCTTCCCCTCCGCCGCCCTCTAATCTCTCAGGTTTCCTTCTTATCTCGCCGCTCATTTAATGTTCTCTTGTTATTGTAAGCCTACTTCTGCATCCATTTATTAGGGAGTTGTCTGATCTGGTAAAATTTTGGTATCAGATTAGGGCGCAAATTAGCTAAGCTTGTACCGGGATATTTAGTTTTGGTGCTTTATGATAGATATATAAATCTCAGTGGAGTAAAACGTAAGAAACTAATTGAATTTTTGAAGCATGCCTGAATTAGCCGTTGAGTTTTTCGGTTTTTTGTTTCCTTTTAATTTGAGTTTACGGCAGCTGTTCAGCTTTTGTAGCTTGTTTCCCTCATTTTGATGAGCTTACAATAATGGTTAATGACAATTTGGTTACAAGCTTAGTCTATTGCCCCAATCTTAGATTCACATCGTATCTTGCTTCACCTTTTAGCCTTAGGATTGAGAAGTCATATGATTCCTTTTCAAGCTTGTTTAAAATTTGTATGTGTTTGGAAGTTTTCATTTGTCACACCACTTTTCGTTTATTAATTCAGGAGGACAAGTGCCTCCATCTGCACATGGTCGAGGTGGATCTTCCAAAGAGGTACGACAGGTCTATTTTCTGTGGTGTTTTTACTTTTTTTGTAAATACGATTAATTGGTCTTACTTTTGCATTAGTTTAAAGGTAAGGCAGCACTATTTGGCCACTGAATCTTGCTTGTTTTGTGCATGTCACGCCTGTGTGTTAGCCTCATGAACTAATCTAGTTGTCTGGCTATTGATTTAAATTCGTATTTAATCAGATGAAGGGAAGGGAGAGACAGAACCGTGGAAAAATCCCAGTTCAGCTAACTGATCCCATAAACTCGCCTCCAAAGGATGCTGCTCATTTGCAGGTTGGATCTTCTGAACGGCGAAGCAGATCATCTGGAACTGTTGTTTCCTCATGTGGTGCATCTTCAACTTCACAAATGATCTCCGCACATTCAACTGGAAGAAAAGCACAGACAGTCTGCAATCACTTGTTAAATTTTCATTATGATCCTATTAATGTTTCTCGTCCACAGTACAGGACACCTCCACCACGACGACAACCAAAGAGGAGACCCTATAACAAGGATTTATTTTTTCAAGCAAATTACAAGTTTGTTGTGCTAGATACTGGGAACTATGCTGCCGAGTCTATTGACCCAGATAAGATGTTGTGTTGGGATGATATCATTTGCTTGAAGTATTCTACTCCTTTTCCTGCTCAGTGTCCAATATGCTTGGATGATCCCCTATGTCCACAAATAACCTCTTGTGGTCATATCTTCTGTTTCCCGTGCATTTTGCAATACTTTTCCATGGGTGAAGATGATCCTAAAGTTGAATGCTGGAAAAAGTGCCCATTATGCTTCACAATGATTTCTTCAAGAGATTTGTATACCATTCGCATTGAGAATGTTAAGCAGTACCGCGAAGGCGATGAGGTAGACTTTGTGCTATTAAACCGTAAAAAAAATTCATTCAGTTCGTCTCTTAAAGACAACGAGAACAGCAATATTGAAGATGAGATTGTGGATTCCTTCTCAAAGTTCACCCTGACTTCAGATGTAGAACTGCCTGTTAGAGAAGCAATGTCTGACCTCGATAGTTGGATAGCAAGAGCTGACTCAGGCCTAGTTGATGACATCGAAAAACTTCCATATGTTTGTGCTGCAATGGAACAGTTGAAACGAAGAAAGAAATATTGGAACGAGCATTGTGCTTCTAACTTTGACAGGGCGAAGTATGGATCTCCACCAACTGCAGGTGCTGATCTGACTAAGAATGATAAGTTGAACCATTTTGGGAAATCATCTCCAAGTAAGGTGATTGATGACTTATGTGCACCTAAAGTTATAGATAGCAATGAATCCATTGGAGATAAGGACAGATCATTATCTTCTTCATTCAATGAGAATAAGAGCTATCCACATGGACTTTCTAATGGCACGAAGGAGAGCAAAGAGGGTGATTCATACAATTTCTACCAGGTCTTTGTTCTATCCGATGCTCTTTTCCCCCCTTTCCCCTCTCTCCCTTCCTTCTTATCTAGACACACACACGCACATGCACATGCACGCTCATGGGCGCGCGCACACACACACACACACACACACACACACACACACACACACACACACTCACACACACACACACACACACACAAACACACACACACACACACAAACTGGTAAGTTGAAGAAACGATTCATATCTGCATGTATTAAGGGTATCTAGATGTCTGTGTGTGGTATGGGAGATCAATCATGATAGATTTTTCTATGGATTTCCTACTTGATGGATGCTAAAATATTGTTTTCATTTTTATTTCTTCATTTGATGTATAGGCCATTGACGGTCAGCATCTTATCCTTCATACTCTTAACATGAAGTGCCTACTACGACATTATGGTAGCTATGAGAAGCTTCCTAGAAGGTATGAGATGGCTGTTTCCTTTTGCCTCATCATAACTTTTTTTTAAGTATATATCAAGCAAGTGAATCAGGATGTCTGTATTTATGGCTAAACTGCTAGTTGTTGGTACAAAATGTAATTAAGAATATATTGTTTGATGAAAATGCTTACATACGCCCTACCCTTGTTCTCTCTTTTTCTTGTGAGTTCTTGTGCTATAAGATTACCGTGCATTAAGAGCTACTGACATGTAATGTAACCATTCTATTTGCTACTTGCCTAAAAATTGGTTCTATAAAAGTCATGTAATATGATTTGTTTTTGTTCATACTTTTAAACTTTGAGCCATATGATAGATTGACAACTAAAATTGCAGAATCTCTGGGAAGATCTTACAGTTGGAGACAGTGACACAGTCAGAGGCTATGAGGCGGCGCTATCGCTTCTTAAGCCATCTCTCCTTAACAACAACATTTCAGGTAAGAGACTCTTGCTTTTGTAATCTCTTGGTTTGCCACTACATGTCCCCCTTTTGCCTCTTCTAGCTGGGAGCTAGCCTATAGTCAATCAATCATATGTCTGATGCCAATCACACACTTCTTAACAGCTTTGTGAAATTGATCTGGGTAATATACTACCTTCTGAGTCCCTTTCTCCTTTTATGGATGAAATCAAGAATAGAGAAAAGCAAAGAAAGCAACTTGCTCAAAAGGTATGCCTTAAGTTTCAAGTTGTTTTACAGTTGTCAGAAAATTCAACCTTTTCAATAATTATCATGTATGGTCTTTTCTGTTCCTGTGTGAATTTGCCATAATTGTAAATGGTCTAGGTTGAGTATGCTTCAGTTCAGTGCTTCACTGGTTACATATTTTTCGTACATTGATATGCCCTTGGTGGAGTATGCTAGGAAGTGACACATGTCCTTTTTTTGATCGGAGGAAGTGACAAGTCTGTTATGCCTTGTTGACATCACATCGAAATTATATTAATTGCTGATAATATTCAGTCACCATGTTGTAAACTCATGCTATGAGAGTTGGTTTTCTGTATATAGGAACATAAGGACAAACTCAAAGCTGAAGCTGCGAGCAGTCAGTTTGTGCACATGCCTTATTATTCGCATGATGCTCCACCGATATTCTCCACGGATGATTTCGAAGGTGATACTTTATTCTCTGGATGATGATGCTATAGAAGTTACATTCTAACTGGTGAACTAGATTACAAACCAACTGATGTACCTGCAATGTTCATTAGTTGAGGTATTTGGTTTGCTTGTTTAAGCTTATTAAGAAAATTGATCCTTTGTTTCAAGCATTTTAGCGGGAGGTGTGAAACGTTTTTGGATACTTTGTTCTGATATGTTTATGGTCCAAGATTTGAGTCAAGCTTATCTTGTGTGCTTGGGCAGATGGCTATATTGTGCTTTCGTTTCACTGGTTCTTGTTAAACATCTGTACTAACTGTTATAGCATGTTACATTTCTCATGCTCATTCCATTTGTGTGTTCCTTGCTTCACTCTCCTCATTATGAACTTATGGATGTTGTTCTTCTGCTCGAAAGCTTTGGGAAGTCCTGCTGCGGCATCATCTGGTCCTTCAATTTCTGGGGAAAGGCTAACATTTTCAAGTGTTGCGAGGCTTGGTTTTGCTGCTGCACATGATTCTCCTGGTCTGAAAACTGAAGAAGTTAAAATTCCCTTGAAGATTGATCCGCCTCACGGCTCTGCTGCAAGTGGTAATTTACCAACAACACTATGTCCTCGGCATCATCTTTGTTATAAAAGTGTAATCGTAGTGTGGTGGCTGATTGTTTGACCTCCATTTGATTCAGGGTGGAAAAATAGTGGTGCCTCATTTGCCAATGTAACTTCAAAAGCAAAACAAGAGGAAATGCCGAAGACGAATGAAGGTGGGAAGAAAGGGAAAAAAGCAAGCAGAGTTCTACTGTCCACATCAGGTGGACGCCGCTATTGATGATATATATTCTTCTTGTTTGACATCGCCAAACTGTATCAGTAGTTATTATGCTTGTTTGTTGTACTAGGATATCTCTGTTTTTTTTGTCCCAATGAATGATGACAGGGACAGGGTTAGAATTGTGTACAACCATGTTTTTTTTCCATCATGAAAATTGTAATATGGTTGCTTTGGGATGAATAATATTTGGTACTGTTACAACTGTGCTAAAGTTTAAAGTTTGATTTTTAAATAAGTTTCGAACAAAGGGTAAATATGATCATACATTTGAATAACTAGAAAGTGGTTGAGATTCAATCTGTCCTGTATTTCTAAAATCTGACAGTCGTTCAAACAATTAGGACAAGCATTTGGGCAAGGTATTTTTAACTTAAACCTTCATGAGATTCATGAACAAGATAGCAGTCCAGGAACTGTACTCTCTTCTGAACTGCTATTCGGACAAGCATCAAATAATTAGGAGTTGAGACTGCAAAGCGGAGCTCAAGCCTAAAATCGAGCTCCATAACCTTACCGATTAAGTAGACATGTATGTGAAGATGCACCTGTTGACCATATGAAGCTCCACTATTGAAAGGGAGTCTCAATTGACAGTTTCGCATCCCAAAAAGGCAACGGAGATGCGCAGAGGTTTCGATGGAATTTAGCCCTTGAGTGCAAAGAAATGTGTTGAGCTTTGTTTGCAAACACATTTAGCAAACTTTGTACATGAACCAAAAAAAAAATACTAGATTTTTGTAATCTTTTGTAGGGAACAATGATCGTGCTCAATTATAGCCTCACATAACGATCAAAACCTAATTCTTGTCATTAATCTCTTACAAATGGAACAGATATTACTCTGTACAATTCTTTCTAGTTGATGAAATAAATTGACAAGAGGCGATCGGCGCATCCCCTGCCACAAACAGTTATTCTAAATAAAGATCAAAATCACTCAACGCATCACTACCGTAAAAATATAATTCCTTGTTCAAACAAAAATATAACAAGACATGATAAAAAAATTGCGAATTCATTTTCTCAGCAGCAGATAATAGATAACGAAAACCAACACAAAACACTACTTCTTCGTGTTTTTGTTCAGAAGCTCATCAGGAACGTTTTTTAGGAGCTTGCGCTGCTTGGATTTGGCGATCTTCTTGAGCGTTTTAGGGTTGGTAATTATCTGCAGCTTAGTTCCCGATTTGAGAATATTCTCCTGCTTCTTCTTCTCTCTCTCCTCGCGCAGCCGCCGCTTCTCCTGCTTGTTGTGGCGAATCTCCTCCTTGAGCTCGTTCATCCTCGCTCTGTACGCCATCTTTATCTGCTTCTCCCTCGACCGCTGCTCCGCCGTCGACCCCTTCTTCACCTGCACGGCCGACGCTCGCCGCGTCCGGACCTCCTTCCACTTCCTTCCCGATACTTTCCCGGCGATTACTCCGTCGTACGTCGGCTTACCGTAGGACGGTTTGTTCGGATCGGAGGTGGACTCGACGGCCTGCCGCTTCGATGGATTGGCGGCGGCAGCGTCGATGTCCATGGATGATTCTTCCTCATCGAACAAGTGTAACTTCTCAGCTTCTTGCTCGGCTCTCTTGCGCTTGAAGGTCTTCCCGCCAAAGCCCTCGTCGAGCTTCCGGAAATCGATGGTGCAAGCCATTTGTAATTGTGAAGCTTGATATTTTCAATGGTTTTCTTTCTAGGGTTTAAAGGGGAGTCGAATTACCAAGGGTTCCTTTCGTGGGCCGACTATTTTAAATGGGCCTTTCTCAGTTATAAAAGTTAACAACTTCTATTTTTTTAGTACACATATGTTGCATAGGTGACGGGTGCAGATACAATAGTGGGATAATTTTTAATTTTTTTTTTTACTGTGTATTGCTTTTTTTATTGGTATGCCTCGCGATAAGTGTTATACTCCTCGGTCCAAAAATAAAATACTCATTTGGGTTCCACACACAAATTAAAAAAAGCTAATAAAGTTATTTTGAATAGGTAAAAGTTAGAATATAGGGATAGTGAGATAATTACAAAAAAACAGCGGCAATGACAAAAAATGGTGGTATTGATCAAAAAATAAGAATAAAGTTGTTATGTCGACTAAAAAGTAAGAATCAAGTTGAAATAAAGTTGTTATGTTGACTAAAAAGTAAGAATAAAGTTGTTGTAAGGTGGGGCCACCAATGACAAGATATAATAAATAAAGGAAAAATAAGAGGGTATGATTGTACAAAAAGATAAATATGCATTTGATTTGTGGACAAAAACATATGAATAAGTAGGCATTTGATTTTTGGACGGAGAGAATATTTTTTAACCATCCTCTCTTACAAAAATGTGTGGACTTCACCATTTTTAATGTTTTTAATAATTTTCTTAATTCGTATGTCGAAACTACACAATATCTTGGGTCAGAGGAAGTAATATGAGTGTAATACTGCATGAACACATATTTTTTATATTTTATTATATACTCTTTCTGTTTATGATAAGTGTGGGCTGAAGTAAGTGGCATTAGTTTTAAGAGTCTGAGAGTGGATGAGAGTGGGAGGTAGAAGATTCTGAGTGGAGAATATGTTCATATCTTTTACCCTTAAACGAAAATACAATCAAATGGAATAAAGGGTAAAAAGATAAAATTTTGAGTGGAGTAATTTTCATATATTGAACGACCAAAAAAAACTGCAATGATGTATTCTTGGAAACATTTATGCATCATAAGTTTATAGATATTTCAATGAGTGTATTTTTTTTTTTTCTTTTTTCCATTTTTGTGTTTTTTAAATTTCTAGATTTACAAAAATAACTAGTTCTATTTATCTCGACTCGTCTTTTTATAAAACAAAAGAAAAGGATGTACATTATAGTACGACCAATCGCGCTGTACGGTCGATCAATACAACAAAGTATTGACTTTTTTTCGGTAGATTAATAGATCTAATTAGATCTTAATAGAGGATTAATAAACCTTACTAGATATTTCCAATGTGCCTTGCTCATATTTCCAATGTGTTGTGCGATCAACGATACTATGCCATTAAAAATTATCTACTTTTGGTCACAACTCTGATCACAACTTGTGTTTCACAAGCACCCTGCACTTTGTCGTTCACCATTCCAGTCTCTCTCCCACCGATTACATCCCGTCCGCATGCACGCCTCGAACTTGTTATTAGAGTCGAGAACAATCACGGAAAGAAGAAACTCTATAAAACTTAGGTAACATCAATAAATTCGTCGTACAAAATTGTTTACCGTTGCACATAGAAAGTCTCTACTACAATAATCTAACCAAGCACACGGTACTGCTGCTAATGTTTATTTTAAAAAAAGTCGGAATATCCTGCCTGGCTGCAGAGACTTTGTATATGCAGACAAGGCTAATCTTCAAACTGAACCATTTTGAGATTTGCTTTCTGAAACAAGCTGCGAAAGATCACTCTCAAAGAAGGCTGCGTGAAGAGCCCTTACGCATTGTTCTGCTTCACTGTCATTTACGATCAATGATATATTGACCTTCGAAGCACCTTGAGAGATCATCTGAACATTTACACCATTAGCACGAAGAACATGGAAAGCCTGCACACATTACAAATCACAAACAAGATAAGTAACAGCAGTAAGCGTCGTTTTAGGTCAAAAGAAGATCAACACAAGCCAAGCAATTTGGATTTGAGAGTCTTTTGTTGGTTTGGGGCCCAACATTAGTGAAAGTTATAAATGTAATCTCAAAGCCTTCAGACAAGAAAGTAATGAGTACAAACTACAGCCTTTCTGTAGTAATATGCAAGAATCACTTAAAGTAGCAGCACAAAGTTCCAATGGTATGGAATATATTATAGCATGAGTCGTCATGGGAATCTTCGAAGTTGCAGCAACTTTTTGTTTTTTATCATAACTGTTTATGCTTAGGAAATGATTTCATCCCTCGTATATATATATCCTGCATAAGCAAAGTTAGTGCGATTCAATTAAGGCATTACCTTTTCGAGTATCAGTGAGGATCTTTGAACATTTCCAATGAGAGAGATGATAGATCTGTGCTGGAGAAGATTTACAACTGCAATTTTTTCTAGTTCTTCCACCACATGGTCTAATTCCTGATCAGGAAGTGAGAAGCAAGGTAAGAACCAATAAAGACCAATCTACCGCAAAAGATGTCAAACTTGAAACAGGAAACTGAGTCAGATTATAGCCCAATAATGATTTTTTTAGGGAATGAAGGTCTGATATCATACGCTTGCCTGCTGGATAAGTTCTCTACTCCAAAGCTTGGAAGGGTCCAACGTCAAGGAAATACTCACTTCACTAGTGGCAACAACATCAACAGATATGCCTAAATCCTCAAAAATTGCAAAAACCTGAAACACAACGAATATTTATTTTAAGAAAGAAACAAAACAAATATTAAGTGAAGTGCATCAGGAAAGAGATAAAAATAAAGGCGGTTGCATGCGTGCATGCTTGCATAATCATCAGCATTGCTTGATCTTAGCAAGAAAACCAAATTGACGAAGCACCTTAGCAAGAAAACCAAATTGACCAAGCATTCTTGTGCTCACGATATCCAACATCGTAACGTTCCTTTTCAAAACGATGCTAGTGAGTACTGCCTGCATATGCAAAGAAAAATAAGTGCACAACTTCAGGAGAAATGGATTGTTCCTCAACACAATTATGCAACTAAGTGACTAACCTCACTCATGTCCCTTGTTCTTGTAATAAGGGTTCCAGGAGCTTTTGGATTATAAGAGTTCTTCACTCGCACAGGAATATCACCTTCCCTAGCAGGCCTCATGGACTGTGGATGGAGGACCTTTCAATCCAAACAAATTAACTAAGTAAAGCAGCTTATGAATAATAAAAGGAGACTGCTAGTAGTAGGTAATCACTATCATGACACTATTGTCTGTTCTCTGACCAAGAAAATAACAAGTGGAGCGTCCTCAAATGGCAGTCCCAAATGCAAGTTCAATTGTTTGGAACCAGTACAACTAAAAAGCTACACTAATTTTTTTTGTTTATGAACGACAACATTTGCAAATGTAAAAGTTAGAATCTCAACTAATCTGCCCTGAAAAAATAATTAAATTTCTGAAAATAACATCATCACTTTCATGTCCAGACAACCTATCTATTGATCTTTAGCCAAAACCAATACTAAAATTTGTTTTCCAAAGTTCGCTTATGCAACAAGAAACAAGCAAATCATGGTGCAGCATTAAAAAAGAAATGTTAGTGATACCTGAGCACCAAAATAAGCAAGTTCAGCAGCTTCATCAAAAGTTAGATAGGACACAGGTGCTGCTTTGGAATATATATTAGGATCACAGGTCAGAACACCATCAACATCTTTCCACACCTACATGGATAGAACAGTTAACTAATGTCAACCTTGCCCCATCATATAAATGTATTTCATATAAGATAGTGACCATGGCATACTACAACATCTCATAGCATGGTTACAATTCCAAGAACTGGATTAGAAGTGTTTTTTGTTTAAAGTTTCTCGATAAGATGTACAAACTCCACACAATGGAGAAGAGAGTAGTAAAGCAGCATAAGAAGAATACAAATAAATAAACCAGGATCCACAGAATAAATAGAAGAGTCAATGATGTTTAACCTGGATTTCTCTTAAACCCAACGCTTTCCCAATTGTTGTGGCAGTTAAATCACTACCACCTCTCCCTAGTGTGGTCACTGCACAACTTCTCCAACCCTACAATTAGGCCAACATACCCTCATAATTCATTGATAAATGTACAAGGAAACCACATGAATAAGTAAAAAATGGATAAGATCATGAGGGAGCCACCTTTCCAAGGAAGCCAGTAACAATAGGAATAGCAGGATCACTAATCCAATCCCCATTCAATCTCTTTGCAACAGCTGGATAGGTTGCTTCCAAAATATCCGCATTCGTGAAATCATCAGTGGTTATAAAACCAATCTCAAAGGCATCATACTGCAAAAGATAAAAAAAAATATTGCAGTTATACAACAATGTAGTATGCTTACGGAGACCTTTACCAAATAGCGAGCGCAGCAAAAGAAAAGAACATAGTCAATCTTCAGCAAAAATGACACTATCAAATATCAGAAAATCACACTGATTTAGCTACATAAATTTCACAAGAGATCCACAAGAGGACAAGGTAAATGCCAAGACATAATGGCTACTGACAAGTATAATAGCAACGAAAACACTGCAAAAGAGAATGCAGCCCCAACACATACTACTCTTGGTCCAAAAATTAAGAGATAAGATGAATTCCAAATAATGATAGCTTATCTACTCTTATGACACTATAGAATAATTTTTTCCCATAACAAGAAATTGTTGGCCATGGACAACAGGAGAAGATTAAATAAAGTAATAACAAGAAAGAAAGCAATCAAGCTTGAGTCATTTATCACTTAAAAAAGAACAAGTCGTGAATAATTCTTTATCCAAGAAACTATGTAACTAAATCATGCTAGTTGCCCACGCGGATGAGTTCACCGAATTTAAAACATACAAAAAAAAAAAAAATTAAACCAATGTTTATAAGGATGATCCAGTTACATAATTTCTTGGATAAAGAATTATTCATGACCTGTTCCTTTTAAAGTGATAATTAGAATTCTCTCAAATACATTGAAAGGAAAATGCAGTAAACTATAAAAATGAGAAATGGAGAGATCGAATAGCCTTATCTCATCTATAAAGTTGGTCGGATGTTTTTATCATGGCTAGAGTATAGATTAGAAAGTCATAAATACCCTATCTCAAAATATATCATCTGCATTGCTTTGAGAGAAACAAGTTTTCAGTGAAAACGATCAGCTAGGCTAAAAAATTTATTATAGCAATACTACAACGAAAATTTAATGATATGAAATAGCTAGTCAGTTCTGTTTCTTCAGGGTTAACAAAAACATTAATAATCATAAGATGATTCTACTTTCTACTCTATATCAAATATGCATCAGATAATTGCATTTTCATAATGATGAACTATGAAAAGATATGCATAAAACATACTTGTCGAGCTTTTACACCTATTTTATTCAAATAGGCAGCAAAAATCCTTGTGGACATGCATTCCCCGAAAGAAACCAGGTAGTCTTTTGTCCTTGGTGTCATCTCTTTCATCATAGCAATTCCATTCAGAAGCTGTTCCAACTCAAACAGGTGCTCTGCAGAATTGTTTTGAATTAAGGTGCAATCATTAAAGAACACAATGTTTGCTATCTCTATTGAAACAGATGAACATGAACATGAGCCACTATATTAGGTTAACGTCAAAAATGCAAATACAAAATGGATGTCAATGACATGTAAATGTAAATATGTAATCAAGACAGAATTTGATAGCAACTGTGCCGACACATATCCCTTCCAGCAAACAACTTCTTTATCGCCCAGCACCATGTTGACACTTATGCATATGATGAATCCAAATGATGGGAGTTTATAAAACTCAGATTCTAGAGGAAGTGTGACTCACTAGATATAATTGTTCTCTCTACTCCTAGTTCATCCGCCGTCCTGATCACAACAAATCGGAAGTCTTTCAGAAAAATATTCCCATGACAGAAAAATTAGAACATATAAACTGCAAACATAAAGTCAAAAACCTGTAATGCAAATCTTTAATGAAGGTTAATTCCTCGAGACTAGACACATTTGAAACACCACAACTGACAGCCTTTTCTCCAGCCTGGAACACAAGTATCATGATCAGAGACTAGTTATTAAAGGAGGAACTTCATATAGGATGTACGAAAGAAACACAGCTAAACGAGTACCGATAAGAGCTTGTTGGTTGTTTTCCCCATAGCAGAAAGAACAATCACAGGTCTCTCTTCTGGAAAATTGAGAATGAGGCCGGCCACTTCTATCATTCTCTCTGCTGAGGCCACAGACGAACCACCAAACTTCATCACACAGGTCAGCTCATTCTCATTGGAAGTTTGGTCAGAATCATGGTTCTGAGTATCACTCCTTTCAAGCACATCAACCTTGCCACCCTCACATCTCATTCTCAGAGACAAACAGTGACTAGAAACTAAAGGCAGCCATGGCGGCAATGATACCGCGAAATGAAGATGTTGCTGCCTACGAATCTGCATAGGCTGAAAGCGGGAAGCATTCTTGCTCTTGGAGAAAAACTGGCTTGGAGTTTTGACTCCACATAAATGCAAGGTTGTCGCCATACTAAATTAAATGCTCTAAGTAAATAATGCTTTGAAGAAAGTAGTCCTAAATTCCACTTATTAATGGCGGACAAATAAAGGAATTTCGACTGATAAATTTAAAGCAGATCTTTCCGGAAGCAGAAAGAGCTGAACTAATGTCCGATTATTTCCACCACCACAACCCCGAGAAGAACGAGCAAACAAACAACCTGCAAACTCAACCACAAAAAAGAGGAGAGAGAGAGAGAGAGAGAGAGAGAGAGAGACATTCAATCAATCAATCCTGCGAGTAAAAATGCTCTGCAGAAATTATGGTGAAATGAACAAACATCTTGATTCAGTTGAATAATACATTGAGCTGACATTTCGTTCTTAGATTAGGTTGGCATTAGCAATTGTAAGAGCCGGGGAAAGAGAACCTGGAATGAATTGAAGATGGCAGGAGGCTGGCGGCGGCGGCGGCTGCGCTGAACGAAAAAGATGGTGGCGGCGGAGGGCACGAACCGCTGCAGACCACCAGCTCTTGGACTTGCCAAACGTTTTTCTTAACCTTCAAAAATTCTAATAATAATGTGTTTTGTTTTGTGTTGTTTATTTATTTATTTTAGTATTCAAAATAAAAAGGGGCAAGAAGTGAGTGCGTGTGTGTGTGCAGCACTACTTTATTGACTCAAAGATACTGTTTGACGCATTGACGTCCAATAACAACAAGGTTCAAGGTTTCTTTTTCTGACCCGAAATATCACACATAAAAGGGCCATCAACAAAAAGAAAAAGAAAAATTACCATCATTAACTATATTAGTATTAGATTTATATGCTAAATAAAAAACTATAATATTACTGTATATTACAATTTTTTCTAAGTATATTATATTATATATTATCTGATTATCTGATCTATTTGCAAATCAAATTATTTGTGGGTTAATGGAATTTAGATTCAATATTTGAAATGTTGTAAATAAATGCTCAATCGTGGTATTTACACAAATTTGACCTACTCTTACTGTTTTAGTTTTCCAATAAGCAAATTTAACGTGTTCATTAACAATGGAGATCAAACTTATGTTCTGTATTCTCCGTCGAGGAGCCTAAAGAGGCAGTCTGGGACTGTGGCGGCAACAAGAGTCCGGGTCCGGATGGATTCACCTTCAAATTCATCAAGAAAATGTGGATCGTTCTGCAATCTGACATTATGAGATTTTTGGGTGATTTTCACCAGCACGGCAGAATTGTGAGAGGTGGGAACTCGAGTTTCGTCACCTTAATACCAAAAAAAGGATGTTCTCATCTCATCAATGATTACAGACCAATCTCATTAATTGGTTGTATGTACAAGATCCTTTCTAAAATCTTAGCCAAACGGTTAGCTAAGGTTGTTGGAAATGCTATTTCAGACAATCAAAGTGCTTTTGTCGGGAGCAAACAGATTGTGGATTCTATTCTTGTGCTCAACGAATTGGTGGATTTTTTGAAAAGAGAAGGCAAACAAGGGATGGTCCTGAAAGTTGACTTTGAAAAAGCATATGACTCGGTGCTTTGGGAATTTATTGATGAAATGCTCGAAGGTATGAATTTCTGTGAGGTGTGGAGAAGGTGGATCTTCGAATGTCTTTCTTCGGCAACTATGTCTATTTTGGTCAATGGAAGTCCTTCTGGCGAGTTTGCTCTACAAAAAGGATTAAGGCAAGGGGATCCTTTATCTCCTTTCTTATTTCTTATCGCTGCCGAGGGTCTCAGCTGTTTAATGCAAAAGGCCATTTGGAAGCAAGTTTTTACAGGCCTTGAGATCGGAGAGAATAAAGTCAAAATCAGTCACCTTCAGTTTGCAGATGATACCATTATTCTCGGGGACGTCACTATATCCAATGCCAAAATAATGAAAGGTATCCTCCGTCTCTTCGAGATATCCTCTGGGCTAAAGATAAATTTCTCAAAAAGCTCTGTCCATGGAATTAATGTGGATAACCAATTCTGTCTTTCGTTGGCTGAAATTCTCGGTTGCAAGGTTGGTATCTTCCCCATCTATTATTTGGGGCTTCCAGTTGGAGCTATTCATAGAAAGAAAGAGGTTTGGCAACCGCTTTTTGAAAGATTTCGGAAAAAAACTTTCGGGTTGGGAGAAAAAAAAGTTATCTCTCGGAGGTCGGATTGTTCTCTTGAATTCGGTACTCTCTGCATTACCACTCTACTACCTATCCTTTTTTAGAGCCCCTGCATGTGTGATCAATCAAATCTCTAAACTTCATTTTTTTTTTTTTTTGGGAAAGGAAACTGTAGCAAAGTGTCTTGGGTAATATGGGAGGCGGTGTGTAAGAATAAAAGTTTGGGGGGTCTAAGAGTTAGAAATGTGAAATCTTTTAATTCAGCACTTTTGTTTAAGTGGGTGTGGAGGTGGTCGAGGGTAAAAGAGTCTCTTTGGGTGAAAATTCTTAAATCTAGATACGAGTCTTTATTTGGTCATTGGTATGTTCGTGGCTTAATCGTGCTTCTGCTTCTTGTTCGGATTTGTGCGATCATTTTGATCTCTTCATTATGGAGGGGCATGGAAAGGTGAAACAAAAGGTGCTGAATCTAATTTGGCAATGCACTGTTTGTAAAATTTGGAAGGTGATAAATGATTTTATTTTTGCGGATATTGTTCCGGATGTCGCTAAGATTGTGGAAGGTGTGAAGATTAACTCTTGAAAATGGCTACGTGCAAACTTTTCTCTCTCTTTTTGTGTTCCTCTTTCCGGTTGGTGTTTGTGTCCGGAAGATTGTTTACCTTCTAAGTTGTAATTTCGGTTTCTCTACTTTGTAAGGGTTGCGTACCCCTTATACTCCTTGATCTATATATCATTCTATTTGACTATTCAAAAAAAATACTACATCGTCATTAATTTTTAAAAAATATTGTCTTGTATCTAACTATTAAATTCTAATTACTATAACATCGTAACACGTTGACCATTACCCTCGTAGAAGAAATAAGACATTGTTTTGAAAGATTAATAGTATTAGTTTATAATATGGTATAGAATGAAATCGTACTACAATGTTAATGAACATGCCAAATCAAATTGTCAGATGACCAAAGAATATGGTAGGTCAAATTTGTAAAAAATGTAAAAATTGATAGTATGTATTTACAATGTGTATCTAAATTACAAAATACAACCATTATATATATTAATCCAAAGTGGACATCGAGACTTCAAAGTCTTAGAAATAATAAAACCATAAATCAAACTCATGTTTACTTACGGTTAATTTGGTTTACGGTGTGTGAATCAATTTTTTGGTTTCATTTGGTATGGGTATGGCTACTAAAATGGAATATACACGTCTTTAGAGCTGAATAATTGGTTTTTATTATTCCTGTCCACGAAAAAGTATCTATTCGAGAATGACACGGGGTTTAATAAAATTGGTGGAGTGTATTGTTAGTAGAGTAAGGGTCCCACTTATTATATACTTTTAAATTATTTTTTCAGAGTTTAAATAATGGTTTGTGCGTAGGGTGAGTGAAATAAAAGTCTCATTTGAGTTGAGTGCATGATTAAATTAAAGTAGATTGTGTGAACCAATAATGATAAATGAGTGAACAAATACTAAAGTAGAGGTCCTGCGTGGTGGTGTAGCGGTCCCACATTGTAGTGTAGAGGGGTGTAGTGATTCCACATTGTGATGTAGAGGTCCCACCTATATGGTTGTATAATGGTTTATTTGATTATATTAATATATATACCTCATTGTAATTCCCTCAAAAAAAAAAAAAAAACTACTACTATATAATGAGGTAAATATTACTATGAGAAACTTATCAGAAATAGAACAAACGTCTTTCATGGACAAACGAAAATGAAAAAATAAACATGTGCATGGAGGTAGTAATAAAAACTTCAATAGAGAACTTAAAAAAGCAGCCCAAAACCTAAAACTAGGATGCTATAACCTCGTAGTCCAGCCTCGTTAAAAACTCTGAGGAAACTAACAACTAAAACCCCCTCAGAGGAGAAAGAATGTCTTTAGAGCATTTCCAAAGGTATGCACCATTTTGCAGTTGAAATAATATCCAAATGTAGCAAAACAATAAAGTATCTCCAATAGCAAAACTTAATATGTAAAATATTTTGCTTATGTT
The DNA here is from genome assembly GCA_029490685.1 of Schizonepeta tenuifolia. Classification (NCBI taxonomy): domain Eukaryota; kingdom Viridiplantae; phylum Streptophyta; class Magnoliopsida; order Lamiales; family Lamiaceae; genus Schizonepeta; species Schizonepeta tenuifolia. The sequence goes on from CM055960.1 coordinate 77,071,725, forward strand.
GTTTAATATTAAGAATATAAATAATTTATGTCAATTGATGAAGATAATAACATGGTGTGCAACGTGAGTATTGTGAAATAGTAATAGTTTAATTTTAACATATTTTGATGTTTTTTTTTTTTGTATTTTATGTAATTTATTATTTTATACAAGTTTTATAAGTTTTGTATAAATTTATTGTTGGTGTAAAGTGTAATTTTATACTGAAGTATTTCTTATAATTGAATTAAATTTTTTATCGTACATCAATCATTGAACATATTAAAAAGTAAAGTGAATGGTGATGCATCCTTTAATATTTTGATTCATAATCTTAGGCCACTAATCTAAGATTTATTTATAAAGCTTTTCTTTTTCCAACTGGATAATGCGTACCTATTCATAGTGTGCTTGAGTGAATTCCACATTCAATAATGTTTGAGATGGAATTGCACCTACTTTCTCGGTCAGTATCATCCTTTAGGACTTTGTTTATCTATTTATTTCATTTACATTATTGGTTCCATATTACTTTTAAGCTTTATTTTCTTATTTTTGATGGGCTAAGATTTTACTTTATTCTTCCTAGTCAGGTTTGTAGTTTACTAGTTATTTTTTTCGTAGGCTGACTGTTTCGTAGTTTACTAGTTTAGGATGGATGGTTGGTTTTATACCTATTTAAAAGTGGATCATACTAATTCTAAAAACAAAATAAAATTGGATCATACTAAAAGTGATTTTATATTTTATGCGACATTATAATCTATATAAACATACTAAAAGAAAGTAATTTTGGAAAAAAATTTGCACCAAAAATCTATTCATTAATTATATGTAAGCATTAATTAATATTCAATCATTTAGTACTTATGTAATAAATTATGTATTTTATGTATTGACTAATTAATATTCTTTCATTGAATGTCATAATATAATTTTTTTGGACTACTTGTAAATTTTAGCACCATGTTATAAATTTTCTATTTTTGCAAGTTAAATATTGATTTTGTAATTATTTCACACTTAATTTCATCGGATGAAAAATCATACTGTGTATAAAATCTTTTGTACTGAAAATGATAATGTATTACTTGTCCAATAGCACGGGCACAATAGTAATCAGAAATATACAAATATAACGACAAGAAGAGAGTAAAGGCAAAAGAGTAAATTAGAGCAAGGGAAATAATAATGTGGTTATTACTGGGATCGGCGAATCCTTTCTAAATACGCCTCTTTCCGGATACTTGGGTTCCTTGTTTAAACTTGAAAAAGGATCCGCCTCCACCATTTGATGAAGAGGTTGAGGGAGGGATACCGATCAACAGGTCGACATTGGCGTCGGACTACACGCCAGTCCTTTTCACCATCTTCCGAAATGGGAAAGTACTTTGGATGATTTGATTGGGACGCTAGTGAGTTAATGAGCACTCTTTGCATGGTTCCATCAACCCTTTTCTTGGTTCCTTTGATTCTCGCATTCGTCTTCACAGTGCTTCCCATAAATAGCGCAATTCGTTTTCAAATTTCTCACTAGTGTCTGCCACATTTCAATTTCGCCGTCGGGGAAGTGTCTCTGCCGCCTCCTCCGCCAATCTCTCAGATAAAATGACCGCAAATTCCGATGCTTCCTTGACGCCATCTCCGTCGCCGTCTGCTCCCAGGCCCAGCAAGACCTTCATGATTCAGGCGCCAAGCGAGTCAGGCAAAATTGAGATGTTCTCCCCTCAGTTTTACGCCGCTTGTACGGTCGGCGGAATACTCAGCTGCGGTCTCACTCATATGGCTGTCGCTGTCACTCCTCTTGATCTCGTCAAGTGTAATATGCAGGTACGGATCTGCTCACTTTCTCCTTCCTTTTTTCATTTATAGAAGGTTTTCTGCTCCGTGTAATACTTTGAACTTTCATCCTCTAATTGCATTGCTTTGTGGCGATATCAATTTTCTCGTCTTGTTTTGTTGTTGATTGACATGTCTCGCTTTCATCCGATGTATTTTATTTAATCGGATTGTTTCCTTCTATCCGATGAATTTATATGTTTTGCAAGTTTACTGATAATCAATCAATTATTTTATTTTTTAATGAGCTGAAATCTGACTTGTTGCATAAGCTGGTATGGGATTCACTGGTGTCTTCTTATCTAAATCTTAGCTGTACATGCTGTGATGTTTTGTGAGTGATATGATATGAATTACATTTTATTTGAGTGTTTTCATAGGATTTAGGCTATCTGCAACCCTTAGAGCACTTTACCCCTCCCTGCATCCCAAGGGTGCTCTATCTTTAATATTAAACAATTCCTCATTTTTATTTATTAAATTAATTCATCTATTTGTAAATAAATAAAAATACACTAATTAATAAATAATACGAATTTTCCATTAATATTTGGAAATTGGAAAATGTTAAATAAATTAAAATACACTAATTAATAAAAAAATCACTACATGCTGAAATAAAACTAAAAAATACGAAAAAAAACTACGCCCACCCCCGACGTTGCTTCACCTCCTTCACCATCTTCCTGCCAACTTCCTGCTGCTCCGGCGTCATAAATCTCGTGTCCCTGGAGACAATTTCCAACTCGGTGGCATCACGTCTTTGCTGAACATATTCGGCCCGAATGCGTGCATTTTTCAGCTTCGCTAGCGCTGATTCACGCAATGCCACCGCGATCTCATGCTTGGCCTCGACGAACTGGGTAAGTCGGTCACCATATCGATCCATGACGGATTCGAACTGGGACGAGCCCTCTACCCGCTTCTTTCCTTTGGACCTTGTCCTGGCCCTTGCCGCATCTCGACCCTCCGGTCGGGGAGGCGCGCTTTCTCCTTCGGTGGATTGGACCTCCTCCGCAGACGGCTGGGACTGAGAAGAAGTGTAGTTGCCCTCCGCTGTAGTCTTCGTCCTCTTCATGGACGATACGTCTGGGAAATTGGCGAAGACGAACTTGGAGTTGTCTTTGAGAATGTCACACGGTGTGAAATAGCGGAAAGAGGTCTCTGGGTATTTGACTGGTAGATGGCTTGGGCCTGGGCAATCACATACTTGTCATCGGCGCCGCTTGGCCGACGAGATTGGGCTCTCTGGAAAGCGCTAATCCAGGCTTTAACGGTAGTCTGGATGCGGCCGAAGAAGCTCCTAACAGCTTTCTTGTTGAGCTCCAAGTTGAACTTCTTGTTGAAGCGCTCTTGGATAGCGCCCCAATATTTCTCGCCGGATCTGACGATGGAGTTGCAGGTCTCCTCCACCTAAATCTGTGCCATGTAGTTGGCTTGTTCGTAGGTGTAGTTGTGCCGCTTCGCCCGGACGGGTTCCGAGTCATCTTCGGCGGCAGAGGTGGCGATGGCTTTGCCCTTCCTCTTATTTTTTCTTCCTCCGGCAGCGGGCTAGGACGACGGCGGTGCCACAATGAGGCGATCCTCTGTGTTGTCGCCGGAATGTCGGCGTCGGGGGAGAACGACGTGTAGGATTCGGCGGAGGCTGGAGTGTTGAGGTTGATTGAATCAAGCCCCGCCCCCGTGAAATAGTTCATGTCGTCGGCATTGTCGCCGAACCAGTTGTATGGATTGTTGGGATCCATAATTTTTTTTTGGGATGAATTTGTTGGAGAAATGAAGGAGATGAAAAAAAATTGAGAGATGAAAGGAATGAGAGGTGTAAAAATGAGGGAGATGAAATGGGTATTTATAGGTAAATTAAAAAAAAAAAAAAAAAACAACAACAAAATTACCGTTGCCGGCGAAAAATACCCGTTGCATTCAAAAATTTAAACGTTGGCGCGTGTATCACACGCGCCGAACATTTTTTATTTTATTTTTTTAAAATTTGTCGAGCGCGTGGCCGCTCGAGCATGGCTCGAGCTCTTCCCCTCCGCCACGCAAACATCTCGAGCCCCCCCTGCTTGATGCCGGCTCGAGCACCCTTGCTCGAGACCGGTTGCAGATAGTCTTAATAGCATAATATACTAATTTGGCGTTGAAGAGGGAGGCATGCATGCCTGGGGGCTGGTTTTCTGTCTAGCTACCGTGCGCTTGGCGCAATTAAGGAAACCTTTCTAGATGATCTATAATCTTTCTAATAATATCATATTCAATATTTCTATCATCCGTTATTTTTCTCACTACCATATTGTTACTATTTGATGAATTGCTACCGTTACTGTTCAATGAATTGCTTAGAGTAGAATTATTAGGTCAGGTGGCTGAAGTAATGTAATACATCAGTTCCAGCATTTCCGTATTTTGATTACTTTTCACACTATATACTACTGCTACACTTGTAGTCAAAATGCTTTGAGTGGAATTATTAGGTCCGATGGCTTCTATAGGCTGAGTTCCCCATCTGTCATTATGATGCTGATTCAACATATATCTTTTGTCTGCTGCGCCCGTAGAGAAAAGATTACATGCTTTTTTTTGAGGTCGAGAGGGTAGGAGTGGGTTTTGGATTCTGCAGTTACTTACATTTACTTGTAAGTCTGATCACGTATGCTTGATCAATGGAATTGTGTCTCTTTCTTGACTTTTTCAGATTGATCCTGCAAAGTACAAGAGCATCTCATCAGGTTTTGGAGTGTTGCTCAAGGAGCAGGGAGCCAAAGGTTTCTTCAGGGGATGAGTACCTACCCTGCTTGGTTACAGTGGACAGGGTGCCTACAAGTTTGGATTCTCTGAGTTCTTCAAGAAGTACTACAGTGATCTTGCTGGACCAGAAAATGCAGCTAAATACAAGTTTCTAATATATGTTGCTGGTTCTGCATCGGCAGAGGTGATTGCGGACATTGCTCTTTGCCCCTTTGAAGCTGTAAAAGTTCGAGTTCAAACTCAGCCTGGATTTGCTAGAGGATTGTCTGATGGACTTCCTAAATTGTGAGATCAGAAGGGGCTCTTGGGTATGTTTTCTTTCCTTTGACTGGGTTATGATATCAGTGTTGAGTGGAGTTTCATATTTTCTAAAATGGTTATAGGTTGTACAAGGGCCTGGTTCCTCTTTGGGGCCGTCAAATTCCATGTAAATTTGGGCTGAAGACGCTGCAATCCTTTCCCCCTTTTTATTTATCTGTGTTCTCTTTTTCATAATTTAATACCAGGTGATTGTGATTTATTATGATTGGAGGAGCTCTTATTTGGTGGCCTCTTTCTGTTAGAATCCACTGCCTTTCTTGTGAATTCTGTCTATTTTACTTAGAACTTCTCATTTCCACACTCATAAATTCTCACATGTTATTATACTTTTATAATAAGAATAGTACGATATTGTTAGTGTTATAAATTCATTAATTAAGTTAATATAAGGTAGAAAAATTATAGTTGAATGAAAATGTGATTTCACTTGATTTTTTAGTACTGCTGGATTGAAGTGCTGTGCTGCATTGCCCATGATTTCTACTTTTTGGGCCTAGGGATGGCTAATACTTTGAGTGTTGATTTAGTTTTGGAATTTCTCGTATGCTATTGGATTTAGCTTCTATTTTTCCATGAATTCATTCTTCATATTGTGGTTTACTTGCAGATACAATGATAAAAGTTGCATCTTTTGAAACTATCGTAGAGCTCATTTACAAGCATGCAATCCCCAGACCAAAAAATGAGTGCGGCAAGCCCCTGCAGCTTGGAGTTAGTTTTGCTGGTGGATATGTTGCCGGTGTTTTCTGTGCTATTGTATCACATCCAGCTGATAATCTTGTTTCTTTCCTCAATAATGCAAAGGGTGCAACTGTCGGTGATGTGAGTGTTTGTACTCTGCTTTTAGTGTCCTTGATTACTTTTTTTTTCATTTCAAAATTTGTGTTGTTTCTGGTTTTGTCTCCACAGGCAGTAAAGAAACTTGGGATGTGGCGTCCGTTTATTTACGCGTGGACTTCCTCTTCGTATTGTGATGATTGGAACTCTTACCCGTGCCCAGTGGGGTATCTATGATGCTTTCAAAGTTTTTGTTGGGCTGTAAGTCCCCTTTCAAATTCTTAATTTAGATTATTCAGATTTTTGTTCCCCCACTTGCTGCAGAGCTCTGTTTTCGTTCCTTATTTGCTTTTAGTCGGGGTTTCCTGGTATCTGACATAGCAACTATTGTTAGGCCTACAACTGGTGGCATTGCTCCTGCTTCTGCACCGGTTGCATCAAAACTCGCAGAGGCATAGAGTTATTTGCCGGATCAATTTTGAGATATTACTTTCTCTTAGAAGGCAAAAAATATAGATTTAGCTGATGCCTGACCATCATCCTAGCAGACAAAGTATTGTTAAATGTTATGTACATGCTTGAGTAGTTTTGTTTGAGGTTGGAATAACTGCGGCTTTTTAATTAAGACTAGAGTACATGCATGCCTGACGTTGAAACTTAATTCCCTCCTGCTATTTTTCCTCTCTACTATATAGTTGGTGGATATTTGAAAAAATAGTATATTTGAAATTTGCTTCTGTTCACTATATTGATGTGTGGTCAATTTGTAATCTGCGGCATACCTTTTGTATACTTAAATGATTTCCTAACACATATTTGCAGCTTGTAATTTTGGACCTAGTAACAAACCAGACTTCGCAAATCTAATCCTGATTTTAATCAAACCCATTTGGCTACTAAATGAAGATTAATAAACTTTATTAAGATTAAAAAACCCTAATTAAAAATTAATAAACTCTAATTACACCTTAATTATTCCCTCTGTCCCGTTCAATATAGCCTGTTTTCCTTTCCTTTTTGATGGCTTTGATATCTAACTAGAACTTGAATGTCAAACGAATTTTATTTAGAATGGTCAAGTAATTTATCCGCATTGGCCATGCTAGTTACGTTGAACAGTGGAAACATTTCCTTTCAAAGAGATACTAATACATGTAATGGAAAGTTAAGACCTTCTTCATACAATACTGATATAAATGTATCTTACAAAAAAAAAATGATATAAATGTATTCTGAGTCTCAGTAGTTTCCACGATACTACCTCTGAACCAGCAAACTGATATTGGTCAAGTAGGCACTCGTACACTCAGAAGCAGCATGGGCAACATCGTTCGAATATGCAGCAGCAACAGAGGGCATATAAGCTACAAAAAACAAGAAAATTTTATTACTTTTAAGTGGTGCTCAACTTAAAGAACAACACACCGTGAGATATTCTCAAGTCTGATGCATAAAGTAGACAAGCCAAATAATACAATTGAACTCAAGAAAAAATCCAATCATGTTATCGAAGTGGATAGGGTAACGTTTTATTATCAGTAAGCTGATGTAAAATCTGGTAAAGATTGCTGAAGCACCACTCCAAGATGGAAACATAGTCACTAATGTATGTGTTTAAAAACTAGTTCCAAATTCAAGATTGACAAGCCTTATATAGAGTCTTTGCCCAACAGAGACCAGCCAAGACATGAATCTTTAGGGAGTTAGAACATCGACCTATCAGCAGCAATATTGCTTAGCCAATAGGAAACAATAGTTACAAGATGAGATTCTTGAATAGTTTGGGGCAACAAGGAAAGTTAATTGTCATTTCATACAATGCAACCAGATAAAATTTTCAGAAAATCGTAAAATTAGTAACAAGAGCAGCTATTGATTGGCGGGTAAGTGAAGGTTAGTTGTATACTAACTTAATCAACAAAAATCGAACATGGTCTAAGTCAATTACTCTAATCAATATTGGGAGACAGATTTCATATTTACATGTAATTAAGTTGAAGTTTTTTGCAGAGCCAACTCATTAAGAAGGGAGCCAAATGTTAGGGTTCTTAAATTCACACATCCAAAGCCGAAAATAGGGCAATCAAGAGCAATTCTCACGTTTTGATGCTCAATTCATCAAATTTCAACAGCTAGAAAGCAAGATCTGCAGTGAATTCGAAATAAATAAATAAATTAACATACCAGCCTCCAAGAAAGGATCCATTGTGATTGTGATGATGATGGTGGGAAGGCGGCGGATGGGGAGCGTGGCCGTGATCAAAGTATCCTTGATAAGGCACCGGCGGCGGAGGATGATGGTGGTGCACCGGCGGCGGATGATGATGGTGCACCGGCGGTGGATGATGATGATGGTGCACTGGCGGAGGATGATGGTGCACCGGCGGCGGATGATGATGATGCGGTGCGTGACCTAATTAAACATGAGTTATGAGTAGCTAATCTGATTACGCAAACAGAAACGACATAGGGTTGGATAATAAATAAATGCAGTAAAGTGAGAGACTGAAGAGCGAGAAAACGCAGCAGCAGTTATGAGTTATGAGAGATAAAGGAGAGACACCTGGTGACATCTTAACTTCCGATTGATGATGCTATATGAAGGTTCACAGACTATCTGGAGAAGAATTTGGGGATGCTATTTCTGAGCTGCAGATGAAATGAGAATGAGTTTATGAGATTTTAGATTTTATCTTTGCAACAGTTGCAGTTGACTCTTACTCTAAAATCACCAATCATAAATTCCCTTCGTATCACGCCTTGACCGACATCTATACCGATAAATACTCCCAACAAAAACAAACTAAAACAAGTCCTATAAATAGGACTAGAAATACCGTAGATAAGAATTAAGCATGACCCAAACAACGCACTAACGTAGAAGACGCTCAAGAGGGGATGATTTCGTTTGATAAGTTGGGTTAGAATTAAGGTGGAATCGATTAATTCAAGAGAGAATAAACTTTAAAATCATATTAATGATAGAAAAAGTTAAATTGTAATTTTCGTTCATATCATGTGCCCCTCTATATAGTATGAGAAGACCTAATTCTAATAGGAATAAAAATATTTTATAACTTGTAATCTTATAAGAATAACAAATCGTTATTGAAATCAAAGTATAAAACTAAGTTATTGACTCAATTAAGGTTCAAACTTGATTACCCTATATAAAACATTAAAATTAACAAATAAAATACTAGAATTAACTAAATACAAATAAGATAATAAATTAACGCAATGGAGGCTTTATATGGGGAAGCCTGCATCTTGCATCCAACATAGTGTGCATCCCATGTGGAAAAACACTTTAATTTTGTTTTAATTTTTATTGATTGGTTAAGTTTAATTATTTTATTAATATCTATTAAACCACGATAGAGTTAGTTCGATGGTTTGTCATCATTCCTGCGAGAAGCTGATCGTACTAAGAGATTTGTAGTAGGTCCACTTTATGGCGAATTACCGTATGGACGAGTTTATTCCTCGTCGATTGTTTTTTGATCGCCATTTTTCCTCCTTAGTCGTCGTGGATCTGGAATAATGATCCCTAGCCTGTCGTTCATATTTTGTTTCTCCTTCCTTTCCCTCTTTCTAGTTCGTCATAACTCTGGTGAACATCTATAGAAAAAACATGATTTAACTCTGGAATATTGTTTATCGTCGGCGGCGGCGGCTGGTTATCCAGTATGACAACTATTTTTAATGAGTGTCCAGTCTGAGAAAACAAAATTTGCCATCCATTGAAAGTGGTACTACCCCATTTTTATTGAATTTTACGATGTATAATTGAATTAATGGGTTTCTTACTCTTGAACTAATAATTTATAATTTTAATTGCATTTTTGTAGGTGAGCCCCAATTGAGTTATCATCTGCACTACAATGTGTTCAACGAATGAAAATTCCAGGTAACGTGACGCTGAACAACTGAAACCCTACCGTCCCCCATACTTGCGAAGATTGCAAAAAAAAAAAAAAAAAAAAGAAAAAAAAAAGAGAAGAACGAAACTACTGATTGGGGATTTTGGGAGACGGAAACTAAAACAAAATAGGACACAACCACAACAATGACCAAATAGGAACTTCTTCCATCGGAGAAACCAGCGGCAGGCGGCCTCAACAGGGACACGATAAATACGAAATGGTGTCCCTAAATTTACAGACAAGGGGGAAAACATTAAAGGGTTCACAATGGGAAGAAAGAAGATGAAACAGTTGGGCCGATATATGTTATGGAGAAATAAAAAAATGCATAAACTACTGACAAGAACACGTATGGGAAATATTAAATAATAAAATATACATTGTAACCACTGTAGCCGATAAGTCTCTCGGTGGAAAAAAAAAAATGCCTCGAAGCACAAGCCGAACCATGATTCAATATTTACAATTTTGAATTAATTTATCCAGCTTACTGTTTTGGGGACAGGTGTTGGTAGATTACGGGTAGTGAATGCACGTTATGTGTATTCAAGATCCTATTTACCCTTTATATGGATCATATCAAATATTTCACGTTTGAATGAGATAAATATGTTATTATCAAACTTAATTTTTTTGAGTAATTTATCTTTTCTTGTTTAGTATGCACAGTTTACTCAAATGAAAATAACAATTACGGATTTCCCCAGACCAAAAAAAAAAAAAAAAATGTACCTCTAAATCGAAAACCAACTGGTGTAACCAATAAAAAAAGCATTATGTCAAATACTTATAGCTAAAAAAAGTCAATCTCACTAGCGGTAATAAATAGTAAATGGTAATATTAAATTAATATTAAATTTCAATCAAATCAGTTAAAATATTATTTTTTAATTATTTAGGGCTAAATAATTCGATTATGCAATGTACGAAACTCGATTAGAATTTATATGCCCTTAAACAAACTTCGTGACATTTTTAGATGTCAAAAAATTTAGTTACACATTTTGTGTAGCAAGGGTATTTAGATGCATGTGTTGATGTCACTAAATTTTGTTACACCCAAAGATGTAACAAATTTTGTGACAACTCTCTTGATGTAACTAAGTATATGTCACTGGTAGAGAATTTTGTTGTAGTGATTATAATCTAATATATTCTCATTTCTTTCAATTTCTAAAAAAAATCCGTATATCAATAACCGTCGATTGAGAATTGCCCTGTCTACTGCCACAGTTCCACGTCGGAATCGGCCCGTGGACCACTCTGATTTATAAGTGTGTAATTTATAAAACTCATTTAGAATACATACATATAAACCCAAAATTTGATAAGAAAAATTGATTGTACTATTCGTTCACGTCCTTAGCCATACAATAATGTTCGCTAATCACAATTATAAATTATTCAAAGTTGAGAACTCAACTATAAATCACGTGAAAATTAATTCATTGATGACTATTTTAGATTTTAGAATATACATGAAAAAAAATGCATAAAATGAAGAAAATTTCCCGAGTTCAGGTACCCGTCGGTTGGAAATTGACCCATTTATCGTGACGGTTCCGAGTCAAAATTAGCCCATTGACCACATTTTTGATTTATAAGTGCATAATTTATAAAACTCGTTTAAAATTTATATAAACCCAAAAATTAATAAAAAATTAATTTTACTATTTGTTCTCATTTTAATTGTATAGTAATATTTAGGAAAAATTTCACCAAAAACCCTGACCTTTTTCCAATTTCCGGCTTTAAACCAAACCTTTTAAAATTCACAAATTAATGTATGCCCTTCCCATTTGATGCAATTACCTCCCGTACCCAATTTTCCCCCAATTTGCTACTGACATGGAAGCCGGAATTTTCTATGTGGCAAAACTCTTCGGCTTGACAAACAACGTCGTACTAGGCAAATATAAGACGAGAGAAAAATGCACAAAAAATCTTGAGCTTTTTTCAATTTTCGGTTTTAAACCAAACCTTTTATAAAATTCGCAAATTTATGTACGACCTTCCAATTTGATGCAATAACCTGATTTTGTTCGATGATTTGGCTTAAATTATTGCTCGAATCTACTGATAGAGAATAGATTATTGTTCATCTTTTTGTCTTGGTGCACTTTATCATTGCTCAACTGGTGGAGCTGTGGTCTCGATAGCGATGAAGCAGAAACAATGAGGGGCAGGTAGCCGCTGCTGAGCTTCGAAATTATTCCAAGATCCAGATTGTGCCGATGAAGAACCCATGGAGATGAGGAAGCCGATGGAGAAGAATTATGGAAATGAAGTCTGTTGAAGAAGATATATTCCGGCTTCCATGTCAGCAGTAAATTGGGGGGAAATCGGGCACGGGAGGTAATTGCATCAAATTGGAAGGTTGTACATTAGTTTACGAATTTTAAAAGGTTTGGTTTAAAACCGAAAATTGAAAAAAGGTCACGGTTTTTGGTGCAATTTTCCCCGTGTAACATGTAAGCAAATTAATTCCACATAAGCAAATTAATACCACGTAAGTAAATAATTTACCACGTAGGCAATTGATTTATGCCGGAGACAGGCCGTGGGAGGTAATTGCATCAAATTGGAAGGTCGTACATTAATTTGCGAATTTTAAAAGGTTTGGTTTAAACCCGAAAATTGAAAAAAGGTCATGGTTTTTGGTGCAATTTTTCCTAATATTTACTAATTACGATTATAAATTACGCAAAGTTGGAAACTCCACTACAAATAACGTAAAAATCAATTCATAAATGACATTTCTAAATTTTAGAAAAATACATGAAAAAAATGAATAAAATTTAAAATTTAAAATAATTATGAATAAAGAATGGAAATGTGCCACATGGATTGCATCGGAACCGGCCCATTGACCACGACTCTGATCTATAAATACGTAATTTATAAAAGTTGTTTAGAATTTATATACAACCAAAATTTAATAAAAAAATAGTATAATAATATCACTAATTACAATTATAAGTTATGCAAAGTTGGAAACTCAATTACAAATCACGTAGAAATCAATTCATAGATGACGATTTTAGATTTTAGAAAAATATATGGAAAAAATGAAAAAAATAATATTAAAATAAATAATAATAAATAATGAAAATGTGTCACGTGGGATCTCGAGTTGAGATGCCTGTCAGTTGTGAATTGACCTGTCTACCTAAATAATTGATAAATTAAAAATTAATTATTTTTTATGAAATTGAATAAAAATTATTAGACTATTTAAAAATTTAATTCGACCAACCAATACATTAGTCAATTATTTTGGAACCATTTATTTTGTCAACTAAAAAAAATGTATAGTGATATTCACTAATTACAACTATAAGTTATGCAAAGATGGAAACTCAACTACAAATCACGTACAAATCAATTCATAGATGGCGATTCTAGATTTTAGAAAAATAGATGAAAAAAATGAATAAAATAAAATTTAAAATAAATAAGAATAAAGAATGGAAATTTGTCACGTGAGACCTCGAGTTGAGGTGTCTATCAGTTGGAAATTGGCACGTCTACCTAAATAATTGATAAATTATAAATTAAATATTTTTTTATCAAATTATATAAAAATTATAAGACTATTTCAAAATTTAATTCGACCAACTAATACATTAGCCACATTAGCCAATTATTTTGAAACGATTTATTCTTCCAACTAATAAATTGGTTCCATACGAAAAATAATTTTCTATTGGCCAATTAATAAATTCACCAAATTAAATTAAATTAAACTAAATTATAAAAATATAGTTATTTATTCAGCCGATTGATAAATAAATTGGCCAAATAAAACTGGTGGAACAAAAGATGAAAAAATACACATTAATTCTATGTGTTTATAGGTTTTTCAATAGGTGAAATTTCATTGAATAACCGATGTGAGACACAAAATTTTAGTAGATACTTAAAATCTATTAATTTACATTTAAAAATTCAAAAATTTGAGAATTTAGATAAATAAGAATAGAGAATTAAGAGGGATGCCACGTAGGATTTTTTCAAAGTAAGAATCGTTTTGCTTTTAGTAATATAACTAGCGTATAACCCGTCGAAAATCGACGGGGAATTATATTTAATAAAATTATTAGATAGTAATATGTGATAGGTTAAGAAAAATATTATTTGTTACTTATTTAAGGTTTTAATCATTCGATTACGCAATCTACTAAATTCGTTTAAAATTTCTATATATTCTGCTCTCAAAGAGATTGTTCCACGTCGATTTTTTATAATTGAGATTGATGTTTTTTATTGCATATACTCCTTCTCCCACATTAATTTAGAAAAGATAATTAACTTTGAAGATTGTCTATAAGAATAACAGCGACCACAAATACCCTACATTATGAGTTCAACATAGGATTAAAGAAAAAAAAAAGTTCAACCCCCACTTCGCAATTGTCCCGTCTACCCCTACGGTTCCGACACGAAACCATGAAGGTTACGCTAAAAAATATTGAACCGTTGGTTCAGAATCGGCCATCTTGGAATCTGCTTGTCCACCATTTTTGTGGTTCGGAACTAACCTGTTAACCACGATTTTGATTTATTAGTGCGTAGTTAAGGTATTTATCGGTTAGGAATTGGCTTGTCTATAGTTAGGTGGCAGGTCGGAATCTGCCCAAGGACCACGATTTTGATTTATAAGTGCATAATTTATGAAAACCCATTTAGAATTTATATAGACCTAAAATTTAATTAAAAAAAATTAATGTACTATTCGTTCTCGTCCTTAACTGTATAGTAATGTTCATTAATTACAATTATGAACTATTTAAAGTTGGAAACTCAACTACAAATAACATAAAATTTAGTTTATGGATGACGATTCTAGATTTTAGAAAATACGTAAAAGAGAAATGCATAAAATAAAAATAAAAATAAAAATAAAGAATGCAGATGTGCCAAGTGTGATTCTTAGTTGAGGTACCCGTTGGTTGGAAATTGGCCCGTCTACCAATTAATTGACCAATTTAAAATTATTTTTTTATCAAATTAAATTAGTCAAATAATAAGTTAGTTACATACGAAAAATAATTATTTATTCACGCAACTAATAAATTGACCAAAGTAAAATAAATTAAACTATAAAAATATAATTATATATTCGACTGACTAATATAAATAAATAAATTGGCTAAATAAAATTGATTTTATGCAAATTGATTTTTGAATTTGGAGATAGGTCGGCCCGTTGACTATTGTTTTGATTTATAAGTGCGTAATTTATAAAACTTGTTTAGAATTTACATAGAACCCAAAACTTAAAAAAAGTTGATTGTATTATTCGTTCTCGTCTTAATTGTATGTAATATTTGCTATTTACAGTTATAAATTATGCAAAGTTGGAAACCCAACTACAAAGAACCTAAAAATGACAATTCTATATTTTAGAAAATACATGAAAAAAATGAATAAAATATATATTTTTAAATAAATAAGAATAAAGAATAGAACTGTGTCACGTGGGATCCCGAGTTGAGGTACCCGTCAGTTGAGAATTGACTCGTCTACCTAATTAATTGACAAATTAGAAATTAATTATTTTTATCAAATTAAATAAACAAAATTATTAGACAATTTCAAAATTTAATTCGATCAACCAATACATTAGCCAAATTATTTTGGAACCATTTATTCTGCCACTAATAATTTTTTTTCCTACAAAAAATAATTATTTATTTCGACCGACTAATAAATAAATCGGCCAAATAAAACTGGTGGAGCAAAATATGAAAAATACACATTGATTCTAGATATTTATAGGCTTTTCAATAGGTGAAGTTTGATTGAAAAACCGATGTGAGACACAAGATTTTTGTAGATATTTAAAATCTATTATTCACTTTAAAAAATTCAAAAAATCGAGAATTTAGATAAATAGGAATGAAGGATTAAGAGGTAGATTGATCCGTTGACTACTGTTTTGATTTATAAGTGCGTAGTTTATAAAACTTGTTTAAAATTTGCATAGACCTAAAACTTAAAAAAAGTTGATTGCATTAGAGCATTCACTGCGGAGGTCTAATAAGACCTAGGTTGAAGTACTGGAAAGCGTGATTTTAATGATTGGTGGTGTTGAGTTAAACCTAGGTTGATATTTTCACTAAAATGGAGTCAGGTAAGACCAAGGTTGAAGTATTAGGAAGCATGATTTTAATGATTGAATAGATTTTATTTTAGTGTTATTTTTTTTATTTGTAATAAATATTATAAAAAATTACTTATTTAAATTCAAAAATTAATAAATGACAATTTTATTGAATTTAAAAAAACTAAAACATACACTAATTTATAAAAAAACAATATAATAATTCAAAACTGCAGAATTACAATAATTAAGAAAAAAAATTACGACAACTACTCCTCCCACTTAAATTCTTTTGCAAGTTTGCAGCGGACATTTTCGTGCGCCGCCTTTTGCTTGGGAGTAAACTTCGACGTGTCTGTAATATAGACACTGTACGTCCACTGATCCCTCGCTGAAGCGGTGTCCGATGCGAAGTTCTCGTTGAGTGAAGCCAACTCTCTTGCTGCCGCCTCCCTTACCGCCGCTTTGCCCTTCCTCCCCTTCTTCACAGCTTTGACTCATTCGGGGCGAACCTGCAACGTGTTTGCATCGCTCGAGGATGTGGCGGATGTGGTGCTGCTAGCAGACGAAGTATACTCGCTGGCTTCATTTATCTTCGTCCGCTTTGGAGCTGTCGGCTTCTTTGGGTTGGTGAAACTCGGGATATGTCTCAAGAGCTCCCACGCAGCCCTATACGGGAACTCTTTGTTGAACTTGGTGGCGTATAGATCTTGGACCCTTGTGTACACATCGAGATCGTTCTGCCCGCTTCCGAGCTGGTTCTCTTCTTGAATGTACATGCCGACGAAGTTCTGGATCTGTTTTTTGGCGCGGCCCCATGCGCTCTTAATCGCATCTTTTTCTCTTGGGTAGGCGGTAGGGGTGAGCAAAAAAACCGAAATCCGAAAATCCAAACCGAACCAAACCGAAATATGAAATTTGGTTCGGATTTTTTCGGATTTCGGATCGGATCGGATCCAATTTTTGGGGAAATTTGGATTTCGGATTCGGATCGGATCAGTGCTTTAAAAAACCGAACAAATCCAAAATCCGAATTAAATATATAATATATTATTATTTCCTTTTATTAATAATTATTAATTTAATATATCTATTCAATTTATTATAAATTTTTTTATTATGAATTATTAATAATTTAATATGTTTTTTCAATTTTTTATTAATTATTATAAATTTAATATATTTTGAATTTTTGAATTGTTTAATACTTTTTCTTTAGAATTTCGGATTTTCGGATCGGATCGGATTTGGTGTTCGGATTTCGGATTTTTTCGATTCGAATTTGTTCGGATTTCGGATTGGATCGGATCCATTTTTTTCTAAAATTCGGATTTCGGATTCGGATCGGATTGAGCAAAAATCCGATCCGTAATCCGAATGCTCACCCCTAGTAGGCGGGAGCTATGAACTCGTTGAATTTGTTCATTATTTTGTCCCAGAACGCGTTTGAAGTTTGGTAGTTGTTGGTGACCGCATTCATCCCGAAATCAATGTAGCACCGTGCGAGGTATTCAATTTCATCTGCTGTGTAGTTAGGACCTCGCAGTGGCCGGTTCTGCTCGCTGGTTGAGGTTGCGGGAGCTTTCCCTTTGCGGCGTGTCTTTCCCTTCCCCTTGGCCGGAGAATTGGCCGTGCTTGAGGTTGCGGGAGCTTTTCCCTTTCGGCGGGGCGGGGGCGGTGGTGTTAGCTCGCGTTCTTCCGATTCCTCTTGTTGGGAATTTCCGTACTCCTCTTGCTCTTCCTCTTCCTCTTCCTCTTCCTCCACCTCAACATCGTCGTTGAGGTTGAAACGTCTGAATCGAGCAGTAGCCGCTGGCGCCTGCGAGAATTGCTCGTACCCAGATGTCGGAGGGAATTGGGAGAACCCCGACAACTGCGAGTAGTCGTAAGACGGAGGGAATTGGGAGTACGCCGGAGACTCCGAGAACCCAGCCTACGGAGGGAAATGGAAGAACTCCTGCGGCTGTGAGAATTGCGAGAACCCAGTCACTTGAGAGAATTGGGAGAACCCCTGCGGCTGTGAGAACCCCGCCGACAGGGAAAATTGGGAGAAATCCGACGTCTGCAAAAAAAGTGCAAACCCTGCAGGGACCGAGTATTGGTCGAAATCGGGAGAAGGGGGGAATTGAGAGTTTGGATTCGCCGGATTGGGAGTTGGATTCGCCGGATTGGAAGATTGGTTCGGTGGGTTTGAACCGAAATACTGCGAGTACCACAAATTGAACTGCTCATTAGCCATTTTTTTTGCACAAAATAAGATTGAAAGATTGAATTTTTTTGTGGAGAAAAATGGATGAAGAAAAGAATTTGTGTTGAGAATGAATGAATGATGAAGGGGTATATATAGTGAAAAATAGGGATTTAGCCGTTGCATACATGTATATATCCGTTGCAACTAGCCGTTGTTGCATTAATTTTTTAATTTTTTTAATCAGGAAATTAAAAAAAAAAGGATCGGACCAATGGGGACACGCTTGCGTCATCACCGAGTCGAAGGTTGTGTCGATAAATCGACACAGCCATCGACGCCTCGCTCGACCTACCCTTGCGTCCATCCTCCACTGCGGCTTTGACGTAGGCTGCGTCGAGCAGAGGTGCGTCGAGCGGCGCTCGACGCTGCCTTCGATCCCTCCGCAAGAAGCCCGCAGTGGATGCTCTTATTCGTTCTCGTCTTAATTATATGTAATATTTATTATTTACAGTTATAAATTATCCAAAGTTGAAACCCAATTACAAAGAACTAAAAATCAATTCAAATATGACAATTCTAGATTTTAGAAAATACATGAAAAAAATGAATAAAATAATTTTTTTAAAATAAATAAGCAAAAAGAATAGAACTGTGTCACGTGGGATCCCGAGTTGAGGTACCCGTCAGTTGAGAATTAGCCCGTCTACCTAATTAATTTACAAATTAGAAATTAATTATTTTTATTAAATTAAATAAAAAAATTATTAGACTATTTCAAAATTTAATTCGTTCAACCAATATATTAGCCAAATTATTTTGGAACCATTTATTCGGCCACTAATAAATTTGTTCCCTACAAAACATAATTATTTATTTGGTCAGGTAATAAATTGGCCAAATTAAATCAAAATAAATTATAAAAATATAGTTATTTATTTGGCCGACTAATAAATAAATCGGTCAAATAAAACTGGTGGATCAAAAGATGAAAAATATACATTAATTCTAAGTATTTATAAGCTTTTAATAGGTGGAGTTTCATTGAAAAACCAATGTGGGACACAAGATTTTAGTAGATATTTAGAATCTATTATTTCACATTAAAAAAATTTAAAAAATTGAAAATTTAGATAAATAGGAATGAAGGATTAAAAGAGGTGCTATGAGAATCGTTTTTCTTTTAGTAATATAATGATGATTATTTCCTTTTTTTAAGCATTTATTCACAATTTTTTTTTGAGGATATTTATTCACAAAAAGTTAGTTTGTCCATTACATCCATATAAATAATATTCTTTCTGTCACCAAGAGTATGTCACATTAGAAGTGACACAAATATAAGAAAAATAAAATAAATGTCATTTGGGTGGAAAAATAGACTGATTATTTTTGAAGTTAAATGAAGTTTAAAATATGAGCGAATGGTGAGATTATGTACTAAAATAGAAAAGTACGCACTTTTTATGAACACATATTAAAATAGAATTTTTATTATTCTCTCCGTTCCACTTAACTTGTCTCACTTTTTATTTTGTATATTTCACTTTTGTCTCATTTTTCATTTAAGAAAATAATTGAGAAATTACATTATTCACTTTATATTACTTCAAAACCATTTTATATCACTTTATATCACTTCAAAAACACTTTATATCACTTTATCAATTAAAAAATATTTTATATCACTTTATTAACTACATTAATTATACCCTTTATATTTAATCTCTTTAATTTAATTTCCGTATCCGTCTCAAATGAGATAAGTTAAGTAGGACCGAGAGAGTACATTTTTAATGGCCGGAAGTGGTATATTATAACGTTGATGGACCGAAGAGTTTACACGTCGTCAAAGTCCAAGTATAGTAAAATAATAATATTGTTGCAGACGTTGATTGCTATGTTCAATAGGATTTGTATGATCACATATATTTACATGGGAAATCAAATTGATGTTTATGTCATGGGGTCAATTGCCACATTTTTTAAGGTTTAATAGCCTATAAATTCAGAACCTTTTAGTCGATTCTGGAATTGTACATGAGCTTTTTTTTTACTCAGCAAACATAATTTTTGATTTTCTTCTAATTTTGCTCTCGATCACTGATTTCTCTCAAATTGAATCCTACGTGAAGACCAGAAATGACACGTAGACGCCAGAATATGCAAAATGCCGTTGTTTTATTAAGTCTTAACTTAAATAAAAATAACACATCAATTTCCAACTCAATATATTTCAATATAGAAAATAAAGAATTAAATTTATAACATTTTCTCTCTCCTCCCACCCCCTTTCTTCTTTCCCTCGTTTCTCTCTCACTCTCTTACCAAAGCCACCGCCGCCACCACCATTTTTGCAACCTCCACCACTATCACCGACCGCCACCACCACCAGAGATCTGCACCTTCCTCTCGTTCTCTCTATCTCAATAGTTTTGACGACCACCACAACACAACCTCTTCTCCCAGCAACATAGCCTCTTTTCTCTCATTCTTCGGCAACTGTCGATCGCCGCCGGTTCTCCTTCGCTGCTGCTAACTGGTGCCACTGTTGCAACACCTCAATTCTCACGCTTCACTCTGTTCCTATCTTCTTAAATCATAGAACTCGAAATCCTCAGAAATCCGGCCACCACAGCACCGCCGTCGTCGCTCACTCTCACTCCCTCTTCTTCGCCTGTACAGAGTCCCGTCGAAGACTCGCCAGTCCGCCACCGCCTCACTCCCACCCCTTTTTCTCTGATCCTCGTCACCGCCTCGCTCCCACCCCCTTATTCTTTTTGTGGGTTCGGTGAGAAAGCTTCACGGAGGAAACAATAAAGCTTATTTTCCATGTCTTGATTTTCATTCTCTCTCTATAATTCAATTTGAATTTTCTCGAATTTTAAGAGCAAAAAAACCATCAAAAAACACTTAACCATTCATTTGCAGACAAATTCGCAATAAACGTAGCAAAAGGAAAAAGGAAAATGAGATCCAATCCCTAATTTCAGAAGGCAAAAGTATCAAGAAATTCATCATCAATTACAAAAATTAAATTGACAAGAAATAACCCGAAGTAGAGAGGGACAGAGAGAAAAGAGGTGGTGAGTAGGAGGGCAGTGGACAATGCCGCCGATGTCGCCGCTGAACCAGAAGAGTGGTAGTTGTGGTGACTGTCGGAGAAGTGGAATATGAGAAAGAAGAAGGGTGGGAGAGAGAGGAAAGAAAAATTTTGTGATTAATTCTATTTTTTTATTTATTGAGAAATATGAGTTGGCACATGATGTGGTTTTTTAAATATTTTTTTAAATAAAACGATGTCGTTTTGTCAATTCCGACTTCCAGTGTGTCATTTCGGGATGCCACGTCAAAGTTAAACAGGGGGAAACCGACCGTCGGAGCAAAATCAGAAGAAAACAAAATATTATGTTTGCTGAGCAAAAAAAAAAAGCTTAAATGCAATTCCATAGTCGACTAAAAAGTTGTGGATTTACAGGCTATTAAACCTAAAATTTCATAACAAAATCAAGAAATAGATTTGAGGATTCCGAGACAAGTTCTAAACTACTGCAAAAGTACCCTTCCGCATCATATCTAAGTATATAACTAAAGACTCGTTTGGTATCTATATACGTATATCAGATATGAATATCAATACGGTTCATATCCATACCTTGTGTTTGGTATATCAGTATATGGGTATCAAATTGATATATTTAATATACTTGTTATGCTAATTTTCAATATTTTCATATACCTATTTTTGCTAGTATAAGACTTATATCTCTTCATTCCTTCCCATTTGATATCAATCGATATTTTCAACATATCTAACACGAATATCAAATATCAATCTGATACACATACCCAATATCTAATACTTATATTCATATCTGATATATGATATACTGATACTACCTCCGGTCCCCAAGTCTCTTTCTAGGAGGAAGTGGCACAGGTATTAAGGAAAAAGTTGTTGAGTTAGTTATGAGTAGAGAAAAAGTGATTAAATTTATTGTGAGTGGAGAAAGGGTCCCACATTGAGGGTGATGATATATTAGTTAATTGAGATAGTGGTGGGCCATATGTGGTATTTTAGGTAAATAAGTTGATAAAGTAAGGGTAAGAGATAATAATTTGTTGTGAAGTAGTGTCCAAAAGTAGTTAGAAAGAAACTTGGGGACCATCCCAAAAAGAAAAGATAGTAAAAGACTTGGGGACCGGAGGTAGTAAATGAATACCAAATGAGCCCTAAGTGAACTTATTTCCGTCCGCTGTTCACATCAAATTGATAAGGCCCAATTTTTAAATGTGAGAATGTATTTTTAAATACCTTTTTATAAAACATACAAGTTTTTTGCACTCATTCATAAGACTATAAGTTTTCTATACCAAAATCACTTAAAAGACTAAAATACCTTTACTTTTGATAAACAAATAAAAAAAGACAAAAAATTGACTTTTTTTTTCGTATGTTTCTCTCTCTCTTTCTCTTTCACTTTCTTCTTCCTCTAATAAACCCTAAATCAAAATAATATCACCAACCAACTTTGATGACATTAAATTTTGAACAATGCTCATTTATGTTTTGGAAGAGAGGTTGTTTGCTCTCATTAAACATATAACAACTAATGTAATTGTATAGTGCAAAATTCTCAAACACACGAACTTGAAACTAACGACATAGAGAAGAAGAGAGAAGTGGGTCTCTAAGAAAAAAATCACGATAGTTAAAAAGAAGAAGGAGATAAAGCTCAAACGGAAAGCTTTCGTGTTTCTGGGGTAGAAAGAAGGTATGTAACTATATTCACCACGTTAAATATGATTTTTTTCGACGAGTTTTTATACCCACAATGGCAACCCACGATTGACTCATTTTTGCACACGATGGTAGAAAATTTTCATGTACATGAATTATATGTTGATATTTAGTCATAAGAGAGTATATTTGCATGTTTAGGAACGTTTTTAGAAGTAAAATAGCCGTAAAAAATATATCCCCGTCGTGTGTATGAGAATTCTGCATTTTTTGGGCCCGTTTTTCGCAACCCACGATGGGGATATCCACGATGGCTGAGTGGGTTGCCACCATGTGTTGCCACCGTGGAGACCCACGATGGCTATACACGATGGCAACCCACGATAGGGATACCAACGATGGCCATAGTGGGTTGCCACCGTGTGTTGCCATCGTGGACACCCACGATGGCTATACACGATGGCAACCCACGATGGTCCATCGTGGGTTATCCATCGTGGGTTGCCCCACCGTGGGTTTGCCAAAAGGTGCCCACGGTGGCAACACACGGTGGTTACCACCGTGGCAACCAACGATCGTGTGTGTGTATTTATCGTGGGTAGGCAGTAAATGCATTAAAAACGTGTTCGATCGGATTTTTTTATAATTTGTTGGCTATTTTGTATTTTTCAGATGTCGTGGCAACGTGTTTTGATACATCACAGCGGTCGATGGGATCGATCGAGTTATATAGATGGGGATTCTTTTTTTGTCTCATCGATAGTGCCACAGTGAACTGTGCAAGCCTTGTTGGACTTATTGGAGAAGGGTTGGGAAATATAAATCCGAACGACTACACGTTGTGGTACTTGACACGCATGAGCAACGGAAACAAAGTAAAAGTTTTATTGCGGAGTGATATCGAGTTACTGCGTATGTTAATTGAATAGAAAGACGATCCGGAGGTTTACGTTGATTACGGCGGCTCATCCACCCCAGGGGTTAACTTCGATGGTAACAGCTCCGGATTTGAGCACCACGACATTGACAACCGCATGCCCTACTCACATGAGCAATATAAAAATGATGAGGAAGACGAGGAAGATGAGGATGAAGATGGTGACTACGACGAAAATGAAGAAGATGAGGCGAATTCCTCCGAAGACGAAGAAGATGATTGTCGTAAAGAATTGCTTGATTCGCTATCTATTGATTTTATTGCTTGGATGCGATGGCCGGCACAAATGGACAGGGTTTTTGGTCATCAGAACTTGACATCGGACCATCAGTCCGAACGCGAGACTGAGCATTTGCGCGCAATGCGCAATTGGATCATTCCATTCCCCGATCCTGACAGCGCAGGGAGATTAGGGTGGGTCGAGCAACCACCACCAATGTGTGGGGAACTCGAAGTGGGGGCCTTATTTAGGTCCAAGAAAGACTTGAGGATCACTGTTGGAATGTATCATCTGAAGAACTTTTTGGAGTGTAGATCGAAACGTTCGGCTCGCAATAGTACGACCTTCCTATGCAAGACTGGCAGAAAGAATTGCAGCTTTAGAATTTGTGCTGTTGAGGGCGGCACCATTTGGAGAATTACTAAGTTATCCCTAGATCACACATGTTACCACGATTTGAATCGTGCTGCTGCACGATCGGTATCTTCTAATGTTGCTGCATTTTATTTTGCCAAGAGATTGACCAGCGAGGCGGTTACGTTGAAGCCAAGAGAGATGATGGAAGAGATGCGTAGAGTAGTTTGGATTATGTTGTAAAGTAGTTTTAAATTGAAAAATAAGCTATTGTAGATCAGGTAAACAACAAAATCGAAGAAGGAATCGAACAAAAAATGAAATTCACTCATGTTCTTGTGCCCACGGTGGCTGCTCACCATTGTGCTCACGATGGCTACCATCGTGGGCTGCCCATCGTGGGCTACCCATCGTGGCTGTCTATCGTGGGCTGCCCATCGTAGGTTGCCCACGATGGCCATAATCGTGGGCTGCCAACGATGGCCACCATCGTGGGTTTGCCCATCGTGGGCTGCCAACGATGGCCCCCATCGTGGGTTTGCCCATCGTGGGCTTCCTACGATGGCCACAATCGTGGGCAGCTATCGTGGGTTGCCAATCGTGGGCACCCATCGTGGGTTCGGCCATCGTGGGTATCCAGGGAGTCCCTTTTTCACCTGCTATTTTCAACATCATTCTCACATCTTAAACAAGCAAGATCAAATATTTACAAAAATGACAAGCAAGTTCAAATATCATATAAAATAAGTTCAAATATTTACAAAAATGATATTTTAGCTATGCCTTTTCTCCCATAACGAACTCTCTACTCCTAACCAAAATATTCTAGTTCCAACAAAATACCTATACTTCTCAATGTATCTATCATCAATTGACACATTACGATGTGTCGATGTTAAATTGATGAGGCGATCAATATACATAAGAGAGTATGGGCCACAATTTGTTCCGTCGGTCTGGATGAATTGCTCCTCCTCACGCATCTTAATCAAGAGCGGAGGGTTTTTTAACCTTTGTCTGTGGGAATTTTGCTCCCAGTATCCTGATGCAAGCAACAGTCGAGGTAAGAGATCGGTCACACACTGTAATTGCTCCTCGCGCACGTTCGTTTCCCTGTGATGGATTATGGTCGAGTCATACAGCTCGACAGTCCAATCCTTCAGACAAATGCGTATGGTGACCCAATGATTCCCCCCGACATTGCACACTGTTATGACCTGTACACGACAAGGAATAATTTAACAATTTAACTACATTAAAAAAAATAAATTATAGTAAACTGCAAATATGAAATTATTTTAAATTATAATAACTTACATGGTTAGCTTGCCACCAAGCCGTTGCTAATTCACTTTCTGTGCCATCAACCATATGTATAAGAGCATCGGGTACGTGCCAATTAGTATGTAGTCTAAGCCCTAGAGGAATTTTCTTTCTCTCTCCTCGTGCATTAATAAGGAACAACTTATCCCACTCATTTCGCAAACCATTCTAGTCTTACAACCAAAAATTACATAAATCAAAAAAAATATTAATATAATCAAGAAATCAAGATTTACATAAATCGAAGAGAAATACTTACATAGAAGCCAGTGCCGACTATAATGGTGGTTGCCTCACATACTCCATCAGCTGTCAACCTATCTAAATGTCTCACCTTAAATTTCATATAGTTTAGGTACAGCTCTATCTCCTGCAATGTTATTTAATTTTGTTAGTTATAATATACAAATAAGTTTGAATTATTGTAATTTAAGATAGAATTGTACCTTTGCCCACATCATTTGTCGAGGATCCTCTAGACGATCAAAAACAGATTGCACCACAACATGGCCAAGCATCGGAATTGTGATCACATCATCCTCTCCTGATTTTCTATGTCTTCTGTACATACGCTTCAACCTCTTCACGGCCTGCTGAGTCATGGCTTGGTAAGGCGTATGCATGGCGGCAGACGGTCTCGTCTTACGACGACCTTGCACCTCCTCTCGCTCCGCCAATTCGTAATCTTGCTCAGTAGACTCCTCATCAGAGGATGACGACCACTGAATATTAACAGGTGAAACCTGCCGTCTGGGCTGCTCGGGTGTGGTGTCCTCCACAGTAGGAAAAAACGATTGCTCCTGCTGGTACTCAGGTTGGTAGGGAATCTGCTGCTCACGTGGGGTGAACTCGGCAGTAGGAAAATGGTGACTGCTGCTGCCGTCGCCTGGAAACACTGACTGTTGCTGCAAGATAGGAGGTCGAAACATCGGAGGCTGCCACGTCGGAGGGTCGTACTGATGCAGCGGTCTACTGCTGTAGCCAAAGAACATCGGCGGCTGCTGCTGCTGGGCAGGCTGATACCCCCACGGCTGCTCAGGTGGCTCGCTTTGGTGGGGTATAAGATCAAAGGATTGCCCTAACAGGTGGTGCATCGGCTGCTCGGTACGCTCAGGGATGTTGTGACTGTGCTGTCCCTGTAGAGTTGCAGCTGCAGAGTGACGAGGCGGGTCCGGAAATCTCCGGTGTGTGCTAGAAACCTCTGCAGAGTGACGGTGTGGCTCAAAGCTCCTCCTATGGCTCCCAACAGACGGTTGTGGAGGGCTCCTAGACCGTCTGTGTCTCGGACCGAAATACTCCTTCACCTGAGCAAAGAGTTTCCGGGAAAAGGTAGCAAAGAAGCCCTTGTCAGACTCGTCCATCAAGACCGCCCTCAACCGACGATCGAAGTAGTCGTCTGTGTCGTCCTTCGTGTGGTCAGGACAAGGACGTCCGTGGACACAACACACTCTATCTTCGGGTCTCTTCTGATAGACCGGCTTTGCTGTCTCAGCTGTATCTACTGGTGGTGGTGATGGTGGGATGATTTGTCGGCGTCGTTTTGGGATTTTCTGTGCCGATGAGGTCGGTTTAATTATCTTCCCCACCACCTCCGCAGCCTTTGCCAATTTTCCCTTCTTTTTCACCTTTTTCGGGGAAACCTTTTCTGTATTCTTCTCTGTTAATTTTCTTGGAGGTTCCTAGTGTACATGATACACCGAGTCAAGACTGAACCAATACAGCTCGTCCATGTCTTCCGCAAGAATAGGCATCGTGTTATGTATGACAAGACCCTAAACAAGTTATGTAAAATTATTATTAGATCACAAATTAAACATGTAATATAAATGATAAAATATTATAAAAATAAAGGCAAGACACGTACCTCTCTTTCGAAGAAGGTGCTGAAATCTGCTTTAAGACATCTCGTAGTCCACATAAAATATCGAGGAACTCTAATGGTGGCTGATCGGGTTCCATAGTTCCGTCCCAACAGTGGAATACACTCGTAAGACCAAATTTGTAAAACCCAAATCGGTCCGTAAAAGTGATAAGTTCCAATATCGCATTGGTTGGGATTCTTGGCGGTGTTGTTGATGTAGTAAGTCAATGCCTGATATGTGTAATCACCCCACGAAAACTGTTCCCAACTTTCCGGATCTTCAACTAATGCCCATGCCCATTCCTCCACATCCATATTATGGTCCCGACACAGGAGAAACCGGTAGTAAAGTAAGAGCTTAGCTACCTTCACATAGTCTTCGAGGTTGTCTCCCAACTCTAAATCTTTAAACCTATTATGCATTTCTATAACTTTAGTTTTGCGGCCTTTGAATACTCTATGGAAAAGAGTGTCAGGCCGGAGAAGATGTCTCGCATTTGGATCAAAATTTATCTTCCCAAAATTCAATCCAGTAATGCACGCAAAGTCGCGTGCTGTGAAGCGGAGGGTTCTCCCGAAAATTTGGAACCACGTCTCATCCGCGGGGATCTCTCTACCACTCAACTGACGGGCCAACAAATGATGCAGGGCACTATTTGTACTTCAAAGTCTCTTATGTTTAATCAAACGGCCAACAATTCCTGCCGTAAATTCATCATACACTTCTTGATACCGTCGAGGATTGTGCATGAAGTGCCGAAATACCTTCGGTATATCTTTAAATAGGATCTCACGACAATATATATTTATTAATTTGTTATGATGACGCAATCCAGGTCTCATCCAATTACAACCGTGCTGCAATATAAACACATAAAGTATAAGGATAGAAGTTCGATCACTCAAACAAACAAAACCACAAAACCCAAAGCCTATAAAATAGTCCCTGGACACCCACGATGGGGCTGCCCACGACGGGGCAACCCACTATGGGGCTGCCCACGACGGGGCTGCCCACGATGGGGTGCCCACGACGGGGTGCCTACAATGGGGCTTCC
Source organism: Schizonepeta tenuifolia (assembly GCA_029490685.1). NCBI lineage: Eukaryota > Viridiplantae > Streptophyta > Magnoliopsida > Lamiales > Lamiaceae > Schizonepeta > Schizonepeta tenuifolia. The sequence continues at coordinate 77,100,103 of CM055960.1, forward strand.
CACGATGGGTGCCATCGTGGGTACAAAAACACCCACCGTGGGCAGCCCGTTTTTCACTTAAAATCTCCATTTTTATCAACAAATCTTAGATATAACACTTCTAATGCTCATAAAATCAAGTACATTGTTCTCATATTCAATAAATCGAACATAAACACACAGTTAGAAGCATATATTTTGCAAATCCAAAATTCAATTTCGGGTGGAATTTTAGCACTAACCGGTGGTTCGTTTACGACGAGTCGTACTTCCTCCTCGCCGGAGGTAGATGCCGACGCCCTTGACTCCTCATCGTGGTCGGAGTGTTCACTCATATTGTCGTCGTGTGTGTGTTTTTTTCCGCCGGCCGTGTGTGTGTGTCGTGGGTTGAGAGGGAGGGAGAGAGAGAAAGTGATGTGTGGTGGGGGAAGCGGGGGACCGCATAGATTTTAGGGTTTTTAAATTTTTTTTTGTCTTTTCTTATTTCTTTATTAAAAATAAGGGTATTTTAGTTTTTTAAGTAATTTTGGTATAGAAAACTTATACTCTTATAAAAGAGTGTAAAAAACTTCTACGTTTTATAAAAAGGTATTTAAAAAGAGTTCCCCTTTTTAAATCGTGATAATCTTTTTTTAAAAAGACAAGTATTGGAACTTGGAAGTATGTACAAAATTGAAATTGCAAGACTGAAAATTTTTGTATTTTAGAAATGATACTTTTCAATGTAGGAATATTTTTCCTTCACAAAAAAAATATTCGAATATTTTTATTCGATACAAATAAGTATAAAAGTGACGTAGGTTTTATGTGAATTGTAGGATAGTAGTAATACTTTAGAAATAAAAAATACTAATTATAATAATAATTATTACCTCCGTCCGTTTCAACTTGTCCCATTTGGGATCGACACGGAGATTAAGAAAAAGAGTGTTAATGGGTTACTAGTGTGATTAGTGTAGTGAATAAAGTGATATAAAATATTTTTTAATTGATAAAGTGATATAAAGTAGTGTTGAAGTGATATAAAGTAGTGGTGAAGTGATATAAAGTGAATAAAATGAATTCTTAATTATTTCCTTAAAAGGAAATGGGACAAGTTGAAACGGACACCCGAAATGGCAAAATGGAACAAATTGAAACGGACGAAGGTAGTATAAAATATATAGCATTTTTTTTGACTTTTTTTGCCCCTAAATCTTTTATTAAATGATCTTCATATCTTTCTCAAAAAAGAAAAAAAAATGACTTTCATATCATATCATTTTCACATATTATTATGAGGTAATGTGATATAGCCTTTTTTCTAAACAAAAGTGTTAAAATATCACCGACAAAATAAAAGTAGTGAAATAGCCTTTTAGTTTGTAAAAGACATAAATACCCTTAATGAGTATACAAGAAGGCTAACTTTAATTTGAATCATACACGAACACTAACTTCATGTATGAATTTCCGGTGAAAAAATCTGGCCAAAAATTTCTAGCCAAAAATTTTCGGCCAACAATTTCCGGTGAACAAATTCCGGCGAAAATTTCCGGCAAAAAATTCCAGCGAAAATTTGAATCATACACAAAGTCTAACTTCATGTATGCATCATACACGAAAACTAATCTTCGTATATGTATCATACATGAAAACTAATCTTCGTATATGTATCAAATTTGAATTTTTTGGCAGCGAAAATTTTCGTGTATGATGTATACATGAATGTTAATCTTCGTGTATGATTCAAATTTGAATTTTTTGGCGGCGAAAATTTTCGTGTATGATGCATACATGAAAGTCAGGCTTCGTGTATGCATCATACACGAAAACTAATCTTCGTGTATGTATCATACATGAAAACTAATTTTCGTGTATGATTCAAATTTGAATTTTTTGGCGGCGAAAATTTTCGTGTATGATGCATACATGAATGTTAATTTTTCATGTATGATTCAAATTTGAATTTTTTGGCGGCGAAAATTTTCGTGTATGATGCATACATGAATATTATTCTTCGTGTATGATGCATACATGAAAGTCAGGCTTCGTGTATGATTCAAATTTTGGCCGAAAATTTTCGCCGGCAATTTTCGACGGGAATTTTCGTGTATGATGTATACATGAATGTTAGCCTTCGTGTAAGATACATATATGATGCATACATGAAGTTAGGCTTCGTGTATGATTCAAAATTTGGCCGAAAATTTATACATGAAGTTTTAGTCTTCGTGTATGATTCAAATTAAAGTTAACCTTCTTGTATACCTATAAGGATAGAAAATGACATAAATCCTTTTATAAGGGTATAAAAGTCCAAAAATAAGACAAAAGGCTATTTGGACACTTTTTTTTTTCAAAGTGACAGAATTCATCTTTTTTTAGGAATGACTATTTTGACTTATTGCTCTATTATTATAGGTGTGATTTTCACATAACTATAATTTCACAATTTTTTTTTATGTGAAAGCACATGCAGAGATTTATGCTTTCACATACTGTAGTGATTAATTCACATAATTTACTATGTGATTCACCCACTATACTAATGTTTAAATTCTGGAAAAAGACAAAAAAGTTAGATAGTGTTATTTTTAAATATAATTACTATTTTTATGGACGTTTACTAAGTCAGATAATCAGGATAAATAAAAATAATATAGGCTAATTAAACGTGTACTTTTAAGGATTAAATTGAAGGATATCTCATATCATATAATCATTGTTCATATTTAAAACTATACATATGGGATTGAAGGGATCATGATATAAGAATAATCAATCTCATCCTATTTAATAAACGCGTTGTACTATTAGCCATTTACCTTAATAATTTTAAAATAAGTGTATATTTTTATATGTGGATAGACATTAGGGGTAATGCAGGTCATATATGTGGATCCACAAATGATTTGTTGCACATAAAAATAGGGTTGTAAACAAATCTAATATTCGATATTGGTATTTAAATTTTGATATTTGTATTTAGAATTTAATAATTCAATCCAAAGACGTATTTTATTTACCACAATTCTATTCGGACACATTATGAGCAATCACACGCGTAAAAGAAAAAAATAATTATAAAAATAGAATTAATCACATTTCCTCTTAGAATTTAAATTTCTCAATTAGATATATTTTTATTTTTCAAAACATATATTACTTTTTTTAGTTAGTGTGGCTGGACATAGTGTATCCAAACATTTATTTATTCCATTATCATTCAAATATTAATATAAAATTATGAAATCTTATTTGACGTTCATAAATATTATATTACATATTTAAATATCTAATAATATTTATATATATAATACACTTTCTTAAGCCCATTAAATATAGTACTTGAATCATTTAATGTATAGTATATTTCAACAACAAATTTTGGATCGAATAGTATTGATTACGAATCAATTTCGAACCAAATGCTCTAATAGTGTGGTTTCGAATATATTCCCGAAAAACGAATCAAGTATTTGAATTTGAATATACATCAAATTAAATACAAATCTAATGTAATATTCAAGGGACTCAATCGAACAAAAATACGAATACATTCGAATAATTTCACAAATACAAATCAAATACAATGTTATTCGCTTCTACAACCCAACCCTACATGAGAAACCCCGAGGGTTTAGAGCATCTATTACGGTGGTCTTACTAGACCTAAGTTGAAGCATTGAGAAGCGTGATTTTAATGATTGGTGGTGTTGAGTAAGATTTAGATTGATTTTTCCACTATGGTGGTGTTGAGTAAGACCTAGATTGAAGCATTGGGAAGCATGATTTTAATGATTGAATAGATTTTATTTTGCTATTTTTTTATTTGTAATAAATATTATAAAAAAACTTAATTAAATTCAAAAATTAATAAATGACAATTTTATTGAATTTAAAAAAAAATACAATAACTAAAAACAATACAATAATTAAGAAATAAAAAAAAACCACAACAGCTACTCGCAGAGTGGACCGAAACGTACCCAAATTTCTTCAATCATATCCTCAATAAGGCGATCGTGGGCACGTGCATCCTGAATCTGAGCTTGTCTCTCAATATATTGCTGGAGTGACACTTGCATACCTTGATGGACTAATGCCCTGTTCACGTTTCTTTCGCCCTTGCGCTCGAATCAACATTGAATTCAGTTGCTCTAGGTCCTTCATCTTCAATAATCATGTTATGCAGAATCATGCAGGCATACATGACATCACATAAATGCTCTCGAAACCACATGCAAGCAGGGCCCTTTATGATTGCCCAACGAGCTTGGAGGACGCCGAAAGCCCTTTCAACGTCTTTACGCGCAACTTCTTGCATCCGAGCGAATAGCTCTCTCTTCAGATCTGTTGGCGCATTGAGCGTCTTCACGAAAAAAGCTCACTTCGGATAGATGCCATTGGCGAGATAATATCCCATGCGGTGCGGGCGGCCGTTTGCAGTTAATTGAGTTGACGGCGCTCTACCATTGAGGACGTCGCTGAAGAGGGGGGACTGATTGAGCATATTGATGTCGTTCAGAGAGTCGGCGACACCGAAAAAAGCATGCCAAATCCACAAATCTTGGGAGGCGATAGCTTCAAGGACGAGGGTTGGATAACCCTTTCGTCCAGTGTACATTCCTCTCCAAGCTGTTGGACAATTCTTCCATTTGCATACAGTCGATGTTTTCAAGCATCCCGGAAAAGCCGTGCGTCCTTTCGTGCAATGTTATGATCCTGACGATGTCAGCCTCGTTTGGCCGCCTTAAATAGTAATCGCCGAAAGCAGATCTGATGGTCTGACATAAATTCTTGAGGATATTATTGCCTGTTGTATCTCCACAGTACAAATATTCGTCGTACTGATCGGCTGCTCCACCATTGGAAAGTTACCTTAGAGCAACGGTGCAATTCACCCACACGTGAAACCCCAATCTTCTAGTGGCATCCGGGTGTTGCTGAAAAAAATGCTCCCGAGCCTCAAGAGTTTGAGCAATTCTCAAGAACAACCCTTGCTCATTCGAAACCGCCGGCGGAAGACAACATCACCCCATATAGGGTGGTCGACAAAATAATCTTGTCGAAGGCGTTGTTCGGCCTCCTCACGATTCCGGTGCAAGTGAGTCCTCGTATCCGGCGCGTCGTCGTCGTGCGACGAATCAGACCCGACCACTATTTGATAAAACTCAGTGGCTCGCTGAGCCAGCTGCATACGTCGGCGGCAGCGCTCCTCCGCCGCTTCATGATTGTAACTCGCACCCGACCAACTCATTATTTTTTTTTCGAAAAATAGAGAATTTGTATGATGAAAGAATTGGCTGAATTGGTATGGTGGTGTGGTATGGATGAAGGAGTATATATAGTGAAAAATGAGGAGCAGCCGTTGCTGGTGAATTGTATATAGTCGTTGCACATTTTTAAATATTTTTTTTATTCAGAAAAAAAAATTACATCGGACCTATGGGGACACGCCACATGTTCCCATCTTGCTGCCTCGCGGAGTCGAAGGGTGTGTCGATAAATCGACCCAACCTTCGACACACCCTTCGACCTAGGTTGGGTTGATATCTCCACTACGGTATCAACTTGGGGTAGGTCGAGCGGAGGTGCGTCGAGCGGCGCTCGACTCATGCTTCGACGCCTCCGCTCGTTGCCCGCAGTGGATGCTCTTAATGAAACCAACTTTGGGTGAAAGAAATCCGCATTGGGCATGCTAGTTACTTTGAAAGAGAGGAACATTTCCTTTCAAAGAAATGCTAACACAATACAATGGTCAAGTAAGCTTGACAACTATCATCAACATGGTTCAAATTTAAGGCTTATTCATACAATAATGATACAAATGTAATCTGAGTCTCAATCGTTTTCACAATACTTACCACCTCTTCACCAGCAAACAGATATTGGTATAAGGTGCTAACTGCAGAGACACCAAGTAGGCACACTCAGAAGCAGCCCGGGCAACACCGTTTGAATATGCAGCAACAACAGAGGATAGATAAGCTACAAATCACAACAAAATTCATTATTTCTATGCACTGCCCTCAACATAACTGCAAGATTTTCTCAATCCAATGCTCAAGATAGACAGACGAGCCAAATATACATTGTCAAAAAAATCGAATCATTTTATCGAAGTGAAAAAAATAAGGTTTTTATGAGTAAGATGATGTATACTCTGGTAAAAATTGCTGAAGCCACTACTCCATGATGGAAGCATATTCACTTCAAAGTAGCCAGAAAACAGCTACCTATGTGTTTAAAAAGTAGTTCCAAATTCAAGATTGATAAGCTTTGCACGACAAGAAACCAGCCTAGACGATGAATCTTTAGAGTTGAAACATTGATCTCTATCAATTAATGAGTAGTAATATTAATATTGTTAGCCAAATAATTGCATTAGGAAACAATAGCTACAAGATGAGATTCTTGAAAATGTGGGCAACAAGCAAAGTTAATTCAGAAAATCGTAAGGTTTGTGACAAGAGCAGTTACTGATTGGCAGGCAAGCGAAGGTTACTGGTATACAGCAGGGGTGGAGGGAGGGGGTGGGCGGGCCGCCACTGAACCCCCTGAGTTTTTGGAAAAAAAAAGTGTGTGTGTGTATATATATATATGTATATGTATGTATTTTACTATTATTATTATTATCATTATTATTTTGAAAATACTATTATAATTATTTTATTAAAAATGTCATACTTTTATATAGAAATGAGATATATTCTCTCATTTTTGCAGAGTTTATAAGAAATAAAGAACGTAATCTAACTCACTAAATTCTGCCCTTTCTTTGTGTAATTATACACTTCTTTTTTCCTTCTTCTTATCAAATTAAACTTTATTTATATCGACTTTGAATTAGCATACTATTCATATTTTTCCTATGGTTGATTTTATATTTAGAGCTTACAATAGATTTGTAGTGAGAATCATATTTGAGCTTTCTAAAATAATATTTTTCACGTTAGCACTCATGATTTACTTCTTATGTTGATAATTAATTTTTTTTGTAGCTATTATAAATTGTTTGTTTAATAGTTTATAAGTGAATTAAATCAATATATTTATATATTTTAGTTATGAACTTTAACTTAATATTCTTTTATTTCTTATAAATATTTATGGTATTAAATCTTTGTTTTAAGATATGGATATTAAGGTTTAAAATTTGAAAGTTAAGGTATATTGCTAAGTTAGACTTTGAACACTTTATTTGATGAACGAGTTTAGGTGATGATGACAATTTATCAAGGTGTGAAACTAGAGCAATTACTTATAATTTAGTAAATTGGCAATTGATTATCATGCTGTAACGATTTTAATGTCGGCCTTTTCATTTTGGCACATATGCGTTCTTTGCACCAATTTGGCTACTTCAATTCAAAGGAATAATTTGACTCCAAAAAATTTCTTAGTGAAATTTCTGGCTCCGCCACTAGAGATATACTTTAATTCATATTTTCATGTATTAAGTTAAAGTTTTTTTGCATCTGCCATCTCATTAAGAATGGAGCCAAAATTTATCTCCCCAAAAAAAAAAAAAAAAAATGGAGCCAAAATGTAAGGGTTCTTAAATTCACACAAACAAAGCCAAAAATTGGGCGAATCAAGAGCGGTTGTCGAGTTTGATGCTTAATGCATCAAATTCAACGGCTAATAAACAAGATCTGCAGTAAAAAAATAAAAAAAAATAAAAACATACCAGCCTCCAAGAAAGGAGGTGCAACCAGAAGCAGAGTGATGATCATCGTGATGATGATGGTGGGAAGGCGGCGGATGGGAAGCGTGGTGATCAAAGTATCCTTGATAAGGCGCAGGGTGTGGTGGGTTATGGTGGTGCACCGGCGGTGGTGGATGGTGCCCCGCCGGCGAAGGATGATGCGGTGGGTGACCTAATTAAACAAGACGAATTATTCATTAAATCTGATTACGGTTGGATAAGAAATGCAGTACAGTGAGAGATTGAAGAGCGAGAAAATGCAGCAGCAGTTATAGTTATGAGAGAGAAAGGAGAAGAACCTGGTGGCATATTAACTTCCGATTGATGATGTTAAAGGCAAAGGAGAGAAATTGGGGATGCTATTTCTGATCTGCCGATGAAATGAGAATGAGATTTTTGATTTTATCTTTGCAGTTGCAGTTGAAGTTGACTCACACTCTCAAATACACCAATCATAAATTCCCACCGATATCACGTTTCTCTTCCCTATTCGTCACTTTGTCACCGACATCTATACCGATAAATACTTCATAAAAGAAACCCTATATAATATACGAATAGAGTCAGAGAGATGTCGATTGAGTTACTTTGTTATGGAGATTACAAGTGTGTGGAGTGATGTCTGAGACTCTCTGATATCAAATGCTCCACGTTTGAATCAAATGAATTCTTTTATTGATTGAGCATGTCAGCTTATTTTTTTAAGTGTTTTCTTTTCTTTTTTTAATATTTTGGATGTTGTATAAAGTGGGAGTTTGCTTAGTTGCACACACAACATAACGATGGTTGCAGATTTCACAACATAAAAATATTATTTATATTCAAATCGAAACCGATTACTTAATCCGAATACACAAAATATCAAGTATTATCAAATACTTTTAGCTCAAAAAATAATCAATCTAACTAGCCCGAACTAAGTAGTTAAATGATTAATATTAAAAATCCAATCCAAGCTGAAAATTAAATGGTTAATACTAAAGTTAATTTATCCATTCGTATTTTTTACTTTTACACATTTTAAAAAGAGCAAAATCGGAGCGGATGCAATGGCTAAAATCTTGTCTAAATTCTGGTATTTGGTTCGAGCCGCACAAATCAACCCTTTAATTAATTAATAGATAATAATAATAATAATAATAGTAATAATTAATATATGACAATTGTAAATTATACACATGAGTTCATTAAAAAAAAATTAAAATATATTAATACAAATTTCAGTATTTATAACTGGCTATAAGTTCAAATACATAGCAAATGATGTGTTGGTTGAGTGGTATGACGTCTTACTTCAACTTTGAGGTGGCGGGATCGAATTATACTCCCAACATATAACATTTTCCCATTCTTGTTTTATATGCATCAACCCGACTGGCACCAGGTCCTGTTCAATCGATCGAACCGGTCGGTCCGATACGGGTTTTAAAACACTGGGCACAATTGTCTTTCGACTTTTCTAGATAGAGATATGCATAGTAGTTTCTTTGTTCGTTCTTTTTCTTAGACTAGGTAATATTTCCCTTCTTAGCGTTTTTCTCTTAAGGTCTTCGTTAAGAAGAATTTAATGAGATGTAGGATAGTTTCATCGACGATCAGTTGGTTTAAGTAAAATATGCCACGTCGAAATACGAGTAAATTGCCATGTCATTTTTCTGGTCACCGGGAATTCAAGGTGTGATCTCAATTGCAATCAATTGAAAGATTTGTGCACTGATATGTCAATAATAAAAAAATAATTTTATTATTGCAAATGAGTAAAAATGTTGTGTCTTGATTTACAATTAACTTTTTTATTTCCCATAATAACTCTATCATCTCTTCAGTTATCCCAATTTACAACCAATCCTACCATAAGATTGGTGATACCCAAAATTTCGGGTCAACTCATCTAATTTCAAGTTGAATTGACATCCCTGGGTTGGTCAACTCATCTAATTTCGGGTCATCCGCATCAAGACAAAAACTCCTGTGCAAATGTTGCACCATGCAACACCCGCGCGCCTGATCCGACCTGTCAACGCCCTTCGACCAATTTTTTTTTTTATTTTCTAGTTTTTTTTTTTAATTTCAATTTTTTAACCATTCTTTTTTTATTTGCGGCTTCTTTTTTGATCAAGATTCGAGCGAGGGGAGTCGAAGGCCTCGGAGCGAGCCAAAAAATCCAAAAATTATTGTCCGTCGATTATTCTTATATTAGTAATCAGAGCGAAGGAGGAGCCGTAAAATCGGAGCTAAAAAGCCCCGCCGCAAAAAAATCTAGAAATTAAAAAAAAATCTAAAAAAAAGGAATACTGTAGCGCTTGGATCTCACACGCAGGTTCGGAAGGCGCGTGGGGCGAGGCGGGGCGGGTCAGGTACCATCCAGATTGGTGCATATGTATGCACAGGAGTACTGCAACTCTCGCATCAAATCATTTAATTTGGACCAACAGGGCTGAATTTTTTGGAATAAAAGTTTTTGGTTCTAACTTCAATTATTTTGGTTTATTTAGGAGAACTCGTTAGTTTTGGTAGGATAGTGAATAGTGATGGCTTTCTAAATGGATATCTATCTACATGGAACTTAAATTTGAAACGAATTTTATTTGTAGACAGAACTGATAGGACCGGTCTCATCTTGGGCCTGACCTAAGGCCCAATCTAATTGAGCCTATATATTAAGCTCGGCCCACAGAGCTCGGCCCAGACGAGACTACTACCTGTCTTGAAGACCAAGTAATGAAGCCCTACCTTGGAGAAGAAGGGATCCGATTATGAAGGAGATTTGAATATGTACAAAGAAACAAGATATGTATAAGGAATCCTAGGAGCATTAGGGCTCGATTCAAGGCCTATATATAGTTGATAGATTAGACGATAAAAGACTCATTGTACTCTCAAATATAATAAAAGCTAGATACTCTCTCCCGTGGACGTAGATCTCATTGATCGAACCACGTAAATACTTGTGTCCTCGTATTACTATTATTTTTAGCTACTCTTGCAAACCATAGATTTATCACTGGCGCCGTCTGTGGGAACTATCTCTTTGTGTTCAAATCGATGGTTTCTTTTGTAGCTGATTAACGATGAATACGCGATCACAAAGCGCGATAGCAAGAGAGCGGGAGGCCCAAAGCCGATACGGGAATCCTGACGAAGGGGAAAGCCACCCTTCAAACAGGGATAATCGCTAGAAAGGCAGCTCGGATCCATACGAAAGGATGCCCGGGCTAGAAGACATCCCCAAGAAAGATCCACCAAAAAACCGGCGTCGGAGGACACATAACGGACGATCTTTGAACACGAACGAGACTCCAGAAGGGTTTGTCGAGGAAGTAAATGACGAATCCGAACAAAAGAAACCCGAGTCGAAGGAGGGAGAGGATTTCATCGGTGACTTCGACCTCGCTACCGCCTATGCCGCAGCTGCATTCGCTAGAGCAAACAAGGAGGGTTTCAAACGCTTCCTCACGACAGCTCAGATGTCCCCAATACCCGAGGCCAAGGAGAGTTCCACGCGGAAATCCCTATCTAAAACTCCTCACTACACCAAGATGCAGGAGTCAGGGCCGAGGGAAAAGCACGACACCCGACGGAGTCCAGTTCGGCGCCGGAGTCCTAGTCCCCGACAGAGTCCCAGGCGACACCACCTCCCAAGACGACATCGGAGCCCCAGTAGGTGCCGAAGCCCGAGTTATTGCAGGAGTCACAGTCCCCAGGGAGATCGACACCGACATGAAGGAAGACCAACCCGACTTGTCAGCCCGTTCACTAACGAACTGCTAGACGCCAAGCTTCCTACGGTATATAAGTTGCCGAACATACCACCCTACAATGGGTTGGAGGACCCCCTCAATTTTTTGACGCGTTTCAGGTACAGCATGCACAACCAGGGCCTTAAAGAGGAACACATGTGCAAGCTGTTCCCCGAGATGCTGGTCGATTACACCCGAGCTTGGTTTGACAGCCTGCCAACTGGCAGTGTAGGGTCCTGGGCCTACCTCGAAGAAATCTTTAAACGAAGATTCCATATAAAGGTCCAGGCACGCCGAGACACAGCCTATCTCCTATCGATAAAGCAAAAGGATAAAGAGCCTATAAGAGAGTACGCCTCTAGATTCATGCAAGAAAGCCTGAAAGTCGATAAAATCGACGACGTCTTCCTCATCTCGGCTTTCCGGAATGGGGTTGTCGCTGGGTCCCTGAACCAGGAGCTCGCTAAACAGAAACCCGAGACAGCTCAGGAAATGTGGAGGATTGTATACCAGTTCGCGGATGGCCAAGACGCGGACCGATTGAAACGAGACCTCTTCAGGCCTGAAGAGACCGAGAAGAAGAGGACTGAAGTTGATCGAGGTCGGAATGATCGTGATAGGAGAAGTGCTCACGAACGTCTTCAGCGAGGACCCATCCAGTCCCGGCTCGGACCTCGAATAGGACCGGAGCGATCTCAGCGTCCTCCTTTTGTAAAAACAAATGCTGAGATCTTTGCGCTTCACGCGGACTGGTTCACCAAACCACGTCCTATGTCGGGATCTAAACCTCGAGATAGAAATAAGCACTGCTCCTTCCATGACGACCACGGACACCACACGGAGGACTGCCGCGACCTCGCGGAAGAGATAGAGAGGTTTGCCCAGGAGGGTGCTCTAAAGAAATACGAAGCCGGGGGAAGGAAAAGCAAAAGGGGGAAGCGAAAAGGAGGACAAGGTCGCTGTGCTCCAGACAATAAGCGAGCTAAGAGCAATCATGACGAGGAGGATGACGACCCTCAGTGCGGCGTACCACAATACGACGGGGTGGTATCAACCATCTCCGGGCTGCCCCCAGGCATGACGAGAACCAAGCTGAGGACAGAAGCCCGCAGGCCGCCAGTTCCGCCAGTTCCGCCAGCTGAGGAACAAATAAAAAAGAGGTTCAAGAAAAATGAAACCGTGACATTCTCCGAGGATGATCCCGTACCTACAGCTACGCCCCATAATGACGCCCTGGTGATACAAATCGAAGTGGCCAATAAGATGGTCCACCGCGTATTTATCGATGATGGGGCCGGCGTAAGTATCATCTTCCAATATTGTCTGGATAGGATGAGACTTGACCCAGCTCGGGTTAACACCACGCCCCTGCCTCTCAAGAGCTTTACGCAGCATGAGACAAGACCTGAAGGGATCATTGCGCTTGATGTTGCCATTGGCAGCCCCCCAACCAGCATCAACAAGCTAATCCAGTTCTACGTGGTCAAAGCGGACTCCCCCTACAACATCATACTAGGTCGGGATTGGCTGAACGCAGTCAGAGCCATTATCTCGCCCTATCACTTGTTACTGAAGATCCCAACCTCGGGCGGGATCCTGACTGTCTGAGGCGACCAGAAAAAGGCTAAGGAATGCATGCAGATTGCTCTCTGAGGCCAACCGCAAGCATAGCAATCAAAGTATCCCAGGGAGTTGGAAGAAACGACGTCGATCTCAGACACCTCGGCGGAACAGGTTCCCTTGTCCGAAACAGACCCTGCAAAAATCGTCAAGGTCGGTTTTGCAGGGGGACCCCAAACCCGCCTGCAGGTAATCCAGCTCCTTAGGGAATATCAGGACGTCTTCGCATGGTCGCCCGCAGACATGACAGGGGTATCATCAGATATCATTACGCACAAACTCAACATCAGCCCGGACTCCACCCCGGTCAAGCAGAAAAGGAGAACATTTGCTGCCGAACGGAACCAAGTCATCTACAACGAGGTGCAGCAATGGTTGAAAGCAGGACTCCTGTTCGAGGTCAAATACCCAGTTTGGCTATCTAATCCGGTAGTAGTAAAGAAAGCAGAAGGAGGGGAATGGAGGATGTGTGTGGATTACACTGACCTCAATAAAGCTTGCCCGAAGGACTGCTATCCACTCCCCAACATTGACGAGAAGATTGAATCCTTAGTGGGATACGAGGTCTTCTGCTTTCTTGATCTCTACAAAGGATACTATCAAGTTCTTATGGATGAAGGAGATGCGATCATGACAGCTTTCGCCATAAGCTTCGGTGTCTTCGCATTCAAATACATGCCCTTTGGGTTAAAGAATGCCGGAGCGACGTACCAACGAATGGTCGACTTCCTCTTCCAAAATCACATCGGCAAGATTGTCGAAGTATACGTAGATGACATTGTCGTCAAAAGTAAGGAAAATGCTTCAGCAGTTGACGACCTACGAATGACACTTGACGTACTCAGGCAAGCAAACCTCAAGCTGAACCCAAAGAAGTGCACTTTTAACGTGCGATCCGGAAAATTCTTAGGGTGCTGGATCTCGCTGGAAGGTCTCAAAGCCAACCCGTTGAAAGTCAGAGCCGTGCAGGAAATGAAGGTACCCCGAACTATTCGCGACGTGCATAGGTTGACACGCTGCATAACCGCACTAAGTCGTTTCCTCTCCAAGGCTGCCGAGAAACAGCTCCCGTTCTTCAAGATTCTCAAAAAGGCACCGGTATTTGGGTGGGGACCAGAGCACGAGCTCGTCTTTGAGGAGCTCAAGCGCTACCTCGATGACCTACCAACTTTGTCAGTCCCCAAAAAGGAAGAAACCCTTTCCCTGTACCTCGCAGCAACGGATGAAACAATAAGTGCAGTGTTGGTCCGAGACGAAGAAGACCGACAGTTACCTGTGTACTTCGTCAGCAGGGTTCTAAAAGACCCGGAGACAAGGTACCAGCCTCTGGAGAAGGTCGCCCTAGCCCTGGTAAATGCAGCCCGGCGCCTGAAACCCTACTTCCAAACCCATTCAATACAAGTCTTAACTGACCTACCACTCCGTCAAGTCCTCACTAAGCCGGAAGCCTCAGGAAGAATCGCGAAATGGGCAATCGAGTTAGGAGAGCACTCCATATCGTTCGGCCCCCGCCGAGCCATAAAAGGGCAAGCTCTGACAGACTTCCTCGTAGAAGCTCAATATAAGAACATCGACGAGCCAAAAAAGCTCAAAGCCAAAGCCGAACTCCAAGAAATACCTGAGAAGGCACCCCCAGACTGCTGGGAGATGTACGTAGATGGGGCCTCAGGAAAGAAAGGAAGCGGAGCTGGCATACTCCTCATCAGGCCGGAGAAAAGGGAATTGAAATACTCACCGCGATTCAAGTTTCCAACTACGAACAACGAAGTGAAATATGAAGCCCTTATTGCCGGACTGCGTCTCGCCCAAAGCCTCCAGGTACGAACTATCCAAGCCCACTGTGATTCTCAAGTCGTGGTCAATCACGTGCTGGGAAAGTACGAGGCGAAAAGTGAGAGGTTGAAGAAATACCTGGAGAAAGTCAAGCTCCTAGAACAATCCTTCCCGTTCTTCAGAATAATTCGCATTCCCCAAAGCCAGAATACCCGAGCTGACGAGCTAAGCAAGCTGGCAAGCTCCCCAACTAGCTCGACACTAGTAGAAGAAGTCCGGTACCGGAGTATAGAAGAGGCAGAAATCAATGTAATTGTAGATGACGATCCGAACTGGATGACCCCCCCTCAGAAGATGTCTGGAGAGCGGGGAAACGCCCGAGGACAAGGCAGAGGCTAGAAAAATTGTAGCCAGATCCACGCAGTACATCTTCGAAGGAGGAGTCCTTTATCGAAAATCATATTTACAGCCTCTCCTAAAATGTATCGGACCAAAGGAAGCAGACTACGTATTAAATGAAGTACACACGGGATCGTGCGGAAGCCACATTGGAGCTCGGATGCTAGCTCAGAAGATCATGCGATGGGGATACTATTGGCCAACAATGGCAAATGATGCGGAAGAATTCGTGAAAAAATGCCTAAAATGCCAGCTACACGCCAAGGTGACGAGGTTACCCCAGACCGACCTCTCCACTATGCAGAGTCCGTGGCCATTTATGCAATGGGGCATTGACATCGTAGGACCCTTCTACCCGGCCCCTAAACAAAAACGATTTCTAATAGTTGCAATTGACTACTTTACCAAGTGGGTTGAAGCCGAACCTTCCACAAAAGTCACGAGCAAGAAAGCCCTCGAGTTCGTCTGGAAGAACATCGTGTGCCGATTCGGAGTACCACGGATCCTCGTCTCGGACAATGGGATGCAATTTACGAGCGGAGTATTCCGAGAATGACGTGAAGGACTTAATATCCAACAAAACTTCACCTCGGTCCACCGACCTCGAGCTAACGGCCAGACCGAAGTCACCTCGGTCCACCGACCTCGACCTGAAGCTGATGCCTCCGAGAAGAAGACGGAGCAGACTCACCAACACACCTGGCCAGAAACGCGCGTAGCTTCGGACAGCGGGACAACACGGACTTATACATTTTCGCACACTCTTCGAGCCTCTCATAAGCCCCCTGAAGCTCCCAAGACTCAGGACCGCATGCTTCTTTTATACCGAGATACTGCTCTAACAGTTCCTTAGTCTGCAATTCCACCTCGGATATGGTGATACCACCCTTGCGATGGATGATGTCTTCATATTCAGCATGTTCCTCGACGATCTTCTCGTGATCCTTGAGAACAGGCTCAGCTCGACCCCGGGCAACTTCCAAAGCTTCCTCCGCCTGAAGAAGCTTGGCCTGAAGCTCATCAGCATTCTCCTGACCAGCAAGCTGCTTCGCCTCAGCCGCCTCGCAGAATGCATCAAACTTCCTCTGCCAATCATAAAGCTCGGACTCTTTCAACTTTAAAAGAGCACACTTTGAATTATAAAGTGCCTCAGCTCGGCGACATTTCTCCATCCATAGACGAGTCAAAGAACATTGTTCAGACAGATCCCGAGAAAGAAGAGTTATTTGTTTGCGTAAAGAAGAAACATCAAGAGAATCCGAAGTCTACACAAAAAAAAGAGAGATACACTGTCCATTTAATTCACATGTTCCGAGTACGAAAATACAGGAAGAAAACAAAGTACAGGAAAAACTAAGAACCGTCGACCTCCTTATCCTGAGAAGGCGGCTGCCCGGAGAGGGGACCCTCTGCAAAATTCCCAGCCCCGGAAGACTTTGGACCCTCGGAACTCTGGGGAAGGATCGGATCTTCATCAGCCACGATCTCCTGCTCCACTTTCTCTTCCTTGCCATCTTCTTCGACTCCGCCAGGAAGAGAATCGAAGACCGTATCGAGGGCGGGGTCCCGATCTGTCGGGCAGGCAGCGACCTGCTCCGCGGATAGCAGCGTAGACGAGCTGGCGAGGTCATCCAGGACAGGTAGATAGCCAAGGTGATCCCGGATCACTTTGGCGTATCGAGGAAGGAGAGCCGCTCCCTCTAGGCGCTCATACCCGTACTTGGAAACATCTAAGTCGGGAAAGTCTTTGGCCGCTTCCTCCAAAGCATCCACGGCGTAGTTACCGTTGATGAGCCCAGCCAGATCATTTGCTAGGCCGGAGAAATGCTCCGACAAAAGGAGCCTCTTTGCAAAGGCCCGCAAGACCTCGCCCTGACCAGCCGCAGATTTGGCCTCCCTGTCCCTGGCCAAATCCAGCTCGGACTCCAACCTTTTCACATTGTCCCGGGCTTTCTCAGCCTCCGCCTCGGCATCAGCGGTCTTCACGAGCTGAGCAGACAGCTCGGACTTAACCGTCTTTGCCTCGTTCTTGGCCTTGGCCAACTCGTCCTTAGCCTTCTCTAGCCTGGCCCTAGCCGATGTCAGCTTATCTGAGTAGCGATTCTTCTCGTCCTCATGCATAGCCGATATCTGCTCGACGCCATTCTCGAGCCATCTCATAACCCTACCGATGCTCTGCAAGAAGGAACGGAGTTAGGAAACATAAGAAAGAACTACAGAAGGGCTATGCAACAAAAACAGTGAATCCTGACCTCGGGAAAAAGAAGATCCTCAGCTTGACTGGAGGAACCGCCAGACTCACCTCACCGCCCGAGATGTCGACAACATCCACGGGCTTAAATAGTTTGCGAGGTGGACTGGCAGTAGGAGAGCGGAAGTCTGTGGCAGAAGGCCTTGTCAGCTCGAGCTGCTGACCCTGGTTAGAAGGGTCTCCGGGCTGACCCTGGTCAGATGAGGAAGCAGATCGATCTGACGACCTCGGTCTTTTGCCCCCTTGAGCTGCGACCTTAGCCGTCGGCCCTTTCTTCTTCCCAAACAGCACTGCAAAATGCACGGCAAGAAAAAGGTTAGGATAACAAATAAGCAAAAGAAATAATCCTAATAGCACTAGCGGGGTCTCACCCGTTGCAGGATCCACCATCCTTTGGGGCTCAAACGGGCTCAACCCCGCCTCAGCTAGAGAATCCTCGCCGTAACTCTCCTCGAAGGGGCCATAACTCGCCATCAACCTAGCAATGGTCTCCAGGTCCTTATTCACTTCGTCTCTCACCCACACACGAGGCTTGCTCACCCTCCACATCAGGTCGACTAAGCTATCGTGTCGGCAAAAGAAGAATTTCGTATGCCATTTCTCTACCTTATTTTGAGTTCTCCCTTTGAACCCAGTACGGGCAGTGGCATAGTACCAGTCCGCCGTTGTTTTGAAGACAAAGAGCTCGTGAATGAGCTCGGCAGATAATTGGTAATTGTGACGGATAGCTGCCACGCCTAAGTCAGTAAATTGCCTAAAAGTATTTGGTGTTATCTGCCCCAAAGCTAAACCGAGCTTCCTTTGGAGCTCGGCGAATGGCGCGGGGAGGGGCAGACGAAGACCGGAGTGAAGACTATCCTCGTAAATGGTCACAAACCCCATCGGGGGCGAGCACGCCCTATCCTCCGGACGAGGTTCTATCAGTTCGACATTTGGGGGGAAATTATATGATCGGGCAAGGAATTTTATCCTAGACTCGTCTAAGATTGAGGAATATTCGGCTACTTTCCCCTCTACGCATCGGGGCACAATTAAAGTTTCAACAGAAGGAATGGGGGATCCTAGTGAAAAAAATGCTAAAATCGACCCTTCTATCGGCGGAACATGCCGGAGGAGATTCACTACCCCTACTAGATTGAGAATTGCGAGTTGGGGAAGCCATACTTACTTGTTAAATCGAGATAAATGGTCAGGCGAGCGGTTTGCGGTTGTGAACAAAAGACCCAACGGTGGGCAAACCGGCGGCACGACGGTACGATTAGTCGGGAATTTCTGGAACAAGGAATGGAGGGAAAGAGGATTTTCCGGGCAAGGGATCCTTTTGATATGATTGCGGATGTGAAATGGCGTGATATGAAGAAAGTTGTGTCGAATCCCATAATCAAGTTTAAATCCAGCCGTTACACATTGCACACGTGTGAACGTGGCAGCTTTTTTGGTATTTGAACCGTCTCTAAAAGGTTTTCAAAAAAGCCCACCAATTTTCTCTCATCTCGAATTCGGATGAATATGGGCCCTATCTATTTGGCAATCTGAGAACAAAACCATGCGGCTGATTTCTTATCTCGATTTTTATCTACTTCCAATTTGAGCTCGGAGGATGAGCTCACTGATTCAGCCCGTAACTAAGGTGATTTTCACGATTATTCACCTCGGAAATTTGACCTGACCGTCTGCATCTACATGTCTTCTTTCCTCTCCTTTGGGGGGGATGTGATAGGACCGGCCTCATCTTGGGCCTGACCTAAGGCCCAATCTAATTGAGCCTATATATTAAGCTCGGCCCAGACGAGACTACTACCTGTCTTGAAGACCAAGTAATGAAGCCCTACCTTGGAGAAGAAGGGATCCGATTATGAAGGAGATTTGGACATGTACAAAGAAACAAGATATGTATAAGGAATCCTAGGAGGATTAGGGCTCGATTCAAGGCCTATATATAGTTGATAGATTAGACGATAAAAGACTCATTGTACTCTCAAATATAATAAAAGCTAGATACTCTCTCCCGTGGACGTAGATCTCATTGATCGAACCACGTAAATACTTGTGTCCTCATATTACTATTATTTTTAGCTACTCTTGCAAACCATAGATTTATCAAGAACCAAGTACGTTATAAAACCAATACAATAATACAACGGTCAAGTAAGCTTGACAACTATCATCAACATGGTTCAGATTTTAGACACAATAATGATACAAATGTAATATGAGTCTCAACAGCTTCCACAATACTTCTTAGTTCTTACCACCTCTTTACCAGCAAACAGATATTGGTACAAGGTGCTAACTGCAGAGACACCAAGTAGGCACACTGAGAATTAGCCCGGGCAACACCGTTTGAATATCCAGCAGCAACAGAGGAACGAAAAGCTACAAATCACAAATAAATTCATTACTTTCACGCGGCCCTCACTCTGCGAGATATTCTCATGGTTGATACACAAAGTAGACGAGCCAAATATACGTTGATGATTGAACTCAAGAAAGCAAAATCCTATCATGTTATCCAAGTGGATAATTAATAAGGTAGCATTTTTATGAGTAAGCTGATGTCAAATCTGGTAAGATTGCTGAAGCACCACTCCAAGATGGAAACATATTCACTATCTATGTGTTTAAAAACTAGTTCCGAATTCTCTTCAAAAAAATAAAACTAGTTCCAGATTCAAGATTGACTTTAAACGACGAATCTTTAGAGAGTTGGAACATCGACCTATCAATTAA
The DNA here is from genome assembly GCA_029490685.1 of Schizonepeta tenuifolia. Taxonomy (NCBI): domain Eukaryota; kingdom Viridiplantae; phylum Streptophyta; class Magnoliopsida; order Lamiales; family Lamiaceae; genus Schizonepeta; species Schizonepeta tenuifolia. The sequence continues at coordinate 77,120,288 of CM055960.1, forward strand.
AATTTGATGATCAATATTGCTTAGCCAATAATTGCATTGCTTTAGGAAACAGTAGTTACAAGATGATCAGATTCTTGAAAACTTTGGGTAACAAGCGAAGTTAATTTTGTCAGATGCCATTCAGTCCAGATGAAATTTTCAGAAAATCGTAAGGCTGCTGCTGGTAATTATCCTCCTACTTAACAAAAAAATCAAACATGTTCTAAGTCGATTGCTCTATCAACACTGGACAGTGTCATACTTTCATGTAATTAAGTTGAAGGTTTTTTTGAGAATGGAGCCAAAATGTTAGGGTTCTTAAAGTCACACATCCAAAGGCAAAATAGGACAAATCAAGAGCAGTTGTCAGTTATAATGCTTAATTCATGAAATTCAACAGCAAGATCTGCAATTCTGCAGTAAAAAAATAAAAATAAAGAATTAACATACCAGCCTTGAAGAAAGGAGGTGCAACCAGAGCTAGAGTGATCATCGTGATGATGATCGTGGGAAGGCTGCGGATGAGAAGCGTGGTGCGGTGGGTCATGGTGAGCCGGCGGCGGAGGATTGTGGCCATGCTGCGGTGGGTGACCTAATCAAACATGAGGAACTAATCAGATTACGGAAAAAGAAGCGACATAGACGGGGTGGATAAGAAATGCAGTAAAGTGAAGAGCGAGAAAATGCAGCAGTTATGAGTTATGAGAGAGAAAGGAGAAGCACCTGGTGGCATCTTAATTAACTCCTGATTGATGATGCTAAAGCTCACAGCCTCTGTGGAGAACAAATTGGGGATGCTATTTCTGATCTGCAATTGATATTTTAGCTTGCTTTTATAATTGCAAGCTTCTGTTGCAATTGACTCTCACTCTCAAATTCTCACCAATCATGAATTCCCACCAATTTCACGCCTTGACCGGTAGGTTTCGCTTCCATGTCGGTACGTCCCCACATTAAATCAATCAATACTTCCTCAATAAATATATACTAGCTTCCCTGAGCGGGTCCTGAGATTTTGGTGATCTTAGGCGAAAAAAAAAAAAAAAAGGCCCCTTAGCATTTATATACATGATGTGTTAAAATACAAATTGATATTGGTAAAATTTTTGTATGAGTTAAAAGTTATAAAGCACAATAATGAGAAAAGAAAATAAAGCAGAGCATGAATACTGAATGAGAGCATATTATTTTTTCTTTTTCTCGTTACTAGCTAAAATTCTACTTACAAAGATTTTTAGATACTTTCATATTAAAAATTCTATTAAAAAATAATATTTTTATATATAATAATAGATTTTTTAGTTTTTATTTTGGGGCCCTCAAATTTGGGGGCCCTAGACCATTGCCCCAATATGCCTTATAGAAGGGCCGGCCATGTACCTCTGGTCCCCAAGTTTCTTCATAAGAGGGGGTGACATGTGAGTGAGGGAAAAATTATTGAATTTGTTTTGAGTAGAGTAAGGTAGTTTATTATTAATTAATTGAGATATTGATGGACCATATGTGATATTTTAGATAAATAAATTGATAAAGTAAGGATAAGAGAAAATAATTTATTGTGAGTTAGTGTCCAAAAACAGCTAGGAAGAAATTTGTAGGGATAGCTCCAAAAAAAAAATATAAAGAAACTTAAATACCGAAGATAATACTTTATTATTAAAAGAAAGGATTTTTATAAAATTTAATTTACCTAATATATCCTCTTCTATATTTATTCTAAAGGCGACAATATAAATTGATAGGATAATTAATAATTGAAATATGGTGAAAGATAGCCCATATGTAATATAAAAGCCCGATGAAATGGATGCATTGAAGCTTGAAGAAAATATGTTTAATAGCTCTAATAAAACTATAACTCTTTCTGTTCCGATGTTAATGGCCTGTTTCTTTTCGGCACGGAGACTAAGGAGTATGGAATTAGAGATGAAAATGTGGTGTTCCACATATTTAGTGTAATTTTATAAAATATCCTATCCGTCCACGATAAGTGTGGTCCGATTTACTTTTTTGGTCGCCCACGATAAGTATGGTCCAGCTAAAAATGAACATGACCTTTTACTCATTTATCCTTAAAAGTCTCTTTATTTATCAAATAACCTTAAATTGTTTGATTTTTCACCACTTATAACAAATAATTGTAGGTCTCATTCTCCACTCACAATATTTTTTCCTCCACTCTCCATTTCTTAAAACATGTATCACTCCTCAAGATCACGTATCGTGGACGAAGGGAGTATTTAATTCTTGTTAAAAAAATGTTTTATAGGTAAGAATGTAAGAAGAGAGATAATGAATAGTCTAGAATTTAGGTGTAAGGAAGTAGATGATTAAGAAATTTAATTATGTAATTTAGTCAAAAAAAGAAATATGTTATCAAGAGCGGGACATCCCAAAAAACAAGTCTTCAATACGGGAACAAAGGGAGTAATAACTAACATCTTTAAGATTGAAAATAAAAACTTGTTTTCTACATATGATTAATTTAATCAGGAAAAAGACTTTAGCTTGCGAACCGCACCCGTTAAATTTGAAGTATATGTAAAGAATGATAAACGATCTAAATTTGTTCGAATATCTAATATAAAAATACATATATAGATCATCGCTATATACATTGTATATGTCAATTCATTGGCATTTATAAGGTACGGTGTACAAATTTCACCATAATGTCATGAGGTTGAATTAATGATACAAACATATGAAAATCATTATAATAAAAATAAATATCTCTTTCTATAACAAAATAAAAATTAAGATAGCATATTATGAGGCACGTGAAACACGCATTATTTCTACTAGTATTTCATAATACTATTAACAGGTCTTTCTCGTGAAGTAAACAACTCAATTTAAGTTGGGTTAAGGTTATTAGTGACTGCAATTGTGCTATCAAATCTACTCTTTCTCAAGTTGTGGATTTTTCTAAATCTGGCTCCATTGTTTCTAGTTGTTGGAACTGATTATTGAAAACCGATTGGTTTTTCACTCATGGATCAATTATGGATATCTAACGAACACGTACAAAAAATTACACCTAGCATGCTCCTACGTATTTAATTACAATCATAGGAAGTTCATATGAAATACCTGCAAACTTGGTGCACAACGACTCTAGAGTGACCTTCTGAACTGTTCTTGGCTAGAGCTCGTCAAGGGATGGGATCGTACCACGAACTCTCTCTCTTACTGTGGGCGCCGGTTTCTACTCTCTCTCTCTCTCTCTAGGGTTTTATTGCTTTGAATGCAAGTCAGTAATGAGTCTTATGAGCCTTGTATTTATAAATAAATAACTGCTCATATTCATCGAACCTAGACAACCCTAACGAGCCGTAGGAGAGTAGGCGCCTAGTCCACTAGAGACACAGGCCATTGGGCTAGTTTAGGGATCTACTAGCTTAAATAAGATTGGTCTGATAATATCCGACTTAATTAATTCAGCCCAGAATATAAATTGGATATAAATATTAATTCACTCTACTAAAGAATTAATACTGACTTACCCTCTTATTTATTTAGTTGAGTCAGGGCTAGTATTAGATTTAATTAATCTCCATGTTTAAGATTATCGAATATTCATTAATTAATTGAAATACTTCTGACAACATTTAATTAATCAATTAATTATTTACTAATAAATAATTATCTCGAGTGCTACCACTTAAACTTATTATTATACTTGAACTAATTCCACCTGCAAGGTTTAGTATAATAAACTTATTAACTTTCTTGAGAGGATATCATCATCCATTTATTCATAGGACACAGATCCTTATTGCAGCTTCATCAATATCAAATAAGAACTGTCATTGCCCAACATACGAAATATTCGAACAACTATTAAGTTCTCATTTATGATAGATCAAAGCAATAGTTAGACACGTATTCATACTGATAAGCCCAATTAAGGTTAAGACTATTTAAGTCACTGAGATCTTTAATTATTAATAAGTCAGAATAAAGAATTAATTTCACTGTGATCCTTTCAATACGATTAACGTACTAGCATAAATAAATAGTCAAGATAAATTATTTAATACTATTATGCTACAATCTAAACCAACAACTCGTCCAAGTTGTCTCGATTGTTAGTTTATGTCTCATAAGATGCCGATTATATAATCTTTAATATTGAGATAATTGGACAGATAATTAATATGCAATAATAAACATTTTAGATAGAAGAATTATAGTGAAATAAATATCAATTGTATATAAGAAAAAAATCTTGCTTTCGTATACAACCCTTCAATTCTCCCACTTATACTAAAACAAACTTTTAGTATACAATAAGACTAATATTCATCTAGCAATCTATTACAACTTCTCCCACTTATACTCAAAGTTTAACTTAGTGTGGGAGAAAACGCAGCCCCATGCCTTCAACATGCCCGTTAAAGACTCCATCTGATAGACTCTTTGTAAATGGATCAGCCAGATTATCAACTCCTGCAACCTTTGTGCACATCCACATTGCCATTTTAGACAAGCTTATGAATGTAGTGATACCTTGCATCAATATGCTTAGTTGACTGATAAAAAACTAGACTCCTTGCAATTTGCAATTGCAGCCTCGTTATCACAATAAATTGTGATACCTCTAGACAAACTAGGAATCACATGAAGCTCCGCCAAGAAGTTTCTAAGCCAAACAGTCTCCTTAGAAGCCTCACAGGCCGCCACATATTCTGCTTTTATAGTAGATAATACAATGCATTTCTGCTTCACACTTCTCTACACAATGGCTCCACCTCCTAGCTTAAACACATACCCAGACGTAGAATACCGCCGATCCTTATCAGTTTGATAATCAACATCTATGTAACCTACCGGAACCAGATCACCAGATTGATATACCAGCCCATACTCTCTAGTCCATTTAAAGTACTTGAGTATGTGCTTTACAACTATCCAAATCCTTCATTTGAAACTGTTGGGATAACCATGCCTTAATCTTTGATATAACATTAACATTATCACTAATGAATTAAATGTCATCGACATAAAGCACTAGAAATACTAGACTTCAACACACACCCTGTAAACATAACTTTCATTTGTACATTATTCATAGCCATAACCTTGAACAACATCATTGAAACATTTGTTCCAAGAACGTAAAGCCTGCTTAAGTCCATAAATGGACTTCTTTAGCTTCCACACAAGATGCTCTTCACCTTTCTTTATGAACCCTTCCAGTTGCAGCATGTAGATGTCCCTATCTTTTTCAAGATATCCGTTCAAAAATGCGGTTTTGACATCTATTTGCCAGACCTCGAGATTCACGTGAGCGGCCATTGCCATAAGAGTTCGGATAGACTTAAGCATGGCTACTGGCGAAAATGTCTCATCGTAATCGATTCCCTCTCTTTGGGTGAAACCTTTCGCCACTAGTCTTTCATTAAAGGTCACAACCTTTCCATCCGGTCCTCTCTTTCTCTTGTATATCCACTTGCATCCTATGGCTTCACAGCCCTTATGAAGCTCGCATTTCTCGTATACATCCATGGCAGTAATGGACTCCCACTCGGAAATCATACATGACTCTCACTCAAGAGCATCAGGATCTAGTAACGCTTCAGAGTAAGTCCAGGGATCTTCTACGATCACTGGTAATTCCAATGAATCCTTGGATTCTTTAAGTAGAGTGTATCGACTAGTCAACTTTTCTTGAGTTACCCTCCCACTAGGCCACTACGACGAAGCTCTATAGCAGATTCAATATTAATGGTGTGTACAGGTTTCAATGATTGCTCGTCTTGCACAACTGGAGCGCTAATCACATAGTCCTCTTCCAAGAATCTCGCGTTAGTGCTAATAACGACTTTCTGATCCTTAGGACAGTAGAAATAGCCACATTTCGTTCCTCTAGAATAGTCTACAAACAACATCATCTTGGTTCTCGGACTCAACTTGTCAGCTTCTTTGTTCAAAACATGTGCCGGACTATCCCAAATCCGGATGTGGTTAAGACTAGGCTTGCTTCCAGACCACAGTTCGGACGGAGTCTTAGGCACTGACTTTGAGGGAACCAAGGTTAGCATGTGAGTCACTGTTTTCAAAGTATATCCCCAAAATGAAATAGGTAGAGATACATAACTCATCATATATCGAACCATTTCCAGAAGTGTTCGATTTCTTCTCTCCGACACACTATTCTGTTGGGGTGTTCCAGGTGTAGTCAATTGGGATGTAATCCCACTTTCCAACAAGTACTCCTTAAACTCGTTGCTGAGGTATTCACCGCCGCGGTCAGATTGCAATGACTTGATACTCTTGCCATGTCACTTCTCTACTTCCGCTTTGAATAGTTTAAACTTTTCAAAACACTCGGACTTGTAGTGCAACAGGTAGATGTACCCATATCTTGAGTAATCGTCAATGAATATGACAAAGTAATCATAACCTCCACGAGCTTGAGTAGAAATAAGTCCACACAAGTCAGAATGAATCAATTCCAACATTTCTTAGGCGCTATACCCCTTGGCCTTGAAAGGCCGAGTCGTCATCTTTCCCTCTATGCAGGATTCGCAGATTGGGATGGACTAGACTTGGAAAGAACCCAAGACTCCATCGGAAACTAATCTTTGGTTCCTCCTTAGATTGGTGTGACCCAATCTTAGGTGCCAAAGAAGAGTTTGCTTCTCTTGAGAAGAATTCGATCTCTTCTTTTGGTTAACAGTTAAAGCATTACTTGAAGAACTTATAACATGTGAACAGTAAATAGTATAAAGAGAATCAACAACATGTGCATAACCAATAATCTTATCATCTTTCATAAAATTCTCACGACGCTAAAAAAGAATAGAATATCCGTCATTCCACAACTTAACCATAGAAATCAAGTTTCGCCGAAAGTCTGGCACATATAAAACATCTCTCAAAACTAAAACTGAATTCTCAAAAGATAAATGAACATCGCCTATGGTTGCAATGTCTGCTCGCACTTCTGTTTCCATGGCGATGCTCAACTCTCCTCCACTCACCTCCCTTGTCCGCAGGAACCCCTACAAGGAAAACAAATACGGTCAATTGCTCCTGTATCTACTACCCATTTATGGGCACAACACGAATTTAGACATATTTTGTTAACAAGAGTAGAAGTAAAACCTTGAGCCTTCTTCAACAGGGGGCAGTTAGCCTTCCAACGTCCATGTTTCTAACACTTGTAGCTCATTGAAATGATTAATCATCTCGAGCACATACTCATGCACAGACGAACCCTCTGGCATTCTAGAAACTATGAATTTCTTCATAAGCTCAAAACGGGATGAATGGTCCAATTCACCAAAAAGCTCCTTGACGAGGCTGTCGTTCGCACTCTCAAAATGAATTTGTAGCCTATTCTCACAGCTATATAGTTAGCAAGTAAGTATAGGGTCGATCCACAAGGAGTTGATAGTTACTATCTCTTGAAACCTCATCCACCTAACAAGAAAGTTTGGTTATGGTATCTGGGTCACGAGCGCTCTCTTGTCCAATTCGAGAACTTAAATAAATACTGAAGAAAAGCAGATAACTTGGTCAACAATAAAGCCGACTTGATCTGGACAAAGACATTGTTAAGTGAAAACTTTAGCTTAATCGTTGGTGCAAATATATTCATCACACGCATGTATCGTTGGATATATGACTTGAATGCTGAGATCCCTTTTTATTCGTCACGCTCCCAACAAACCCTTCCCTGACCTATCCTTACTTAGTTGGCGACGCACCTCCGGCTCCCTACCTTGGGCAATACCTCTGTCGGAGTCATCGTTCAGTTTCTTGCCCAAGAAATATTTACTACTAGAAAGGCCCAACAAGAAATTATCACGTCTAGCCCAACAGGGTAGACACTTTCCTCTAATATTAATCGATCTTAATTGAGATAAGTTACGGAAAACACTCCTACTTCCCAATTGATAAGTGATCTAATATGTCTTAAGTGATTAACGGCCTATTAACCCCTTAATCGTATTACACCATATTGGAATAAGCTCATTAACATATCGGGAACACATGCATGTAATGATCAAGCACAATTAGATCTCTCAAGCTTAAGTATTCACTTAACTATCTTGCCCAGATCAAGTATAAAAACTTAGCTAGACATGAATGTAAAATATCGAACGCAATAAATTGAGAAACTCATAATAAGAACTATATTAAAATATTACTAAGTACGAGAAATTAAATCCGACCAAAAGTGCCGATCGAAAATAGTACGAACACAAATAAAACGTTGCCCTTAGGACTTGTTCTTTTCCTTACAATCTCTCAAAGTAAACAAGGATGAAAGCATAAAAACGAAGTCCTCTCGCAGCAATTAGGCTTCAATATTTATATGCGAGTGCTAGGGTTTGGGCCCCCGGTCCTTAACATGGAAGGAAATTCACGAGCTACCTTGGGATGCAAGTAAATACTCGATAAGTACGATCCCAACATGGCATGTCATATCTATCTACAAAAGATCCCTTGCGGATCTCAAATCTAGTCGAATAAGGAAGGATATTTAAATTAGATCATCTCTTCCTTATCTTTTTAGACCTAGGAGTGAAACAACGTCAGTTGACCAAAACACTCCGCCCATCTTGACCAATGTTGTCTTGCCCTGCCTGCTTCTAGAAATGCAACTTTCCATTCTTGTTTTGCCCAGAATCCACCTACAGGGCAACATATCTCCTCCTGCCCAGAATATGTCCTCCTAGACACTAATACTAAACAAACACACACAAAGACTCGATCTAAACTACCTAAAACATACACAAAATAGATACAAAATATGGACTCATCACTCCTCGAGGTTCCTCATAATTTCAACCACAGTCTGCATCCACTGATGTTGTAGCTAAAGATCAGAGTCCATAGTGGTCATCATATAGGCTTTCGCCATATTATTAGCTTGATGCCACATCCGGTGAACCTCCCTTTGCTCATCAGAAGACCAAGCAGTTGGTTTCGCGGGAGCAGGAGTAGTAAGTACAAACTTATACTCTTCTGCGTCTAGGACAAATCCCAGATTGCGCTTCCATTCCAAAAAAATTGGACTGGTAAGCGGCTTTTCAGTAAGCACATTCAACAACGAAGTAATAGTCATATCTGACATTTTAAACATTTAAAACGCACATAAGTCACAATTATTGCATAAAACGTTCGTAACATTTATATTGTAACCTTTTGATAAAACAATATAAAATGAAACCTTCATTAGCCCAAGTAATTTGCACGCAAGCCACGATAGAGTGGACGTTTACGTGCGCACCATTCAACCAAACACACAATTTTTTTTTATTTTACCTTATGCCAAGTTAACCTTATGACAAATAAAATTAGGGATAATTATTTGTAAAACCCAAAACTTTTTTTAAATTCTAGAATTGTACATGAGCTTTTTTTTTTTCGCACAACAAACCTAACCTTTTGTTTTCTTCTGATTTTGCTCCCGATCACTGGTATACCCCAAATTGAATCCTACATGGAGACCGAAAATGACATGTTGGACGTCGGAGTATATAAAACGACGTCATTTTGATAAAATCCACTTAAAAATAAAAAATTAACCACATCATATTCCAACTATCTTTATAGAAAAATTGAAAAATTAAAAAATAAAGAGAATCTCTCCGCTCTCTCGGATGTTCTCTCTCCTCTCTTTCTCCCCCTTTCTTTCTTTCTGCGCCGCTGCCGCCTCTCTCGATCCCACCCGCCTTTCTCCGACCACTGCCGCCACCGAATAATTCTTCCCCAAATCCAATAATGCAAACTCTAATTTACCACAAATCTGTCTGTCGATTCTTGCCGACCTCCTGCCCTCTAGTTTCTTCTTCTTGCAAATTCGTATGAACCACGACTTTCTCACACCAAGAAATTGGGTTCAAGACGTTGACTTTAGGCTCTTACTTTTTTTATTGAATAATGATAATGAACAATCAACTCCAAGTCTACCCTTTGATGATTTGTGTTACAAGACATTGGTGTAGTCTCGTCATAGAGTTTTGAACTATTTTTATTAGAATTTGTTCCAACTTGCCTAAACTTCTAAATTCCCTATTTGGATTAGGTCACTGTCATTCTGGTATTTGTTATGGTAGCACCTTTATAATGGAGAACGTTATAGTTGAATTCGGCAAGAGATTGCAAGGCAGGCAAGCATACCCGAGTCCCGTTAGTTTTCAAAATTCAATCAATAGCGTTATAGGGTGGTTGGTTTGAGCTGGGCTTGAACTAGGTGAGAGAAGGATGGAGATCTGTGTGGTGGCGGCGGTCGGAGAAAATGCGGTGGGAGAGAGGCGGTGACAGAGAAAAATGAAAGGGGGAGGAAGAGAACAGGGAAGAAAGAAGTGATATTTTCTTGTTTTTTATTTTTAAAATATTTATAAAGATGAGTTGGAATATGACGTGTTTAATTTTTTTATTTTTTAAGTTCAATTTTATCAAAACGACCTCGTTTTGTGTACTCCGACGTCCATGTCATTTTCGGCATCCACGTAGGATTCAATTTTGGGGAAAGCAGTGATCAGGAGCAAAATCAGAAGAAAATAAAAGGTTAGGTTTCCTGTGCGAAAAAAAAAGCTCGTGTATAATTCCAGAATTTGAAAAAAGGTTTGGGTTTAACAAACAATTATCCCATAAAATTAATAAATGAACCTTACTAGACCATATTATCTCAAAAAGGGCCTTCGATGAGGAGTTGTATTCGAAACAATATCTAAGCACAGACCACAATTTAACTAATTCAAAATTGTTCTACATATTGATGCAATTACTCGAACGACATCGCATTGTAAACAATTTTATTAATTATCTTATTCTAATCTCTCCTAGAATAATCTATGAGAATTAATACGGGCAAGCCACGATAGTGTGGACGTTTACACCCCAAAAACTCCCACTATTCACGAGATCAAAATACTTTTTAGAAATTTTACTCGATAAAATCTATAAGTCAATAGATTACGTGCAAGCCACGATCGTGTGGACGTTTACACGAGCCTAACAACTTAATTCGTCTAAAACTAATTGTGGAGGTCTAATTTGATTATTAAAATCAATTTAACATGCTTAGTCATTTTTAATTCAAAAGGTTTTTCGCATGCAAATCACGTAAAACACGAAATCACTAAACATGTTTTTCTAGAACTCACATAATAAATTATGCTCGCTTGAATTCATAACATGCTTAGAATAATACGATAAATTCCTAGCATGCAATTTCTAAACGTAAATAATTTCAAATAATTGCAAATTATAACATGCTTTAGAAATAATAACACCTTAACGGCGATTAAACCCACGACATGCAATTTACGATAAAAATAAATAAATTGTTATCTCGTTGTGGATATTTGGTACCTGTCTGAATTATTATGAAATAAAATAGGAAACAAAACTATCTATTACAACAATCTTCGTCTTCAAATCTTTCCATATCCATCGTCTTGACAAATCGCCCAAAGAAGGAAATAAGATCTTAAGTATCTCGTATTCCTATCACGAATCCGACCCACGAGGACCATACCGTACAGCTGCTACCGCACGCCCAAAATCCTAGAGTTTAAACCCTAGGATCTCCGTTTGTGACAAGTTGCCGCACGACAACCCTTCGCTTCGCCGGAATCGCTTTCACAAAGCTCCAGCCCCGTATCGCCACCACCGCCATGAACCCCACCCCCAACCTACTGCATCCACCGCAGCAAGGCTGGAAGACATCCACCGATGCAAGGCCGGAAGACATCCAATGGTGCCTGCGCTACAGCCCTGCTCCGCAGTCCGCAGCGTCAAGCTTGACGGCGTCGCGATGGGTTACGCGGTAAAAGTACTGCGATCGCCATCACCACCGCCACCCCGTTGCTCCTGCTGCTCGTCGTTCTTGCCTGGAAATGTGCCGCCGCAGCTGCTGGTTTCACGTTGCTGTTCACCATCGCTGTTCGCCGTTGATAGTGTCGAGCTCGCGACGGTGCCGTGGTAAACTGCATGGCTACAGCCGTTGCTCAGCTTACCACCACCATTGCCTCGACCCTTCCTTCACCACTGCTCGTCATCACGGAGTCACAGCTTTTGTTGGTTTCACTGAAGTTGTTACTGCCGTTCACAATCGCCGGAGAAGAAACCGTCCTCGACGGCATAGAGAAGAAGGATGGTGAAAACCCTTTGCTCCCACTGCATCGACTAAGACCAGAGACGAGGGTCAAGTCCTCGAATCTTGTCGAGCATAGCTGCACGAGCAGATCAGCGCCCAAGCGCCTCTGCCACCACGACGCGCTGTCGTGGTTTGTGGTGCCCTTCCGTCACACACAGCGCCACCGTTTGTGATTTCAATCGACACCATAGATGTCGGAGTAGAACTCCGGCGAATCAAATTTCGTCCGATCAAATCACGTTAAAGGTGAAACCCTAGCGTGTGAAAGAAATGTGCCTTCGTGCACCATCACGTTGCCACCGCCGGCCATATCCCACCATTTGATCACTCTGATGAGGCTGTCGTTCGCTCTCTCAAAATGAATTTGTAGCCTATCCTCACAGCTATATAGTTAGCAAGTAAGTACTGGGTCGATCCACAAGGTGTTGATTACCAATATCTCTTGAAACCTCCTCCACCTGCAAAGAAAATTTGGTTTTGCTATCTTGGTCAGCAGGGCTCTCTTGCCCAATTTGAGAACTTAAATAAATACTGAAACGGAAACAGACAACTTGATCAACAATAAAAATGACTTGATCTGGACTAAGATGTTGTTAAGTGAAAACCCTAGCTTGATCATTGGTGAAAATATATTCATTACATGAATGCATCATAAGTAATCACCTAACTATCTTGCCCAGATCAAGTATTAAAACTTAGCTAGACATGAAAGTAAAACTATGAACACAATAAATAGAGAAACTCATAATAAGAACTATATTAAAACTTACGAAGTAAATAAAGCAAATTCGGCCAAAAGTGCCGATGGAAAATAGTATGAACAAAACACAAATAAACTTTGCCTCTAGGACTTGTTTTTCTCCTCACAATCTCTCAAACAATAACAGGGAATAAAAGCACAAAGTCGGCGTCTCTCGCAGCAGCTAGTCTTCAATATATATTGGCGAGCACTTAGGGTTTGGGCCCCCGGTCCTTAACAAGGAAGGAATCCACGAGCTACCTTGGTATGCAAGTAATACTTGATAAGCACGACCCCAACATGGCAAGTCTGACTCAAGCATGCAACTCAATCAAGTTGGCAGGTTTATGTAGAAGCTAGTCTGACTCAAGTGTTACAAGTTGTGCTAATATAGAATGGTAATTATGTTCTTCAGACTAAGCTAGCTTGATGTGGAACATGTTATTTTAGATTCGAAAGATTCTTTTCATATTTATGCGGATATTGCGGAGATCTTTTCCTCATCCTTTCCTGACGAGAAGAAGAAGATCTTATCCAGCAGATAATCTTTATTGTTCCACAAGGCATATCTCCAAAGTAAGTTTCTACCTACAAGGAAACTAGGGAAAATTTGTGAAGATAAGATCTAGGGTTCTCAAGACCTATATATATCGACACCTACATCATTTGGAGGATGTTGTTGCTTTAGCTATTTTGTTTGATATTCAAAGCTAGTATACTTACGTGAGTGAGTATGTTTCATATTGTACTTGAGAGCAGTGGCGTAGCCAGGATTTCGGTTCAGGGGGATCCAATTTTCGAAAGTCCAATAATATGTGCTATTTTTTAAATTTTCGTGAAAAAAGTCGACTTTGAATTTATGAGTCAATGCCTTCTCCATAATAATATGAAAACTCGAATATGAACTATAATTATTGAAGCCATCAAGAATGAATAAGCAACATTTAGGTTTCATGGTTTCGGCTAATGAAAATTTGAGGGGTTAATGATATCTACTTTGGAAGAATTCTAGGCATTTGGAATATACCAATAGAAGTAGAAGAAGAATAAGATTTAGCAACATGAAAGCCATGAGACTCAATCTTTCACTGCTCAACTAAACTATCTAGAACGAATAAAATGCAAAATCTAAAGTTTCAAAAAATGATACTGATTTGAGAATTTTATCGAACACATGGTGGGCATAATGTACAAATTAAATAATAAACTACATATATATCACTATTTTTTTTCCAAATGTCGAAGGGGGGGGGGGGGAGGGGGGGGGTCCAGTGACCCCCTGCCCACCCCCTAGCTATACCTCTGCTTGAGAGTGTTTGTTTCATATAAAGCACTTGGGAGTGAGGTGAGCGTTAGATTGCGATTCAAACTTAGGTTGTTTGAGTGCGTCTTGAACAATCGTTAATTCACACTAGGTTGGGAAGGGTGCGAGTTAGGAGTGTTGATGTTTTTTTTATGGCTCCCATTTTCATAGTATATTATTTTGTATATTTGTTTTGTCTTTTTTCTAATTGTTGTGCAGGTGAGCAAATTAAGGAATATACATCGTGGTGATTAAGGCTTGAGGGATAAGAATTGATGAAGTCAGAAGTGATGACCAAGTCCTGGAAGAAAGAAGGAGTTGTGGTTATTGGTTGGAGAAAAATCAGGAGAAGTGGTGCGAGGAAGCTGTGGCAGCAGTTATAGGAGATATGAGCTGAAATTATGGGATCTTTGCGAATTAAGGAGTGCAGCCCAAGTTTGTGATCCTCTATAAATAGAGATCGAATGTAACAAGAATAATGAGGCCTCCAAGATGTAGACTATGTGTACTGATTAGAGATATTACTGTAGTATTTTTGTACAGTTTTCTTCGAGCAATAGTTGAGGCAACTTCAGTCATAAGCTTCTGTGAAGGGAGTGATAAGTTGTCTTTCTTTTCATGACCTCTTTACTCGAAGTGTTTTTGTAATTCACATTTCTATAGTGAATATTTTTCCCTGAGGCCCTTCGTGAGATTATTAATTTATAATCTCGTGAAAATTTTATTCATTGAGGTTGTTTATTTTCCGTTGTCTTGTGTTCAAAGTTGTGAGCACTTCAGTCACAACTTTGTTCACAACTTTGAGTGTGAATCTGGTACCTTGACGCGACCGTCGTTTATTCACGTACAAAATATATTTATAATTCTCCTATTTTCTACTACCAGGATCAGCTAGCAGCAAGTATAGGGTCGATCCCACGAGGAGTTTGTGTAGCTTTCTCTTTAGTCACTGGTCATCCAAAGGTTTAGGGAGTTTGCACGGACTCGTCTTGGCCAAACAGGAAAATAAAACTGAACTAAAGCATAAATAAAAGATAAAGACAAACCTGAATTTAGGTGTTGAGTCAATTGCACAAACAAGACGTCTTCATTGATGCAAGGATATATGGTACATATGTATGTCAATGGTTATAGGCAAACCGCGTCATGGTCCTACTGTCGTGTTGTCACGCCTGCAGCCACGATCTGCCCAGCTCGTCCTTACTTGTGAATCCTGCATGGCATTCCCATCCCAGACTTCCTAACTTGCCCAACTCACCCCCGAGCATTCCTCAAGGGGCAAAGATTGAAACAAGCAGCTTTGGGCACTAGACGAACCCTTTCCGGCCCTATGAGATACGAGGATCCCGCTCCGACTTTTCACCAGCATCAGCGTACTTCGTTCGGCTCCATCCAAGTTCAACCTGAGATTTGCCGCCCTCAAGGAGCGTGAGGTAAACCTCTTCCGATCCCTATTGGTCTAAGCTACCTCCCTTTTAAGAAATCTGTCGCTATCCAATTACCCATCTGCAGTATGGTCTCTTGGCACAAACAGACTGCTTTGAAATCATTGCCTAACGCCTCGGAAACACACATATATATATAGCTTTCCCCTTGCCCAAATCAACATCACGATTTAATGCTTTTGCAGCGTTATCTTACCCAAATGCAGATTTGTATAACTACCTAGGCATAAAGTAAATAACAAGACAATAAAGAACGAAATAAAAAAAGAACTTTAATTGAAAATAAATTCGGACAACACCAACATCGCCGGCAACAAAGTACAAAAGTTAGTTTGCTTCCGAAGGGGCAAACTCTCGAACAAAACAAGGAAAACCCTAGACTAAAGAAGATAAGAAACTTTCCTTAGAGAAATAAAGAAAATTCTAGAGGTGAAATTCGTGGGTCTCGGAGGCTTAACCCATTAGGTAAGTTGATAATAGCTAGGTTTGGATGAGCTGTCTGCCAGCTGTCAATCCTTCCAGTAGCTTCTGTTGACCAAGAGACTTTCCTTATTTAGCAGATTTGATATGGACGAATCTTCATGGATAAAGAAGGAAATAATTCCTTCCGTGTTGGCTACTTGGATAAGGTTGATCTCTTACTTGGTCTGTACTCTTCTCTTGTAAGTTAATCTCTTTCTTGCTCCGCACTCTTTCCTTATAGGTTGGACTGTCACAAATCTCCATGCCCAAGACGTGTACTCCTGCCTCTCTTCTGTGTTTTGCCTTACGCCTTGGCCATTTTACATCTCTTCTTGCCCAAATGACTTAATCTCACACGGTACTTGATTTGGTCAGATTGTAAAGCAAGCAGCTTTAGTTCTGAATGTCTGTTTCCTTGGCTAAGCTGCGAGCATCATTTTCTTGCCCAAAGTACTTCGTATCTGTGTCCAAAATGTCTTTTGCGGAATTTGGTCATTTCTTGCCCTTCTCTGCCCAGTTTTGTCATGGTTTGCCTTGTACGTCCCTGCCTTCACAATGTGTCCTCCCAGACACTAAAGACAAATAAAAATACACAAAATGACTCGATCTAGACCTAAAATAAGACTAAAAAATCATACAAAATTTGGTCTCATCATACCTTCAATTGGTATCAGAGCCATACACTTGCATACTAAGTGGCATCGATCTTGCTATTCTCAAGCATTATTTGCAATGGATGTTATCACACATAGCACTCAAAGTGAAGATGTCATATTAGATGTTGCTACGCATGACACAACATCTAGAGGGTACAATTCTGCCTATTTTTCGAACTTTTTTTGTTTCAATGCTATGATTGAAGGTGTTGTGGTAAGCACCTCATGTTTTGTGAAAATAACAAGTGTTGTCAACCTTGCAGAGAACAACTTCATCCACCACTCAAAGTCCAATCATATCTATTTAAGGTAGTACCGTTTTATTAGAGATTTGGTTGAAAGTAAGATTTTAAAACTAGAGTATATTAGTACAGAGAACAAATCGGCTGGCATTTTTACTAAGGCTGTAAGTTATGAGATATTCTCAATTTTGAGAAAATCTCTCGGATTATATATATATATATATATATATATATATATATATTTAATTTGAAGTGGCCACGACAGTTGTCACATTTCTTTCATATCATGGGCAATAATCTTTTAAAAGTTAGACAGATTTGAGGATGTAAAAGCCTTACGGTATAAGGTGAAACCAAGACTGTTCTTAGAAAGCCATATAACTAGATCAATGATCTAGATAAGTGGTGAATACAAGATTCTCTTGGTTATACATCTATTCGTTATCTGTCTTCTTCACTTTATATCTATAAATTGCTTAGGATATTTCAGAAATGTTGATTTGATTGAAGTTATCATTGAAGTTGAGATAATTGTTGTAACAACTGTATTTGTTGTACCAATTTTTGGTCGTACATAAAAATAATAAAAAATTGGTTGTTGCACTTTTTATAGATGTCAGTTACATGTTGAGAATATCTAGAACATATCTCGAAATTTTAATATCTATATTTTTGGATTTATCACTAATGATTTTGTTCCGATTTTGTAGGAAAGTATGTTTATATGCAACCCTCGCTTTTATCTCTGTAAAAAGTCATCAGATTCTTCATCTTCCGAACTCTAGAAAAGTCACCACTCTTATTCCAGTCCTCCCACCAATTTCAAGTCTTCTCTTTACATTTTTTCTTTAACTTATCCCCATCTAAAACCTCCATCAATTTTACCATCAACTTGTTGCTCCCAAACACATGATCAAGCATTCACTTTCTTCCCAAAAAGGGGGAGATAGATTTTGAGGATAATTTGATTCATTGATTATTGATAATATCTGAGTATTCTTGAATTTCTGCAGACTAATGGTCTTGAAGTTCTGCAGACTGTTGTCAAGATGTTGATCATTTGTGCAGGGGGTGATTTGTTTGTTGATCGATATATTTTGTTGATAACTTGATGTGTTTCTCATAGGGGGAGATATATTATACATGTTGTGAGAATTTTGATATTATTTTGATAGTGGGAGCATATATGATAGGGAAGTGTTGATGATTGTTTTGAGAACATTATTTTCATGTACATGGGTAGTTTTGAAACTGTTTCGTGTAAAGTTGTGTTAATTGGCGCATGGGGAGTCATCTGCATTGCTTATATCACTTTGCACACGTTTTGGGAAAAAAGACAAAAAGGGAGAGTTTGTTGATTTTTTTTTTGGCTCCCATTTTCATAGTATATTATTTTGTATATTTGTTTTGTCTTTCTTCTAATTGTTGTGCAGGTGAGCAAATTAAGGAATAAACATCGTGGTGATTAAGGCTTGAGGGATAAGAATTGATGAAGTCAGAAGTGATGACCAAGTCCTGGAAGAAAAAAAGGAGTTGTGGTTATCGGTTGGAGAAAAATCAGGAGAAGTGGTATATGAGGAAGTTGTGGCAGTTGTTAGTGGAGATATAGGCTGAAATTATGGGATCATACGAATTATAAGGAGTGCAGCCCAAGTTTGTGATCCTCTATAAATAGAGATCGAATGTAACAAGAATAATGAGGCCTCCAAGATGTAGACTATGTGTACTGATTAGAAATATTTCTGTAGTATTTTTGTCGAGTTTTCTTCGAACAATAGTTGAGGCAACTTCAGTCATAACCTTCTGTGAAGGGAGTGATAAGTTGTCTTTTTTTTTGTGGCCTCTTTACTCGAAGTGTTTTTGCAATTCACATTTCTATAGTGAATATTTTGCCCTGAGGCCCTTCGCGAGATTATTAATTTATAATCTCGTGAAAATTTTGATCCATTGAATTCGTTTATTTTCCGTTGCCTTGTGTTCAAAGTTGTGAGCACTTCAGTCACTACTTTGTTCACAACTCTTAGTGTAAATCTGGTACCTTCAAGGAGGTTAAATACGGTTGACGAAATATACGTGTAAGAATATGTAACTGCAACTTACAATAGTTGATTGATCCTCTCTTGAGCAGATGGCCCCCCATAGGTTGACCAACCGAACTGGGTTACCATTTCTTTGTGTTCTTTACTTAGCATAATTGTTATTGTCTGTACTAATCTTTGTGCTAAGTAATGCAGTAACATATACAATTTATATGCATAATTGTTCATTTAGTTTTCTTAAATACAAAAAACAATGGCGCTTGACTTGTTGTTTGTTGTAAATTTACTTTCATCTCGTTCTACAAAGGTGTTGTACCCGTGATGCTTTCGCAATAGATGGTCAAGGACGTTGCAAAATATTCGACTTATTATTTTCCAAGTCTCGCACACATTTCGGGAAGGAAACGTTGTAGCTTATAAGATGACTCGGGCTGACATGCCGGATGGTTACTTTAGCTCAGCACATTCTCTTATTCAAAACCTAACGACAATGGTTGAAGTCCTTTTTCGTTTACTCGAATGACTAGGTAGACTAGTAATCTTTTTTCCACTATGAGGTGATGTAGAGCAAATTCGTAGAATCTGCCAGCTTGACCACCCTTCAATGTTTTGATCATAATTTCCTCAATTCAACTCCAAATAATGGAGCTACAGATTCCAAGTATTCAAAGAGTTATGAGCGTTCTAATCAGCGTTAAAATTGAAGTCTTTTTCTTATTGTTGCTAGTTTGAAGAGACTTTTTCATTTATTTGATTATCTATGTTTGGACCCTATAAATAGGTTATCTTATGAAGGAAATAATATACTTGAGTATTTTGATCATTTGATTATATAAAGTGTGAGAATTGAGTTTTCATTCCTTTGTAATTCCCGATTTAAAAGTTGAATTAAGCATTCTATATCTATTTCATCGATTTTCTCTTGTTTCCAACCTCATCATGAGGTTTCCCTATTCTCATATAGACGACCAATTTATAGTGACATATGGCAGAGACATTGACACCTACATAATAAAGACATATCTTAGATTAATTCGGTATAAGACACAATCCATAAACCCTAAACCCAAGTAGTCTGCAAAATTGAAAATTTAAACTGATGACATTATTGCGATTACATAAAATTTAATAATAAATTACACTACCAGTACAAATTAAAAAGAGTTTTAAAAACACCAAAACAAAGAAAATATTCCATTTTTCACTAAAGAAGTAAAAACGACGAAAATTGATATGAACATAATATTTCAAGGTTCAAATTTTTTACAAAACTGAACAAACACACAAACTATTTCCAAAAGTAATGTATAAAAAATTATCCACCTTCCATAAAATAAAGATTGATCGAAACATGCTAACTTTTAGCATCTAGAGTAATTAGTGCGAATACCTTTTGAATGTCTCATATTGTCGGATGTATGACTATTCGAGCTGTTTTCTCACGGATTCACTAAAGGAAGCAAACAACCACAACATACGCATTTAAAGATCTAAAGGAGATTTTTCCTCAAAAAAAAAAAAGCCCCTACATTAGGCGTCAATCTCTCTTCTCCAAGCAGGTCGGATATACTGCTCTATTCGTGAATCTCTTTTCACCTGCTTCTTCCTCTCAATCTCACACCTCAAGATATATATCATGGCTGCTGGTTTGCCTTCGATGTTTGAGGTGCATTAGCTCACGTCTACTTTGGAGTTGTGATTCCACAAATCTTATCCTTTTAAGAGATAGCATTGACCCACGAACCCATAACAAGTTTTGTTTAGAGGAAATTAATGACCCATATGTATTTGCCAATGGATTGAAATCCAACACCTTCAAGAATTTGGGTAAACGCACTTTTTCCTAGGAAGCTAGATGCATTTTCCCTCGAGTTTCCGTGGTTCCCCAAAGAAAATCACGACAAAGTTTATCAACCTCCTTCACCACGTTTTGTGGTAGCATAAAGATGCTCATCCAATAGCTTCCAAGGCCAAGAAGCATCGAATAAATGAGTTGAGCTTTTCCTGCAAAAGACAAGTGTCTGCTACTGCTTGTACAAGAATGAAGCCGTTGTTTAATCTTGTGAATCATTAGTGAAACAATTGAAAACATCATTCACCACTTGTACCGGCTCATAGGACCCTCTGCAAAAGATAATTAAATCATCCACAAAACACAAATTATAATAAGTTGCAACCTCTTGCACGGGGGATGAAATTTAAAGTTTCTGTTCTTAGATGCATGTTGAAGAGGCTGAGTAAGATACTCCATTATCAACACAAATAGTAGCGAAGAGATGGGATCCCCTTGTCTAAGGCATTTCTCACCTCTAAAGTCTAAGCCGACCTTGAATATAATACGACCGTTAAGCTTAAGTGAGTAAGAAATATCTCTCAGACACACCATGATCCACTTGATAAATCGAGTAGGGATTCGAAGTAGAATGCACTGAGGATGTCTTCTAAGAATCTCCAATCTACTGTGTCATATGCTTTGCTCAAATCAATCTTCATCACACAACGGAGAGTTGCATTCTTTCTATTATAATCCTTTCTATGTAACATTAAGAAGTGCCGAAAAAATTAAGCACAACTGAGGAAACTTCATCACCTATCTTAGGCTACATAATCTTGAAAAATTCATAGCCATAACCATATGGACCCCAACTTTTGATCACAGGTACGCTAAATAAAGCTTTCTTTACATTTGTCTTAGTGAAAGGCTTAATCAAAGCACACTGCCGACTAAAATTAAGTTTCTGTCCGTACTCCATACAATCTGCCTCAAGTTTAATAGATGCAAACCTCTGACTTTCCATAAAGCTCTTGAAATGGTTCAGATAATACTTCATAATAGGTGTCAACAACTTGGCCCTGCTCATTAATGAATGAAGCGATACATGCGATTTTCCTCCCTCCTCATTATTAAGTTATTAAAATTAAAATGTAAGAGGCACGTTGACGCTGTCAGCTATCCCTTAAGAGTGAGCAGTCCAAATCAAAGGCAGGCACCTTGACGCTGTCAGCTATCCCTTAAGGAGTGAGCAGACCAAATCAAACCGATAAATTTAGTCCGAACCGTACATGATACGATCTAGCATAAGAGCGAGCAAAAATTGAGCCGAACCAAACAGCCTAATCAAACTGAAAAACTGAAATTATTTTTAACCCCAACCCACCGAATATGTGATATACGCAATCCATCTAGTTTACATAGCTGCCTCTCTCTCTCTCTCTCTCTCTCTCTCTCTCTCTCTCTCTCTTGTATAACAATATCCAGATTCGTTCTATAACATCAAAATGTAAACAGTTTTCAGCAAAACACCCACCAGTGCACCACCCCAAATGAATGGAAACTGGAAAGATCAAAATACAGTAAGCAATGCTGATTAGGAACTGCTTCAGCAGCAGGGGGGAAATGGTATCTTCATCAAATTGAACGTAATACAACGAGAAGAAAACAATAATATGTACAAACTTTCACCAGCAAAATATAGTAAGACCCTAACTCCAGAAACTTGCAACTGTTGAGGGAGAGTGGTGCAAGTTACTTCAGCTGCCACCTGCATCCACTAAAATTTCAGATTTGGATTCAGATGTTGCAATTTATCTCATAACTGAAGTGACCAAATCTTTTTCTTTCCCCTAATATATCGAATATTTATAACTAATAGCTACAAATTTCAGGTCAAGCAATACCAAGCAAAATTTCACATCCATCACTAAGCACCCTAAACAACAAAGCTTTTACAACTCATTTCCTCTTCCACACATGGCAAGGAGGGAAAGAATATAGATTGGGTGCGACACAATCACAAATGTGCAATTAACTAGTGCAACTTGAGGGTCCTTTACAAGGGTCGAGTCAGTCATATATAATAGGAGACCTAACTGCCAATATCATTTGCTTTACCTCTTATCCGTCCAGAGTTTGGTAACTTCATGTTGGATAGGGACATGGGTGTTAACGGAGGAGAAGGAACCTTTTCTGTCCTCTGGACAATGTGAGAAGACTCCAGTGTCTTGCCTGTATTTAATGTTGCTCTCTGACTACTAGAGGGTATAGAGAAACTTCTAGAGACAGTTAGTTGCGGGAGAGGAAGTGGAGACCCTTCTCTTGATGACACATATCGATTCCTATTTGTCGGAGATATTTCTCGATTTCTACTGAACAAAGGAGCTGAGTGCCCAATAGCCCCACCAGAATGCACGACCTTGGAGCCAAAAGATTCAGGGGGTCTCGGGAGCTCATGAAGCTCACTTATTTTGGGAGAAGATACAGGTGGAGGCGGAGCATTCTGAGACACATTCAAAGATGAGGGCGGCTGAAGACCAGAAATAGATCCGTGTAATCCAGAAACTTCAGTAGAGCTGCTGATGGGGCCACTGGTGGGTACAGCTGGCTGCTTGGTAGATAATGGTTTGCTGACTATCGGACCAGAAAAGGCTTGCCTTTTTATCTTTTGGCTATCAGATCCACTCCGTGTGTCCAATTGTGGGACAGCAGGGGGTAGAGGGAGAAAATGTTTCTTGTTGCTATTATCATCAGCTGTCAGCTGAGATTTTGAAAAATCTCGTGCAGATATATGGTCCTCTACAATTTTCTTCTGCTTCTCAATGTCCAGTGGAGATGAATGCCAAGGATTTTTGGAGCTCCCACCAGTGCTAGTCGTAGTACTATTCATTGAACCCTTTGCATCATCAGGAGTGGGCAGCACATGCCTACTATATTTCTGTGCAGCAGCCCTAATTTTTTCGGCGGGGTCAAACTTCTCAGCATATAATGGAGCAGAATGACTACCTGCTCTACGTTGTTCTCTAAAGACTACATCCCCTTGGTTTCTGCCAAAGCTCATCTGCATCTCAAGATTTTTAATCTGTGATGTTTGTGAACCTGATCCACCCAGCTGATCCAGCTGCACATTCAGCGGAACAGGATGACACATCAGCTATAATGAAGAATTATCACATAGGTTACAGCAACACAAACTTAATGAAGGGCAGATGAGAAAATAATAAAAGAGATAGTTGAAATTCAAGACTCAGATAACATGGGAATAAGAATTTGATTGTGCAACTATTACAATTTAAACCACCCACCAGCCGAAATCATAACATACTCAGGATGGTTGAGACAGAAACATCCATTATTGTACAAACAAATTACACAGGTATTTTCAGTGCCAGCACACACTTGACACAGCTAGACATAGGCATCTGTTTGGGAAAGCAACGAAGCAGGACTATTGTATTGATTACGAAGTCTTTACTAACTAGAAGAAACCACTATAAGTTACATATTGAAACTAGGGGTGAGCAAAATAACTGAAATCCAAAAATCCAAACCGAACCAAACCGAAATATGAAATTCTGTTCGGATTTTTTCGGATTTCGGATCAGATGGGATTCAATTATCTCAAAATTTTGGATCTCGGATGGGATCGGATCGGGGCTTTAAGAAACCGAACAAATCCGAAATCCAAATTATAGTTACATTATATTATTATTTTTATTAAATATTAATATTTATAAGTCTCCTAGTTTCTAAAACCCTAAAAACTAAAATCTAATTTCTGTTGAGTCTCACGCCGCTCATCATCTAATTTCAAATTGTGATTGACTAATGGTTGATTGCATTATGATTGCTATATTATTGTTTTCATCTTTTTTTTTATAAATGGGATAAAAATAGATGAATAATTACATTTATTTCGAATTTCTGGATATTTTGATTTCTTTTTTTTTTGAGAATTTCAGATTTTTCGGATCGGATCGGACTTAGGGTTCAGATTTCGGATTGGATCGGATCCAATTTTTTTTTTTTTCCAGAAATTCGGATTTCAGATTCGGATCGGAATGCTCACCTCTAGATGAAACCAACCGAACCAAGAGAGGAATTTCAAATGAGAAATTTTAGGTGCAAGACAAGGAGATCGATACCCAATTATACGTCAAAGAGTAAAAATACTATATTTTATCTTGAACTGTAAAGTTTGATCCAAACTCTACCCTAATCATCATCCAGAACTATAATCTGGAGGTGATAGGTTAACGGGTTTCTTTATGACAAAAGTACACGAAAGGAATGAATAGTGGATACTAGGTACCAAGAATGATTTTCTTGAATAGTGTTCACATATCCCATTTTCGGGAATCCGAGTCATGCTATTTTGGAAGAATGAAAGATATTCTGCCCTTATTATCACTCCAATTCTCATTTCTATTCACAAGCTAAGCACCCTAGATATAATCTATTTTCTACAACTTAAGGTTAAGGAGTCATGAGGGCCCATTTTAGTTCATCAATACGATTTTCCAACTTATTCAAGAAAATTATTGTACAAAATATTTTGGATTTTAGGAGAAACAGCTCCTTACCATAAACGCATAAAGCACAACTAATGTAAATATATATATAAAAAATACTACCTTGACTCTGCCGCTTGCAATTATTATTTGACTGTCCAAATATGTACAATTTATGAAAAGCTTCATAAATTTATGGCCCAAGTGAATCCTGGTTCACTTCCTACATCAAATACAAGAAGGAATACCTAATTCAAGAGAAAATTTTACAGAAATTCTGTTTCGATGGATGGCTTATATTAAATATCATTATCATATACTATCCTTTGCTTTTATTCCTTTGATTTCACAGTCCAAAATGCCTTATAAGCCCATAGTTTTATGCACAAATATATAGCATACAAAACAAAAGCCCATCTTTGAACAACACACTCTAATAATAGAACTAAGTCTTTGTATTTCAGTTACTATCATTTGTATCAAAGTTGTTAGTGAAAGATCAATTGAAAAGCTCACCTCCATTGAATTCCTTGATGTGGTAGTATTTTCAAGCTCTTTCTTGTTTAGGCTATAGTCAAAACTGAGTTCTCCATCATCATTAGTCTCAAAACTCCCCCCATCATTTAATTCACTTAACTCATAGTCAATATGCTGTTTCTGTGCAACATTTCTAATATGTGGATCTACAGCTTCGAGAGATTGGAGTCCTTTCCGAAAGAAGTTTAACTGGTTTCAGAAAAGCCAAGAACAATCATTTCAGAATTGAAAAAGAAAAAAATAACGTTGTAGTAATTAATAACAGAATCGTCAGAGAAGAATTAAAAAATAAAAAGGAACCTGTGCTGCATGGTGACGAGCTGCCTGTGTTAATAGACTCCGGGACTGCCCTTGCTTTAAAGATTCTACACGAAAAATGCACAACCTTGCAGCCTCATCATATTCGTCACGAACTGCGTGCAGTTGCTCTGTGGTAAATGTTTCCCCCTTTGCATGTCTTGATTTTCTTTTTTCTCTAAATTGTCCCAACATGTACTCAAACGTCTCTCTGTAATTTATACATGCAAGCATAAGAATATAACAGGGTAAAGTATAAGAAAAAAGATGTAGGGAATAAGCAAAAACCTTTTTTCATCACATTGCAATTTCATCTCCTGCAGCAAAAGAATAGTTAATTACCTGGAATGGATAAAATATTGAAACAGAAACAGAGCTACTTCAAAATTTATACTAGAACACTGAGACCAGCATGGTATACAGTCAGCAAGGACCAGAATTGCACACAAATATGAATATAACAAAACCCTTTAGACAAGGACAGCGGTCGGGATATCCCCACCCCAACCCGCTCCTCCCCTATTCACTGGTTATGATTATACCAGATGGAGTGGCTTTGCAGGATTATAGTTATTACGAACATATGGTGCCATGAAAAACAAGAAACTGATCTTCTCTGGCTGACCAAATAGCATTACTTATTACTTATAATATCTAATAACGGTCAACAAGTTCAGGATCAAAGCAATTCTTTGCCTGCCAGAGTACGAAGATACTTTGGTTAAAAATGCTTAACCCTATGATATACTTTACAATCAACAAAGACAAATTGATGGAAACAGGAAAGTCAAAAGCCCATAAAACAAACAACGAGAAATGAAAAACCAAAACATAGAAAAATACATCAGATTTTAATCCTAAGAAAATCAAAGCTAATATAATCATACTTACTAAACTTGCATCCAACTTTGACAATCTACATTCACCTTTCCTATTGATGTTTAGTTAAAGAAAAAGTGTTGTGTTAAGAGTTTCCATGACAGCAGATATCAATATAGTTATTGATCCCAAGGAGGCTGCTTCTGGCTGAGAAAGCAATCTTATGTAAGATACTGCATATGGTTAGCAGTAAGACCCATGGTTTTAAAAAGCATTTGAGGCGCATGCCTCGCGCCTCAAGGTGAGCTATGCATCAGGGATTGCGAATAAGGCTTACACCTCATTGGATATGAGGCGTTGCGAAAAACACGTGGGATGATCTATGTGTTTTTGTGGGCTTTATGCATTCGAAAAAATTGTTGGCTATAATTATTGAGCCCTAATGTCAACTTTCAAGATGGCTTTGAAAACAGTCCTAATTAAGAAATTAAACAAGCAGCAGCAGTAATGAAGATCCTAAGCAGCTGTAGAGAACCTTGCATTGATTGATGGGGAAGATGATCTTAATGGATACACTGATAGTGGAGTTGAAGATGGAGATCAATCAGACTTCTTGGATATTTGAGTTCTAACTAATCAAGAAGGATTACTGGCTATTTGATTATTAGACTTTAATTCTACAATTTCAATCTTACATTGTTATGAGCTTATGGATTGTTTGTTATGATTTTTATGTGTTCTATGATATTTTATAGTATATTTTATCTACTTATCGTTGATGCTTACCTCGAGGCTTAAAACCTCCTTTCAAAACGTTGATAAGACCATGTAAAACCTCCCCTTTCACATAATATCATTTGTCCCTTCTTTTTCATCATACAGATAATAGATAATAGACATATACTAGTATGGATAACTTAAGACTTCAAAAGGACTTTGTAGAACCATTTTACCACCAAACAGAACTAACAGATTTGAATTATAATAAAATGATTCAAAAAGATAAAAATAAGAATTAGAATAGTGTTTGGACCTCCACTTTCCGTAGCTCACTCAGGAGAGATTCTGATGGATGTGTTATTGTCATGATAATATGAGAACGCTGAAACATACAAATTAGTGAGTTAAAATAATATGCTCGAGTTTATAAGGTAATACATGAAATTGATAACAACAAATACTAACATAGCTATCAACAAGTTTCTGAAGTTCAAGCTGCACTCTTCCCAGCAATGATAATGCACCTACTGCACAATCATAGAAAATCAATTAGTTTACTTTTTGATCATTCAAATCCACACCAGAGCAAAAGAAAAATGTTTCAATCAAGAATAGAAGAAGAAACAAAGAAATAAACTTTAGAGTCAGAGGAAAAGAGAACCAAAGATCAAGAACAAACACTATTATGCAATTAATGATAACACAGTAGAGAGAAACGGTCATATATGGCATAATTTACTGATAAAATATCAAAAAAGTTAAGTTACAAGAAATGTTAAGCCATTCAAAATCAAAATGTGTTTGAATGAATAGACTAAAGTGGATTTAAACATAGCCAAACTTTCTTGGAAAATAAAACCAAGCATGACCATGTTTTTAAGATTAACTCAATGTATTTACAATTATGAACAATTATGGTGCAAAACTTAAATCTAAAAAAATTTAAACTACAAGTTTACAAGTTACAGATGTTATCCACCTATATATCCAAGAGTTTTTGCAAAAGTAGCATATCTTAGGGCTTTATTTATATCTCAGTTCTATGTGAGGGAACATTATATATCATATATTTTTGTTTAATAAATCCGTTCATCTTTTTTAAGCAAATCCACCAGATAAGGAGAATCTAATTATTTCTTCAAAGAAAAACAACACCTATAAGTTGAAGCCACTGACTCACTAACCTCTTTCTCCATCGTCATGCATTGCGGTTTTCTCCAGCATACAGCTCCCCATCTCCGTCAACGACTCCGAAAACTCTGAAAGGAGAATTAGGTTAATAGTCTAGCATAGAACAAAGCTTTGCAAACAACAAAATATTTATCTGAAACAATTCTTTGAATCACATTTAAATTCTATGGCTCATTATAATTTGATCACATTTCACTAAGTATGAGAAACAAGCCTGGCTTTCCATGAGTTGTGACAAGTTTTGTTGCTCTAATGTATTTGTTCTACTAACATACTATAATAGATCTTAACTAGAAAGACAAAAATCTGAGAATAATTAGACAATAAATGTATCCATGAATATTCAAAGTTCCAATAAACTGTGATTGAAGCTTTGAAAACTCAAAAGTGAAAAAGAACAATTCCCAAGCAAGATACAACATGTATCTTAAACATTCAGAGCACCTCCATAAACCACTACCAGCAATGCAAAAGTCCACTTCTTCTAACCAGAAAAGAAAGCATGTGAGCTAGTACAAAAATGTAGTACCATAAGCACTATTTGCTGAAGCAGCTGCAGCAGAAAGTAAGCCATCATAGCATGCTCTCATGTCTTTCATATCCTGCAAGTGAAACACAGCGAATATCCTACTTAGCGCAAAACGAATACGAGATCCCCCGAAAACAGTGACAAACTACTGCAATTACGAAAAACACTAAGCAGTAGCACCGAGAACAATTAAAGCACGCGCACAAAACATGAAATATGAAAATTATAACGAACCCACTCCACTACTGTACACATGCTTGCTGCTTCACTCTAGCAACTAGTAAGAAAATCATATGGAATCTTAAGTTGGGTTTTTCTAAAATTATGGCAAGCAGAAAGATTCTAGCACACAAGAATTCAATTCCACTCATATCTACTAGCACAGCACCAACACTTGACACGCATATCAGAGCTAAGAATTAGGATTTAGTTGGCAAACACACACAACTGAGTGGGGTAAGGCCTCAGCAGTGGCTTTGAAAACAATGCACCATGATTATGCACAGAATTAACCTAGGATCTGAATTCCGACAAGTGTAGTGAACGAATTGAGAGGGGCACTAACTAGTTGATGCGCTACAGCTAGAGGCAAATTCAAAGCACATAGATACAGAGACGATTTTCCATCAAAAGCGGGAAAATCAAAGGGGCAGTAAGATTGCACCTTAGCTGCTTGAGTTAAGCCATCTATATGCACAGAAATATGATGATCCCAATCTTCTTGGGGCTCGCTCTTACTCAGCCCCAATTTTCTCAGCTTCCCCAGAGGCGATTTCATCTCCGGCTACAATAATTCTACTTTCTTACTCTGATACAGTTTAATTTCAAGACTAACCAGAATTTCCAACAAAAACATCAATCAATCAAACGGGCCATAAATTGGAAAGGGGAAAAAGGAAAGTAAAAATAGTGTGTGTGTATGTATGTTTTAGAGAGAGGAGAGAGAGAGAGAGGGAAGAAAATTCTAACGTTATGCGCCGAAATTGTGAAGGCAGGCACCACTTCTGCTTCTGTTACAGACAGACTTAATAATACTAATAAAAATAACAATAGCGACTGACAGACGTCTCTTATTCAATGTCCTTTTTAGTAATTTCAGGTGGGTCAGAATATAATTATCGCCTCACGTTTCCTTGCTTCTCTGAATTCTACAATGATTTTCAGTGTGAACTCTACTCGACCCACAACTGTTAATTGCTTCGTGTATGATATTGATAGTATACACAATAATGGTCAAAATTCAATTATAATGTGCATAGATACTACTGCATATGTTTTGTTTTTATAAATTTCGACTATGAACTTTACTCTACATGAACGGTCAAAATTCAACAATATACAAATATAGTACCAAATGATTATTGCTTGTATAAATTTCCACTGTGAACTCTATTCGACTCAAAAAGATTGTTTGCATGTAGAAATCTCCAATGTGAACTCTTCTCGATTCAAAATGATTAATTCCATCATGCATGATATACACCATATGAACGGTCAAATTCAATCATGTATGCAAATATAGTGAAAAACAATCATTTGCTTATAATCATGACTAACTGTATTCTTATTATGGTCAAATGTATTTTCTATATCGGTCTTAAAAATTATTATTTGTCAATTTTAGGAATAAAATTAAACACTATTGTAATATTTACATGAAACAAGATCAATAGCAAGTTATTAATTTTTCTTACCACATTAATTAATTTATAAAAGCAAATAATTATGTTTACTGCATTATAGATTCGTCCATGTGGCTGAGTTTGGACGCCCATGCAGGGCATGTCACTCACTATGGAATTAGTCACTCAAATCATAAACGTTACTCCCTCTGTCCCGTTTAACATGACTCATTTTCCTTTTTAGGCGTCCCGTTCAACATGTCTCATTTCTTTTTAAGGAAATAATTTATATCACTTCAAAAATATTTTATATCACTTTATCAATTAAAAAATATTTTATATCACTTTATTCACTACACTAAACACACAATTTACATCTAATCTTTTTTTTTCTTAATCTCCGTGCCGAAAAGAAGTTAGACATGTTGAACGGGACGGATGGAGTATTTGATAGCTAAAAAAAACATTGTCAACAGAAAACTCTCAATCAGAAAGATAACTCTCAATCATTATTTAAGGTGTACTAATAAGTTAAACTTACAATAGTTTCAAAACGATATAAAGTAAAGATAAATCACATTAGAATATTCAATTCACACAGCCACACCGGGTATAAGACATCCTCATTTTTTTTCTTTGATACGCGTAGGAGAAGCGTTTGGGTGAGTTCGAGTATGTGTAAAAACGAGAAAAGAATAGGATTTACATAATTACATTAATCACTATTGCGTTTTTGACTAGTTTACCCTGTTACTACATGATGGTCAAACTTGTCTTATGCGACGTGGACTCCTTAATCCTTCCTTTGGCAATTATGTCACGTAACAAATTAAAACTTGTCTCTTCTTTTGTTGAAATGAAACTTATAATTGAAGTATTTGTTTAATTAGAACAGAACTCAGCATCATGTTTGTTTGAGAATTTTCAGAATTGAACATCTTAATTTCATATTTCACTCAATAATTTTTTTTAAATTACTTCTTTATAGAATATGAGATATGTACAGACACATATAAATTCTAAACGGGACTCATTGGCTAGGGTTCAGCTAGAGGTTTATAAACGGGTACTCATGGGCATCAATACCCGTTATTCCAAATAACAGTTCTCATTTAAGCATAAATAACATGCTCGCACTATTTTCATTTTAGCCAATCGGATGCCCAATATCCGACCGGGTATAGCAGTCCCGAGTAACGGGTACCCAGTCTACCCATTTAAAAAAAAAGGACAACCTTATATTTTCATATTTCCACCTGTTTTCAGCCACTCATAATCAATGAAAAAAGAATGTTTGTTAAATTTTTCCGTCTTAAGGTAAAAATTTCAAATTAAATGCTATGAACCAGAATATGAGGCTGGAGTTCGGCCACCAGAAGCTATTGACCACACCGAAGCAAGACCAATTAATTGAAAGATTCAAAACAATAAGTCTATGATAATAATTCGATAGTAATACGTACTAAATAGTATCAAAAGATTAAAAAATTGAAAAAATTCATGTGAGTTTATTAATATAGAACCTTATAAAAATTTTACATGCTCATATCAGTTCGAACTCTAATTAGAAAGATATTTTATTATTCATCTCGTCCCAAACCCGTATTCTCATTACTTATCCAAATTTGTTTAAAGTTATAGAACTGTCTCAAACTCGACTAAAAATAATTTTACCTTTTTGTTCTCGTCTATCACCTGCAAAGTAGTACCAACTAACTTTCTAATTTATTTAAATTTATAAAATATCAAGATAATAAATAAAAACTCTTTAACTATCGATTTCAATAAATTGAAACATTGTTAAGTTAATATTCATAATAAATAGTATGGATAACAAAAGAATCGATGGACCGGATGATAATTTCTCTAATGAAGAAATATACACAACACTAACACTCTATTATTTTCTTTGTATTCTCATTTTAACCTGTACTTTTAATGTTTTTGCATCAATGAAGAAATATACACAACACTTAACACTCTATTTTCTTTGTATTCTCATTTTAACCTGTACTTAAGTGTTTTTGCACCAATGAAGAAATATACACAACACTTAACACTCTATTTTCTTTGTATTCTCATTTTAACCTGTACTTTAATGTTTTTGCACCATCACTTCTACTATTATTTCCAAAAACTCAAATGTCTCCTTAATGTCGTAAAAATAGATTACATTAGAATTATGGTGGAAAATAAGAATATAATAACACTTATTATAATATTGGCATAATATAAGAATAAGTATAAAATTTGTAATTCGCAGATGAAATTCCTCGGAGCTCGTATAGATTGTCAAATTAAATACATATTTTTTTTAAAATCAATTATTTATTTATCCAAGTTAGTATGAGAAAGCTAAAGGCTTTTTAAGGACACTAATTTTTGCTTATTCGACGATTAAGGACACTTTTTTCCGGGCCCTCTGTTTGAGGACAATTGTTTAGCAAATTAATACTCCGTAGGACTATTTCTGGCCCGATCGGGCTAAATTGCACGTGAATCGCACGTGAGCTAATTTCTCAGCCCGACTGCCTATGTGGCAGCCCAAATCATTTCCACGTCGGCCCCAATAAAAAATTTTCCCAATTCGAGTACTAATTTTCCCTCACACGCCCCATCTCTTAAACCTCCTCTTCAACCCCTCTCTCTCGGCTTCTCTCTTTTTTCCCCAATTTGAAAACCAAACCCTAAATCACCAACAAAATCACTATATCACAATGCAAGAAGGCAATTGGAATGTTGTTTGTCTATGCCCCCAGCCGCAGCGCGCCTTGCTCCGAGCATCATGGAAAGACAAGAATTCGGAGCGGAGATTTCTTTGTTGCCCGGTAAGATTTTTGTTTTGATGTTGTTGTTTGATAATTGTTCTTACTAGCAACTTTGAAGCTCGATTAAATGTGTGTGTTTTTTTTTGTGTTTACTTCGCTTAAAAAAATTTAGTTTTTGAAGCTAAAATATTGTTTTTATTTTTTCGTCTATTAATTTTTTTTATTTCAAGAATTCAAGGTGCTCATTTTTTGATTGGTACGATCCTCCAATGTGTGCCCGATCACTCCAAATTATTCCGGGGTTGCTACGGAGGATTAACACTGCAGAAGCTGAAATTGTGGAGCATAAGAAGGCAAAGAAAAGACTGCAGATTTTTTGCTTTGTTGTTTGCACAGTGTTGTTGTTCAAGATGATCTGAAGATGAGGAGCTAAAGAACAGTATTTTGTGTATTTTGCTGAGTAGTCCTAAGTATTTTGCTAAGTATTTTGTGTATTATTAAGATGATGTATTAGTCCTAACTAGTCCCAAGTATTTTGCTAACTATTTTGTGGATGTCACCTGCATATGTATTAGTCCTAACTATTTTGGGCAAGCTATGTAATGAAGGCTTGCATTATTGTCTTTAATGAAGGCTTGCATTATTGTCTTTAATGAAGCAAAAAACCTGCATTCTCTCAGTTTTGTTTAAGAAAAAGCAAGTCCAATCCTGTAAAAAAGCAAGTCCTATGTGACATGGAAAAACAGCAAGTCAATGAAAACAAAACTTGTGCATATGTGTAAGGAATCTCTATGATAAAACAAAACATGAAGTTGAAAAGGTTGAATAAAACAACCCCACATCCACAAGTATTGTCCAAAACCTGTAAGGAATCTCAATGAAAAAAGCTTAAACAAAAAAACAGGGCAAATAAAATAGGGCAAAACAAGTGGCAAAACAGGACCAATCCATTGCATATTCACATCCAAAAGTCTGTTCAAAAGGTGATATAATCTATCATCATACAAAGATAACCATTGAAGCAGCACTATTTCTATTCCAGTCAACTATTTGCCTCAAAAGTAGGGCTCAAAAAAAGAAGACACACCTTCTATGTTGTTTGTTTACAAAAAAGAAACAGAAAGCATATTATCACTCCATTGGTGGCAAGTCAGATATGCTCCTGAATTTCTTTTGGCTATCAATGATCAGTGGCCCCTACTTCCTCAAGTTTCCTTCATGGAGCTGCTGCAGTATTGATGGACCCGGGATAGGAGGAGGTTTGGCTTGTGAAGACTGTGTAGGTATTTCTGTAGGATCCTCAGCTTCTTCTTCAACAATAGCAGCATTGGTAGGTGGTGGTTTCATGGAAGGAGCTTCAGTTATGATGCTACCACCTACTGAAGTTTCTGTCTTTCCTCTTTTCCTCTTTCTCATAACCTAATGAATGAAACAAATTGCAAATTTATAAGTGTAAAGACACTGAAAATTGAAATGAGTAGTAATTACCTTCTTTCCACCACAAGTCACAGACTTGTGCCCTTATTCTCCACAGTTGCTGCATTTGTGGGGTTTTCTCCTTCTATTCAACCTGATCTTCATCTTGTTTTTCTTCTCATCCTTCTCATAAGGCTTCTTCCTTCTTGCATAAGCTTGTCTTCCCTTTCATTTCTTCATGTGTGGAAGCAAAGGAGGAATGTACAGACTCTTATCCCACAAATCTGAACCATTCACCCCTTTGATAGTTTCTGCATATGCTCTCTTATAGGTAGAAACTGAATAGCATACATGAACATAGTCTTCTCGGTTCAGTTTTTGGTGATTCAAGGCACAAATTGCATGTGTGCATGGAATCCCACTCAAATTCCAAGCTCTGCATGTGCAAGTCCTCTTCACAAGATCAACTACATACTGCTCCTGATTTGTACATAATATTTCGTAATGAGTGCTGCTCCCTTTGATTGGGATGCACTCATGAGCAGTCTTAGCATTATCCTCCAACAGTTTCTTAATTCTAGGACAGATCCTCCCAGTCCATGCCTTACCTATTTTTCTGAAATCTAACCATGATCCATCTCCTAATCCACTCCAACATGGTGAGGATAGTCATCTCTCTAGCTTCTAATATGGTTGAGTTGAAAACTTCACACACATTATTCAAAAGCATGTCACACTTAGATAAATCAGAGAAATGAGACTTACTCCATTGGTTAGCAGGCTTGTCAACTGGCCATTGCCATGCTTCTTCATTCATTGCTTTGAGGTCTGCCATTCCAGTTTTCCATGCTCCAATATTGGTGGCCTCTGCACATCTCCACAATGCATCCTTGTATTTCTTTCCCCTGAAACCAGCAAGCTTGAAGTTCTCATGCAGATGCCTCACACAGAACCTGTGCTCAGCTTTAGGAAACAGTTTATTCATGGCCTGTATCAAGCCCTTCTGTTTGTCACTCATAAAGGTGTAGCTGCTTTCATCTTGGATGTCCAAGTCCTGCTTCAACACAACTATAAACCAGTCCCATAACTCCTTTGTCTCAGCCCTCACTACAGCCCTTGCTATTGGGTAGATGCCATTGTTGGAATCCACTCCAACAGCTGAGAGAAGAACTCCTTTGTACATTGTCTTCAAGTGGCATCCATCTAACCCAATTACAGGCCTACACCCTCTTTTGAATCCCTTCTTCACTGCATCCAAACATATATACAATCGATCAAACCTGCTATCACCATTCTCATCATCTACAGCAGAGATCAGAACTGTGGATCCAGGATTACTCCTCCTAAGTTCTTCTGAATATGCCCAAAGCTTGGAATATTGCTGATCAGGATCACCCTCCAGCTTTCTTAGAGCTAACTTCTTAGCTTTAAATGCCTGATCTCTTGTAATATCACAACCAAGCTTTCTCATTGCATCCTTCTGGAAAGTAGAGACTTTTCTATTCCTTTCCACCACAAAATCACCAACAAACCTCTCAGCTAGATACTTAGGCTTAATATTCCTAACATGATGGGTAGCAGTACACTTGTGTTCTGGTTGATACTCTCTAATGACATAAGTTTCCTCATCTTTCATTTTTGTCAAATGACATCTCCAATCACAATCTGCATCTTCACACTTTGCATAGACTCTAGTAGGAGCATTCTTTGAATAATACAAAGAGTGGTTTGTTGCAATAGCATGAGATTGAATTGCCTTCTTGAACTGCTTGCTTGAGTTAAACACCATCCCCAGCTCAAAGTGAGGCTCAAAAACAGTGGCCGGATTGAACACAGCAGGTGGCTTCTCTTTCTCCCCATCAGAATCTTTGTCTGAATCAAATGTTGTCACCACCACATCATCATCTTCTTGCTCACTATCATCACAGCTTTCATCTCCAATCTCCTCTTCCTTGTTGGAGTCAGTACATGACTCATCAGTGGTATCATCAACTTCATCCTCATCAAGGTAATCACTATCATCAGTGTCCTCTACTTCTTCAGTGTTCAAGACAGAAGAAGAAGACCCCTCCCCAGGATAAGCTTCCTCATATGGCACATATACAAATGTACTCCCTAGTTCTTCCCCTGCATTTGTTATAACAACCCCTTCTCTTGTCTCTTTAGAGACTTGTGCCACTTCATCAATGACAGCATCCCAATCAACATCCTCATCATCCACAACTTGCTGTCTCTCTGTCTGTGAAACTTGCCCCCCTTCACTTGCCTCTACAATATAAAATAACACCTTTCTTGCAGCCAATTAACTTTCACATATCTCCTTTATTTCACCATCACTTGACATCAGTTTAAACTCACCATTAAT
This sequence comes from Schizonepeta tenuifolia, assembly GCA_029490685.1. Taxonomy (NCBI): domain Eukaryota; kingdom Viridiplantae; phylum Streptophyta; class Magnoliopsida; order Lamiales; family Lamiaceae; genus Schizonepeta; species Schizonepeta tenuifolia. The sequence continues at coordinate 77,157,826 of CM055960.1, forward strand.
CAAAGCATACACTCTCACCTCCTCATCAATGAATAACCATTCATTGATAGAATTTCTAATAGATGTCAAACTTATTTGTTTAGCCACAACTCTATCTAGTATAATCCTCTGACCACCCACATACTTATGTTTAGGAGTTGTCACTGTCTTCCCATTGTAATGAAGTTCAAGTGACAAATATACATTAGGGGGATCTGTAGCAAAGCATACAATAAAAGCACATCAGCCCCCACATTAAACATAATCTGACCAGTAAATGGTCCCCACTAAAGCTAAATCATATAAAAACTAAAAATTCTAAGCAAAACAACCAAAAAAACGGCCCCACATTACACATTCACTACAAAGGATTAAAGTAATGCTAACAATAAAAGGACAAAAACATCAATAAAATATGCAGATAGGACCACCCAACATTCACTATAATATTCAATGCTCAAACAACCCCAACATCCAACCCCACCAACCTCATTTAATTAACCCACAACACTAAACCCTAAACATTTCATCATCGGGACCACCCACAAAACACCACACTCAGAATAAAATCAAAAAGAGAAAGAGAGTGTGGTCACTTACTGTAAATCGGTGGAGGCCGATTAAGGTTGTGTTTCTCCCTCAATGTCACCATCGTAGGAAGTCGCCTTCACCACTAGCGCACGAAAATTGGACCAGAAATTCAAAAGTCGACCAAATATTTGGGGATTTCTTCAGCAGTTAGGGTTCGAGTTCGAGGTAGGAGAATTTGGGGTGAAGGGCTCTGTGCAGATAGAGATTTATTGGGGTTTGTCTTAATTTGTTATTTAAGTTAATTCTCATAATAAAATAAAAAGCATTTCTTTAAGTAAATTATCGCAGTTATTTGTTTAAGTTAATCGAGTTTTGCTCCTTTTTTGAATTTTTTTTTATTGGGGCCGACGTGGAAATGATTTAGGCTGCCACATAGGCAGTCGGGCTGAGAAATTAGCTCACGTGCGATTCAAGTGCGATTTAGCCCAATCGGGCCAGAAATAGTCCTACGGAGTATTAATTTGCTAAACAATTATCCTCAAACAGAGGGCCCGGAAAAAAGTGTCCTTAATCGTCGAATAGGCAAAAATTAGTGTCCTTAAAAAGCCTCTAGCTCCTTAATAATTGACCAAATTTAAAAGTCTTACTCTGATTTTATACCATTATACCCTTCTTACTTTTGAAAATTATTACCCTTTGCTATTTAGGATCTCATCTCACATCAACTTTATTTCTATTTTTTTTATCATCCCAACAGCTTTATTCTTACTTTTTGATCAATACCACATCTTTTTTGTTATTACCACTGTTTTTTGTCATTATTCACTACCCCTACTTTCTAACTTTTACCCTACTCAAAAACACTTTATCAATTTTCTTAATCTCCGTGCCCATTTAAAATGAGACTTTAAAACCCGAACGGAGGGAGTATATATTATGATGATGATATGATATGATGATTTGTAGTTTGAATCACTACGAAAAACAGGTAGATTACCGAGGGGAGATACCGTCGGTAATTCACCAAATATCGCCGGTAATGTTATTACCGACGGTAAACACCCGTCGTTGAACTGGTCATCGGTGATGACATTACCGACGACAAACTTGAACATCTGTAATTACCGGCGGTTATGCCGTCGGTAACTGTGGTCGGCGATTTGTGGGCTTGCTGCCGGATAATTACCGATGGAATGATTGTCGTGAGTTATTTCACCAGTGACTTAAGCAAAAGCACCGATGGCATTGTCGTCGGTAATTACCGATGGAAAATATCCCGTCGGTAATGTAATTTTTTTTATTTGTTAGTACTTGTTTCACAATTCAACTACACAACTCACAATATAACAAATCAAACACCAGATACACCAAATCACAATTTACCATATCAATAGTAATATATAAAAACAAATGTAAAATACGAGTGCAATATTGTTCAAAAGTATTCAATATAGTAGATATACGGAGTATATAAACAACTACTGGACAAGACGAAGAACCTAATCAACTAGGGTGAGGACGAGGAAGTAGCTGAGCCGACTACACAAATTGCTCGAACGTAGCCATTCCCTACTCGATGACTTCACGTGTTGCTCGTTCTACAGCCCTGTCCTCTGTAACCTCTCGGGATGTACAATCTCCAAGTAGATCTCGTTCAGATCCTCTCGTCCTATCAACTTCCAACTGTACCCCCTGAATTTAGAATCCTCTTAAAAGCTTCCAGGGCATTACTTGAGATGCTCAGTGCCTCCATCAACTCACTATATAATAATAATAATAATAATAATAATAATAATAATAATAATAATAATAATAATAATAATAATAATAATAATAATAATGGACTATACATAAAGTGTACGTTGAATTATATAAGAAAATTATAATTGTACTACTTATTATTATCATTCATATATATTGAGGGAAATTTATAAAAGTCATACATCTGCAACCTTGTATTATTTCCAAAACATTGTCCAGATTAATCATTTATTACTTACTTGCATTATCCGTATTATCAAAGTTGGAGTTAGTTTAAATATAGAGGAAATGCACCCATATGTCGTTAGGTGAAATGTAATATCAAAAAGGGTCACTAGTTCAAATTTTATCAATTTTTGTCATATGTTTACTTTTTGGACATTTATACCCTTATCTTTTATACTTTATTTCATCCTACAACACTCTCTCTCCGACTTTTTCACTTTTATTTTTTTATCTCTTTTTTCTCTCTCTTCTTCTCTCACGTCACGTGTTTCTTTCTCTCTTTTTTCTCTCTCTCTCTTCTTCCTCACCCAGCTCCAACTGCCGCCCCTAATCTCAAAATCACCGCCCCTCAGCTCGCCGAAAAGACTTGAAGTCGATTTTCTTCGTCGTCGTTGTACTCGATTTTGTGCTACAAGTTACTTCGTCGTCGTCTCTCTCTCCTGCGATTTTTGCTGCAAGTTGCTTCGTTTTTTTTCTGCAATTTGCTTAGTTATTTTCTTCTGCAATTTTGCTATGATTTTGTTCGATTTGGTGCATTTTGGTGCAATTTGCAATTTTGCTGTGTTTTATGCTTGATCGAATCGTTTAGAAAGTGTTACGGTGGTTCAATTGTAATTTTCTGGCGATTTTTGGTTGTAGATCTGATGTTGCTGTAAATTTCCGGCGACTGAATTTGCTGGTTCAGGGTTGGTACGTTTTCGTAATTGCGTACTGGTGCGTACCATGTTTACCTGGTACGCAGTACGTATTTACCAGTACGTACCAAGTATTCTTGGTACGCAGTACGCATTTATTAATGCGTACCAAGTTTACTGGGTACACAGTATGCATTTATTAATGCGTACCAAGTTTACTCAGTGCAGATAAGGCCATCTTCTTTAGTGGTTGCGGATGGAGGATACTGGAAAGTGATGGTCCCGAAACGAGTTCTGGTGTATGGAGGGGGGGGGGGGGGGAATACACCGGATAAAACTTTTTCAAACAACCCTCTAAAAAAATATCTCAACCGAGTAAAGTAACTCAGTTGGAATCACAACCGAGTAAGAAACACTCGGTTGGAAGTGATGTGCTGTGCGGAATGTGGTGGAAATAAACTCGTAAAAATTAACTCACGCTTTTATGCACGGTTGGTCAAGAACCAAGACAGTTGAGAAAGAGTGCAGTTTGTATGCAGGTTAGATAGTCAGTTGAATATGCAATAAGATAATTGAAACTAAACACAACACACAAAGATTTAACGTGGTTTGGAGAGAACTCCTACGTCCACGAGGAGTTGTGAGTCCACACAACTCAGTCCAAGTTCTTCTGGACAAACCACAAAGCTTACGCGGGCTTTGCAACCGTTAAGGATAAGTTTGAGGGTACTTATCAACCTTACAGTTTAGTTTTCGGGTACTAAAAAACCTATTTACTCAGTTACGGGAAGAGTAGGGTCCTAAAACCTTTTCAGGTGAAAGAAAGGATGGGGTTCCAACTAAATAGCTTGAACAAGAAGTGAGCTATGATCTAACACTCTACGAACTCTCACAAAGTGATGTTCTCAAGGTTGGATCTAAAGACACAGAAACTAATTCTAACACTCTAGAACTCTCAACAAGTGATGTTCTAAGAGGATAACTAGTTAAGCTTGAATGCAGAATGAAGTTGTTCTTTTCTTGAATATTTCTTCTCGCACTTGTTCGTCTCGTGTGTGTCTTCTGTTCTTCTCTGTGAATGAAGGCCTCTATTTATAGGCGGAGGGAATCAACTAGCCGTTGGAAGAGCTGTTGATCTCTGTTCTTTGATAGCGATGACTTGTCTCTCATCTCTGCAGACTTTCCGGATTTGGCAACTGCGTGCTTCTGCTTTCCATCTGAGACAACCTTGTGTTGGGCCAAATGAGGTAATGACAGGGAGTCAAACCTTCACGTGACTTCCTTATTTAAAATTCAAATCTTAACATCAGACTTCCAATAAGGAGTGGTCGGTTAAGATTTTCGATCTTCAACTAACTTGATTTTCAGCTGATGTTCTATCTGAGTGCTGACAGTTGAACTCTGAGCTGACTTCAACTTCATGCTGTTGACCTTCTGGGTTGAGTTCTACAACTGATGTTCTGAAACTGAACGCTCAGTTGTCTTCCTTGTATCTTCTCCCTTTTTGAATTCTCATGGAATGAACGCTCAGTTGTTTTCCTCACAACTGATGTTCTATCTCTTGAGTGTAATTTCCCCCTTTCTCAATGCTTCATCTGATGAACGCTCAGTTGTCTTCCTCACAACTGATGTTCTATCCGAGTGAAGCCTTGTTGCTATCTTCAGCTGGAGTCCTGTAAAAATAAAATCTTAACAATGCTCAAACAGCGAGCCTAACTACTTACATTAGGATCTGACAACATCTACTCGGTTGGGGTCAGTTAGTTTTGGAATCAATCAAAATTTTTACTTAAATTTCCCAACAATTTCCCCCTTTTTGATGATGCTAAAACCCTTACTCTCTTACAGATCAAGACTCTAAAACTTTAAAACCCTTATACAATTCTTACATATCCAAAATCTCAGCTGAAATTCTAGACAGTCTATAAGATTGAAATATCAAAGGGTTAGCACAGTTATAACATGGTATTGAAATAACTTTGCGATTCAGAGCTTGGACAATGAGGGATTGTACGTCAAGTTGAATCGTATAACTGAGTAGTTTTCATTACAACTGAAGATTACAGAGATAAGCACAAAAGCCAAAAATTACAACAGTTGTTCAAAAACTAACTAAGCTAAAATTGTAGCCCATACTTACTAAAAATCCTAATAAAAATTTCCTTCTTCGCAGCTGACTCCTTGGAAATGTCCACCCCATGCTCCTTACAAACCTGCCTTGTCTCAGCTGCAATCTTCGTGCGGTTCGGGTTGCGAGAGTCTGGGAGGAGGAGAGGCCGATAAGTAACCTTCTGGGGAACTGGAACTGTGTTCAAGTCCAGTTTGGCTTCAATCATAGCCCGCTTGAACAGGCTGAACATGCCTGGATCCCCTGAGTGCAACTCGGTCAGCGCTTCCTTGAACGCTTTCCTCGGGTCGTCGGTTGCGTAAACCTTCCTTTAGTAGAAGTCGTTCACGAACTCCTGCTTGAACAGCTCCCATTCTTCATTCCACTCGGTCAGCATCCACTTGTCAACATGCCTAAACCGGCTCTGGACCTTGGACTTCCCAGGCAACCTTTGCTGCTTCAACCGAGCTTCAGCCTTTGATTAATGTTTGTTGATGCGGCGTCGGCTGTGGGAGGCAACGTTGCGGTCCAAGTTCTGGGTCACATTCTTCAGCTCTTCTTCGAACTGGTTCACCCTCCTCGCCTGGCTGGCGGCGAACTTCTTGATCCAACTTAGGTTCATGTAGTCTTTCTCCTCAACATCCAGAGCCTTAGCAGCTGCAATGCACTCTTCGGTTGTGATACCGTCGAGTTCTGAATCCAGCTCGGCTGCGATCTCGGCTATGGAGCTGTAGGAAACTCCAAACTTTTCTGCCTACTCCAAGTCTTTAGACATTTCAGCTCCACCGACTTCGGTTGACTTGGGAGCAGCAGACTTCCTCTGACCAGACTTCTTCCTCAGCTGAGATTTTCCTGCAGCTGGCATCTCTTCCTAGGCTTGGGTCTCTTCTTCCCCCTGCGACTCAACATCCGCCTCCTCCTCTTCCCCCTTTTTGGCATCAGCAACAAGGCTTGCTACTGAACCATCCAGAGAGGTAGTTGTTGCTCGGCTAGTTGAATGCGGTTGAAGAGTTCATCGACCGCACACTCAAGCTCCACCTTCTTCGCCAATGCAGAGTCCTGGCGCTCTTGTTCGGCTTTCTTCAAGGCAGAGAGATTCTCGATGACCTCAGTTTGAAAAGCCACGAACTCAGCCCATCGCGACTCGAAGCGAGACTCTCATTCAGCATCTTGTGTTTGTTGGGACTTGGCGAGATTGGAGTCGGCCAAGGATTTGAAGACGTTTATCTCAGACTTCATTCCCATAAGAGTGGACTTCAGCTCCGACATATCTTGGCTGGTGGAGGAGGAGAATTCTTCCAGCTTGGTCTTTATCGCAACATTCTCCTCCACCAGTTGCTGGTTCTTCACTTCTTGTGCTTCCAACACCTTCAACTGATCTTCTTTGTGTTGTTGGAGGTTGGCAAGCAACTCGGTTCTCAAATGGTTCACCCTCTCAGCTACCAGCTCACATATTTCTTCAGATGTGGGAGCATGCTGATCAGCTGGAGGGGCTTGGTCAATCGGTGCTGGTTGCTCAACTGTCACCATGGCTTGGCGGTTGGCCAGGTACAGTTGCAGCACTTGTTCTTCATCCTTAGTTGCTGCGGCGGCTGCGTCTAGATCCTCGAGGAAGTCAGCTGACTTGATCAGCATGCTGTCAAGAAAGTCAATGCAATCCTGTCCAGCTGCCTCCCTGGTGTCTGTCCCTTCAGCTCTGCTCTGGTCCAGCCGACGAGTGAGCAGCGCAATCCTGTTGTTGTAAGCCACCTCCAGGTTGGAGTAGTTGAAGTAGGCTCGGATGCGAGACTCGTCTGACTTCAGCCTGTCCCAGCTCTGCACCCTGATCGTGTCTTCCTTTACGTACCAATGACTGAAGATCAGGTGGAACTGGTACAATAGCTCGGTTTCCAGAGTGGCGAAGACCGGCATGTTGCGAGCTTCAGGGAACATGCCTAACAGCTTCTAGAAGCAGTAGGCCACCTTGCCTTCGTGCTCCAGTGCAACTGCCTGAAGGTCATCTTCTTCATTTATTGGGGAGGGGGAAAGATCATATGGCAAAGGTTCAAAAGGTTCATCAATGTTGGCCAAAGAGTCGGTCGCAACATTGGCATCGAGTTGAGAGCTCGTAATATTGGATTCTGTTGGGAGGGGGGATTCACTTGTTTCCTCAACATTGGCCGAAGGAACGGTCACAATGTTGGCATCGAGCAAGGTGCTCGGAACATTTGGCTCTGTTTGTTTGGTTGAGAGAGCAAGAGGCTCTTTAGGCGGTACGGCATCAGCTCCTGCCGTGGGGGAGGTGAGAACGTCTTCAACGTCCTCAGATGAGGAAGAAGCATCTGACATCAAATCCGTCTCCATTCCGTCAGCCTTGTCAGCTCCGGTGACTCGAGGAATGATCTCGAAAGTGGCAGCCTCAGCTGAGCGACTCGACTCAGATGGCTCCTCAGCAGTTGCCGACTCAACTGGTGCCTCCTCCTCTGCTGGAGCTTGCTCCTCAGCTGGTACCTCAACTGGCTCTCCAGCTGGCACCTCAGTTGGCTCCTCAGCTGGCACATCAGCTGGCTTCTTAACCGACTTCGTGAACCGTACCCTCAGCTTTTTCTGGGCAGGCTCCTCAGCTGTTTCCTTCTCCGACTCAGCTCGTCGGCATGCAGCTTTGGACTTTGTTGGGCGAACGACAGCTGGTTCCCCCTCAGCTGTAGACTCAGCAGACTTCCCAGTCTCCTTCTTCTCCTTCGGAGTATACACACTCCTGAGCACCTCATGTGCCTTCTTAGCTTTTGGGAACAGCAGCAACTTCTTGACCGGCGTCTCCTCACAGTCATTCCAGACCATGTTGCGATCCTTGGTCGCGAGCAAGATCAGGGCTGAGATCTTGCAGCCGAAGTTGAGCGTCCCCTTGACACTCAACAGCTTTTCTCCTGAGTCTGTTGCTGTCTCGGAGATCTTCGACTTCTCCACCATCAGCTGGTTTAAAAAGTATTGGAACTAGTTGATCTGGTGTCGGTGCTCCAAAGTCACCAACTGCTTCAACTTGGGTCGGCTGATGTCGCCGAAGGCACCACTGTAACCGAACACCACCTTAGAAACAACATCGAACAGCAGGCGATGTTCTGGCTTCAGCTTCGTCCTCTGCATATTGCTCCTTAACTTCTCCGGAGTGATCAGAGCACTCTCCAGAAACTCATCGACGTGCTCGTCGGTTATGCTTTCAAGGAGTTCTGTAGCTGTGTGGTTTACAGGGATGATGTAGCGAAGGGCATCGGAATCATCGATTGGGAAGGTGACACGGCGAATGGTCCTAGCCGGAACGTCTCGTTGCCGACAGGAGACTTCCGTTGAAACTCCTTCTGTGCTGTCGAGGGAGGCATTCAGGTTGATGTAGAATTCGCTGACCTGGCGCCTGAGCAGGTGGGAAGGGCATAGCTTAGCCCATTCCAGGAGGCCATTCTCTCTGAGAGTATTGGCAAGGGGAGCCAACACCGGTGACTCCAATTCCTCGTCGGAGAGGATCTGTTCGAAGTGGATCTTCGACACCAGCATGTCGAACAATTCTTCGTAAGAGGTGGGGACTAGAGATGGTCCGGAAGATGCCATTTTCTTACTTTATGGAGCCATTTAAGATATCTGAAAGGATATATATATATAAGAAGTAAGGGAAATCTTTTGCAGAAAATAGTTAAACAAATTCTGGGAAGACGATGAACAGTTATGGCAGATAGATACGAATGAGGAAGGTAAGAGATCACTTTTTGATTTTCTGCTATTTATAGGTTTTTGACTCGGTAGAGATCGACGGCTGGGGTTAAATGGCGCGAATCCATCAACGGCTGAGATCACGCGACTGTTGACTATGTTTGACTTGACGTCATGCACCGAGTTCCAACCCGCGCGTGAGAAGGTGTACAAATTTTCTTGTCAGCCTAGTTGCACTATAAAGTAGGCTATAGATGTTCTGCCGTACTTTACATTTAATGCGGCATGATGGCTATTTTAATGTAACTGATAAATTCAAACATTCTCATTTAAGAACATAACACCTTCAGCCATAAATGTTACCTGCCAGCTGATGTCGGAATCAGCTGTGTTCTCTTGTTGCGGCATACCATCAGCTGACTCGAGTTCGTCTGTTCAACTGACGTTTGATCCAATGTTGCAGCATACCATCAGCTGACTCGAGTTCGTCTGTTCAGCTGACGTCTGATGTCTTTGGTTGGCGATCTGCATCTGAGATTCCCCCTTCATCTGAGCTTCCCCCTCAGATGGATATTTATCTCTTCACCTCAGTTGGTTCCTCATCTGATGGATCCAGCAATCCGAGTAAATCACATAACATCTTGAACCGCGCTTCGGCTAGAGGTTTGGTGAAGATATCTGCTCTCTGAATCTCAGTTGGAATCTTCTCCATAGATACGTCCTTCTTCTCAATATGGTCTCGGATGAAATGATGTCGGATGTCGATGTGCTTGGTCCGAGAGTGGTGAACAGGATTTAAAGAGATAGCAATGGCACTGGAGCTATCGCAATGAATGGGAACCTGTCCAGTTGCAACTTCATAGTCTCTCAGCTGTTGCTTGAGCCACAATACTTGCATGCAGCAGCTACCGGCAGCCATATACTCTGACTCGGTTGTAGAAGTGGCAACACATGCTTGTTTCTTGGAGAACCACGAAACTAGCTTGCTTCCCATGAACTGACAATGTCCAGATGTGGACTTCCTGTCCAACCGATCTCCGGCTAGATCTGCATCTGAGTATCCAGTCAGTTGGATGTTGTCGTCGGTTGGATACCACAACCCAACATTTACAGTTCCCTTTAGATACTTGATGATGTTCTTTGCCGCCAACATGTGAGCTTCCCTCGGTTGAACTTGGAACCGAGCACACACTTCAACCGCGTAAGATATATCTGGCCGACTGGCAGTTAGATAGAGCAAAGAACCGATGATCCCTCTATACTTACTGGCATCCACGAGCTTTCCTTCAGTTCCAGGTTCAATCTTCCAGTTAGTATTCATCGGGATCCTTGTTGTCTTACTTGTCTGCAGTCCGAACTTGGTGATGAACTCCTTTGTATACTTGGACTGATTGATGAAAATCCCTTCTGGTGACTGCTTCACTTGTAGTCCAAGAAAATAATTCATTTCACCCATCATCGACATCTCGAACTTCTCCTTCATGAGATTTGAAAACTTTTCACACAGTTCCTCCGACTTAGAACCGAATATGATGTCGTCGACGTAGATTTGCACAACAAGTATATCTTCTCCAACTTTGATGGTGAACAGGGTTTTGTCAACTGACCCTCGTTTGAATCCTGAGTTCAGAAGAAAACTACAAAGAGTGTCATACCAAGCCATGGGTGCTTGTTTCAGTCCATAGATTGCTTTCTTCAACTTGTACACTCTTCCATCTCCAGTTTCAAAACCGGGAGGCTGTTCAACATATACATCTTCCTTGATATCTCCGTTGAGGAATGCACACTTCACATCCATCTGATAGACCTTGAACTTGTGAAATGCAGCATAGGCTAGAAAGATTCGGATGGCTTCCAGCCTTGCAACCGGTGCGAAGGAGTCCTCAAAATCTATTCCTTCTTGTTGGAAATATCCTTGAGCTACCAACCTTGCCTTATTCCTCACGATGAATCCAATGGCGTCTCTCTTGTTCTTGAAAATCCATTTTAATCCAATGACTTTGACACCATTTGGTCTTTCTACCAACTCCCATACACAGTTGCGTAGAAATTCATTCAGTTCCTCTAGCATGACTGTTGTCCAGTGAACACAGTTGAGAGCTTCCACAACATTCTTTGGTTCTGGTACATCAGCTACGAAGCAAGAAATCATGGCAACATCTCCAGCTTGCTCGAATTCCTCAAGAACTGCCAACTCCTCAGCATATTGGGCATAAGTGTTGGAGTCTTTCTCAGTTGAATCTGGAATCGCAACCCTACTCCTTGTACGCACACCTTCGGTTGGATCTCCGATGATGTTGTCAGTGGAATGATCTTCATACCATCTTCTGTTGCGTCTTCCTTCTTCTTCCAACTGTGGCTGTTCCGTGATCTGAGCTGGAGTCTTCAAAACTGGTGATTGATTAGCTGTTGAGTCTGGATCCTCAACATTGATAACATTTTGAACCGGGCTTGGTTGGGCTTCGGATGCTGATGCAGTTGGAGAGGCATCAGCTGTGGTTCCCCCTTGAGATGAGCTGGGGTCTTCACATTCATCCTCAGGGAAATATGGATCATCATCCTCAGTTGCCCATACCAGTGGTTCAGCTAAATTCTTTTCCCTTAGGGCTTGCGATCTGGTGAGAGCAGGTGGAACTTGTGAATCAGCCTGTTGTCCTTTAGCCTGTTCCCTGCACTCAAAAGTAGATTCATCAAAACTAACATGAGGTGTTATCTCCACAACACGAGAGCTATTGTTGAAAACTCTATAGGCCTTGATCCGAGCAGCATATCCAAGGAATATGCCTTTCGAAGCCTTGGCATCAAAATTTTTCAACTGAGTCTTCCCATTGTTGTGAATATAACACTTAGAACCAAAAACGCGAAAATATGAAATATCTGGCTTCCTGCGTCTCCATAGCTCGTATGGTGTCTTTCCCAACCGCTTGGTTAGAAGAGACCGGTTCTGGGTGTAGCATGCTGTGTTGATGGCCTCAGCCCAAAATCTCTTTGGCAGAGCTGAGCTTGTCAGCATGGATGTAGCTGCATCTTTCAGTGTTCGGTTTCTTCGCTCAGCTACTCTATTCTGTTGCGGAGTACGCGCAGTTGATGTCTCATGAGTAATTTCATGCTTCTCGCAGTACTCGATGATGGTTTCATTTAGAAACTCGGTTCCACGATCTGATCGGATGGAAATAATTTTCATCTCTTGTTGGTTTGATATCCGATCCATCAACTTGGGTAGTTCATCTCAGGTTTCACTCTTGTGCCGCATGAAAATGGTCCACGTATATCTGGAGAAATCATCAGTTACAACAAGGGTATACTCGTTGCCATTCATGCTTTTTGGTGTGACTGGCCCAAAGAGATCCATGTGGATCAGCTGTAACACTCGGTCGGTTGAGGGAGTTGTCTTCAACCGGAAGGAGGATCTAGCGAGCTTTCCCAACTAGCATGCACTGCAGATATGGGTTGTTGAAAACACTCGGTTTGGTATGCCTCTTGCATGTTCTTGTCTGGCAAGTCGGTTCATAGTCTTGAAATTCAGATGGTTGAGCCTTTTGTGCCACAGCCAGCTCACATCTGAACTGCTCTTTGATAACAAGCAGGTGTCAGGAAGACTACTGTTCCAGTCAGCATAGTAGACATTTCCGGTTGGCGATCGATTTCCCAACAATATGACCTGCTTTGATCCGATATTTTTAACCCTGCAACCCTGTGCATCAAACTTGACAGAGAAACCATTATCACAGAATTGGCTGATGGAAAGCAAGTTATGCTTCAATCCATCAACATATGAAACATTAGAAATCGAAACGTGATTGGTTTCAAGGGTACCATAACCTCTGGTGTAACCTTTTGAGTTGTCACCAAAAGTAACTAATGGACCTTCTTTCTCCACGAAGCTTCTAAGCAAATCCTTCAGATTTGTCATGTGTTTCGAGCATCCACTATCCATCACCCACATTGTTGTCGATGCTTTATTCTTCCTCAGCTGTTTCTTCTGTACCTGCAAAGAGAAACTCGCTTAGGTCCCCAATTTCAGTTGGGTCCTGGAGGGTTAGAACCAGTTCCCCCTGGAACTGTGCGTCGCTTTTCCCTGTATACTCGGATGGATTTATCATTCCAGATCACTTTTCCTTCATCATCCACTATAACAACACCTCGGTTATCCTTAGGCTTGTTGTTAGTAGTGATGTTCTGTTTCTTGGGAGGAGTTGGATTTCTCCCATTCTGAGCTTTCGGAGGAGAGACTTTCCCCCTGTTTTGATGGCGATTCTTATCCTGTTGAATTTGTCTGTGAGGTCGGACGCCATGTTGGAATCTTTGTGGCTGATTCTGATTCCAACTCCCTGTTGGTGGTTCATGTTGTGGCATGTGTATCTCCAGCTGTTCGACCTGTTCCTTATTGGTTGACTCGGTTGGAACCTTTGGTTGAACTATGATGGAACCGCTATTGATTCAGATGATTGAACCCTTGTCAGTTCTGCGGTCGGTTCCATTCTTTCTAATGTTGACTCTGAGGTTGATGCAGAGGTCGGTTCTGATTCTGAGTTCGGTTGCAATTATGTCTTCGACGCCTCTGATTCCTCTTCTGACTTTTGGGACATTCCCCCTCGGTTGATGTCCCAACCGATGGAACATTCTGTCCTCCATCTACTGCTCCTTTTCCCTTCTCAGTTGTGGTTCCCTTGGTCGGTTGAGCTTGCTGAGAAGTGGAGGTTGGATTACATTGGGGAGACTCAGGTTCAACTGTGTTAGGTTCGACAACCTTGGCTTCCACAGCTTTGATGAAGGTTGCTGGAGGGATTCCAGTATCCTTGATCACATCATAACCGAGTCCTGACACGTCATCGATCTGTCGGCTGTAACTGATAAGATTCTCGATGATCTTGGATGACTGATATAGCTTGATTAAGTTGTCCTTCTCGGTTTGTAACTTCTTGATGAGAACAGCTATATGCTCGGTTTGTCCGTCTGACTTCTTTATCAGCTGGTCGATCCGATCCTCTTGGTTTTTCAACTGATCTCGTTGCTCTTTGATCTGCTTCGTCAACTCCTCATTAGTTGGAGCATTAGTTCGGTTGACTACATTCAGTTGACTTTTGAGATTCTCAATCTCCTCGGTTTGACTCTTTATCAGATCGTCCTTCTCGGTTAAGGATTCTTCAAGGTTTGCGAACTATTCTTGAAGACTCTTAAACTCAACCGATTGCTGATGTAGTTCCTCACTGAGTTCTTGAAAGTCACTCCAGGAGGGTTCCAACTCTTCATCCAGTGATTCCTGCATGTTAGAAATATTGGAAGAATTTAACTTAGCAGGATTAGAGTGTACCTCAGTATCATCTTGATCGGTCCAAGTGCCATGAGGCATTGATCCTGATTGATAGCGTTGTTGGTGGAAGTCAGCTCATCCTCATCTTCAGTGTCAGTGAAGATGTCCATGTCGTCAGCTGCTTCTTCTGCAACCATGGCCTTGTTCTTTCCAGCTTGCTTGGTCCTCAACGCTTCTCTCTCTTTCTTCGAGAGGTCTGGACAGTCTGTTTTGAAATGTCCTTCCTTGCCGCATTCAAAGCAACCGTTATTCACATGCTTTGAATTATCTCGAGTTCGGTTGGACTTGTAGAATCTCTTGTATTTTCCGAACCGAGTGTCCATGTCGGCTAGTTTCTTTGACAGGGCGGCAATGTTCTGTTGCAGTTCCTCTCTGCTTGGCTCCTTTGCAGCTGTGTCCGCAGATCTTGTTGGCCTCGATGTTCTTGATTTGGAGTAGTCAGCTCGAAGCGCTATTGACTTGGTGGCTGAACCAACATCCTCATGTCTACTCGTCTGAACCGAGGATTGAAATTTTAGTGAACAGACTTTCAGTTCCCATCTCACCAAGGTCAGCTCGGCTCTCGTGGATATTAGTGAAGGTATCCCACTCAGCCGGTAGAGCTTGTAACACTTTGAGATTGATTTCTCTCAAAGTGTATTTTCCTCATCGGATGGATTGGATCCTTCTGATGATGTCCATAAACCGGAGCTCTAGCTGATCGATGGTTTCATCAGCTTTCAGACAAAAGTTGTCTAAGTCTTGGCAGGCATGTGAGAACTTGTTCTCCTTTGTCTCGTAAACAGAACAAATATGCGAGCAAATATGCACTAGCGTGATAAAAAGATCTGTTCAATTGACCACTGAAGAAAGCACCTCGAATTCACACCTTGTGAAACAGAGTCAGTAGTCTTTTGAACCACTGCTCTGATACCACTTGATGGTCCCGAAACGAGTTCTGATGTATGGGGGGGGAATACACCAGATAAAACTTTTTCAAACAACCCTCTAAAAAAATATCTCAACTGAGTAAAGTAACTCAGTTGGAATCACAACCGAGTAAGAAACACTCGGTTGGAAGTGATGTGCTATGTGGAATGTGGTGGAAATAAACTTGTAAAAATTAACTCACGCTTTTATGCACGGTTGGTCAAGAACCAAGACAGTTGAGAAAGAGTGCAGTTTGTATGCAGGTTAGATAGTCAGTTGAATATGCAATAAGATAACTGAAACTAAACACAACACACAAAGATTTAACGTGGTTCGGAGAGAACTCCTACGTCCACGGGGAGTTGTGAGTCCACACAACTCAGTCCAAGTTCTTCTGGACAAACCACAAAGCTTACGCGGGCTTTGCAACCGTTAAGGATAAGTTTGCGGGTACTTATCAACCTTACAGTTTAGTTTTTGGGTACTAAACAACCTATCTACTCAGTTACGGGAAGAGTAGGGTCCTAAAACCTTTTCAGGTGAAAGAAAGGATGGGGTTCCAACTAAATAGCTTGAACAAGAAGTGAGCTATGATCTAACACTCTACGAACTCTCACAAAGTGATGTTCTCAAGGTTGGATCTAAAGACACAGAAACTAATTCTAACACTCTAGAACTCTCAACAAGTGATCTAAGAGGATAACTAGTTAAGCTTGAATGCAGAATAAAGTTGTTCTTTTCTTGAATATTTCTTCTCGCACTTGTTCGTCTCGTGTGTGTCTTCTGTTCTTCTCTGTGAATGAAGGCCTCTATTTATAGGCGGAGAGAATCAACTAGCCGTTGGAAGAGCTGTTGATCTCTGTTCTTTGATAGCGATGGCTTGTCTCTCATCTCTGCAGACTTTTCGGATTTGGCAACTGCGTGCTTCTGCTTTCCATCTGAGACAACCTTGTGTTTGGCCAAATGAGGTAGTGACAGGGAGTCAAATCTTCACGTGGCTTCCTTATTTGAAATTCAAATCTTAACATCAGACTTCCAATAAGGAGTGGTCGATTAAGATTTTCGATCTTCAACTAACTTGATCTTCAGCTGATGTTCTATCTGAGTCCTGACAGTTGAACTCTCAGCTGACTTCAACTTCATGCTGTTGACCTTGTGGGTTGAGTTCTACAACTGATGTTCTGAAACTGAACGCTCAGTTGTCTTCCTTGTATCTTCTCCCTTTTTGAATTCTCATGGAATGAACGCTCAGTTGTTTTCCTCACAATTGATGTTCTATCTCTTAAGTGTAACTTCCCCCTTTCTCAATGCTTCATCTGATGAACGCTCAGTTGTCTTCCTCACAACTGATGTTCTATCCGAGTGAAGTCTTGTTGCCGTCTTTAGCTGGAGTCCTGTAAAGATAAAATCTTAACAATGCTCAAACAGCGAGCCTAACTACTTACATTAGGATCTGGCAACATCTACTCGGTTGGGGTCAGTTGGTTTTGGAATTAATCAAAACTTTTACTTAAATTTCCCAACAGAAAGAGAACATTTATGATGGTGGTAGGAAAGAGTATATTCCTATACCAACTAGTGGTATAAGCTTTGAATCTTTATTAGCAAAGCTTGAAGTTCGAATGAAGAAGGATAAGAGTATGTATATGTTTGATATAGAGTATATGTTCCTACCTATTTTACCAAAACTTCTTACTACACCTGCGTACTAAGTGTATCGCATGAAAACTTGGTACGCAGGTACGCTTTGATCAATGCGTACCAAATTTAGGAGTTCCGATATGGTACACTTGGTACGTAGTTATAATTATGTACCAAGTTTGCTTATCAGAACTTGATACGCCGGTACGCATTACCCAATGCGTTCCAAGTTTTTAAGTTTTGATGCGGTACACCGGGTACGCAGTTATAATTACGTACCATGTTTTCCTTCGACGAAGTTTTAATTTTTTACACATTTTTAGGTTTAAGAAGGAATCCCCACTGTCATATGTGCATGAATATTATTCTACTGCGACTTGGCGTGAGATTTATGCTGATGATGTGATGTCTATTCCGGATAAAGATTCTTGGTGTGTGCCACCACATGTTGCTTCAAGGATTGTTCTTATACCTAAGGAACCTAAGCGTACAAAGAGGATTCCAACTGGATCTCATACAAACGCAGTCAAGGGTGTTTGTAGTGTCATGAGAAAGGTCATTATATGAGTACATGCCCTCTAAGACGTCGCTTGATTAATCCGGAAGAAGAAGAGAGTAGCAACCAACCAAGCATCAAAACGAGAACCCGCAAAACGAAGAAATGTGATATTTGTGGTGTTGCGGGTCATACTCGCCAAACATGTCAAGATCCACATAGATTTGGTTGATAATTGGAGATTTATTGAATTCTATTAGATGTGTACTGTTTGTCATGGTTTTTGTTTGAAATTTTTGACGTTTTTATTAATATTGTGTCAAATATTATTGTAAATATTGGTACATTTTGTTTAATTGCTTACCTTGCGTACTAGAAAAACTGTTACGAACTTGACTAAAAATGTACCGTCGTACTAAGTTCGGATGTGGTACACCTGGTACGCATTTACAATTGTTTATCAAGTTTGCTTATCAGAAATTGGTACGCCAGTACGCATTACACATTGCGTACCAAGTGTTCGAATTAATCTTGGTACGTTTTATTTAATTGCTTACCTTGCGTGCTAGAAAAACTGTAACGAAATTACATTTGTGTACCGTTCGTACCATAATGCAAGTACATAGTTATCTTATGCATAATACTAATAAAGATAAAAAATATACATAGCATCAGTAGCATATGCTAATAGTTATTCAAAATACACATTCAAAATATACAAATGTTTATGAATTCAGAAAATACCATCCATCATGGACAAAATATTAACACCAATTCACTGTTCATTCTTTGACTCCATCGAAATCCACGACTTCCGATGTCACCTCCTCCGTGTTATGGGCATAAATGGGCAGGACTGCTTCAGCTTCTCCAAGGTTGAGTTGCCATTTGCAACGAGGCATGCTCGAATGTCTAAAATAAGTGACTCATAACCATGAGTCATGACCTTGTTTTTCAAGGTGGCAAGCTCCAGCCGCTTGTATGTCCATTCATGCTGCAATAAGACAGAAAACAATTCAATAACAAATACATATTCACTGTTTAGTCATAATCTGCTTGGTAAAAGTGGTAAACTTTTACAAATACGTACTAAAATTCCTCAGTACACTCGGTACGTTTTTGACAATGCGTACCAAGTTTACCAGTAAACTAGGTACGCTTTTGCAAATACGTACTTGAAAATAATGAAATACTGGTACACTCGGTACGTTTTTCACAATGCGTACCAAGTGTACCAGTAAAGTAGGTACGCTTTTGTAAATACGTACCTACATTTCAATGAAATACTGGTACACTCGGTACGTTTTTCACAATGCGTACCGAGTGTACTAGAAACACACTAGTTTTCTTGGTACGTATTTGCGAAAATCGTACCTATTTTAAGCATACAATGCCATATTCAAATGGACCGAATGCAAAATACATCATGCATAAATAATTTCAGAAATTCAACAAGAAGCTATCCATAATTCCAGAAATTACAGATCTAGAATTACCGGTACGTATTTCACAAAACGTACCCGGTGTACCAGTACAATTTTCCCCCAAATCTGCAAATCGTACCCTAATTTCCATTCTACTCAACAAACTGGGTACGTAATCGACATTCAAAACATAGTAAACCCGCGAAATCGAAGAAATCAAGTGATAATCAAACATAGTACTTGTATTTTACTTGACAACTCTGTACGTATTTACAAAAACGTAACAAGTTTATTGGGTACGCACTACACATTTACAAATACGTACTGCGTACTGAGTAAACTTGGTAAGCATTAATAAATGCGTACTGCGTACCCAGTAAACTTGGTACGCATTAATAAATGCGTACTGCGTACCAAGTACACTTGGTACGTACTGGTAAATACGTACTGCGTACCAGGTAAACTTGGTACACACCAGTACGCAATTACGAAAACGTACCAACCCTGAACCAGAAAATTCAGTCGCCGGAAATTTACAGCAACATCAGATCTGCTCGGAATCTACCCAAATACATCGAAATCGCTCGGAATTAGACCCAAATACACTAGAAATCATCATAAACTCAACGAAAAACCTATAAATGAGTAAAAATAAGGCTAAAAAAATCATGAATTGAAAAAAAATTCAAAAAAACTCATTACCCCAATTTTAGATCTATGACTTTCCGGCGAGATCTATGGATTTCCGGCGACAATAATTGGTGTAGTGGTACTGGATGTTGCAGACGGTGGCGGAAAAAATGAGCGGGGATGAACGGAGCTTCGCTCGTCGTCGCGGTGGTTGTTTTTTCCTTCATCGCTTCGGCGGTTTTTGCTTTCTTCGAGCGCGGCGCCATCTAGGTTGGTGGTTACAAGAGGTTGACGGCGGAGTAGAGGTGGTTGACGGCGGAGTGAGGCGGAGAGAATTGAAATCTCCACAGAGAAGAAATCGTGGAGAGAGAATAGGGGGAAGAGAGAATGAGAGGGAAGAGAGAGAAAATGGAGGAAATAAAACTGTACAACCCTATCTATAAGGGTATTTCAGTCAAATTGGGTACAATTTTACCCAATTTTTATCAAAAGTGAACTTTTGACAAAATTTGTTATTACCATGTAGGGTAATGACATATTACCATTTGCCTCTTAAATATATCTACATGGAACTATAGCGAAGTATTAATTGAATAAGCCCCAAGTGATGTGGTCGGGCCAAGTTTCTTCCTGTGATAGGAACTTTTTGCTTTGGGCCACCAATTGATGAGAAGATCCCCATAATTATTTATTTACTTAATTATAACTAATTATTGTTTTAATATCATATGATTCATATCGATGTAAATGAGATTGTGGTTATTAATAATATACAGGTTTTTTGTGTAGTAAGAAGCTGTCGTCGCCACTTTTAATACGCATTGAAATGAAATTTTGGAATTAATAAGAAAACACAACCAAAAACTTATCTCTATTAAGCTACGCAAGGTTATAAAAGAGTAGAAATCAAGGCATGGAAAAAAAAATTAAATAATAATAATAAATAAATAAATAAATAACGTACCAATTAGGCATTCTTCGAAAGAGAAGCTTGCTGCCCTTAGGCCAGACCTTCTTCAGCTCGGCAAGTGTGGGGCCTCTAGGCCTTTTCGGCCGTGAAGTAGAACCCTCAGGAGAAGTCTTAGAAACGTGCGGTGAACTCTGTGGAGTAGAACCTATCCGAGTCGGCTCGGACTCCTGTGAAGAGGGAGGAGTCTGTTGTGAAGAAAGACGAAAATCTCTACGAGTCGACATTTTACCTGTTTCAAAAAAAAATCGAATAAGTTTAGACCCAATAAGATATAATAATTTAAGTTCAAATAAAATACATTAACAAATATTTTAACAAATACATTAACAAAAAAAACACATCACATACATTAACAACTACATTACCAAATATCTCAAATGAGTAAAGTAACTCAGTTGGAATCACAACCGAGTAAGAAACACTCGGTTGGAAGTGATGTGCTATGTGGAATGTGGTGGAAATAAACTTGTAAAAATTAACTCACGCTTTTATGCACGGTTGGTCAAGAACCAAGACAGTTGAGAAAGAGTGCAGTTTGTATGCAGGTTAGATAGTCAGTTGAATATGCAATAAGATAACTGAAACTAAACACAACACACAAAGATTTAACGTGGTTCGGAGAGAACTCCTACGTCCACGGGGAGTTGTGAGTCCACACAACTCAGTCCAAGTTCTTCTGGACAAACCACAAAGCTTACGCGGGCTTTGCAACCGTTAAGGATAAGTTTGCGGGTACTTATCAACCTTACAGTTTAGTTTTTGGGTACTAAACAACCTATCTACTCAGTTACGGGAAGAGTAGGGTCCTAAAACCTTTTCAGGTGAAAGAAAGGATGGGGTTCCAACTAAATAGCTTGAACAAGAAGTGAGCTATGATCTAACACTCTACGAACTCTCACAAAGTGATGTTCTCAAGGTTGGATCTAAAGACACAGAAACTAATTCTAACACTCTAGAACTCTCAACAAGTGATCTAAGAGGATAACTAGTTAAGCTTGAATGCAGAATAAAGTTGTTCTTTTCTTGAATATTTCTTCTCGCACTTGTTCGTCTCGTGTGTGTCTTCTGTTCTTCTCTGTGAATGAAGGCCTCTATTTATAGGCGGAGAGAATCAACTAGCCGTTGGAAGAGCTGTTGATCTCTGTTCTTTGATAGCGATGGCTTGTCTCTCATCTCTGCAGACTTTTCGGATTTGGCAACTGCGTGCTTCTGCTTTCCATCTGAGACAACCTTGTGTTTGGCCAAATGAGGTAGTGACAGGGAGTCAAATCTTCACGTGGCTTCCTTATTTGAAATTCAAATCTTAACATCAGACTTCCAATAAGGAGTGGTCGATTAAGATTTTCGATCTTCAACTAACTTGATCTTCAGCTGATGTTCTATCTGAGTCCTGACAGTTGAACTCTCAGCTGACTTCAACTTCATGCTGTTGACCTTGTGGGTTGAGTTCTACAACTGATGTTCTGAAACTGAACGCTCAGTTGTCTTCCTTGTATCTTCTCCCTTTTTGAATTCTCATGGAATGAACGCTCAGTTGTTTTCCTCACAATTGATGTTCTATCTCTTAAGTGTAACTTCCCCCTTTCTCAATGCTTCATCTGATGAACGCTCAGTTGTCTTCCTCACAACTGATGTTCTATCCGAGTGAAGTCTTGTTGCCGTCTTTAGCTGGAGTCCTGTAAAGATAAAATCTTAACAATGCTCAAACAGCGAGCCTAACTACTTACATTAGGATCTGGCAACATCTACTCGGTTGGGGTCAGTTGGTTTTGGAATTAATCAAAACTTTTACTTAAATTTCCCAACAGAAAGAGAACATTTATGATGGTGGTAGGAAAGAGTATATTCCTATACCAACTAGTGGTATAAGCTTTGAATCTTTATTAGCAAAGCTTGAAGTTCGAATGAAGAAGGATAAGAGTATGTATATGTTTGATATAGAGTATATGTTCCTACCTATTTTACCAAAACTTCTTACTACACCTGCGTACTAAGTGTATCGCATGAAAACTTGGTACGCAGGTACGCTTTGATCAATGCGTACCAAATTTAGGAGTTCCGATATGGTACACTTGGTACGTAGTTATAATTATGTACCAAGTTTGCTTATCAGAACTTGATACGCCGGTACGCATTACCCAATGCGTTCCAAGTTTTTAAGTTTTGATGCGGTACACCGGGTACGCAGTTATAATTACGTACCATGTTTTCCTTCGACGAAGTTTTAATTTTTTACACATTTTTAGGTTTAAGAAGGAATCCCCACTGTCATATGTGCATGAATATTATTCTACTGCGACTTGGCGTGAGATTTATGCTGATGATGTGATGTCTATTCCGGATAAAGATTCTTGGTGTGTGCCACCACATGTTGCTTCAAGGATTGTTCTTATACCTAAGGAACCTAAGCGTACAAAGAGGATTCCAACTGGATCTCATACAAACGCAGTCAAGGGTGTTTGTAGTGTCATGAGAAAGGTCATTATATGAGTACATGCCCTCTAAGACGTCGCTTGATTAATCCGGAAGAAGAAGAGAGTAGCAACCAACCAAGCATCAAAACGAGAACCCGCAAAACGAAGAAATGTGATATTTGTGGTGTTGCGGGTCATACTCGCCAAACATGTCAAGATCCACATAGATTTGGTTGATAATTGGAGATTTATTGAATTCTATTAGATGTGTACTGTTTGTCATGGTTTTTGTTTGAAATTTTTGACGTTTTTATTAATATTGTGTCAAATATTATTGTAAATATTGGTACATTTTGTTTAATTGCTTACCTTGCGTACTAGAAAAACTGTTACGAACTTGACTAAAAATGTACCGTCGTACTAAGTTCGGATGTGGTACACCTGGTACGCATTTACAATTGTTTATCAAGTTTGCTTATCAGAAATTGGTACGCCAGTACGCATTACACATTGCGTACCAAGTGTTCGAATTAATCTTGGTACGTTTTATTTAATTGCTTACCTTGCGTGCTAGAAAAACTGTAACGAAATTACATTTGTGTACCGTTCGTACCATAATGCAAGTACATAGTTATCTTATGCATAATACTAATAAAGATAAAAAATATACATAGCATCAGTAGCATATGCTAATAGTTATTCAAAATACACATTCAAAATATACAAATGTTTATGAATTCAGAAAATACCATCCATCATGGACAAAATATTAACACCAATTCACTGTTCATTCTTTGACTCCATCGAAATCCACGACTTCCGATGTCACCTCCTCCGTGTTATGGGCATAAATGGGCAGGACTGCTTCAGCTTCTCCAAGGTTGAGTTGCCATTTGCAACGAGGCATGCTCGAATGTCTAAAATAAGTGACTCATAACCATGAGTCATGACCTTGTTTTTCAAGGTGGCAAGCTCCAGCCGCTTGTATGTCCATTCATGCTGCAATAAGACAGAAAACAATTCAATAACAAATACATATTCACTGTTTAGTCATAATCTGCTTGGTAAAAGTGGTAAACTTTTACAAATACGTACTAAAATTCCTCAGTACACTCGGTACGTTTTTGACAATGCGTACCAAGTTTACCAGTAAACTAGGTACGCTTTTGCAAATACGTACTTGAAAATAATGAAATACTGGTACACTCGGTACGTTTTTCACAATGCGTACCAAGTGTACCAGTAAAGTAGGTACGCTTTTGTAAATACGTACCTACATTTCAATGAAATACTGGTACACTCGGTACGTTTTTCACAATGCGTACCGAGTGTACTAGAAACACACTAGTTTTCTTGGTACGTATTTGCGAAAATCGTACCTATTTTAAGCATACAATGCCATATTCAAATGGACCGAATGCAAAATACATCATGCATAAATAATTTCAGAAATTCAACAAGAAGCTATCCATAATTCCAGAAATTACAGATCTAGAATTACCGGTACGTATTTCACAAAACGTACCCGGTGTACCAGTACAATTTTCCCCCAAATCTGCAAATCGTACCCTAATTTCCATTCTACTCAACAAACTGGGTACGTAATCGACATTCAAAACATAGTAAACCCGCGAAATCGAAGAAATCAAGTGATAATCAAACATAGTACTTGTATTTTACTTGACAACTCTGTACGTATTTACAAAAACGTAACAAGTTTATTGGGTACGCACTACACATTTACAAATACGTACTGCGTACTGAGTAAACTTGGTAAGCATTAATAAATGCGTACTGCGTACCCAGTAAACTTGGTACGCATTAATAAATGCGTACTGCGTACCAAGTACACTTGGTACGTACTGGTAAATACGTACTGCGTACCAGGTAAACTTGGTACACACCAGTACGCAATTACGAAAACGTACCAACCCTGAACCAGAAAATTCAGTCGCCGGAAATTTACAGCAACATCAGATCTGCTCGGAATCTACCCAAATACATCGAAATCGCTCGGAATTAGACCCAAATACACTAGAAATCATCATAAACTCAACGAAAAACCTATAAATGAGTAAAAATAAGGCTAAAAAAATCATGAATTGAAAAAAAATTCAAAAAAACTCATTACCCCAATTTTAGATCTATGACTTTCCGGCGAGATCTATGGATTTCCGGCGACAATAATTGGTGTAGTGGTACTGGATGTTGCAGACGGTGGCGGAAAAAATGAGCGGGGATGAACGGAGCTTCGCTCGTCGTCGCGGTGGTTGTTTTTTCCTTCATCGCTTCGGCGGTTTTTGCTTTCTTCGAGCGCGGCGCCATCTAGGTTGGTGGTTACAAGAGGTTGACGGCGGAGTAGAGGTGGTTGACGGCGGAGTGAGGCGGAGAGAATTGAAATCTCCACAGAGAAGAAATCGTGGAGAGAGAATAGGGGGAAGAGAGAATGAGAGGGAAGAGAGAGAAAATGGAGGAAATAAAACTGTACAACCCTATCTATAAGGGTATTTCAGTCAAATTGGGTACAATTTTACCCAATTTTTATCAAAAGTGAACTTTTGACAAAATTTGTTATTACCATGTAGGGTAATGACATATTACCATTTGCCTCTTAAATATATCTACATGGAACTATAGCGAAGTATTAATTGAATAAGCCCCAAGTGATGTGGTCGGGCCAAGTTTCTTCCTGTGATAGGAACTTTTTGCTTTGGGCCACCAATTGATGAGAAGATCCCCATAATTATTTATTTACTTAATTATAACTAATTATTGTTTTAATATCATATGATTCATATCGATGTAAATGAGATTGTGGTTATTAATAATATACAGGTTTTTTGTGTAGTAAGAAGCTGTCGTCGCCACTTTTAATACGCATTGAAATGAAATTTTGGAATTAATAAGAAAACACAACCAAAAACTTATCTCTATTAAGCTACGCAAGGTTATAAAAGAGTAGAAATCAAGGCATGGAAAAAAAAATTAAATAATAATAATAATAATAATAATAATAATAATAAATAAATAAATAAATAACGTACCAATTAGGCATTCTTCGAAAGAGAAGCTTGCTGCCCTTAGGCCAGACCTTCTTCAGCTCGGCAAGTGTGGGGCCTCTAGGCCTTTTCGGCCGTGAAGTAGAACCCTCAGGAGAAGTCTTAGAAACGTGCGGTGAACTCTGTGGAGTAGAACCTATCCGAGTCGGCTCGGACTCCTGTGAAGAGGGAGGAGTCTGTTGTGAAGAAAGACGAAAATCTCTACGAGTCGACATTTTACCTGTTTCAAAAAAAAATCGAATAAGTTTAGACCCAATAAGATATAATAATTTAAGTTCAAATAAAATACATTAACAAATATTTTAACAAATACATTAACAAAAAAAACACATCACATACATTAACAACTACATTACCAAATATCTCAAGTTGTACGATAACAATTAATCCTATCACAAATCTATGTCGTAAACATCACTACTTTCATCATTAGATGATGTGTTTATGTCTTCATCACTGCATGGTTCATCACTACTGTCTTCAATTTCAACGATTCCACCATGGGGATCAACAACACGTGGCGGGTCATCATCTACAATTGTGTGAGTAGACATAATAGTAACAACTTCTTCTTGAAATGGTTGATCTAATGTTGAGTTAGATGTGACAGTAGTGACTACAACATTTGATCTTGCGTTCACTTTGCATGCAGACCACCAATTTTTCTTTGTTTGATTTATACTGGGATAGGGACAGTAAAACACTTGAATTGTCTGACTAGCTAAAATAAATGGATCGTACTTCTTATATCTCCTTGCGTGGTTCACTGAAACCAACTTGAAGTCTGTATCAATAGAAGTTTCACATTTGAACAAAACTGTCTTCTTAATTGGCCAGCCCTGATACTCCAGCACGCATACCTCTTCTAGACGCCCATAAAAATCTAGCGCATCTCTGCCATACACCGAGCCTTTAATACAAACGCCATTGTTGACAGTCACACTATGTTTATCATGATCAGTCGTGTGAAATTTATATCTATTAACCAAATACCCCCAGTACATTTCAAATTTAGAAACTTTATGCATATTCATCTTCACTTCATAGAATCGCAACAAACAATTATCAGTGGTCTAATTCAAGAGCTCCAACGGGTAAAAAAGTGGCTGGAGTACTTGAAGTTGATATTATCACAGCCTTGTCAGCTCAAGTAGCATCCATGAGCAACATGTTAAAGAACCTTACTGTTGGGAGCAAACCACCACAAGCACCGGTGGTAACGCAGAAGGTGGCAGAGGTATCTTGTGTTTATTGTGGTGAATCCCATACATTTGAGAGTTGCCCATTCAATCATATCTCTGTTTACTACATCTGGAACCATAATGCAACCCACAATAATCAGTTTTCAAGAACTTATAATTCAGGATGGAGACAACAACCAAATTTTTCGTGGAGTGCTCAAGAAGCAAGTTCAAGTGGTGGACAGATGCAAAATGAGCCTAGTTATCTCCTGGGATTTGCTCAACAACAAATATCTCTACAATCAAGGCAAAGCAATTCTTTGGAGAAGTTAATGAAAGAGTATATGGCTAAGAACGATGCTGTAATTCAAAGTCAAGCAGCTTCACTAAGGAATCTTGAGATTCAAATAGAGCACCTCGCGAATGAAATGAGAACTCGAGCACAAGTTACACTGCCTAATGACTTCCATATCCAACGAAATGATAAAGAGCAATGCAAGGCAGTTTCATTGAGAAGTGACAAGGATCTAGAGATTAGTGAAGAAAAATTCAAGAGAATATCCGAGCCCTCTTCAATCCAAAAGAATGTGGAGAATGGTGAAGAAGCAGGGACTTCAAAACTAACAAAAACTGATTCTGGAACAAATGCTTCAGCATTTCCTCAGCAAACTGTGACAGAACACTCACATGTCAAACCACAACCACTATTTCCACAACGCTCCTAGAAACAACAGCAAGATGTTCAATTTCGGAGGTTCTTAGACATTTTGAAGCAGCTTCACATCAACATTCCCCTTGTCAAAGCCTTGGAGCAGATGCCTAATTATGTGACATTTTTTAAAGGCATGTTAACAAAGAAGAGAAGGATTGGGGAGTTTGAAACGGTCGCTTTGACAGAAGGAAGCAGTGCTATATTGAAAAACAAAATCCCTCCTAAACTGAAGGATCCTGGTAGTTTCACTGTTCCTTATTCAATAGGAGGAAAGCATGTCGGCAGAGCTCTTTGCAACTTAGGAGCAAGTATCAACCTGATGCCACTATTGATTTTTAAGAAGTTGGGGATTGGAGAAGCAAGGCCTACCACAGTTACCTTACAATTGGCTGATCGTTCTATGATCCATCCGGAAGGTAAAATAGAAGATGTTCTAGTGCAAGTCGACAAATTTATTTTTCCAGCAGATTTCATCATTCTTGACTATGAGGCAGATTTGGAGGTTCCAATTATCTTGGGGAGACCTTTTCTTGCAACTGGTGGAACCTTGATAGATGTTCAAAAGGAAGAGCTTACAATGAGAGTGAATGATCAACAAGTAACATTTAATGCCTTTAATGCCATGAAGTTTCCTGACCAGATTGAAGAATGCTCTGCCTTAAGTGCTCTTGATGGTGCTGTGGCTGAAAAATTGAGAAGGGAAGTTGGTAGGGAATGTTTGCAAGACATTTATCTTGAAGAACTTAACAAAACGAGTGATGATGAAGATGATCAAGTCACATGCAGGGAATCAAATGAAAATCCTACCAACTTCAGAAAAAAGGTTCAGCCCTTGGAGCTGTTAGAAATGGAAATTAGCTCTCATAAACCTTTCATTAGAGAGCCACCAAAAAAAGAGTTGAATTTCCTGCCCTCTCCTTCAAAGTATGCTTTCTTGAGGGATGGAGAAACATTGCGAGTAAGAATTTCAGCAATTCTGAATTCAGAAAAGAAAAATATGCTGCTGAATGTGTTGAAGAAGCATAGGAAAGGCATCGGTTGGACCAAAGCATATATTAAGGGTGCTGGAAAATTAAGTTTGGGGGTGAGGAGTTTTTGCTGTAAATTTGTCGCAACAATTTTAGGGCAATGTACCAGACGTGAAAATAAAAGACCGCTGCCTAAGCCACGAAGAATTAACCATCATTTTCATCTGCGCCTTTGGAACCATGGACCAATCCCGCCACCAATGACGCAGTTCCTACCTCTTCGGATTAGTTCAAAGGGTAGGCAAGGGCAGTTTTTCTAATCTCAGCTCTCTTTTGACATTTTTTTCTTTTTCTTTTTGTTTAGTTGTCGTTTTCAGTAAGTAGTATGTCTGTTGTCGAGCCCTGTCGGTGAGTATGTGTTTTGAAACAGTGTTTGATTAGTGTCGTGTTCTGGACAATGCATGCATAGCTTGACTAAATTACTCGTTCTTGACTCAATGTTTTCCTTGAAGCGAAATTGTACATCACTAAGTTTAGGAAATGATCTAGGCCATCTTTGGACCGTTTGAGCCTTTCATACCTACCATTTTTCATATTTTTCCCTGGTCACCCCATTGAGCCTGATCTTATCATTTCATTTCTATGCCACTCATTAGCCTAGCCTCAACAAAATAATAATCTCTCACCTTCTCCTGACCGCCTTGATATTCTCAGATAATTCATTTGTTCTGCACAAGGAGTTTTCTGTGAGTGATGAGTTTCATTTGGGTGTGAGAATGTTGTGCCTCCACTTTCTTGCTTTAACATTGGGGACAATGTTGATTTCTAAGTTTGGGGGTGGGGAGAGCTCGCTCTCACTTTTCATGTTCTTTGTCCCTCTATTCATATTTTTTAATAATTATCTTTGTTCAAAAAAAAACATTTATATCTATCCTTTGAATGAGAATGAAGTTGTTATCTCTTTCTCTCGTGTTGTTAATGGAAATAGTAAGGGGTTGTTTTGTATCGAGAGATGTTTGAGGGGAGATGACTCTGCAACTCTTTATACTCCTAGGATTATCAAGGTGCTCAGGTGTGATTAAGCCACAAATAACCTTTTTTATCCTACCTTTCGTCCGAACCTAACATTACAAGCTTTTAAAGTCCTTTTGATCCTTAACTTTGTGATTGTCTACATCAGTGGAGAGGGAAACATAAAGTTATTTATGAATTCTGAGATGATTTAGGAAGATCAATGCATGCTTGTTCATTTAGTTTCATGTTCTTATGCCAAATGTGTCTCCTAAGTTTGTTTGAAAAGTTGTTCATTTGTTTTGTCGCTTCTAGTCAGGTCATTTTGTTTTCATTCTTCTTTCCGTCATGTCAGCATCACTCGAGGGTGAGCAATGTTCTAAGTTTGGGGGTGTGATAACTCTTGAATAAAGAGTTATTTCCTTTTCTTTCAAGCTTTAAATTGAGAAAGAGAGTGTTTGTTGCTCGTTTTTGTCATTTATTCCTAATATATGTTGTCGCTTTCGTGTTGTCATTGAAGAAAAGTTCATGTAATCATTAACGTTAAAATTCGTTTCATTTGATATCACCTCCGATGTTTTCTAAGTATATGGTAGTGCATACTAATAATCTTATTGTATTTTCAAATTATGGTGTTCTACAATACATTCGAGTTGCTACGAGGACTTAATTGAGTGGATTAAAGTATGATTTTGATTTTGGATCTTAAATTTATCACATAGCAAGACTTACTTTAGTTTGAAACATTGAATTTGTAATCCATCTCATTGTCTTCTATTGATGATTTTGTTTTCAGCTGTATTTGCCATGAGCTTTGTATCAAATAATTGATGGGTTGCACCTCTCCTGTGTTTTTAATTTAATTTAATATTCCTTAAAATAGAGACCTATCAATCAAAAAACAAAAGCCAACATGGAGAGAGAGAGAGAGAGAGAGAGATGCAAGGAAGCTATTTCAGCGAACGCAATGCAATATTAGAACTAAGAAAACCACCCTTACACACAGCATAAACATTCACTCCTAAAGCACCTACCTTCCTTGGAAAGCCATGGCGAATACAGAGCAAACAAACACCACTCCAGTTTAAGCAACACACACAACATTTTCAAACTATATCTGTACCAAATATTCAAAAATAATGTTAGAATTTGGGCTCCGTTGATCGGGCAGTGCCGCCACTGCTCCCACTCCCAACTGTTCGGTTTGCTTCTGCCATTCTAGAGGCCAAAGCAAGGATTTCAGGGGACCTTTCCCAATTTCCACCTTTCCTTCCCCAACTAGCATGCATTCCACCCCGTCCTCCATCACCCTCGTTTACTGTACTCCTTATTTCTGGAGATTCACCATAACCGCCACTTTTGTTGTTTAAGCCGTCATTGTCGCTATATTGGCCTTCCTGTTGATCTAAAACTGCTCCAACATCCCCCCATACTCCTTTCCTTCCCATCTCAATGTCATCCGCAGCTTTACCCATATTAGGACTATCAAAACCACCAGCTACAGGTCGACTAGGTAAGGCAGCTTCTCTTGGTGCCATGGCTCGAAAATTATTCTTTGATGGAGGTATAGAACCCCAAAATGTCTCTTTCAAGTTCAGCAGCAATCCTTTGTTATAGGGATTGGCACGGCGGTCATATCTATATCTAAAATTCTCGTACGTGGTCTGCAAATAGCACGGAAAACTAGTTGTTATTACTCAGGACCAAAGAAGTACCTTTCTGGATAAGCAAAAGAAGAAAAACCGTACAATAAAAAGAAGGGAGGAATACTGTGACTAAGGCATGTAAGGAACTAGCAAGTTTTTAGGAAAAAATGCAGCCTCTCACCTGGTTTGTACTGATAAGATAGAGATGGAATGTCATGAGGCCACCAACAAACCAAATTGCGATAAATGTGTAGATAATAAGAGCAATGGAGGCAGGGGTTCGAATCATTGCTCTCCATATTGATAAGTCCTCATTATTCTGTATCTTTTTGATGTAAATCCAGCAGAAACTGAAAACATATCCACAAAGTAAGGCCGTGGTGAAGACAAACATGAAGAAGAACCGGTAGTTTCTCTGCAAAAAAAAGATAGTAAAATTCAGAACAAATATGAGCACAAGTTGTCAAAATTAAACCAATTTTTTCAACTGTTATAGGATTTAAATTATTAATTTTAGAGCAAGCTTAGCATTAAAGACAGGTTTATTTGCATCAACCTTCTAGCTTAGGTCAGCATATCTGTATTCTTGATTCAGTACTGTACATATAAAGGTAGAGTATTATATAACTTAATGCAATAGACAATTCAAATGGGTGAAAAGATTTATCAACACAGAACTTCATAGATCATAAAGAACCCATTCCTGAAGATGATTAGTCGTCTTTGTAAGGATAAATAATATTGCATGGAAACTAGTAAAGTCAAGCATTTCAAATGGCCAAAGTTCGGAATGAAAATGTAATTGAAATTATTTACTTCTTATATGCCCCTAAGCAATTCAACGGCAACAATATTTCCCTTTAAGTAGCGTGCAATCGTGCATATCTTACCAGTCCTATGCACTGTCCAACCCAAGGACAGTGATGGTCAAATCGTTCAACACAGTTATTGCATATTGAACAGTGGGAGCATCGGGGAGGTCTATACAGCATGCAGGTGTCACAATACTTGATCTTCACTGTGATGCCATTAACTTCTACTTCTTTAATACGAGGCAAGCGTAATTGTGGGGTTTGAGTGCCTCCAGTGTTATCATCACAACCTTCAGGCTCAGGTGGATGAGCATTTCTAGGAATTATACCTGGATCTCTTCCAGAGGTAAGCAGGAGAAACATTAAATCCTGAAATTTGAACAAAGCTGCTGAGATGTTGGCATACAAAGTTTCTTTCATAAAGATAAATCGTCATTTTATGTACCACAGGGGAAAAAAAAATGAAGTTTTATACTCCTACTTCCTATTTTAGGATACTAGCCAGACATCAACAAGCTGGAGGCAAAACTCGAAGCATGTCCGTGATGAAGAAAGCCTCCATCCCACCAAGTTGAGGAAACAATATATATGTGCAAGAGCATCTATGCTAAGATATTCTCAAGCTATGTCAATTATCAAAATTAAATTGCAGCAGCTTTTAAGAACATGAGAAAAGGCGACAACAAAAACAATAAAGTTTGTCAATGGAATGAAAATGAGGGAGCTTCTAACTTATCATCCTAAGAATTAATAAACCTGATGATACATATTCTTTTTAGATAGAAAATCTCAGAATTGGATTAAAGGAAAATGACCTCCATTACTCATTCATTGCTGTTCTTTAAATTCAAAATTTATTAGTTTACCATCTCCTAAGACCAGTCTAACACTGTGAAGCACCATCACCATCATGTCCCAACACCCTGAAACATAGATGTTCCCATGTCTTTCCTTTAAACAAAATATAACTTACTCAGCAAGGATTTTGAAAATGCAAAACTGAGAGCATCTCAAGGTTGCAGTACTGCCATCTGTGCAGGAATGTGGGAATGAGTGTGTGTGTGTGTGTGTGTGTGTGTGTGTGTGTGTGTGAGAGAGAGAGAGAGAGAGAGAGAGAGAGAGAGAGAGAGAGAGAACATACACATGATGTCAAAACAATGGCAATAGCCATGATATATACTCCCCAGTTTTCAAGAGAATCACCCATAAGCTTTCGAACAACAAATATACAAAAAACCGAGATGGGAGCTACAATCAGGAATATAGTGAGTGCCAATGATCT
The DNA here is from genome assembly GCA_029490685.1 of Schizonepeta tenuifolia. Lineage (NCBI taxonomy): Eukaryota > Viridiplantae > Streptophyta > Magnoliopsida > Lamiales > Lamiaceae > Schizonepeta > Schizonepeta tenuifolia. The sequence goes on from CM055960.1 coordinate 77,191,214, forward strand.
TACATCCGGCCCAAAAATAAACCTCCCATGAAGGAAAAATTTCTGCAACAGGAAAAGCAAAGTCATAATTTTACATTAAACAGAAATGGAGCAGCATTGCAGAATCTAAAAGAACAAGGCATCACATCACAGTCATAATGTCAGCAATATATGTACATGTTTCATCAAGTCAGTTAAATTTCACATAACAGCCAACATATACCTAACAGCCTGAAAAATATTAGACAAAAGGAATATCATAAATGACAGGGTCTAAAGAGAACGAAGCTGCTTAGATACATACATACATACATATATATATATATATACATATATATAGGGTGGGGATCCGGTGAGAATAGATCTTATGTGAGAATGTGAAAATAATATATTTTAATGCATTTTTATCATATCGGTAATGCATATATTGCAGAAATGAAATGCATACACATTCTAATGCATAAATTGCAGTAACTTAGTGCATAAACATTGTAATGCTTTTTTTGTATATATATAGAGAGAGAGAGAGAAAGAGGATCATGTGATAATGTTTTTTTATTCTCACAAAAATCAACAAAAATCATGTGAGAATGCATCGTTAAATCTGAGCCATTGATCAACAAAAATCAAGGGTCCAGATTTATTCTCATTTCTCATCTAAAAAAGCATTCTCACATGCTCCTCTTTGTGGACCATATGAGAAGAGGATCATGTGAGAATGCTATCTCAGGTGTGAAATGAGAATAAATCTAAACCCTTGATTTTTGTTGATCAATGGCTCAGATTTAACCATGCATTATGTTGTGGTAATTTATGCATTACAATGTTTATGCATTAGGTTTCTGCAGTATATGCATTAGGATGTGTATGCATTACATTTCTGCAATATATGCATTACCGATGTGATAAAAATGCATTAAAATGTATCATTCTCACGTTCTCATATAAAATTCATTCTCACCAGATTCTTACCCATAATATATATATATATATATATATATATATATATATATATATTATGCGTATGTGTGTGCGCGCCCGTGTGTGGAATCTGATTCTCAAATTAAAAACCCTAGTGAATGTTATCAAGGTAGCTAAAATCCTGAAACAACAACTAGCATAAAACGAAGAATAGAATAATTCCAACCGAAACGCAATCATTGATCGATAAGCCAAGTTTTACATCTAAAAAGTAGAGTAGCCGCATTCAGTAATATAAGCAACATACTATTAGATTATCATTCAGTTCATACAGTTTAACACCTAAATTCAACCCTCCTGCTTGCTCACTCTTTCATTACCAATAGCTAGTATAACTTGTGCAAGAAGAACAAACACATTTCCTTCAATAATTAAATAAAACCCAAGTAAATCTGCAAAATATAGGTTCAGATAAACATGCACCTCATCCATGTTTTCTAATTTCCTCTTCCCCTAAATCAATGTCAATAAGCACGACAATCTTTCACAAAAACTCCTCGCAATTTTATCTAATCCTCAAAGAGATAACGAAGAAGATGAACTTGAAAACCTAGAAATGAACAATCTCAATCAATATTCAGGAAAAAAAAATTAATTAAACTCACATTGCTGCCTTTCCAAGCCTGATATATCCGAAGCTCGTCCGACCCTGTTTCTGATCCAGATAACTTGTCGGACCCCTTCGGTGGAGGAACTACATACATTTTCGGATTTTTTGGCTTGTTTATCAAATTTGAACTCTCAAGTATAAATCTTTAGCATAAATCCCAGTACCAAAACCAATTCTACATGTATTACTGACAATAATTATTGCGCAAACCAAAATGAGCAGCACTCCAAGCAACAGATGGATTCTCCAGCCATAGATTAACCGAATTCCGGCGAGGAAGGGAAGGGCGTGTTTGGGGAAATGAGAATTGATAAGTTTTGTGTTTCTCTTCTTCACTCCACTTTGAGTGTTTGCCGCTTTTTCTTTTTCTTTTTCTTTTTCTTTTTCTTTTTCTTTGCTTCTGCCTTTTGAGTATGCAAAGCTTTACAGGAACGCCAAACTGACGCGGCACCAGCTTATTGGGAGGTTTCAGAGTGTGGGCCCCCTGTGCTTGATCATTACCTCTCATGACTGTTCCTCACAAAAGAAAAGGGTCGTTTGCACTCGATTTGATGAATTCTTTTTAATTTGAGGAAATAAATTAAATGATTTACAGAACTTCGAATTCATCGCTTTAGATTTCATACGATTTAAGATCTACTCCCTCAAAAAAAGAATAAGAAAAAGAAAAAAAAAAAGAAATCTAATTGAATGTCGTTTAAAATGATTCCTTTTTCCTTCAAGTACCATCTAAAGTTTCACATTAGTTTAAAGAGATAATCCACAAATATTACATTGGCTTTGACAAAATTTAAAATATTCACCCACTCGAAAACTAATGAATTTTACCTATTGATTTTTCAAATGAGTTATTGTGACACTTTGAAATATCTTAACACTTATTAATTTTAATTTTATATATATAAAATGGGGAAAAATATAATTAGTTAGTCAAAAAACATGTAATTTATACCAAAAAACGGTATGTATAAAAATTATCTAATTAGCCCTTCTATACCATGAATTTCTATATTATATATTTTTTGCTACGAGATCCATGCTTTCGAACTTGGTATCAGAGCCCTAGGTTTTATAGGAATTACGTTTAATTTATTATTTAATATAAGTGATATTCCTAATGGAGGAGATTATCAAGAAAAACATGAATCCTGCGAGTGTTACAGGAATTATCTCGAATACTTCGAGATGGATAAAAATGACTTATAGTAGGCCCTAGCCTACTGGAAAAAATGCTTTAACCAAGGCGTTAGAGATGGAGATTCAAAAGATATACTTCGGAGTTATCAAATAAAGGAAAAACGTCGACGACGTCTCATTGTTAATGTTTATCTCACAGAAGCATTGACAACACTGATGAACCAAGAACATCAATACCATGATTGATGACTCAACAGTTCCAGAAGGAAATGGGAATAGCTAATGTTCCCAACTACCGAGATATCGCCCCAGATACATCTAAGATATCACATGATCTAAGGGAGATATAGAAGACGGTGCAACATTATGGCAATGGCTTCTATAGGGTACCAAAAGGATTTGCACAGGATATCGATGACGCTGAATGAGATCAAAAATATCGTGACTATCATGTCGGTACAAGGTTCGACCCGGTCACACAAGATGATGCCCACATGATGGTCAGAAGAACAAGAAGAAGGCAACCTAGACTACAGGATACACCTGTTGGAAAAGTTACCTTGGATCCTATTCATCCATACGGAGTAATGCTCGATATCGATGAAGTCAATTTTATAGATCGAGAATCTGTAATTGATGAATGGGCTTCAGCCATGAGGATTGCAGCAGCAACGCTCGATCTTGATAAAAATGAATTTATTAAAATCCTTGAAACAAGTCTCGTAGGAGTGGTGAAGATAGCATGGGAAGGGATCTCAATGGATCTTAAAAGGCAATGCTTCGCCGATATCGATTTCTTCACCGAAATGATTAGAAAGATGACATTACTCATCAAAAATCATTTCCTTAGAGAAGGATATTTCGAAGGATATGATGAAGAAAAGAGGAAGAAATATTTGATGGCGTTGTATAATTTAAGACTTGCAATCTTAAATCAACAAACGCTCAACAAGTTTTTGCAGCTCTTCACCCTTTATCAGCATCAATCAAAAGCTGATGATCGAACTGCAATGTAGATTTTCTTTCCAAATTTTTCAAGTCCATGGAAGGAGATGTTAATTCGAGATTACAAACTAGGAGATCTCGATAACGTCGCCAAAAGGGTGTCATATGTACATCAAAAGCTCTCAAAGTGGTGCCAGCAAGCTACGACTGTGAGAAACGTGAAGAAGCTGAGGAGAATCAACAAAGCAACTCCTCTAGGCTGTGATGACAAGGATCTACCAACGATCATTGGAGGAGAACCACCAAAGCTGAAAAAAAATAAAAAAACAAAGATTTCAGCCCTACTACAGAGGTGAAAAATCAAGAAGAAGTTCTTGGAAACCAAGAACGATGTGGACACGTCAGAAGGCAAGATTCTACAAATCTGGCCAATGAAGCGGTCCAAATAGGTTTTCATCCCGATGATCTAGTTCAAACAGATTTCAGGGAAGGACACCAGCCAAAAAACTTTCAAACGAACTCATACTAAAGTTAATGAAAGTTTTAAAGATTGCAACTGTTGGATATGTGGTGCCAAGGGACATATTTCAACAAATTGTCCCTATAATGAAAGGAGAGGTATCTGGAGATTCGAGTCAACTCCTGACATCAAAGATGCAATCTACTTTCAGGAACTGATACAAGTATATCAGTTCGAGGATATACCCTTAGACGAGAGTATATATGAGCAAGAAAAATCTTCAGTGAAGAAGATTCTGAGTGGTCGGATGGAACATCACAGTCTGAATCCGACTGATTCTGAGATTATTCATCAAGAGCGCGAAGATAGGACCAAGATAGGACCGGGTTGTAATGCCCCGTAAATTCCTTACGTTCTTAAAATTTTAAAGTTAAACCAAATAAATGGCTTTGCACGCCTAAGTTTACAATTTTTGAATTCTAAGGCTAACGGTCGAATCCGTTTCTGAAAATAAATTACAGAAGTCAGCTAGATGACTACTGTATTTAGGGTTAGCGCGTACGAAAAGTTTTTAGTTCGTAAACTCAGAACGGAAAACCGTCTGATTTTTACATTCACGAAATCGCGATACGAACACGCCCGAGAAAGTTCGTTTTTATGTTTTCCGGACGAAACTCGGACTGTGTCGTCCCGAGTTTTTGTCAAAATAAATTTTGTAAATTTATTTTTCCAATTAAGTTTCATACGTTAGAATTTTAGGTCAAATCGAATCGCGACGATTTTGTGTCGAGCAACGTTTTTCGTCGTTCGATTTCCGTAACGTCGGATCGCGCCGGAAAAACGCATATCCCTCAAAAAAATTCTGCATGGCAGCCGACTTTTTCTTGTTTTTTTTTATTATTTTTATTTATTTAAGTGGAAGACATGCATTTGATGATGTCTAATTAAGTGATATCTAATCCTCACTTTCATATTTTCAAACCTTTCATCATATCAAACATCTTAAACAATTAAAACAACCTCAAACTCTCTCATCCTCACTATCTCTCTCGGCATCTCTCTCCCCTCTCTCTTCAAAAATTTCTTCAATCACCATTGTTGTTCTTCAAGAACTACAACAAGAAAATCCTCCTAGATCATCATTCATCCATCTTTTCATCTAATTCCTTCACAAGAACTCAAGGTATGATGATCCTCTATATATCTATCCATATTAATTTCATTTCTTATGAGTTATGGTGATAACCGATTTTTTTTATAGTGATGGAGGTTAATGGTTTGATCATTGATTAGTGATAATAGATGATCTAGTATTGATTTATGAGGTTAAAATGGAAGAAAAACCACTAACCCCTAAGTTCTATGACTACCGAAAATTAGGGGTTTTATATAGGTGTTTGTTTTCTTGTTTTTGATGGTGGAATTAGCATTTAGGGATGCTTAATTATGGATTAAAACAAAGAGAAGTGGAAAGCCCTATGATTTATGTGTATATCGATTTGGGGGCTAGGGTTTAGAATTTTAATTTCTTAATTGGTTGATGAGTTGGTTAGGAATATGATTAATTGATGGAATAGCTCCTAATGATTCTAGTAGTGGTTGGTAATTAATTGGGAATTTTCCTAATTTATTAATAATAATGTAAGAGACAAAGACCCTAATATAAGTTAAGTATGATTAGGAATATGTGGTAATGAGTTATGAATTAATGAATCCCGATAGAAGATAGTTCATGACGTAAAAAAAAAAGAGAAACGGAATCCGATAAGTTTTTTTTTTAAAAAATCCTAAGAGACGAGCTAGTACTCGTTGATAATAATCGGGAAGTGAAATAAGGTCGTTATTCGTTTAATGTTGCTTAATATGGCTTAATTAACAAGTTTGAAGTTAATGGCAAGAGCTTTCGGATTATTTTTATATGAGTTATGTTTATAATTCGTGAATTAGATACGAGTTTGTAACTCGTTTGGTTTGATTTAGTACTTGGTAGTTGAAGGTCGTCGTCTAGAACGTTGTGCCGTTTTTTTTGAAACATGGAAAGGAGTCCAACACGTACGAGAGTACGTGTTGACTGCCCTCAAGTGTTAAAAACAGGAAATTACACTTTAGATTTCTTAAAACGAACTTAAGTCGTTTAATGTTGAAAAATTTTCAAGCCGTAGGGTTTTGTTCGGCAGTTTCTGCGACCCTTCCCGGAAACTGGAATATCTCCTAGCTCAGTTATCGGATTTAAGATCCGTAAATTGGAGCGGAAACTAGACTTCCTAAGCTTTTTAATGGTATAGGGCTCATCCCCTGTTTCCAAATCCTCTGTTCTGGACAGCCTCCAGAGTTACTGGACTGCGCAGTAAAAATTCAGTTTCTTGTTTTCTAAGTTGTTTAGTTCACAACTTAGTTTCTTTCGATCGTTTAGGCCATTTTATCTAACGAATATCTCCCTACTGACCCTAGAGTCAAGTATAGAACCTTGAGTGATGAAAACCAGTCGAGATCTTATCTCTTATCCTTTCATTAAAGAAGTAATAAACGAGAAATTTCATAAATCGTTCAATGAACTAAAATGTAAATCGCCTAAGTTGATTCTTTCCAACTTAGTTTCTTTTAATCCTTAAAGTCGTATTAAGATATCGACTACCTTCTCTACTGACCCGAGAGTTGAGTATGAGATCTTCCGAGTTCTAAACGAGATTGGTACGAGTCTCGTTTCCCGTTTAAGTAAAACGAATCTAGTAAGCGTGCAAATGCCTAAAGAATGAAACAACTAAAACTTATTTCGATTCTCTTTAATCGATTATCTTTTACGACCCGTTTTTAAGTATGTTTATTTTACGATGAAGGAGGAAGCCAACTGTAGAGAAAGAACAGAAGATCCGAAGTTGGAAGTTTTTGCTTTAAGTTCTGTAAATCAAGGTGGGCTTTTATATACAAATAAAACGAGCAATGCTCGGAAAATCTTTCTTTATCGCTTTAATATCTGTGTTTTCAAAGTGATATTATGGCATGAACTGTTTTATGTTTTATGTGAGTTCTCTTGTACCTATCTGAGTTAACATTCATGTTTTCCAGATTTAGAGTTAATCTAATTAGATTAACTAACGACCGGCTCTGAGTTAGCTGCTAAGTGCTTTCCAGAGTTAGTGCACTTTGTAACCTGTGGTGTATGTGATATCCTGTTGAGGGGTACTAGCCACGGTGAATTAGAATTGGTCAAGATTGAACGTAACATTAGTCAGAAAATACTCGCGCGAGTGATTTATGAGAAAAAGTCAGAAAATGTTTAGTAGACACGGATTCTTTCAATAAAACTCCGATGTGCTACGCTTATGAAATGCCATATTTATCTATATTTATGATTATGATTTCGGCATCGTGCCCACTAAGTACATTTGTACTTAGCCCTGCATTGTTTTCTAAATGTGCAGGTTGAAGCGACGGTGAGCGGCGACGGTTGATGTTGAGTTAAAGGATAGGATGCTTAGTTAGAACCCTTCCGCTGCCAAACTCTGAATTTCTTTTGGAGATGTACTTTTTGAACAATACTCTGTAGCCTAAGTCTGTAAATATGAACTTAGCTTCTTTATTGTACTTTTGTCGAGAAATCCTTAGGGATTAACTCTTTCTTTTTTATATTCAAGTCTTGTTCATGGTTTATCGATGTTTTTCATGTATGTTTAGTCAATTAGCCCCCTTCTTCCTCGCTTCTTTAATCCAACCCCAGTCGCACCCCGGCTTCTGCCGTCCCTCGAGATTTGGGGCTGTGACACGGGTTTTCAAGCCAGACACTTATCTTGCCCAGAATAATGGATAAAATCATGAAAGAAAGCCTTAATATACAAAAATATCAAGGCTTTACAACAGGAGTTTTAAACCAAGTTATGAGGAACTTCAGTTTAAAAAGCAGAAGACATTATACCGTCTATGGCATTGCTAGACGAGAAATGTCTCTTCCAATTGAGCTAACTGAAAATCAAGTGGTAATGCAATTGATTACAGCAGACGATGTAAGAGCAGATCTGGCGAAGATGAAGTCAGAAATTGCAGAAAAGTAGAATTTCTAGGCATTGAGATCGATGAATCAGGAATCGTGTTGTAGGATCATATTGTACAAAAGATCCAAATTTTTCCTGAAGTTCTAAAAGAAAAGAAACAACTTCAAAGTTTCTTGGGAGTTGTTAATTTTGCAGGGGCATTAATCAAGAACCTTGCAAAATACAGGAAAGTCTTCAGTTCATTACTGAAAAAGGATGTCTCATTCATCTGGACGGATGAACATAAAAAGGGAATGAGGGAGTTAAAAGAGGTTTGCATAAATCTCCCAAAACTCTCGATACCACAAGACGAAGATGACTTGGTCCTATATACGGATGCAAGCGATTATTGGTGGGCAGCAGTCTTAACCAAGATCACTCCCAACGGAGAAGAACTCTGCAGATATTGTAGTGATTTATTCTCAGAAAGTGATGTTTTGCAGTGGCACATCAACGAGAAGGAATTCTTTGCAGTGCGAAAGACGTTTAAAAAATGACCTTTATTTATATTAGCAAAGAAATTTACTTTGAAAGTTGATAACACACGGGTTAAAGCTTTCTTAAGGAACAAGATGGAATCAAAGCCTGAAAAGGATAGTTTAATTAGATGGTAAGCTGAATGCCAATATTATATTTTTGATATTGTAAAAAAAATCTCATAAAAATGTTATTGCAGATTTTTTAATAAGAGATGGAGCCAACTGAAGCAAGATCCATCCTGACAACCCAAAGGCATTTCAGAGACAATCTGGAAATGTTATTTGAAGAACACGCTGAACAAGCAGGAAGACTGTAATCTGTTGATAAGACGAAAGTCACTAGCAGAATACAAGTGTTGGGAAATTTATTAGTAAGAGTTTTGATGAATTCCAAAACCAACTGACCCCAACTGAGTAGATGTTGCCAGAACCTAATGTTAGTAGGTAGGCTCGCTGTTTGAGCATTGTTAAGATTTTATCTTTACAGGTCTCCAGCTGAAGATGGCAACATGGCATCACTCGGACAGAACATCAGTTGTTAGGAAAACAACTGAGCGTTCATCAGATGAGAAGCAGTAAAGGAGAAGAGAACATCAGATGAAAGAAAGCCATCTGAGCGTTCGAACCCAACTGATCAGATACAAGGAAGACAACTGAGTGTTCAGTTTCAGAACATCAGTTGTAGAACTCAACCGAGAAGATCAACAGCTTTGAAGATGAAGTCAGCTGAGAGTTCAACTGTTAGTTGTCAGATAAGAACATCGGCTGAAGAACAAGTTAGTTGAAGATCGAAAGTCTTAACCGACCACTCCTTGTTGGAAGTCTGTTGTTAAGATTTGAATTTCAAAAAGGAAGTCACGTGAGGGTTTGACCGTTCAGTCATTACCCCATTTGGCCCAACACAAGACTATCTCAGATGGAAAGCAGATGAGCACAGATGCCATATCGGGAAAGTCTGCAGAAATGAGAGACAAGCCATCGCTTTCAAAGATCAGAGATCAACAGCTTCTCTAACGGCTAGTTGATACTCTCCGCCTATAAATAGAGGCATTCATTCATTCTAAAGAGAGAGAAGACACATACGCGAGAAGAAACCAGAGATCGAAAGAAAGAGCAATATTATTCACAAGCTGAACTGAATTTAATCTCCTAGAACATCACTTGTTGAGAGTTCTAGAGTTAGTTAGTTTTTGTGTCTTTAGATCGAATCTTGAGAACATCACTTAGTGAGAGTTTGTAGAGAGTTAGATCATAGCTCACTTCTCGTTCGAGCTTTTTGTTGGAATCCCATTTACTTTCACCTGAAAAGGTTTAGGTTCCTACTCTTCCCGCAACTGAGTAGATAGGTTGTTTAGTACCCGGAAACTAAACTGTAAGGTTGATAAGTACCCGCAAACTTATCCTTAACGGTTGCTCAGACCGCGTAAGCTGAGTGGTTTGTCCAGAAGAACTTGGACAGAGTTGTGTGGACTCACAACTCCCCGTGGACGTAGGAGCGTTATCTCCGAACCACGTTAATTCTCTGTGTGCTTGTGTTTTTCTTTATTCAGTTATTTCTTGCATTCTCAATTGTTTTGGTTTTTGACCAACCGTGCATAAAAGCGTGAGTTGTTTTACGAGTTTAATTTTCACCACATTCCGCACAGCACTACTCTTCCAACTGAGTGTTCTTTACTCAGTTGCGATTCCAACTGAGCTGCTCTACTCAGTTGAAGTTATTTTTGGGGGTTAAGTTTGAAAATCGTAACTGGTGTATCCCCCCCATACACCAGTAACTCGTATCGGGACCATCAACAAGCATGTTTGCTTACTCAGTATCAACTCTAGAAAGTAATGCATCGGCCCTCCTCCGGGTTTCCAAAGAACCTTTGGAAAAAGGAGAGTTTCGAGAACAGGGCTCCAAACCTGTAGCAGGGGATTCCAATACCCTTTGCCCAAGTCCTAAGTTGGTGGTTTCTTCGGAACCATTGGCCAAGGAAAAGATGAGCTTCAGGGGTCACACCTTGAAGTTTCATGTCAACCTAGCCCCTCTGGGATTAAAGAGGGAGAGATTAATCTTAAGCCAATGATTGGCACCTCTAAGATTAATACTAACAAAATTGAAGTTTCTTCTTTATGGCAGGTTTATCAAGCCAATTAGAAGAAACTTGTTACCAGGAGAAAGATCAACCCAGATAAAATGAAGGTTGATGTTTTAGGGAAATATTCTCTAGTGTGGACGATACCAAATGCCGATTCGCATGAAATAAGAAGATGGTATGATTTTGGGGCACTAGCCTCAGTTTATACTACATCGCCATCATTCACGGAGATCAAGGGTCTACCAAAATGGATCCAAGAAGAAGTGCATAAAGCCTGAGCTAACAATATACTGCTTAGCTGAGGAGATATACTGGAATTATACTTCATTAGTGCAACTCCAGAACCAGCAGGAAAGGGTAACCATTAAGCTTTTCATTACATAAGGCTCAGGAGACCTGATACCAATCCTTCGGAAGAATCAAGGCACCAATGGAGGAAGGGACTACACTAGTCTCAACAATGCCGGAGGATCTCATCTTTACCAGAAGAACATGGGGTCTATGGGTCTGTCTCACAGAGATGGACAAAGTCAAGTTTCCATTCAAATTCTTTCAGAATTCAGTGAATGGATCTTTCCTGTTAAACACCATGACAGGAAAATCCACCAAATATGCAGAGGAAGCTTTCGAAAGAAAGAGGACTTTGCTTTGGGAGAACAGGATTGCAGGGAGCAAGGAGACTCATCGCAAATATTGCAACATGGCTCATTTTGGGCATTGGTCTGAGCACGTCTGCTCGGAGTGTCCGAACCAGAATGAGCCAGAAGTCGGAAAAGGCTTTCTTCCCAAACAAAAAAGGGAAACAGAAGTCCCGTTCTGATGAGTACGCAGAGCACAAAGCGATGCCGAAGTTAAAAATGCCGAGGGCCCTGGGGAAAAAGTAGATTCTCGACTCAAGGTAAAAGAGTCATGTGACTCTGCACTGGAAGACCACTCACCAAAAAGAAAAAGACATTGGTGGGTGGATGAACAGGTATTACCCACTAAACTACAAATGGGTAAAGATACAGAAGGAGGACCACTACCCTAAAGCAGTGATCTACCAGTCACGAGTTATTATCTTCACCGAAAGATTGTTGTCTTCATTCAATCATAGAAGACAGGGTGGACCAGTGGCATGAGAGGTCGGTTGTCCTCATATGATAATGGTCGGACCCTCTTCACGTGAAGAAAAGCAGCTGATGATAAAGAATCCGAGGCAATAATGAAGTGTGAGAGGTTTCCTATACCTCTATTTAAGCAAGCAGAAGTTGAAGCAGAAGGATCATCGAAAAATCACTCACCATCTTCTCTGCTTCATCCAAAATAAACCTAGCATAGTTTTCTTCTTTTTGTTCATTTAGTTTATGTATCCAAGTTCCGCTACCATGGGTAGCTAAACAAGTATGTCTTCTCCCTAAAGGAGATATACTTATGTTGTAATAAGTTTTATATAATTCCTAAATAAAAATTTGGGCTTTTGCTCATCCCTTTTAATATTTAAGATTTTCTTTGTATATCGATGGAGCACCCTACGCCTCGGGTAGGAAACGAGCGAAGGTTGTGCTGGGTGTTGCTGAAGAGTTCTATGACTGGAAACCATCGGTTGCGATCGTGTGGTTGGACGAGGTTCCTAAAACTTTCGGCAGAAAAATTCAGCAGCATTACGGTAAAAAAGGTATGAAGTCGATATACGTAGAATTTATTTTATACGGAAGCATGATGGGCCTGATAGTATTAAATTGATTATCTCCAAATTGAAAAATGGATTTAAATAAGCGAAGTATATAATAGAGAAACTCAATAAAAAAAAATGCATACACATTCGTATACAAGAGCGTATAATTTACATGTTTATATGGACAACTGGGTGTATTTATCCCACAAATTATTAAACAATATTTTATATACAATAATATTATTCTAATAATTAATGGGTGGGATCATGGGTAGAAAATATTAATTTTAAAAAGAGTGGATATTTTTCATCTTGCACAATTTAATATGGGAATTATACTCTAGTTTAAAAATCTTATGCTAGTTATTAAGATTCAGCAAGAAAGGAGGGAGATAGAAAACTAAGAAGAGAGTGACAGCATTGAAAACTACGGAAAAAAATTTGGCTCCAAACTTGAAAATATAGTTTTTCCAACCATTTTAGGATTAATCCATAACCATTTGCTAGAAAAAATAGTGTACTAATTTTTTTAGGATGATAATGTAAATATAATAATGAATCAAAAGTTAAAATTGTCACTTTGTTTTAGCAAAGATGACAAATAGCCCACTTTGAGAAAAGATGAAAAGTAGCATGCGGTTACTAATTAAAAGATGACAATATTCTTTTGTCATAAAATTAACAAAAGCATGAGTTAGGAACTCGCGAATTTGTGAATTCATGACACAAAAAGTTCCTACAAAAATGTCAATTTAAAAATGGGTTTATGATGTGCCAACTGCCACGCCACGTACTAATGGAAAGTCAAAGAGTATAGTTTCCAACTTCTATTTTTAAAAACATTATATCATAATGTTATTAGACCTCAAAAAGTTACAAAGTAGTAATGGATTTTTTTTACAAGATTAAAGTAAAAATAAAAATAACAACATTAAAGAATGTTAATAAGAATACTAGGCAGGTCCGTTTTTATATCCAACAATTGGTACATGTCTCATCCATGTTCCATAATTTATACTAGTATTTAATTTTTGTCATTTTTTTTTTCTGTTTTTAGTATAAATTTAGAATCATTAAGTGGTGCTGTTTAATTATGAAGGGACTCTGCCAGAAGCAGCGGCAGATTCCAGTATTGGGGCAGCTGCAGAAAGAAACGATAGTCGGAAATGCATACACATACAAAAGCTCATAACAAGACAGGGGGAGATTATCATGATTCAAAGAAAAACTAAGCACGTCATTAGTTCAGCAGCAACATCTATCAGTATATGTATATATGTTCACCCAATAAACTAAACATATGGAATATGAGCTACGCCAAGTTAATTTCAACTCAAACATAAGGAAATTAAGCAAAACTGTGATGAATGAGGCTGCATTACGTATGTACAGCACAATAACCCTTTCTCTCTCTCTCTCTCTCTCTCTCCCCCCAGTTAATTAATTACTTCTTGCCATCAAACAGCTCCTCAATAGAATTCTCAATGTCTTCTCCTTGATACTTGACGTACTTCTCCGTTTGCCTCCCCGGTGTAAACACCTGATTGTACCTCCCCAAGAACGACCGGTACGCCGGAACAACCATGTTCGATATCGAGACGCGCAACTCCGACTGGAGCTGCTCGTCGCAGACTACCCAAGTCGTCTGAGTCCTGTGTATCTCGTCGAACATGGCGTTGAAATTCTTGAACCGTTCCTTGAGCACCGGCTTCACTACCTTCCCGTGCGACGTCAGCCCGTCGGGATGCAGATAGCTGAGCAGTTTACCCCACGTTTCCCTCTGATACACCTTGTGATACTGCCTCAGATCTGTCGATTTTTTTCTGCACCATGCATCACCCATTAGGCTATTTATTTCATTTGATCCCCTTACCTTCTGCAGAATGTATCTCCCGTTGTTCATCAGGAATATCGCGCCCAGCGCGTGGTCCTTGTACAGCTTCGACTTCGCCTCCAGATTCTCATCCAGCAGCTCCATCATCTTCATCATCTGAGCTGCGAAGGGGGACGGACTGGCCGCATTCCCCTTCGCATGCTCGACGTCCGAGGCGGTGGCAGAATCCGCTCCGCCACCGCCGTCGGTCTTCTGATGGTCCCTGAAGATGTGCTCTAGGGTTTCCTTGTACTCGCACGCGTACTTGAGGTAGTTCATGGTGTAGCGCGTGAGCGGGTGGATCGCGCCGCCAGGGACCGGAGTCTTCCCGGCGTCGGCCTTGATCGAGTTTTCCAACTCGGAGAAGATGGAAACAATGGCCTCTCCTAGGCGACCTTTGATGGTGGTGGTCTCTGCTCTAAAATCTTTCACCCATTCCTCCGGGAATATGTCGTTCATGGTGGGGACGACGTCTCTCAAGACCTCGTACGTGTCGAGAAACTTGAAGAGCTTCTCCGACGAGCTCTTGGTGAGCGCGACGGCGCTGGCGAAGTTAAGCACCGTGGCGCTCACACCCTGCGCGAGGCTGCAGAGGAGCTCGTTGGAGATGGAAGGGTGGTCGGGGAAAACTGTCTTAACCAGCTTTTGCTCACTTTTGAAGAGAGAGGCGCATTGCTTGAATATACCAATCCAAGCTATAATTTCTCTCTCTAGAAACTCCCACTGCATCTTCTGAACGTCGTCGATGCTGTGTTTCTCGAATCCGAGCTTGTGAAGGCCATCTTCGAGCGCGTTCCTCCGCGCGACGAAGTAGGCCTCACAGCACTCGGTCTCGTAGCCGATGGAGATCATCATTTTCGATAATCGGAGTAGGTCTGCATGAGCCTCTTCTTCATATCCGGGGAAGTAATTCTCTTCTTTGGGAACCGGCTCCGGCAGAGGAGGGTTTTCCTCGGAAGCATCATCAGGCTTTGCCTCCTCTGCAGAATTATTTGGGTCTGAATCTTGGAACCGGTAATCTTCGAGGAGGGACTTGAATTCCTCCTCGACATACGAAATGGCTCGCTCGAGAACCCCTCCGATGCGGTTGATCGAGCGGGCGAAGTTGGGCTGCGAGGAGAATTCTGAGAGGCCTATTGACAGAGAGGAGAGGCGCGTTATGGCTTCGAGAAACGACATCGAATCCTCCGACGTCAGTGAGCCCCATTTGACGGGGCTGTCGCCGGAGTCGTAATCTGCAACCCTAGCTTCAACCATGAGAGAGAACTGCTTGACGAAATTCGGCACATCTTGTGGGATGGATTCGTCCTCTTTTGGGGCAGATAAAGTGGCGAGGTAATCATCAACTTCTTGAGAGAGTTTGTCCAAATTGAGAGCCGAAGGAGGAGGGCATTCTTGGATTAAATTTGTTTCAGCTGAATCCTCTTCTCCTCCGTCTTTAGCCTCCAATTCAACGGCGCCCTTCTCAGCCCCCTCCGCCTCATCGGCTGTCTTTTCTTCATCTTTGTTTTGGATTGCGTCGGAGGGCGGAACCGTAACTCCGTTGTCGGCATTTTCAGCTTTACCGTCGTCGCTGGTGGTATTCTTTTCCTCGTCGTTTTTGTTGTCGTCGTCGTTTTTGTTTTCAGGTTTCTCTTTTTCAGCATCCATGGCGATCTGACAGAAAGGTTTATAAAATTTGTAAAGTTTCAATGGAAATCGGCATGAAAAAATGGAGGGAGAGGGGATTGAAATGGTGGCAAACAGATGAAGATGAAAGGGAATTCATCCATGAAGCATTATTTTGATTTTGATTTTTATTTTTAATTTTCGAGAATTTTAGTTTTGATGTTCGATCGATTTTGGAGAAAGTTTGGGAAAACGGAAATGGTCGTTATGGTAGTTATGTTTGGAGAGAGAAAGGAGGAGGAAAAGTGGGTGCGTGCGGACAAATTTGATTGATGTTAGTTGTGGGGGAGGAGGAGTGAGAGACCGAGAGGAGAGATCGTGGATCTGTTATTTTTTGAGAGCAATCACACTACTATACCTCTCCTTCGTGCTCTCCACCACTACCCAATATACCACCACCATCATATAAAATGAGTAATTCCTAACTTTATAGTAAATAATACAGTATGTATCTATATCTTTCAATATTTAGTTTACTTTAAATGGATTTCTTTATAGAATGATCTCAACAAGTGTTTTAGAAGGACAATTTCTACGAGCACATGAGCAATTGGATCAAGAAATGATTCAAATGAATGAATTCATGAAACTTTCGTGATGACTCGAAATATTATAACATGATTTTGGTTTTGGAATGTTTATTTATAAATCCTTTGGTACGTCTTTTCAATTTCAATTAATTTGTAGTAGATAGACACGTCCAAAATATTCTTTCTTTTTTCGAAAAGTCCAAAATATTCTTTCAACAAAATATGACGATTAGATTGCCCTTTTTTTTTTTTTTTTTCATGTTGTCCACTTTTCCGGTCAAACTTCCTACTATTATGGAAAATAATCGTGTATAATTCATTTTTTTAGTTGATGTAAGAATTTCGGCGTGTCTATTCTGCTTCGAATAGGAAAATGGGTGCCGTTATTTAAGTGATTTACAAAGAGTGTCTGAAACTTAAATCGGAACAAATTACTGACTTCTTTTTATAAGATAATCCATTAAAGATCACTCATTTGATTTTTAACCTGTATAATCAGTTAGAAATGTCATAACTGACAATTTTTTAGTTTCCTACTTCTATCTGTTAGTCTAAATTACCATCTCCTATATTTGATTTTTGCTTAACCGTTGACTTTGATAAACATCCATTTTATAGCAACTAAACGCATTTTCATAGCACTAATTGTCTTATTTTTCCGTCATTCGTGACTTGTTTTAAATGATTTTCATTTTATTGGGTCGCTTTCACGTTTTGGTAGAGTTTGTGCTTGTGTGTAGGTTAAGCATGAGGTGCTAAGTCGGGACGGAAAAGTGAAAAAAAAACGAGCGAAGAAGGGAAGAATGAAGAACCGGCGCTCTAGATTTTATTTTCGGCGGTTTGACTCCGAAAACCGGCGGTTCAGGGGTGAACCGCCGGCCAAACCGCCGGAAGTCTCTGGAATGGAAGCTGAGAAGAAAACGCAAATCGGCGGTCCACTTGGCGATTCAGGCTTGAACCGCCGATTCTCGAGCCTGGACCGCCGACTTTGGCACTTAAACCGCCAATTTTTACTGTATTGTCCAATTTTTGGACAATTTTACCCCTGACGCGATTTTGATCTCATTTAGCACTTTTTTCCTCCTTTATATATCTATTGTCAGCCCAAAACGTGGAGAACAACCTTCCATAGCTTATTTTCTTGTTCAAAAAGTTTCCAAATTAGGGTTCTTAACATTTTGATGGTTGTAATAGTGAATTGAGGTTTGGATTGAAGACTTTGTGAAGATTTCAACATTGGGTTCTTAGTTTTTCATCTATGCAATTATTTCTCCTTTGTTTTGTGTTAATTCTATTCATGTCTAGCTAAATTTCTTAGTTGATTCTAGGGAACTTGTGATGCTCTTTTGATGGTGGATTTCCTTTATTGATATTATTATGCCTTCTAAATTCTTAGTTCTTGCAACTTAGTGCTTGTTTTTATGTTGAAATAGGTGGCCTCTATTTTGGCATGCTAAGTATTTGTGAAAATTCCTAGCCGGTTTTTATGATCATTGAATTCAAGTTTGCTTGATTTGATTGGTTAAGGGTCCTAGCGGAAGTTAATCTAATCAAAGAAGTTTATGAATCTTGAGTGCTTTTCGGAGTCAATTTTTCCATTTTGAGTCTTAATTGGGATAGACGAAAAATTGATCAACGAGTGCTCTCTTCTCGAGAGAGAGAGAGTGTGTGCTTATTCTTGTGATTCCTTCACTAGATTTAGATTAAAATGGTTTAATGAATCAATAGCTTTGGTTCCCATCATTTTGAGTTGAGCAAGATTCCTAGAGTCAACCCATTTTTATATCGTTTCCTTAATTCGTTTCTTTATCTATTGCTTCTTGTTTGATCTTTGCTTTTGTGTTTCTTGTTTCGTAAATTGTGTTGCCTTCAAGCATGTTGTTTGCAAAGCTCGAATAGTAGGAAGATGCATAAATTTCATTTTCAACATAAATTCGGTCAATAGTCCTCGAGGATACGATACTCGTTATTTTATACTACAATTGCCGGTTAAAGTGCGGTATAATTGCTTGGTAGAAAATTAGAGATCAGACTTCAAAAATTAAATTTGTCTTCTTAAAATATTAATTATCATATGAGAGGGTAGAGGTTGGGTATAGTACATATACATATGTAACATAGAATTTTTACCACTCTAGAGACACGCATATATAGTTCATAACTCACTACTCATAAGTCAATAATTACCTATATATTTGTCATACTTCTGGAACAAAATAAATTTCAAAAAACTAACCTTAAATGAAGTGGGGCAACTGCGAATGTTGAACAACAAGGCATATCCCTCGTGCATGTTTAGATAAATTTTTATGGCAAATACTTGTGTTGAAGTCAATTTAATGACTTTGGTTTTTGTATAATATTAGATATATGTGTGTTTTGTCTTTCTTTGTTGTGTAGGTGTTTGTTGGAATTAAATACATGTGGAAGATTTGGTCAAAGAGAGATGAGTCAGCTTTTAGTTGCTAAAAGAGTGGAACTAGCAGCAGCTTCAACGTGCATGAGTTTGTTAGAAGTTGTTGAGAAAATCCAGGAAAGTGGCCCATGCAGCTATGAGCATTACAGTTGGAGATAATGGGCTTAAAACGTGGATCATGGTTTATTAAGGAGTGCAGCCCAAAGATGTGTGCTACTATAAATAGATAGCACATCTCATTAGTTAGATAGATTTGCAGAGTGAAACACTCGTAGTTTAGTTTTCATCTTTTATTCTTTGTTTCTTCGAGTGATAGTTGAGGCAACTTCAGTCACCACCTTCTATGAAGGGAGTGTTGAATTGTCTTTCTTTTAGTGATCATTGTTTACTCGAAGTATTTTCGTTGTTCACCCATATATAGTGAATATTTTTGCCTTGAAGCACTTCACAAGATTATTAATTTATAATCTTGTGAAAATTTATCCATTGTGTTCATTTTGTTTCCGTTGCTTTCTGTCCGAAGTTATGAGCACTTTAGTCACAACTTTGGTCACCACTCTAGGTGTGAATCTGGTACCTTCAATTGGTATCAGAGCAACCACTTGATACACCTAAATGTTGATCCAGTTTTTCGTGACACAGTGGATCAGTCAAACCCGTTGTTCAACAAGCCTCCAATCCTTGATGGCATGAACTATTCCTTTTGGAAGGTTCGTATGAGAGCATGCATCAAATCCATTGATTCAAGAGCATGGAGTGCTGTCCCGAATGTATGGTCTCATCCAAAAGTTCTTGATGATGATGGAGACCTTATTCGTGTACCTGAAAAGAGTTGGACGAAAGAACAAAGTGAAGAAACAACATACAATGACAAGGCTCTCAATGCCATCCAATCCTCCCTCGATGTTCAAATGTTCAAACTCATAAGAAATTGTGAGTCGGTCAAAGAAGCTTGGGATATCCTTCAACAACACTGTGAATGAGACACCTACATTAAGGAGTCAAGATCTTGGTGATCCCATTAGTAACAAGAGCTTAGTCTCAAAAGTCTTGAGAACCTTAACCCCTCGATTTGATATGAAAGTGGTGGTTATTGATGCGTCTACAACTGTGAGCACATTGGAGTTCACCAAGCTGATGAACGATATTAAAACATACCAGATTAAGGGGGGTGTATTGGATTGTCAATATGGTGGATTTTAATGTAGTTGAACTCCATGAATTAAACTCCATGGAGTTGAAATCAACAAGTTTTTAGTGTACTTTAAGGGAATTGAGGTTGGTTTTTGGGGTATTTCGGGGTGGATTTTTAAGTAATTCGGGCGGGTGCAAATCCACAACCATGCGATTGCATTTAAACAACGCTCGTGCACAAGCTCCCGCGATCGTGGGGTACACACGGTCGCGTTGCTCAAATTGGGGATCGGGGATAAAATTCAACCTCCAACCCTAATTGTCCCACATAAACACATCGCCTTTCATTTTCACTCCTCCAGCCCACTGCCGTCTCTCCACCTCCGCCTCCCCATCGCCGCCACAACTTCACCGCCTTCCCTCCTCCAAGATCGCGAGATCCTCACGACTTGAGATGAAGTTTTTTTTTATCATCGACGCTGCCTCCAATCGAAAACTTTCAGTCCAAAACTCCCTCAAACCCACTTCCACCACTGCCGCCTTCCCTTCCCGCCCCATATTTGCCGTCTACAGTGGGAAACGGAGGTGCCGCCGCTGTCAAAAAGTTCGCCGCGATTTCCTACCCCGCGGTCGCGTGCTCCTAGCGATCGCGCAAAACAAACTTTTTCCGCGGTCGCATGAAGTATTTGGTCGCGTGAAATGGTGCGCACGAAGAACGCCGGCAGTTCTGCTCCAACTGAAGAAGACCCTCCTGAAGACTTCATACAAAGGTATGAGGCTCCCTTTGAATTGAAATCTGATTGGGAGGGTCAACTTTATGTTAGGTTTACTGATAATCATGTTTCACGTTCAAGATATATTGACTGGGATTTGATTAGAGATCTTAGGATTTAGGCTAAACTAGTTAAGTATTTGAACGTTTTGGGTTTGGAGACATTTGCTAGAAGTAGTGAAAATGCTTCTGCTTATGATGTTTTGTGCATGGAATTCTTAACTTCACTGAAAATGACTCCTAACAAAACCGAGATCTATGTTCGAATGAAAAATAAGAAGTATGGGATAAATTTACTGAAAATGAAGAAAGTGTTTGGTTTTGAAACTACTGGGGAACCTGAGAAACCTAGAGGTTTTAATGCTAATGCTGAGTGGAAAGCTTTGACTGGTTTTGATAATTGGAATGCCCAAGGAGTGTCTAATGGTTATCTGGATGATCCGGCTTTGATAATCTTGCACAAATTTATTGCGTATAATATATGTGGGAAGGTGGAGGCAAATAAGATTAATTCGACGGAATTATTTCTGCTGTCTTGTGCTAAAAATAGCACTCGTGTCTGTATTTCAAGCTTTATTTTTAGTGTTATGCATCAAACACAGATTCGTCCTAGTGCTCATGCATCATTTGGTGCAATTATTACGTGGTTGGCTCATTCCTATGGAGTTATCTCATCCAAGACGGGCTCCCAGAACGGATATGAAGAACTAGAGCCTTATTTCATTGACGCCGGTGAGCTTACTCGGTCTAAAGTGATAAAAGATCGACACACT